>OX638249.1:637500-1275000 GCA_951806755.1 Brenthis hecate
TTCCTGTCACTTATACTCCGGTGGGGCGACACGAGACACGACCGCTGAGAGTTTAGGCGCAGGACCGACGGCTTAACATGCTCTCCGAGGCAAGGGCGTGAAACACCGCCAACTTCCCAACTTCGGGCTGTAACTGAGTCTTACTAAGCAGACAGACTCAATAACTAAACTTGGCCCGACCCGGGACTCGAACCCAAGACCTCTCGATGTGCAGCCGTAGTTGCTAGCCACTGCACCACCGAAGCAGTTAATTTATAATTATTAAATATCTATATTAATTATCATAATATTTAAATGGTATCATAAATGCTAATTTCAGGCTTCAGTTCCTATGTTCTGCACGCTTTAGTTATTCATTAATTTTAGACTGATCCTACTGACTAATCTTGAACAATATTAATGTATGTAAATAAATTGTTTTAGCGTTTTTTTTTAAATTGAATTTGAATTGTGAATATTATGATAATCTTATTATTCAGCTTTTTTTAACGTCCCACTGCTGGGGGGTGGGCCTTCCTTCAGTACGAGGGGGATCAGGCCATAGTCCACCACGCTGGCCAAGTGCGGGTTGGCGGACTTCACATGTCTTTCGAAAACTTCCAAGGTTCTCTCATACATGCAGGTTTCACGATGTTTTCCTTCACACACAACAAGACAAGTGGTAATCATATTAAAAGTGATTCGCACATGAAAATATCAGAGGTGCTAGACCCGGGATTTGAACTCGCTTCACTCGGTTTCCGTAGCGAGCGCGTTACTACTGCACCACCACTGTATTATTTTTACTTAAACAAAATCCCTCTAACTTCAGACTATTTTTCATTTACCTTACATAAACACACTCAACGGTTAACAAAAAAAAAAATTACAAACCGATATATTAATTATGACAGCTGTGGGGTATTTGTACTTTTCCACATCTCACGACACTACGAGTAATTTGGCCAATTGGTATTCGTGGTGTAGAAACTTCTCAAGGTAATATTACTTGTAAAGAAAGATTTGACTTCAAACTGGACGGCAACTTAAATAAAGTATTTTAATTACTGCGACATATTTTAATGGACATAATGATCTAACAGTAAAGAACAGTGAGTGAGACTTATGCGGGGGAATTCTTCATAGATTTAGGAATTGATTTATGATTTTCATTTTAAATCAAACTATTTTTCGGAATTTGTCTCTATTTTATTTTATAAAATTTTTGTTTCCTGTGCTTTAAATGCTTTATAACAAACATGGTAATGGAAGAGACTAAGGAATCAACTACATAATAGACCTTGAGATGTCTAAAACCTTAGTCTCTCCCGTGACCACATTTGCTGTACTGCTCCATTGGTTTTGAGTTGTGGCATAGCATATATGTTGTAAATTCTGTAAATCCTGGATTAATGATGTCGGGCTAAGTATAGTTATTGAACTTCTGTCAAAAAATTATCAGTAACAGCCAGGAGATGGGGCGTTGACGGTATTAAACCCCATGCTTTCGTCTTAAGTATTACCCCAAGTATCGAATTGGGATCCCATCGCACTTTGAGAGAGAAAGGAAACAGTGCACGTTGTGTTTACGTATTTAAGTGCACTTATGTTTTTTTACCAGATTAACTATTACATCGTGAATTTTTGAAAAGATAATTCTGTAATATTAAGTTACAATGTTGTTCCTATCGATATTTCAATAAAAACGTTTAATATAATAATAACAAGTAGGTATAAATAAATAAATAACAAGAATGGCATTTAGGAAATGGATCGTATATCACGCTGAACTATTTGGTAAGTATATCATAATTGAAAAAAAATTTGGTCAAAAATTTACATCGGATATCATTCTAATATTATAAAGAGGAAAATTTTGTTTTCTTTGTTTGTTTGTATCGAATAGGCTCCGAAACTACTAAACCGATTTATATGAAATTTGGTAAGAAGATAGTTTGAGACCATGGAAAGGACATAGGATAGTTTTCATCCTGAAAATCATTCCTTAACGGGGTGAAATTGGGGATGAAAGTTTGTATGCGGAAGCAACCTAGGTACGAACCCGAGCGAAGCGAGGGTGAGTCGCTAGTTTTTAATAATTTCAATCAATCGATTTAATAATAATAGAATGTAATGGCTAGTAATTTCGAACTATTTATTGACCGACTTAAAAAGAACGAAGTACACACTATACATACACAATACAATTTGGGTATGTTATTTTATTTGTTTATAATCGATTGTATGACTAGCATATGATATCTCCCAAATAACCCGATAAAAAAGGTTATCAAGGACTGTCTTATATTTTATATAAAAAAATCCACCCATAAGGGATTTTAAAGTGACATAGTCTATGAATTTTACGCAAATAAAAAAGTATAGTATTTTTAAAACTCTACTTTTAATTTAAATATAATAAAGCTTTAAGAATATGCTTTTTGATATATATAAGAAAACATCTATAAAAAGAGGGCCATAATTATATTTCTGGACTGAATTAAAATGTATATGCACGTGAAACCGCTAAGCAGTGACTAGTATCAAATGGACGTACCTTACTCTCGGTACGTAAATAATTTTCGCAACACTTTGTGTATTGCTCACATCGTTTACCTTCTCGTATTCTAGTAAGCAGTAGACGTTACTAGAAAAGATCTTCAACACGCTTTTTAAATTACACCTTCACTTTTTTTTTAATACAAATTTAATAAATAAAATAATACATATACCTACTCGTCTACAAAATATAATAGAATATTAAAAAAAAATCTGTCTAACACATAACAAATGCATAATTCAAATTTTCAAATCTAAATTATATTAGTTTTATATATTTAACAATAACAATAAAAATATTTCCATATTATCTGTAAGTACTTACATATTATATGTACCTATTCAAAATTATAATTTTCCACACTCAGCAGCAGTAAGTTCATCACCATAAAATGTCATAGTAATAAGATTAATTGAATTTAATCATCTTTTTAAAATTTATCTTAGAGATGTGACATTAAAAACTAGTTTGCACGTCCATTCTGCAATACCTCGAAAATAAATATATATGAGTGCTAAAACCGCGCGAACTCAGTTCCTGTCAGACGTAGCGCGCGCTCACTTACTTTTTAATACGCGGCAAAGATATAATAATATAGTGCCTAAGGTTTTATATAGTGAAAAAAAATGATTTTATTTTTTATTATCGCTCCGTTAACTTTTGTGGCTGCTGAGAATGCATTGCGTAAGTTACTTTTATTAGGTGAAGGTAGTTCTTGAGAAATTTTAATCTTGTTGTACTTTTATATGCATTTCTTTATTATTGTTATATGACATTACTGAGAGAGAAAAATATAATCCCATATGTGATTCCAATAAATTACAATAAAATCATTATTTGCATTGATTATAATTAAGTAAACAAATATTACTATATTCATATTAATATAAATAATAATCAGGTAAATAAAATTAATTAAGTCGTATTAAAATTTCATAATATAAAAGTTATATATAAAATTATATAGTATAAGTATAAAAGTTAAAAAAATAATATAAAAATAGACAAATTAATTTAAAAAAAAAAACAAATCAAACAATACCTAAGCAAATAAAAAAAGTGCAAACAACTTCTTTACCAAAATGTGTACTAGGATTACTACATTAATTAAATTAAACTAAATTTTTAAGACATAATAATTTTTAATTTTTGCGAAGATGGCTATTATACCAGTTGCATTTTAATAATTTGATATTTAAAAATATTGTTTCGCACATAAAATTGTTGTGTATAAAGTTTCATTAAATTTTCTTTTTAATGGCCTCAAATTGCCAGTTGAGTAATTTAAAATAAAAAAAACTCTCGTCTAAAAAACTTTATATAGAGATAAAAATAGTCCTTTATAGTAATTTAATGATAAAAAAAAACAAAATTACGCTATTGATTAAATGATAACAAAAATAAATATCTACTTATGAGGGAAATTCTTAAAGTTGTTTATAATGAAAAAATGTAGATCGTTGACTAAATATGGCAGAAACCAGTTACTTTAACATTGAACTCTGTGTCATTCGATTGTCCCACATCTTAACAAGGTATTGCAGTAGCATTTGGACAGTAAAAATGTTAACCTTTTTGTGCTTAATTTCACATTTTCTCAATACATTACAATCAATAGTATAAAATTACTAGCGGCTCAACCTCGCTCCGCTCGGGTTCGTCCCTAGGTATGTTTTGAAGGTTAGTATAGATTTCTCAAAGATGAGATATTTTGCCGCGGTAAAAAGTATCATATTGTATACCAAATTTCATCAAAATCTGTCTAGTGGTTTTCTCGTGATGCGTTCCCAGACAGACAGACAAAAATTCTAAAAAGTATAGGTTCGGTCTCTGTATCGATAATATTTCAAAAAAATATCTAATGTACAAATTTGACTCAGAATTTTATTATACGTCTATATATATAAGTGGCGATTTTGGAGTTGGTGTACTGTTTTTGCTTAAAAGCAGTTTTTTAGCTTTTATGCAAATAACGACAAACAATAATAGGTACGCTCTAGATAGACTCTTTTCATTATTTAACTTAGGTACTAGAAAAAGAAAATTGTACAGCTTCATAGCTCGGACAGCTTTAGTTATATCACCTAAGAATAATATGTACCTATCTGTTAAATCTTCTTCTTAATATATAAAATTCGCGTCACAATGTTGTTCCGCGATGAACTTCGAAGTTGTATATCCGATCTTAACGTTTTTTTTTTAAATGTATGATTTGTTCCAACTTAAAAGATATTTTAAATACGATTAGTTCTTTTTTAATGGAAAAATTAACAACTTTCATAATATGTGGAGAGGGATTTGAATTTTACTTTAAAAAAAGATAACAAGTTAATATTAGTCCCGCGGAGTTTCTTTCGCCAGTTCTTCTCAGGTCTGAGGTTTCTTCTTTCCCAACTGGTAGTAGACTCATGACGTTCAGTAAAAAGTTGTAATAATTTAATGCTGAATAAAATATTTTGAATTTTTTGAATTTTGGATTATGGAGAGAAAACCTGAGATACAGCTACTCTAAGTCAAATTCTACCCCCAAGCTAAAGAAAAAAATTAAAATAAAAGTGTGCCACAACAATGCGTGGCCCCGGGTCTGCTAGTATATTATATTTAGTGGACTAGGCTATGAAACGATATGTTATCATTTTTGGCGCATAGTTTTAGACACTATCACGACAAATTTGCATATACTCGTAAATAAAGAAAACTAAATTAGTTATTTATTGTCACTCATTACCTACATGAAATAGGAAAGTGAACAAGATACCTACCTGTATAGTAATCTAATAACATTTACGCAACTTACATATGCCGGCTTAAAATTCCGCAAGTCTTGAAATATAAGAAAGCATTAATTATTCGATGTATAATTTAATAAAATTATTGAAATTTATATTCAATAATATGTGAAAAGAAAATTTTATATGTAAGAGTAGAGCTGTAAAGCTAAAATTTATTAACTTGCTTTTGATGCCGTTCTTCGCTTCTAAAACTTGCAGCATATCACAGATACTTACATAGGTATATAGCTATAGAGTTTGTTTGTTTAACTGCCCTAGCTGATCTCTAGAACTGAGGGTTGAATTTTTTTTGTATTTTATACTATATTACATTACCTGCTGGATGCCTGGATGCGTTCCTGGGTACGCGGATTTGGTTCACAATTTTATAGGTTTCAATTTTTTGCGCGGAACCCTAATTCTTTTTCTAAAATAAAAGTAGCCTAAGTTACTTCTTATAACATCAGTTACCTGCCAGTAAAAGTCGCGTTGAAATTGGTGCAGCCGTTTTGGATAATAGCCAGAACAAAAATACAGACAGACAATTTTTTTTTATTCGTATAACTACAAATATATACTTTCATAGGCATTTAGTAAAAGGCTGTTATTTGGGCATCACAAGC
This sequence comes from Brenthis hecate, assembly GCA_951806755.1. Classification (NCBI taxonomy): domain Eukaryota; kingdom Metazoa; phylum Arthropoda; class Insecta; order Lepidoptera; family Nymphalidae; genus Brenthis; species Brenthis hecate. The sequence goes on from OX638249.1 coordinate 643,434, forward strand.
AGACACTTCAATTTTATTTATTTGTATAGATTTATTAAGGTTCCACTATACTTGTTTAAGTTTGACAAAAGAACTTCAACACTCAAACTTTTTCGTAAGTTATGGTTGAATTTCCTACGAAGCGATCATTAGTAGTAATTTAACACTCAGAAACGAAAGTGCGGTATCGAACACCACAACATTCGTTGTAGAAGAATTAGATAGAAAGTTGTAATCGACTCCGTGTTATTCTCTTATGCCATATGTAATAAAATTTTAAACATAAAGTATTATTTTAATTTAGTTATTCACTTATGTAAACATTTCTACGGATGTAAAATACATTTAATCAATATATATATATATATATATATATATATATATATATATATATATATATATATATATATATATATATATATATAAAAGGGCAAAGACAACACTTTAGTACCTTTTCTTCTTTGTTGATTGCGCTGGTTTTCAAGATTCAAATAAAGTATTTTTTCTATAAAAGTTGTATCTTACAACGATTAAAGTTTTCAACTACCCAATTCTATAGAAAAGAGCATTTTACACTATCTCACGCGTTTGAAAAACAAATCGGCCAACTTTTTCAATCGTTTTCCTAAAAACCTTATATTATTTTATAACTTATTATTAGAATTTTTACGAAATATATTTTAAAAACAAAATAAGCCAATACGGTCCAGCCGTCCTCAAGTGATGCATGTTGGTAAGCACCGAAGAACAGTATTTTATTTTCAACCGACTTCAAAAAGGAGGAGGTTCTCAATTCGACTGTATTTTTTTGTTTTTTTTTTGTTATACATATATGTATAAATACATTATTCATGGATATTTTCCACCTTAGTCTTTAACTAGCATTGAACGCGGCTTCGCTCGCGTTCAGATGAACAAAACCAAACTCTTTGGTTTAACATATTAGTACACTCTTACAATGCAATTTTCGTATTTTTTCTCAGAAATGAGATATTTTCCCGCCGTAAAAAGTATCCTATTTGTTGACCAGACTAACCAGCTATCACCATACCGAATTTAATCAAAATCCCTCCAGTAGTTTTTCCGTGATGCGGTAACAGGCAGACAGACAGACAAAAATTCTTAAAATTATAGATTCGGCCTCTGTATCGATAATAATGTCTATTTCAATAAGATTTCCCAAAAAATTAATGTACAGATTCGGCTTAGTTACAATTTTATTATATATATAGATCTATAAAATTAAATAAATAATTTTCCAAAACAATATCTTTATAAGGTTCGATTACCAGCTAGACAAAATAATTAGTATTAGTATTAGAAGAAAGATAAGAAGAAAGACACAGAAGAATCATGATATAATTATAATTAGTGTGTTTATTAATCCTGCATCTAATGATCCTACAAAGTTATTTAGTATAGTTTACTATAGTAACATCTTTTGCATAGTATCAACCGGTTGCTAGTAATAATAAGCTTTATAGAAGATAATTACGTAAAACATTTATTGTTTAGACTTTGAGTTTATATTTAACTCAATATAGTAAACAAAATAATAAAATTGAATGTATATACATACATATAATAAAACTATAGAGGCCGAATGTCGTACATAGAAAAAAAATGCTAAAAACCGATTCAGGGGGATGTAAGAAGAGAAATAGAATATATCCAGATTTTTTTCAATTTTTAGTTTCTCTGTCTGTTTGTCTGTTTGTACAGGCTAATCTCCAAGACTGTTAGACCGATTTAAATGATTTTTTGCATGGTGGTACCTTATTTCCCCAGTCAATATTTTAGATATGTTTCATCCCGGAAAATTAAAGAGTTCCCGTGGGATAGTTAAAAAACTATAGTACAGCTTATTACACAAAATCTACTGATTGGAATTTAATGAAACTTTACAATGATATAGTTCATACATCAGAATAAGAAATAAGTTACTTTTTATCCATTATTATTTAAATTTGTCTCTGTTTGTCTAGAGGCGAACCCGAGCGAAGCAAGGGTGAGCCGCTAGTGTTTAATGTATGAGGATAGTAATATTTAAAAAAAAGTAGAGGTCCAAATACGTGCATAGGTACTCTTGAAGATAATTATTTTTTAACTAAAATACCGACTTCAAAGTCACTTATAAGTCCTTTTATTTAAAGAAAATGATGAAATCTTCAAAATTGACGAAAATAACATAATGTATAGCGTAACATAAAAAATTGCCTAGCGGTTCACATGAGACACCTACCTGCTAAGTTTCAGCAGTGTATCTCCAATAGTCTTAAGATTAAAATAGCTGTGATACGATCAGACAGACCGCCATGGCGAAATTAGAACAGTTCTATTTTAGCTATTTGACTAAGGAACCTAAAGAAGTTACATCCAAATTGACTCGGCAGTTTAGGAGGAGGTTACTACTGCTAAAGATAACGATAAATACTAATAAAAAACGACAAACCATGTCGTCAGTCGTGGTTCTATCTATAAAATCTAATTAATATTTGTTGTTTCGTCGGAGTTCGATGCCTGCAAGTGGTAATTTTTGTATGTATCATTCAAATATTTGACTATAATTGGTTAAGTAACAAAAGTCCTTGCACACTAGAGAATTAATGGTAAAACAAAATGTAGCTTAAAAAACAAATCTTGACTGTTCAGATCAATCGACACGAAGGATGTATATCGGTTACCAGTGCTTTTTTTTTAAGAATTAAAAAAAACAGAGTAGAAAAGACCGGTAAATAGATGTTATTAATATAACAAGTTTTATTACATTTACAACTCCTTTGTTTACATTATTTTGTGACTAAGCACTGTGTTCTTTGCAATTTCATTTTATAATATTCATTTATTCTTTGTTTGTATTCAAGAATTACATTCTACGGAAGCCACTAGAATCTCTTAAAGTAGCGACTTCCGCGACGTAATACGAGTAGATACGTGGTTTGCATTACACTGCATATAGGTTTTATCGATGACCCTTCTACATACATATGTTCTATTTACAGAATCATTATCTTTACTCGTGAAAACTAACAACAGCCTGCGGTTTTTCTTGCTCTGTATTTACTTACATTTTTTTCGATCGATTTAACTTATGTCGCAAAACCCAGCTGAAATCAAACTTACATAATATATTATAATATTATAAAGAGGAAAAAGTTTTTTGTTTGTTTGTAATGGATTAACTAAAAAACTGCTGGACCAATTTTAAAAATTCTTTCACCTATCAAAAGCTACATTATCAGCGAGACCGTATTTTATTTTCAAACAAAATGAAAGATCCCCACGAAAATTACAGTAATGTAAACTAATTGCTTATAATAGAATAATTTACTTGCATATAATAGTCATTAACGCATGCGCTGTGAAAACTAGGGACGAATCCGGGTGAAACGAGGATGAGTCGCTAGTGTTTAATATATAGCATTTTTATTACTTCCCTTCATATAGACAATAAAGTAAGTAAATAAACCAAACACAATGTTGCCCCATATTAAACTGTAATTTTATAACTAACCTTAAAAATATTTTGTTGCACTTGTTAATAATAAAACATTAAAACAAGACGATGCAAACATTTTTAATAAATTAATTTAATTTAAAATTTAATTAATTAATTTTTAATCAACTATTCTAAGAAAAATTTTTAAATTAATTCTTGAGTTGGATAATTTATAATATAACTCTACGACTCTATGACTTATCTAAGAGACTTTGAACATTGACAATCTCCCTAAAACGTTATAGATACAACATAAAACTTTAAAAACCTTAACAAAAGCAAGTCAAATGAAGCTTCGCTGCTAAAACGGAAACAAATAAAAAATTACATTTTCATATAATAACGATAAATGTTATTTCCCCAAAATTACACTTCAAATTCTTACCTATGTATAGATTGATGCAGATAAATAAATAAATTATGGGTCTAGGTTAGACATCTACAGTATCGCAATCATATAGACGGTGTAGTGATTTCTTCAGACCACTCGTGCCAAGGCCTATGAAATACAATCATACAGCCAATATTATATGTTGATGGTTTTTTATTTATATAATTAAACTAGTGACTCACTCTCGGTTTACTTGGGATACGTTTTAACTGTTAGTGTGAAAAAGGTAGACTAAATTAGTGTATATATATATATATATATATATATATATATATATATATATATATATATATATATATATATATATATATAAATTCCACATTAATTCTATTATATATTGATTCCACATACCAACTTTCATCCCACTTTTCACTCCCTTAAGGGATGATATCCGGGATAAAAATATCCTACCCTTGTTAGGATCTCAAACTATCCTCATACCAAATTTCATCTAAATCGGTTCAGCAGATTTTTATTTTTGCCATTTCAAACAAAAATACATTTTGTTTGTGTGCCTTTACTTTAACAGTAAGTAGGAACGGATTGATTGGTATTTTTGATAGAGTCAGTTCTTGACCAAAGAGCGGCGTATGAGAAACGGTTTTCATTGTATATTAGTATATTCAAATACAATTGAATTAAAAGTTAAAAATTGTAAAATGGTCTCTATTGCTTAATCGTATAGAACATACTTAATAATATGATCGGAAAAAAATAAAAAACGAAAGACAGACAGACCTAGTTATCTACTTAGTAATTAATAAAAAATAAAGTTCTTATAAACCTATTATTAACTAGCATTGCCCGCGGCTCCGCCCGCGTTCAGATGACCAAAAACCTAATTCTCCGGTTTTACAATTAGTATACTCTTACAATGCAGTTTTTGTGTTTTTGTATTTTTTCTCAGAAATGAGATATTTTCCCCGCGGTAAAAAGTAGTCTATATGTTGACCCGGATAATGAACTATCCTCATACCAAATTTCATCTAAATCGGTTCTGCAGATTTTTATTTTTGCCATTTCAAACAAAAATACATTTTGTTTGTGTGTCTTTACTTTAACAGTAAGTAGGAACGGATTGATTGGTATTTTTGATAGAGTCAGTTCTTGACCAAAGAGCGGCGTATGAGAAACGGTTTTCATTGTATATTAGTATATTCAAATACAATTGAATTAAAAGTTAAAAATTGTAAAATGGTCTCTATTGCTTAATCGTATAGAACATACTTAATAATATGATCGGAAAAAAATAAAAAACGAAAGACAGACAGACCTAGTTATCTACTTAGTAATTAATAAAAAATAAAGTTCTTATAAACCTATTATTAACTAGCATTGCCCGCGGCTCCGCCCGCGTTCAGATGACCAAAAACCTAATTCTCCGGTTTTGCATATTAGTATACTTTTACAATGCAGTTTTTGTGTTTTTTCTCAAAAATGAGATATTTTCCCGCGGTAAAAAGTAGTCTATATGTTGACCCGGATAATCAACTATCATCATACCAAATTTCATCAAAATCTTTCCAGTGGTTTTCTCGTGATGCGGTAACAGACAGACAGACAGACAGAAAGACAGACAGACAAAAAATCTAAAAACTCGGGCTCTGTATCGATAATAATGTCTATTTCAATTAGATTTCCCAAAAAATATTTAATGTACAGATTTGACTTAGAATTTTATTATATGTATAGATTAGTTTCTAAAATATGGTTTTATATGTTTTTTAAGTCTGCCAGGATTATATAAATTCTATTTATTTGTGGAACTATTTTCATATACAGTATAATATCAAACTAGCTCACAAAAAATAAGTCACATCAAAATCATCTCATCTTTCATTATACCTAGTACTTTGTTATATGATTGGCTTATTGTTTATTCGTATTTTACTTAAATATGAAATTATTTTAGATACATAATCTATGTTAAAATTAATAAGCGTTTGTTTGTTTTATATGTACACATTTATTTCTAAAAATACCAATTAGGTTTAAAAATATATATATTTTTTTTTTAATTTTACACTTAGGTATTTATTGATAAAAGTTTTAGGTTAAAGTTATAAATCGCTATAACCATTAAAGCGGAACTAATGATAAACAGACTACAAGTGATGCCGCGGTCAAATGTTAGTTCATAATTTAATAAATACGAGATCTAAGTTTCTTAGACACCCCAACTTTTTCTCTTTTATTATACATTTTTATATATTATTCAGTTTAAAAAACCCAATCAATATTGTTAAGTGTATCCAAAGGTACTGCTTTGCTCCCTCGTCTCTCCTCCCATTCACGCCTTACGTTTGAGGACCATCCGCTCATATAGCCCATGCATTAAACAAGCATCTACACTATCAAAGCCGCCATTCTAGCGTAAAGAAGTAATAAACAGCTAACAACTTTCACAATTGTTAATACTACTTTTACAGGCAGTTCAGTTTTCAGTGTTGGTACAAATCAAATCAAAACATTTTATTGCGAGCTTGGTTTAATTTACATTTTATTTTCATAATAATATTGTTAATATTCTTCCAAATTCAGCCTTACAGCATACAATAATATATTAACTGATTACTGATGTCATACTTTATCTAAACGATGACCAATTATAGTCGAAGGGTGAAATTTTAGTAGAGGTAAGCCGTTCCAAAACACACAACATAACATTGATATACAATTGTTATATACGTATTAATGCAAAAAGAAATACAGCTATTATAATAATAATAATATATATATATATATATATATATATATATATATATATATATATAGGGATATATATATATATATATATATATATATATATATATATATATATATTGCAATGCAACCTTAAGTACACCAATTTCCTTAAAAAAAATCTCGTAAGATAACCCGAGCTTCATGTTTTAAATTGCCCGAATAGCCCTTTTTTGGAGAATAAGTATAGATATTATATCTGCTGCATTACTCCACAACAAAATTTCGTAAGTCAAGATGCTGTGCAGGTAGCTTAAATAAGCACTGAGATGACAAATTACGTCGAAAATAACCAATGTGATACTTCATGTCTGTTATAAATTTCACTCAAATCCACGACCGCGGACACGCCAGCGTTACATTTAACAATGGATTTCTTAGAAATTTAATTAATTTCTTAGAAATTTACCTGGAGGTGTTAAAACGTGATTTGCGAAGTCAAATACAAACAATCTCCACAAACTTTTGCAATTATAATATTAATATGACATGGGTATACTTTGAGTAGATTTTTTAATGCAGAACGTGTATCAGATGTTATTTTACTTAGAAAATGATATAATATTGGTTTCATCTCAATAATTTTCACGTTTAGGCTATATTAGAAGGCCTTGCATGCTGTTGGAATACAAACATTGTATTGTCGATTGTTTGTATGCTATTGTTGCGCCTTAACTGTACGGCCTTCAGAGGTTATTGGTACGAATGTTCTTAATTAGTTTTCTAGCCTTATGATAGGGTCAAAGCTTGTTATATAAGCTTATCTACATATTGGTCAGTCTTGTTTAAGTTTGATTAATCTTATCTATACATCTATATTATAAAAAGGGTAATGTTTGGGTTATTATGAGTTTGTGACGTTGTAGGAGGTAATCTCTGGATCTACTGAATGATTTAGATGAAATTTGGTAAGAAGATAGTTTGAGACCTTGGAAAGGATATAGGATACTTTTTATTCCGATAATCGTCCCTTATGGGGGTGAAAATGGGGATGAACACTTGTATTGGGAATCAAGCTAGAGTCTATTAATATATATATATATATATATATATATATATATATATATAACAATTATTAATAGGTATGTGTGAATCGTATTGATTTTTTTTTTATTTTTACGTTTTTACTTTTTTGTAAACCTTTTCTTTATTACATTAATGCTGAAACATATAAAGCTATATTTTCCTTTATTTGGCAGGAACCATTTTTTATTATGCCTAGTATTTTTGCCGAAATTAAAGATGATGTATTAATCTTATCGTCTTAATCCTCCACTGAGAGTTTCGTTAGTCGGACGTTCCATAGTACAGTTATAGAGTAATGAAAAATGGTTCACAATTTGCCTAACATAAACACAACAATTTTTTTCTGAATTGAGAGATCAAAAAGGCAACTTACAAAGACTTTAAAGTTAATATTTTCTATTAATTAAAAAATAAAATTTTATGTTAGTATGTAAGTCCGTGAGGAATCTACCACCAGCTCGGAAGGCAGTTCTGCTGAAAAGAGCCGGTGAGACACTCAACAGTTGCTCTTTTATAAATAATATTTGCTTACAATTATACAATTAATAATGACGATGCGCTTGGCTCAGTTTGTAGTGACCCTACTTGCTGTGCCAGTGGTCGCGGGTTCGAGTCCCGCTGGGGGCATTCATTTGTGTAATGAGCACTAATGTTTGTACTCCAGTGAAAGGTGTTTATATTTATAATATGTATGTATTAAAAGTTATAGTGTAGTGTATCAACTATCCATAACACAAGCCTCGTAGCTTACCATGGAACTAGATGGTGGTGTGTGTTAATGTCCCAACATATTTATTTATTATTTATAATTATGTTCTTATCCTACAACAAACAAATACTAATGTATAATAGCTATTTTAAAATCATAGACTTAGTATACACAGATATAATGTATAGAGGGTATATCTATACATATAATAACATTCTAACTGAGTCGAATCTGTACATTAAACATTTTTTGGAAAATCTTATTGAAATAGTCATTATTATCGATACAGAGCCCGAATCTATAGTTTTTAGAATTTTTGTCGGTCTGTCTGTCTCTCTGTCTGTCTGTTACTGCATCACGAGAAAACCACAGCACAGATTTTGATGAAATTTGGTATGATGATAGTTGGTTATCCGGGTCAACATATAGGATACTTTTTACCGAGGGAAAATATGTAGTACACCAATATGTAAAATCTAGGAATTTGGTTTTTGGTCATCTGAACGCGGGCGAAGCCGCGGGCAATGCTAGTGTAGTATATATACCTATATTACATGACCCACTGGAGATGGATTACAAAACACTAGATCTGACTCGAAGGTCGATACCGGTGTTACACAAATGTGCTCGATCATTCTTCTCATTTGTGTGGAAGATTCCAGTAAACTATATGTTATTTTCCATGGTAATTATAATAATTTATATCAAGTCTGCGCTTTACTGCATTTGCATTAAACCTATTAATTATGGTGTCAAGTCTAACCGCTATATATATATATATATATATATATATATATATATATATATATATATATATATATATATATATATATATACAGTTCCTTTTCCTCCTCTGTTTCTCAACCGATTTTATTTTGTTTAGTAGCTTAGTAGTAGTGTTATCAATAAATAGATAGTTGATACACTACATACATATATATATAAATTTTAACAGATACATGTTATAAATATAAACACCCATAACTGGAGTAAAACCATTTCTGCTCATCACACAAATGCCCCCAGCGGAACTCGAACCCGGGACCGCTGGCATAGCAAGTATCACTATATAGAGTCACTACAAACTAAGCCAAACGTGTCATCAACAAACATGTCGTGAATTATCTTTAAGCTTACATGATCATTGACATTATTCTTATCTTATGAAATGGGATATTTACTATTCCATACCATTTACTGAATGCCCAGCAGTAGGACGTTAAAAAAAGGTTGAATACAACCATACTGACAAATAGTTTGTTCGTGACAATGGTGTTTTTATCAGAGTCGAAATATAAGCCATAAACCTAAGTTAGGAACATGTTAAATATTAAAAACTCCATATTATATTATAAAAATATAAGCAATAATCTCGTCTTTATGCATAAAATTAGCCCCAACTTTTTCACAAGCACAGACAGGTAGGTAATGTACTAGTAGCTATTTTAAATACAATTATCTTTTCGGATTTATTCGCGGATTTATTTTGATTTTTGGTTACCGACATTTCGATTGCTTTACAGCATCCATGGTCACGGGAGAGACTAAGGTTTTAGATGTCTCAAAGGCATTTAATATTTGTTACAGACAGCCTACCCACAAAATAACAAAATGAATCCAAAAAATTCAAAAATGGCAAAAATATGGCAAAGATAGTTTTAGCAGCCAGTACCGAAAAAGGGGTGTCGTGCTGACCCGGCCAATTATAGACCAATTGCGATCACGTCCATCCTTTGTAAAAGTATGGAACGTGTGGTCAATAACAAGCTCCTAGCATACTTAGAAGAAAATGATCTCCTGTCCGACCACCAGTACGGCTTTCGGAAAATCCGGTCTACTGGGGATCTTCTAGTGTATGCCACACATACTTGGGGTGAAGCCATTGAAAAACACGGTGAGGCACTCGCCGTGTCTCTCGATATTTCGAAGGCTTTTGACCGGGTCTGGCATGGCAGTCTTCTCAGCAAGCTTCCGGCATATGGGATACCCGCTGGCTTTTGTAGCTGGATATCTGATTTTCTGAGAGGTCATTTAGGGTGGTCGTTGACGGCTGCTCATCTGACCTAATGGCTGTCAATGCCGGTGTTCCTCAGGGATCTGTTCTGTCCGCAACACTCTTCCTGCTGCACATCAACGATCTTCTAAAACCCGGTATCTTTGGGTACGCTGATGACAGCACTGTTACGGATAGATACTTGTCCAGTTCTAAAGCCAGTGCTTCTGAGATCCTTGAGCAAAGAGAGGCCTTGGTGAATCGCATTGACTTGACTCTGAAGGAGGTGTCCGAATGGGGTGACGCCAATTTAGTTAAGTTTAATGCCACCAAAACACAAGCGTGTTTATTTACCGCAAAAAGGAGCCCCTTTACCTTGGCTCCCACTTTCCAAAATGTATCCATCCCGATAAGCGACCATATTGAGCTCTTGGGCATAGACATCTCTCCCAATCTCAGTTTCGGGAAATGCATCGAGTCAAAGGCCAAAACAGCAGCCAAAAAACTTGATATCCTGAACAAGGTGAAGCGGTACTTCACACCCGAGCAGCGCCTGACTCTCTATCAGGCTCAAGTGCGCTCAGCTATGGAGTACTGCTGCCACCTCTGGGATGGCTCTGCCAAGTATCAACTCGATGCATTAGACTCGATAGATCGCCGAGCTCGCCGTATTATAGGTGATCAATCACTAACGCAGACGAAACTGCTTAGTCTACAGCATCGACGCAATGTCGCCTGTCTATCGATCTTCTATCGGATATACTTTGGGGAGTGCGCGCAGGAACTTCACAACCTTGTGCCCCCTTCACCGTTTTACCACAGAACTGCGAGAAGTCGTGAGCGCTGGCATCCTTATGTGGTAGAAATCCAACCAACTCGCACGAAACGCTTTAGTTCTACGTTTCTGAAACGAACCGCTAAGGAGTGGAACACCCTTCCAGCATACGTGTTTCCTGCCACTTATAATCTAAGTACTTTCAAGGCAAGAGTGAATAGGCATTTTCTAGGCAAGCGCGCTCCAACCTAGACCTCATCAGTGCTTCCCAACGCTGATTGTAGTCAAGCGCAAGCCTATCGTACAATAAAAAAAAAAAATTTAAAATGTCAAATATTCGCGTAAATCTAAGAAAGTATTAATATTAGCCATTGAAGACTTCGACTATCCTACTTCTGGCATCTTCATCAGATCTGCTCGATGATAAAAAATTACAGTATTGTTGATTGATTTAACATATAACAAGTTATAAAATGAATAACAGAAGAATTCGAAATCCAAGAGTAGATTATTTAGATTAATTTGAAGCTATTTAACGTATAACACTTAGTATTTTAAATAACAAGTTCATCTCTAAAGTTAAATTTAACTCGCAAGTCTAAGTTAAATGCGGTAATAGGATACATCCTACAGAAACTGTAGCGCGATTTCTCGTTACACAATTCACTTTCGATGTTACGCCAACACTATCTCTTTTAACGTTAGGGTGGATATCCACTACACGCTATAATATCTGGCTGATAAAGCTATTGCTTTCATTAGTAAGTCGTGAAACCTTATACGTGGAACCTTATTATATTAAACTAGCGATTCGTCGCTTCGCTCGGTTTCGTCCCTAGGTTGTTTTCCCATACAAACTTTCATACCCATTTTCCCCTTCATAATTTCCGGGATAAAAACTATCCTATGTCCTTTCCAGGGTCTCAAACTATCTTTTTACCACATTTCATCTAAATTGGATCAGTCGCTTCGGAGCTTATTAGGTACAAACAAATAAATGAAAAATCTTTCCTCTTTATAATACTAGTATTACTATATGTAGATATTGTAATAATAGACTTAATTATTATTTATTAAGTAAATAAATATTTCTACTATTTTTGTACTGCTTTAGAAGAATAGAAAGAAAGAATCTATTGTAATATTATATTTTGTTAGCAAATAATACTTGATTCAGTTTTGATTAAAATGCAACAAAGTAATATATATTTTTCATGAAAAATTCTCAATTAAATCCATGTAATTTCTCAACAGATAACCAAAAAAGTTTTGCTTCTATTGAATCTCAGATATTTTCAAAATATAACAAAAAAAAACTTTCATAATTTTAAAACCATGTTACTAAAAGGCACAGTCGGAAACTTACTCGTAATCAACGATCTTCAGCTCAAAAATCAGACACCATAAATAAAGTATTTCTATTAAAAAAATATCTTCTATTGTATAGCTTCGAATGGTTATAGTTTTATTAGTAAAGGTGTTAACACATTATAATATATAAGACAATCACTTCTAATAATACTGCACGTAAGCAATTAATTTATTTTTACTGAGCTCATAGATTAATATTATTAAGTTATCGATGAAGGTACATACGTAATATAAATAAAAGATAGAACAATCGAACTTAGTACATCCCTCTTTTTAAAGCCAGGCAACACGATATTTTTTCTAGCCACTGACCCTTAAATTAGTACCTGGCTAAATATTAAAATACGTGGTATAAAATGATTATATCAAATATTAGGCATCTTTGAGGTGTTTTTTTGGAAATAAGTATTTTTTTTAAAGGTTTAATTTAGTTGTTTTTTAAATTAAGGTTTTGCTATATACTGTAAATGCTTGTTTCATTTGTATTCATTGTTTTATATTTCTCGCCATAACATCCCATCTCCTGCTATGTCATTGATACCATTGATCTATCTTCTTACTATATTTTATTATATATTCTTCTTTCTTAAATTATTCTTATTATATTTAAACGTTAAATATTTATATAATAGGTATTATATACGAATTATTTATATATGCCTCGAATATAGGACCTCTATCATTTTACTTGCAAAACCCATCCATTTATAGCAAACCTTGGCACTTCTGCCAGAGGTCGATTCTGTGTCCTATACGGGGGCATTAGCCATGGGTTACATGTGAAGGATTATGTTTAAAACGTGTCTAATAGTGCAAGGTTAAGAAGTCAATAGCTATAGAATAATACCTTTTGTTGAGGAAAATTTAGTGATTTTTTATGACAAATCTAATATTATGAGCACAGTGGTGAATGAATGTTGATGATAAGCTACAAATTGTACCCCCAAGCTAAGAAACAAAAATATTTTTTTACTCCACCCCCAAATTCTCTTTTCGCAAGTCAAAGTTCTGTTGAAATCAGTTTACTTTTCTTGTAGATTAGGTATAAATATGTGTTCAATTTGCCGTGTTGGAGGGTTCAGTAGTAATTCAGTGGAGCGTGGGCCAAGAGATGAAAGGTCATCTCGTTGTACAGTGTACTATACCGGTTGCTCCTGTTACTTCTCTAATATAGAGTGGATCGTGAAAGCAACCCCTTGGTTGTCGTGTATGGGGTGGTAACCAATCTTAAATATAGTGCCCATGATCATACGAGCCTGATATTTGGATGAGTTTCTAAATCAATCACATTTCCATTTTATTTATATGTTAGATGTTTCTTAGAATCCTGTAATTATAACTTATAACAGAAACAATTATTAACAATTATATACAGATAGGTATGCATTTATGTAAATGTGTAATTTGAACTAGTATATAATAGAATTAAGAAAAGAAAAAAATAAAATTAAATTAAAAAAAGACTATCCTTTGGCAAATCGGTGAACACAATGGTAGTACATAATAATTAAATACTTATATATTTTTTTATTATTTTTCCTTAATTTTAAAGAGTTTAGTCTCTGAGGTAATGTGAATCATGTTTCCATGTATAAATATCCGAATAATAATAGATTTCAACGCACGCGCAGCTCGTCTTTTAAATATTTTTAATGTTGTGCACAGATTTGCGTCATGAATGACCAATTGTCATAAAAGTTTACGACTTCATCTAAATAGACAGTAAATTCTTGTAAACAAGTTTTTATTATTATTAAAATAGAAATAATATTCATTTGAAAATAATAAAGGTATTTTTTTTAATTCTGTCCCATGTTCAGAATTCTACTCCATTCCACTTTTTATCTTTTGAAATGGGATTTATGTATCTTTACATATAATGTATGTATAATAATATGTATTAAAGCATAATATGTACGTATATCCTATACCTAGTTTTTCTATAATATAAAATTCTAATATGCATATTTTCATTATAATTCTTCTTCTAATGCTTGATTGATTTTGGTGATTTTTGAAGTTAATATATTTGGGACGTTTGGAAAAAAATATGAGAGGAAAATTTTTACGATGCGCGCGCGCACCGATAGCCAAAAACCGACATCAAGTAGATTATATTAGACATAGATAGATTATGTTTCATTAGAGCTTGTTTGTTTTTTACCCGACCGCAAGGAAAGTCTTATTATATATAGTGTAACGCGCTAATCTTACGAACTACCAGATTGATAGAAAATTTCTTTTTGTGTTTATTGAGAAAGGGCTTTAATATATTATAACATCACGCTTATGAACTTTAAAAATGGAGTAATTATACTGCCACCATACTAAAGAAAGCTATAACTAACAATTTGATCAAAAATTACTTAAATGCAGATTCGGAATGAGTAAAAAAAATCTACTGGATAGTCTTACTCATAAACCTCTAAGTCTTATGAATTCGGAGATACTATAACCATTTTCATCGTAATTACGTCTAAACTATGAGTAGTAAATCAACTTTGGCGAAGTTGCGGCCTTCTGTTTTATGACGGCAGTATAGATAAATAAATAAATCGAGTCGCACCGGAGACAAACACTAGTTTCAATATATTCTTGAATAGTTGGTAAAGTAGTCGTAAAATATAATTTCTTAATTTTCGTATATTACGGTCAAATGTTCGTCCACACGAGTGCGTATTGCTTGCGACTGCAAGGCCACCTTACAACATCGTTGCAGGAAGATGTCAACATGCTTTCTTAAGAAAATCCTATATTATAATGTCATTCATAGTGAAGTAAACAAGAATTAACTAGCATCAGAGGTTATGTTTTGTAATTTTATGCTGGATACAAAAGTTTTGTTTGTATGTGGCGGAAAGTTTTCTTAAGTGCTTGGACGATTATTTAAATTCACAATCCTATTCAAAAGTTCACTTAAAATTGTCACCAATTGTGTTTAGATAATTGTTCTAGTTTAAATAAACATATAACAATGTAAATTGAACCTTAATGCGATGCTTAAAGTTGTTTTCACAAAAAAAAAACAAAAGCGCGCTCAAACGTATAAATGAGCGCTCAGTCGGTGAGGACATGTTTTGTCGCTGATTGTGTATCTAGTTTTGTGTGTGTGTTTTTTATTTATATATATATATATATATATATACATATATATATATATATATATATATATATATTATATATATATATATATATATATATATATATATATATATATATATATATATATATATATAATTAACTTTTTTGATCGATGTAGAAAGCTATATTATTTGGTTTTATATATTATAGCTGTCTACATCGATCAAAACATTTTATAGCTTCAACAAAGTCAGTGCTTTTTATAATTGAACTTGATAAAAGCTTTCTCTGTACTTACGATTGCTAAATCAATTCTAAATTCAAAGAAGATCTTAGTTGAAAGAAACTTAGAATCGGATCAGTAGTTTCAGAGATTACCATCTATATCTAAATTTATTTCACGAACCATTGTAATTTATTTATTAGTGTAGACGAAAAAACGCAGGATTTAACTAGTTTTATACGAAAGGATATTTACTTGGTAGAGAAAATAACTTTTTGTCAAGAATAACTGGAAAATTACTTGAGGATCCATTTGTGACAGGTATTGCTGAATGATTTGTAAACATATTTTCTTAACGTGCGTATGTGTATAGGTACATATATATACATAAATGTTGTTCAAAATACTTCTACAATATTTAGGCATTTGTAGCCCAGTGGTAACGCGCTCGCTTAGGAAACCGAGTGAAGCGGATTCAAATCCCGGGTCTCGAACGTCTTATCTTTTCAAGTGCGAATCAGTTCCAACATGATTATCACTCGCCTTATGGTGAAGGAAAACATTGTGAGGAAAACCGTATGTCTGAGAGAATTCAGCAAGTTTTTTAAATGAATTTGAAGTCCGCCCGCACTTGACCAGCATCGTGGATTATGGCCTGGTTCCTCTCATAATGATGGCAGGCTCCTATCCAACAGTAGGATTAAAAAGGGCCAAATTCATTTCAAACAACAATTTACAACTGTCTACCTCTTACTCGTAGATTCTATGACTTGTTAAAATGAACCAAATTAATGAAAATATAGGTGGCTCCACTATCCCTCTACTGGCTCCATCATCAGATCAAATCAGAACAGCTCGATGGTACCCAGTTAGTTATCTGAATTTCACAGTTGAAAAAAAATCCATATATCAGAAATAGGTATGTCAAAGTCGACATCTAAGTTTTGAATAGTACAAGCTAATAAAAAAGCGCATTAAAATAAATTATTATTTTTAATATAAATTGTTGGTTACATCATAAAATTTATTATATTTTATTATTTGAAGTGGTTATAAAATAAATGATCTTCATTTTTCTTACTACTTACAATTTATGTGTAATGGACATAACTTGAGGTACTTTAAACAAATTGTAAATAATTTATAGGTATTATTTTTTGTTAAAAACCACTTAGCTTTACTTCTAGATTCTTCTTCGTCTGAGATTTAGTTTTAGTTAAATTTATTAATTATTTTATTATGTCAATTTAGATTTTCTTGAAATAAGTATAGCAGTTGAGTAAATTGGTTCACCACTAGCGAACTATTTAATATACAAGTACAATATGACATACACAAAAAAGCATTCAGTAGACAGATTCTTTAGTCTAACCTCATTTTAATGAGCCCGATATGTTTTAAACAATCAATAACCATACTTAATTAAATACAAACATTACTAAGTTAAAAACTGTACTATATAACTGTACTGTATTATATAAGAACAATTTTTATTATATAGAAAGCTAGCAATGCCCGCGACTCCGACTGCGTAGTTTATTTATGTAAAATACTTTCCTCAATAAAAAGGCGATAAAATGCAAAAATAATAGTTCAAAGTACTTCCAAGGAATATCACATCCAAACTAAATCAAATCAAAATACTTGTAAATCAAATCAAAATGCTTATTCAATTAACTTTTACAAGCACTTCTGAATCGTCGATTTTTACATCATGAAATTTTATATTAAACTGGTGACTTACCCTAACTTCGCTCGGGTGCACCCCTAGGTACGTTTTAAATAGAAATCAATATTTGATCCGAATAACCACTACACAAAATTTAGTAAAAATCGGTCCAGTACTTTTTGCGTGAAATGCAAACACACAAACAGACAAACAGTTAAAATTTTTAAAAACTATTGTTTTGGGGTCTATATTATTTGCACAATATGTTACAGTCATTATTTTTAAAAACATTTATTATACAGATTTCGCTAAGTTACAATTTTATTATATGTATAGATTAACCAATGAATACTCTATAGTATTGTAATTACTCAAATTATATAACAAAGATCAAATCTCAAAGTTCATGTTTTTTTTCCAGCATCCGACTTCATTCGGTGTAAACAGTATGACAACAAGTTGAATGACTGCTTAGTTATCGCCGTGCCAGATGCTTTGCGGAGGATGAAAGCTGGTAAGATCTTTTCTCTCTTTTTTTAATTATCTTTCTCATTTTTCTTATCTAAGATAAACTTCTAATTTACGGAGAAACTGTTAAGTACCACTAAAGTTTAACTTTTTATTATATAAAAGTAGAATCACCTAATAATACAAGTTTGTTTGTTTTTATTTATTTATTTTATTTAGCTTATTAAAATATTATTGGTATTCTAAACTAGCTTTGACCCGTGACTTCGTTTGCATAGTAGGTCGGTGAAAGTAACCTATTTGTTAAGTATATAAGCTATCTCCATTTTGAATTTCACTCAAATCGGTTGAGCCGTTTCAGTGTTAAGAAGTAACAAACCTACACACATTCACTCACAATTTTTACTATTAATTATCATATAACTAAGAGGGATATAAAAAAAAGTTTTCCCACGGGATTTGAAATAAAAACTACTGTTCATTTAGTATTGAAGTAAAAAATGACAACCTGCGAAATTTTTATACTGTAATATACATAAGTAAAGCCACGTGCAGCAACTAATATATACTAATAAAATTGACATTTGTATACATATATGTTTTTGTAAATATTGCATAACATACTTGTTTCAACTAAAATATTTGGAGAATTTCTCAACTGCATTTTGGTGCGAACTGTCAAGGACAAATTGCTACTAGACGTTGCAATGAGTCAGACTGATGCAAAATCTATACTAATTAAAATCTTTGCAAACATGCTCTACGAAAACACTGTTATTCTGATTGTTTAAGGAAGAATAAGGGTTCCCACGGGATAGAGTTGTTTAAAATCTATATAAATACTAACGATTCGCCCTTGCTTCACTCGGGTTCAACCTTAGGTTTAACGGTTAATATGGGCTAGATAGACAATATATTATATATGCTTATACATAGGAATATCTGTTGTTGAGTGATGTATTATAACATGTTTTCCCGTGGGAATGAGGTAATCTCCCGCGGTAAATAGTAGCCTCACAAAAATCACGCTATCCATCACTCTGTTTCCACGTGAAAGAAGGACAAACAAACATACAAACATACTTTCACATTTATAATATTAGTATGGATTTAGTATACGTCAGATATATATATATATATATATATATATATATATATATATATATATATATATATATATATATATATATATATATATATATATATATATATATATATATATGTAAGGAAGCTTGATTTAAATGTTATTTTCATATATTAACATCTTTTCCGTATGAGCTTATCTAATATCTAGGATTTAAAATATTACAAATTTAAGTTTTTCAATAAACATAAGTCAATAACAATAAGTTATACACAATTTAATAAAATTATAGCTTTTAAATAGCACAAATGGAATACAAAACAAAAATCTAAATTTCTTCATAGCATCAAAATCAAATGCTTTTCTAAATATGTTACTAAAGTATCAAAACAGTGACTGCATCTATACTTTCGCCCTTGACTCGAATGCGCGATCTTTCACTGCATTACAACACACTGTTGACCGATCACCTCTTTCTCTATGGAAATGTACCGCGGCGTGGACAGAGGGCCGGTGTTGAAAATATAATGCAATCGTAAACAAGCATCTACTCTTACGAATAAAGTCCAACCGTCCGTCTGTGATTTACAAATAGGTTCAATTTATATAGAGAAAGGTTCAAAATGGGATTTAATAAAATAATGAGTAATAATAAAAAACATTTATTACCATAGAATAAAAAATACCGTTTTTTTATATAAAACTGTTATTTCGTGGATTTATTTTAAATCCGATAGTAAGGTTTTTTTAACGTTTTGTTTATTGTATAGTTATTACAGACTATTTACCCAAAAATCAACAAATGATTTTAGAAAACAAATTTAATTGGTGTTGCTATAATTTAACAATTTGAAATTATTTCATTTGTGTTGCTAATATTATAATTTATTTACATTTTTTTTAAATAGTTTATTTTAAACTATATAGTTTTTAAATATAACAATATTTGGAGCTTGGACTAAAGTAAATCTATTACATGGCTAAAGGTAGTATGTAAGCTTAACTGATGCTGCAGAGATCGAAATCTCGAGAAGCGCTGATTTTCAGTTTCATCTAACTTCATAGGATGTTGAGTAAGAGCAAGGGAAACGGATATGGGATTAGTAGGTTATAGGGTGATTTTGACACGGGATTGGAGGCCCTAAGTGAAAATAGTACCTTGTAAAATTGAAACACATAGAGTTAAAACTTAAAAAAAAATGATTGTTTATTTTGGCAAAAACAATGAATTTTTGAATTTTTCGCATATCATTCATTACAAAATGATACTAAATAGTATTTATAACCAACTTGTTTTAATTTACCCTCATGACATTATCGAACGTCACTAATTTACCGTTGCAAGAAATCTTATAGGTATTTTTTTTAGGTTAGTTAATATTTGAAGTAAAAATATAGTTTAATTTTATTCCAATGGAGCAAAATTTTCATGGTATTGTGTCAAAGAGTAATATGAGCTTACTGGTGCGTGTTCTGATACAAAACTAGGTCAGTAAATTCAAAAATTATATATCTTGCTTTGCCCTTATAGCAATGGAAGAACAAGCGAGTGTGATAGGATACTTTCTGTCCCGTAACATTAAGCATACCCCGAGGGATAAACAGCAAAAATACACACTAGAAAGTCTCATGGAGTAATATATACAAGTTATTTAGAACATTCAAAAATTAATCAATGGTCCAACGTACAAACAAATATATGTATATATAGAGTATATACTAATAAGCGCGATGTCGACACTATGCAGTGAAAGATTTCGCGATCTGTCAAGGGCGACCCCTCTTGCGTATTGCACTGAAGAAACTGCTTGCTTTAATTGCTTTGTTTATTATTATTAAAACTTGTTATGTCTGTCTGTTGCCCGATTTCACCAACAACCCATAAGCTAACACCCACGTATGGGATCCCTAGCTTAAAACTAGCCCCTAAATTAAATTTCGTTTTACGATCGTCTTTATGCCCATATTTCGAGCACCTAAATTTAGGGCGCCTTTTAACATTTAGGTGACCCCTAACTGTCGGTGAAACAGAAACTGTCCCCTAACAGCCCCCTAACCATGCTTAGGGGATCCCTTAAACTTAGGTGACGTTGGTGAAATCGGGTATGTATGTCGCGTAAAAACCATTGAGAATTTATTGCGTATACTACCTGCTGCCTGCGGCGACACTCGTTAACATAACCCCTACTATATATAGAAGTGCCTCGGTGGTGTAGTGGCCCGCATGTACGGCTGCACACTCGGAGGGGTGTTACACCCCCGTGCCTCGGAGAGCACGTAAAGCCGTCGGTCCTGCGCCTTACCTCTCACTGGTCGTGTCGAGCAGTCGTCCCACCGGAGTATGAGAGTGACAGGAATAGAGAGTGCACGTTGTGTCTGCGCGTACACTTGTGCACTATAATATCTCCTGCGCAGTTGGCTAATCTCAATGAGATTAGCCGCCGTGGCCGGAATCGGCTAGGAGAACATCATATAAAAGTACTTTCGATTCGATGGTTTTAAATCGCCACTTGACATTTATTCCATTCCATTTAAATTAAGCTGAAGAAAGTTATTTAAAGTTTCATTAAAAACCGACCAGTTATTCAAACGTAAAAATATAATAAAAAAACGTAACATTATAGTAATCTATACATATAATAAAATTGTGACTAAGTCGAATCTGTACATTAAATATTTTTTGGAAAATCTAATCTGTCTGTCTGTTACCGCATCACGAGAAAACCACTGGAAAGATTTTGATGAAATTTGATATGATGATAGCTGGTTATCCGGGTCAACATATATAATACTTTTTACCGCGGGAAAATATCTCATTACGGAGAAAAAATACAAAAACCGCAATGAAAGAGTATACTAATATGTAAAACCTAAGAATTTGGTTTTTGGTCATCTGATCGCGGGCGGAGCCGCGGGCAATGCTAGTAATATATATAATTAAATTAGTAAATAGTCTGTTTTCTTCTAAGACAGAGGTAAGGTAGAGTGATAGCCAAGTTGTAAAACGCTCGCTTGGGAAACTAAGTGAAGTGGGTTCAAATCCCGGATCTTGCACCTCTGATAATATTATTATGTACAAATCGTTTTTCAATCAAATCAACATTCTAAAGTCATTTAGAAATATATCTATCTTTATTATTTTCATCTCTCAGCTACTTTGTTTGTTAGATGTTCATATTAGATACGTACGCTGTAGTCCCGAAGTAATGACTGACATACGGACTGACTAGCGTGACGAAATTATAAGGATTCTGTGTTAGCTTTTTGTCTACGGAACCCTAAAAAGTTGACTATAATAAATTATCTTTTGCTCGAATCGTAAAACATCAACGATGTGTCCAAAGTCGCTTCATCACTCAACGGTTCCGGGTTCAGAAGGAAATGAATTGTAATTAGTGTCCATATTGAAATACAATGTCGCAAAACCAATTAACCGGTTGAACCCATAATAGGCTCATTCATCATGATTCAAGTATAACTTATACTCTTTACTTATAAATAATGACCTTCTGTGATTCAAAATACCAAAGCATAAATATATAAAAATAATCACGTTTGGTTCAGTTTGTAGTGAACCTACATGCTGTGCCAGCGGTCGCGGGTTCGAGTCGCGCTGGGGGCATTCATTTGAGAGCACTAATGTTTGTACTCCAGTCATGGGAACACAATACATATTTATAATATGTACATATGTATTTAAAGTTATATAACATGTGTACTGTATCAACTACCTTTTTTTTAACGTTGGGAAATGCATTTACGCACGAGGAGGGGGTGTATCAACTACCTGGTATCCATAACACAAGCCTCGTAGCTTACCATGGAACTAGATGGTGCTGTGTGTTAATGTCCCAACATAATATGTTCTTCTATAAAAAGTGAGATTTCTCACTTCTCTGCCTATTATTTTTCAGGTATACAAAATCTCTCCGTCCCACCGCTGGAGCCACTGGCAGTGTCTGCAATAAACATCGACTCAGGCGCAGGACCAGTGACAATAACGCAAAACTATAAAAACATAAACATACATGGTCTCACTGACTCCGTACTAACTTTGTACAAGTAAGTTATAAGTAGATAAATTACGTTCACTGTTAGTACTTGCGCCTGCGCATACCTAATATTTGATAATTCCCATCGAAAAAATATGATCTCTCCTGATTGTGTTAAAAGAATAAAGACATACATATATAATAAATATATGACATTATTCGACCTATAAATATATGTTTGATTCCAAAATAGAAACCTATACAATTGAAATGGCTCATTAAAATCTATTCAGTCGTTTTTGAGAAATGCTATTGAAATTCCCTATTATTTTAATTGTGCTTGTTTTACAAGGGCTTTTATACAAATACGTTTAAATGAATAATGAATGAAAAAAAATTAATGTCGGTGCTTAAAATAATTTTCTTTGAGATTTTTTAGCAATGAGGAGGAGACACAGGTTCGATGCCCGCTCGCTGCAAATGTTTTAACAGGTATTTGTGGCGATTTGGGTGAGTTGTGTCTCTGGTTTTCGCTAAAAAAATATAGCTTATGTTATAATAAATAGTCAATGAGAGATTATTAAAAAAGTAGTTTTTTTTTGTTTTTATATTGTAAATGATTAGATCATTTTATAAACCTATTATTATAAAATATTAGATATTAAATTACAAGTCGTAAACTATCATACTCGTAATACAAACATATTTTAATTTTATGTAAATATTTAATGCTTAACATTTAAGTACATACTGTGGTTATAGCAAAATAAAACTTTTTAAATTATCGAAATATTTTTGTAAATTATTAAAATAATTAAAAAAAATGTATTTTTTTAATTATTTTAAAATTGACAAAAAAAACCGCTACCAAATACATGAATTCCTAACTTAATTAGAAAACTGTTTATAGGAGCTAGTTCTTTTTTTCCATATCATGTGATGTCAAATGAAATGGTTATTATATAACAAAAAATTAGAATAACACTTCTACAAAACAAGAATTTTATTTAAAGAAAACTTATGTGTGTTTGTTTGTGTATGAATGTATTGATAAAGGTTTGAATTAAATATTGTTATAGTATTATTCTTAAAAGGCAAATATCTGACTGAAGTGAAGAATTTTAACTTAAGCATTTACAAGGATTCTCTGAAAAAAAATCGAGTTAGTGGTATCTTAAAAAAAGTGTTTTTTTTTTTGTTTATTTGTCTATCTTTCTTTCTCGCAGTAATGAAAGAACAAATTCATGTTATTTTTTACTAAGACTCCGCTGTCCTACCGTCTGTCTGTCCGTATGTCACCAGGCTGTCTTTCATAAACTGTGATAGTTAGATAGTTGAAATTTTCACAGATGATGTATTTCTGTTGCCGCTATAACAACAAATACTAAAAAAATAGAATAAAAGCAATATTTAAGGGGGCTCCAATACAACAGACATGATTTTTTTACCGTTTTTATAGGTAATGGTACGAAACCCTTCATACGTGAGTCCGACTCGCACTTGTCCGGTTTTTTATTACGTGATTTCAATTGATTTCCATCTTAGATAGTCCTTATAAATTAGAGCTTATTATTTTTTTGGAAGACAAATAAAACTTTTATTTGCTTATTTTTTAAAACATTATTATAAAATTATTTCCTCCGCAGAGCGGATCTCAAGCACTATCGGCTAAAGACTGAGTCTATCACACCAAAAATGGAGTTCGTTGCTGACTATATCATGAAGGGCAGGATACTGGTCTTACCCATACAGGGTAAAGGGATCGCTAATATTACCATGGGTATGTTATAGCGCCATCTATCGACGGAAAGTATAACTAAACTTATTTCATTTCACCACAGATCATATAAAAAATATCATAAAAAAATAAAATATATACTATAGTATTATATATACTATAGTATACGTTTTATTTTTTTCATACTATATATTATTTATTAATTTTATATATTATGCCTTATTTTATCAATACAATTGTGTTAGTAATGTAGTTAGTAGTTATTATTATTATTATAGTAGCGACATCTATTAGCGAGTAGCAGAAACAAATCTAATTTAATAAAAATATATTTATTAAATTATATACAGTATAAATAGCATCTTATTCAATATTTATTTATATGTAAAATATATTTTTTTTTCTTTTTCAGTAAATTTACTCGTGAAACATGATTTGATCGGGGAACCTGTAGTGAAAGATGGTCAAACGTACATGCATATAAAGGACTATAGAGTCAAATTCATCCCTAAAAAGGTGTACTTGCATTTCTCCAACTTATTCAACGGTGACAAAAGGCTCGGAGATCAGATGAATCTGTAAGATTACTTTTTTTTTTAAACATAATTTATTTATTTCTCATCACAAAAAGCTAATCAAAATTCAAAGTCAGTAAAAAAATCCAAGTTTGTTACATCATAAGTTTAACAATTAATAGCAATGGACGCCTTTGTTAGAGATAGGTGTCTGTATCAACGGCAAAAATAACCTGTGATATTGATCTCCAGACATTTAGCGTTATCTGATATAACTATATCTTAAAATATTTATAGTCAATACCTAGACTTGTCTAGTGGTAGTTTTTAAAGTAGCCACTAAGATTCACAATACTATGGTATATCAATATTATTAATTTCAATTTTTTTTTAAATCTTTCGTCCATTCGATGTTTATTTGCCGGATGAACTATAATTCTTGCGTCTGTTTGTCTATCTATACGTTATAGGCTATTTGCCGTCCCCGAAAATATGTACCTAATGGAAATATTACATTAATATAACAAAGAGGTTTTGCTTAGTGCTCAATAAAAAATAAATTTAAGGAATTTCATACTCATCTCAAACTGGTTAAGAACTTTAACCGTAATAGAATATTTGGCTCATAATAATGTAACCGTATGATAAAGGAACAACTTTATTATACGGTTACCTAAACAATACATATACATATTATGTATACAGTAAATAATATGTCTTGAAATAAAAAAAAATAAGTACTTAATTTTTCATTTCAGTTTCCTAAACGAAAACTCAGAGCTCGTCTTTAACGAACTCAAGGATTCGTACGAGAAGAGCTTGAGCTCGGTGTTCCAAGATGTTACTAATAAGATATTCGACAAAGTACCAATGAATAAAATATTTTTAGAAGAGTAAAACTGTGATTTATATCGTAAATATAAGAAGATAAGTGGAAGCCATGCTGCACATATATAAAATATGCCGATATGAAATGCATTGTAAATAGCTTTGAACTAAATGTATATCAAATTATATACGTTACTTATAAGAAAAACACAATCTAAAATGTTTTTATCTGTCTGTTTGTCTGTTCCGACGAATCTCCGAAACAGCTGGACTGATATTGACGAGACTTTCATTGGGAAGGTAGCTGATGTTATAAAGAGTAACTTACGCTACTTTTATTTTAGAAAAAGAATTAGGGTTCCGCTCAAAAAATAAATAAAAAGTCACTAGTTTAAAATAAGGACATTTTGAGTGCCGGATTTTTTGGGAACAAGATTTATAAGGCCTATAAATAAGCAAAGTATTTGTTTAAGAAAGTTGATATTATGATCCTAAAGAGTCGAAAATTCAGTAGCTTCTACCGACTTTTTCCCTTTCTTGTTTGTATCTACGATGCTTTGCGTTTGTAAAATGCTATTTTATTAGTAATTTATTGCACAGCTATTTGCAGCGCACTTCAGAGCGGCGCGATTATATAAGAGTACATGTAATCGTTGTTTTAGAGTGAAATATTTAATGAATTCCTTCATTTCTTCGCTCAATTCACAAATCGTTTTTTTTTCAATTCACAAATTGTTTTTTTTATGTTATTTTAAAAATAAAATGAACCAAATAAATTATTACAAATAATTGTTATTCCGAATACAATTAACAATGACAAGTAATAAATAATGATTTATATATTTTATAATATTATGATATAATTCTGGGACTTCACTATATTCGCTTTAAGACAACAAAAAAAGAAACAAATTATTGTAGATAAAATATGTTAGCAAAAAACATAACATATTTTAGTTATAATATTTTAATTATATTGCGAGGTTATTATAAGAGAATCAGACTAAAATTAAAATTGGGAGTTAAGTGCGGTGAAAAGTGTACTTATTGAAACTGCTTTAATTAATTAAATATATAATGTAAGTGTAGTTTATAAGTTGAAATAAAACAAAATTTAAATAAATTTAGTTTCATTTTATATCTAAAGTAGCAGCGCCATCTATGGAGGAGTAGAAAAAACTTTATGAAACACGTATATTTTAACAGATGGCGTTGTATATAATAAATAATTGTCATATAATATTGAGGATTATGGCCTAGGTTTTTTAAATATCAAATAATTTTTCATGTTTTGGTCATTTTGGTTTGCGTTCATTCAATTCAATGTCAGCTATATTTTGTTGTTGCAATCTCCTTGCATTTTTCAAACAGCTCGCTTTACAGAATGCCTCATTGATTATGATCACTAGAAAAAATATATTTTAGTAAATTGTTATTCGGAGGCAGTGGTAGCTCAGTGGTAACGCGCTCGCTTAGAGAACCGGGTGAAGCGGGTTCAAATTCCGGGTGTTGCACTTCTTGAAAGAATTATTTCCAATATAATTACTTCTTGCCTTACGGTGAAGGAAAACAGCGTGAGGAAACCTGCATATCTGGGAGAATTTACCGAGTTTTCGAAAGACATATTATGACGTCCGCCAACCCGCACTTTGCCAGCATTGTGGACTATGGCCTGATACCCCTCGGAGGCCCACCCCCAGCAGTGGGACATTAAAAAGCGCTGAATACCAAATTTATTATTGCGACAAAACACAAAAATCCGTGTATGTGTTTGTTTTTTAACGTCTGTCACCTAAAGTAGTTTAGGAGAGAGCAGTTTAATTTTATTTTTTGATCCCTTGTACAACTTGCCTATATTACAATTATTTAACCCCATGTATTGTCGTTTTTTTTTTGTATAATAACTAGCGACTCACACTCTCTTCGCTCGAGTTCGTCCCATATTATATAGACAACTATTTGGCCGGTAACATGGCTACTTAGCGTATTTTACTCTGACGACTGACTTGATTTGCAAATATTGAGATTTAAAACTGGAAACTATTTTAAAATAAAATATAGCCGATATCTATCAGGAATAGTGTAGATAGAGCTTTCTATTAGTGAAAGAAATTTTGAAATCGGTTCAATAGTTCCAGAGATTACCCCCTATATACAAACAAAGTTTGAGTATGTCAAAATTGGTTTTAAGGACCCATTTAAGTAAGATGAGTAAAAATTTTTTGTCCGTCTGTTTGTTATGAAAAAGCGGCTAATGCCCGATTTCACCAACGTCACCTAAGTTTAAGGGATCCCCTAAGCATGGTTAGAGGGCTGTTAGGGGACAGTTTCTGTTTCACCGACAGTTAGGGATCACCTAAATATTAAAAGGCCCCCTAAATTTAGGTGCTCGAAATATGGGCTTAAAGACGATGGTAAAACGAAATTTAATTTAGGGGCTAGTTTAGGGGACTTTTAAGCTAGGGATCCCATACGTAGGTGGTAGCTTATGGGTTGTTGGTGAAATCGGGCATAAGTCTATTATTTAAGTAGCAAAATATAACATCACTTACACAATCCAACCAACAGGAAATACAAAACAAGGCCGAAAATCAGGCCATCAAAATTCATTAATCCGCTTTCCATTGTAAAATCTGCAAATATAATTAGGTACTTTGTTAATATTATATTTTTATCTTTAGCGTGTATGTTTGCTTCAGTGTACGTATACTTGGTATTCTAACAGCTGTACGAAGCTTAATGAATTTCATACTTTAATTTTGAAAGACATATATTCATTTCTTTAAGAAATTTGTAGTCTACTATTTAAGAATTGGTATATAAGTATATCTGTACCAAATATAGACACGGGATATATGTCGTATATAATCATCTAACAATTTAATACTGAGGTCATAAACTGTTAAAATCATCACATCTATACATATAATAAAATTGTAACTAAGCCGAATCTGTACATTAAATATTTTTTGGAAAATCTTATTGAAATAAACATTATTATCGATACAGAGGCCAAATCTATAGTTTTTAGAATTTTTGTCTGTCTGTCTGTCTGTTACCGCATCACGGAAAAACCACTGGAGGGATTTTGATGAAATTTGGTATGGTGATAGCTGGTTATCATTGTAAGAGTATACTAATATGTAAAACCTAAGAATTTGGATTTTGGTCATCTGAACACGGGCGGAGCCGCGGGCAATGCTAGTAATTTATAAAAAAAACATAGTTCGAAATCAGCGACATCTATTATCTATTCAAGCAAAGAAGTAACTCGAAGAATGACTATAATTTATACTAGTACTAGCGGCTCACCCTCACTTCGTTAGGTACCTAGTTTTAACGATTAGTATGGAATAAATCTATCTATTGAACAACTCATCATACGTGGTTTGTATTATAACGTGTATTCCCGTGGGAATTAGATAATCTCCCACGATAAAAAGTAGACTATGTCACTCTCCAGTACTCCAACTACCTCCACATAAAAAATCACGTGAATCCGTCATTCTTTTTCGACGTGCAGGAAGGACATACAAACAAACAAACACGCAAACACAATTTCACATTTATAATATTAAAGTATGGATAACGTAATAACCAAATTAAGTGAGTAAGAAGAAACAGAGAAAGATTGCTTCTTAGGACTAAGCAACTCTCAAAAAACAACGTCCTAACCCACGGAAATTAAAATAGACTTTAAGAGATTCTCACTTCATAATTATATACTATATTCTAACCCATGAAGCTATATAGATTTTTTATTTAAGTCCATTACATTTATTCAGAAATTAATATTTTAAATGTCGATATTCTTAAAAATCTTTATAACCCGATAAGACTGTTTTTATGCCAGCATAAAAAAAAAACGCAATTATATGTTTATATCACGAACCGAGAATAGTCAGACGAATAATATATTTTTTGAATTTTTATTGACTTAACATTTTGAAGCTTTTTAACAATCCACCACACGAATAAAGCAAAGAGCGACAACTAGTCTATGTAAATAAATTCAATTCAGTTCTCTTGTTAATGGCTTTAAAGCTTGCCAGTTGAGCACAGATCTATACATATAATAAAATTCTAACTTAGCCGAATCTGTACAGTAAATATTTTTTGGAAAATCTTATTGAAATAGACATTATTATCGATACAAAGGCCGGATCCATAGCTTTTAGAATTTTTGTCTGTCTGTCTGTTACCGCATCACGAAAAACCACTGGAGGGATTTTGATGAAATTTGGTATGGTGATAGCTGGTTATCCAGGTCAACATATAGGGTACTTTTTACCGCGGTAAAATATCTCATTTCTGAGAAAAAATACAAAAATTGTAATGTAAGAGTAAACTAATATGTAAAACCTAAGAATTTGGTTTTTGGTCATTTGAACGTGGGCGGAGCCGCGGGCAATGCTAGTTTATAAAATGTTTATCAATACGTGTATTACAAACTTACTTAGCAAGGTATCCTAGAGTTCCCGGTGCCCCTTAACAACCCTCTGATAGATAAGAAAGCGGCAAAAATAATTAGAAGAAAAAAGGAGGTCTCCCAAAAATGAGTTACCAAGAGCCTTGAACTCATCTTCTGAGCATAATATTACTATATTTATTTTCAGTGCGGCATGATTTTACTTGTGACGTTGTCAAATTATATTTCTTAAATATTCTCTTGAAAAGAAGGTTTTTGATGGATATCATATCGAAAAATGATTTGTCTGTCTGTGGTTCAGTTCATTAACAGAGAATGAATAAACCGATATAAGTGTTTTTAAAAAAATAATTACTGTACAAGTCATGTTCAATAGAATTAGTGGCAAGAATTTCTAGAGCTACATTCCCTCGCTGAAAGGCAATGCCGACTTTTATGCTTAAATAGAGCCAGCTCTCTTATTACCAGTAGAGGTGATATGTCAATGTGTTATGTCTTTTAAGAAGCGTTAAGCACTTCGACTCTACCGGACTCTACTACTGCAAAGGGAAGTTATTAAGCTTTTTAAGTTTTAACAATATTTATCATTTCTTTTATTTTATGAGTCTTTAAAATTAACAGGTAATCATTGCGTTGACTTGACAAGCTGTCAGCTCAAGCAATGTGTAATATAGAATGTTTAAAAAAAAATCATATGATTATATAGGTAATTCCTGATTGATAAATAACGCACACATGTTGCTATTGTCGATATTGCTATTTATTTTTATCAGGATATTATATATTTTGTTTTCAAATATTATGAATGCAGTATACAGAATAATTACGTTACATTGCTGGTTTAAGCAGTGCCTACTCGAAAGTACAACCCAGCTTCCATATAACAATAGGAAGCCCTTTTGCCCTTTGTTAATAATGTTGTACTGGGATTCATAGATGGCGCTGTATGATTTTTCTAAGCTAGCTAGCTTGATAGATTTTACTACATTTTTTATTTCGTTCAATTTCCCACAATTATTACACTTACTGCGATCAATCAAAAAAGTACAAGATACACAAATCCATGTAAAAATCTCTTAAAACTGTCATCAATTGTGTTTAGGTAATTATTCTAGTTGAAATAAATATACAACAATACAAATTGAACCATAAATGCAACGCTTAAAGTTGTTTTCACAAAAAAGTTCTTAAATTAAAGACGCGCTCAAATGTATAAATGAGCGCTCATTCGGTGAGGACATTTTTGTCGCTGATTGTGTACCAGCAGATGCTTGTTTGATCGATGCTTACAGCACATAAAATTTAATAAAAAAAAATGTTTGGGTAAACTACTTGATAATTTTCAGATAAACACATGGCCGTGTGTTTATTTTATTTGTATTGTTTCTAAAATGTTTTTGTAGATACTCATTGTTTTTATTATTTATAGTGTTGATTAAAAAAAATGCCTTTGCACAATATTTTAATATAATGAGTTTTTCTCCAAAATAATTGTAAGGTATTGTATGATCCATACAAATCTGTCCCTCAGGGCTAATAACTAGATTTTTCAGGATATAAATTAAAAGAACCATGCAAATTATGCATAATGCTTTATTGAATGTAACAAAGTCTATGGCATATTCACTGGTAACGACCGTACAATTACTGGAGCTAACTTAAACGTCAAGATATTACCAAAAATACAAAAAAAAACGTAAAAATAAATTAAAAACTAACTTAAAAATAAGCTTCGTGGGTAATATCAAGACGTGATCGTAGTTTGTGTTCGGTGCATAAGTAGAAAAAAAAAATTGTAGCTTCCACAAAATGGCGATGAGCGAAATTTTAATTGAGAAAATCGTCTTACGCTATACTTTAAACAGTATCAAAATATATTCTATATTTGCTTATAATTTACGTACTTAAACTTAATTTATTAATTTTTATTTTATTATGCATAATTAATTAATAATTGAAGAAAATCGAAAAATGTTCTTATGCAAAGTCCACAAAGCCACGAGAGTGTAGTGTTACATAAACATTTTAAATGAAAGGCTTCATAAATCGATTTTTAATTCGAATATTGAAATTCACTATATATTACGTCAAATATTAAAACCTATCAAATGAAAATGCTTACATATTTAGTTATTTCCAAAGATCTTTAACGTCAAAATATAATTACGAATTATTTTATTCGCATTTCCACGTATTATTTCGAAATAATCTATATTTTATTATTACTTAAATATGTTTATAGGGCAGAGCGTTATAGTGCAGATTTCGAGCGAAGCTTTTATTGCGTTTAAAAGTATCTTTATAACTATGCTTATAGGGAAAAGTTCAATCAATTCTATAGAAAACATAAAAATAAGTGAGAAAACTCTTCCTTTCTCTATTTAATAGGTAATATTAAACAAAGACAGATAAAGATATTTCACCATTACCAAGCTGTCAATATCACTGACATTGACATTAAGCATTGGATTTTGCTGTTTTTTCTAGAAGCCTTACATTTCCAGAATTATCTAAAAGCCTGTTTTTTGCTCCCAAGAAATAATCACAAAATTAAAATACCTATAAACAATACAAAAGAGAACATTTATAAAGCAACGACTCATACACGTCTACAGAAAGTTTTAATTTTTAAATAATATGCGTATATCTTAGTCGATTCGAACATCAATTTAATTTTTCATTAAATTATTTATTTATAATGAACGAAACGACTTTATGTATACGCCATTTCCAAGGACGGCTATCTTGTAACTTTTTAATCTGTGAAAAAATATTTATATTCTATATTCTACGTGACATATTATAATGGATGATTGTTTATTATTGTACCGTTTTTTCTTATTAATTTAAATAGAAAATTCTACCTATTAATACATTTTAAATTTTTACTTGCAATTAATCATGCAAATACAAGCTCTAACCCTTTATCCTACTTCCAGAAAAAATGAGATTACTGAAAAAATTGCCAATTCTCCCGGCGCTAGCTCGAAAAATGCCTACTTCATTACCGGGTTAAGAATAATTGTATCTTAAATAATTCGTCATACAGACGGATTAAACTAATATAAAACTAAGCATATTATCGTATTGTTTTTTAAATAATAGCAAAGATTACACATCTTATTCGTACAAACTTAACATAATTTTTTATTTTATTTCGTATGTTTCGCAAATTATAATAAAACTAAAGTAAACTAATAATATAGCACCATCTTGCTTTTTCTATAGTCATTACATTTTCTTTTGTCAATTATCTACTTGTCATGCGTGTTTTTAAGACATCGTCACTCTACAGTTAGTGCGTAGACATAGAGAGTGGACTGAGTGTTTGCTTGTCAGCCGTCAGTTAAAATGGCGGAAAAGTCACATAGACAAAACGAATGTGCGGCCAGAAGTTTTTTGTTTTTATTGAAATACTAATATATATAATAATATTCTTTTTTTTTACATTCCATTCATAAATTCGAATTGGAATAAAGGACAAGTATAGGCCGCTTCGCTTTCTCTCTTTCAAGAGAGTGGTCTATTTCATGAAAGTATTGCTCAGTCCATTTTCTAGATCTATGAATTAGTGCAATCTACTCTATAGATTAATCTACGTAGAGTAATGCAAATTCGATTTTTTTTAACCTTTTACAATTTTATATCTACTTTTACAAAGATATGACAGAGATATACTATACTTAGGCAGTAAAGTCCATTTCTTGCGTTAAAATCGTCACATTTCTATAAATATCCTATTCACTAACACTTTTAATCACTTGATTCGAATGAAACACAAGAATTGGCTCAGTCTTTTCATTCCTGATCTTCATCAGGTCATTGAAATTGGGAGGTTGAAGTGGACCGTCGGCATCCAATCGCGACCGGTGCTGGTATCCTCGACATTCCAGTCCTGGGATCTTTTCTGGGAGCCGCCAATTGTCTTGTACTGGTAGATCTCTCTAGTTTTCCATCAGACATCACCCAAGCCGATGTAAAATCAGCATAATCTGAATCTTTCGAACTAGTTCGTGAAAAAGAGTCTTCTCCTTTCGAATAGGTCCTAATTATTTCTTTCATTTTCTCCAAAACTGCTGAATCATCTTTTGCGGTTTCTGCAGATCTTAGAATTTGTTCTAATAGAGGACTTAAAGCTTTCTGGTGGGTTGGAGACCTCAAAGTGGCGCTGCTGGCTCTAAGAGGTGAATTACGCTTAAAAGAATCATTTTGGACTTTAGGTTTTCCCTTAGGTGACTTGTTTGGATTATCAAAAGTATCTGCTCCAATAGTTGGTCGAGACTTGGTCTTTGTCTGAGTGGGAGCAGTCCTACCACTCCAAGTATTTCGAGCTGTTGGCGGTAGCTTAGGCGCCAATTTAGGTGAAGATTGTGGATTGGCAGTGTGCTTGGGACTTGGGGTGTTCCCGCGGCTTGGAGTTCGATTACGGACAGGAGAATGTGGGATTCTACTAGCTTGTCTACTTCTAATTGTTTTAACAGGAGATTGCGATGCTTCACGGTTGGGCCTTAGACTTTTACTAGGCGAATTATTGCTTTCGTGGCTAATTATGCATTCTGGACTCGCTCGATTTGACTTGTCCTCTGCGCTGTTCTTTCTGCCGCCGTAGAATGTGTCAGAGAAGTCAGTTTTGCGTAATCCAGTATTTAAGCTGACATAGTCATCAACGCGGTCGCTTTTATCTAGGTGACAGCTGTCGTCATGGTCGAGACGCTCTGAAAAAAACAATAATATAACTTAAAACAATTCAAAATATTGAACACTTAACACAGTTTTAAAAGAATTAGTCGCCGTTAATATTTTGGACAAAATCATATAAAATACTGTTTCTAAAATACAAAGATACTACACATAGATTACTAACATCTTATAATTGGTCATATTCAAGGCTTTTAAAACCCAAAACTTTTAAAATTGCCTTAAACTAGAAACGATTCTACAACCAACGGTTTTAGACAATTTAATCAACAGGTTCAGATAAAACTTTCAAATGAGTATACGGTTACACGCAGCACTTAAACGATCTATAAGTCGTTATATCTGCATTGTCTTTAGATTAGATTATGCGAATAATCGTATGTCGATCCATTATGTTTCTAGTTCCTGGTTCGCCTTCTAGCTTATTGCCTTTTATGTTTTGTATTGCCATTATATTATTCTTAGTGTCGTGCGCAAAGTGTTGACAGTATACGCGCGTCGTGGGGGTCTTGTGTTGCTTTTATGAACTTATGAATGCTTTAATCATATTGAAGCATAATTTTTTTATTAATTTTTGCAATAAACATTAGTTATATCTAATCTACAATGTAATCTAAAAAATAATCCTAAAACTATTTGTCGGTACTTTGTTTACTGACGCTATCTAAGTTGAACTAAAATAGTATTTTTGATAACCAAATGTAAAATATATGTAGTATTATAAGCCTATATAAATAATTGATTATTTAAAATATTTCCAATTATATTTGTTATCTATTTAATAAAAAAAAACTTTTAATTTACTATTTTTATAAATATGTCTAACTTTTAATTTTAGATTCTACTTCTTGGACTTTTTAGTTACAACTTTTATAGCATCTATAAAAGGGTTGCAAATATCTTCTTTTATCTTTTTTTTTGTCTAATAATTATCTTCTTCTTTTTTAATTAGAGAATTGGTCTATTTAAGACTGTGCCCCATCGTATACTAGGTATCATCTTTTCTCAACGTGTTAGTCTGTTCATTGTTCGAGTAACATTCTTCTCTCTTATACAACCTATTCGAAATTGTATCGCCTAAACGTCTTGTGCCAAATATGTATTTAACTATTTTAACGCGCTGTATTATGTATTTCTTTATTTAATCAAATATTAGAAATGCTAAAGTTATATTTGCTATTCCCACGCTGAAGCTGTTGAACAGATTTTGATATTTTTTCGTAAAAGATGGACCTGGACCTGGACCTGGAGTATCACGTGAGCTGTTCTGTTCACGTTACTTTTCATAACAATATTTGCCAAAAAGTACCTCTGAATATATATAACATTATAAATATAAACCACCCAGGCAAAGTCGCAAGCGAAACGGGGTCGATAGTAGGTATACACATATTTCACAAATGAAAAACAAATGAATGCCAAATTTTGAAGTTCGCAGACATAATTACAAACGTACAAAACCTTAACCCATGCTTTATTTGGTCTGCCACATTGTGTTCTTTAAAGAATGTTGATTCACCCCCCGATGTTTTCAAATACTCTCACGTTTGAACGAGTTCTCATACCTTTGTATTTAAGTAATTTGAACCCAAAAATTTAGCTGTTAAGGTTCATATTTTAGGAAAAGCCTTAACACTAAACGGTAGCATTGTTCTTATCAAGGACCTAAGTTTAGCTTTCGACTTGAATTGTCCTTTCACTTGTTTGATTTTCGATTTCGAAAACCTATTGTTATATGTATGACTATTACATCTACATAAATAAAAATCATTGTTTCTATGTATGTTTGTCCTCGATGCTTTGTTAAACTATTCATCCGATTGTGATGAAACTTTGGTGAATTGTCCAACGTACTCCTGCGAAAAGTCCTTGTTAAAAAAAACTTCCCTAGAGATGCAAACGAACAAAGCGAGGATGAATCGCTAAAAATATATAATTAGCTTAAAAATTATATGCTGTTGCTACCAACTCTACTCTTTTTATAACTCTTTCAAATAATCTTTGTATTGTACACAAAAGAGCTCAGCTTTTTATAACAATTTCGAAATATATGAAAAATTAATTTCTATCTATACATATATGTAATAAAATTGTAACAAATCCGAATCTGTACATTAAATATTTTTTGGAAAATCTTATTGAAATAGACATTATTATCGATACAGAGGCCGAATCTTATCCGTAGTTTTTAGAATTTTTGTCTGTCTGTCTGTCTGTTACCGCATCACGAGAAAACCACTGGACAGATTTTGATGAAATTTGGTATGGTGATAGCTGGTTATCCGGGTCAACATATAAGATACTTTTTCTGAGAAAAAATACAAAAACTGCAATGTAAGAGTATACTAAAATGTAAAACCTAAGAATTATTTTTTTGGTCGTCTGAACGCGGGCGGAGCCGCGGACAATACTAGTTATTAAATATTAAGAAACAAGAACTACTGTAAAGTAGTTTTCAATTAATAAATATCATTTTTAGAAAAAGAAATGAAAGAAGAGCGGTAGAAGAAAAGATGAGCGAGACAAAAAGGAGGGAAAATAAAATAATAAACATGCTGAGTTAGAAAGCAAAAGATGCTCGCAAGACACTAACAATCATTAGAAATATAAAACAGATAATTACGCATAAAATTTATTGCGAACATCTAAAAGATGTGATAGTAATGATTATTTTCAACAAGTGGCTTATTAAGATTGACTGGAAGATATGGAGGAGTCTAGAAAATTGTTAGCCGTTTTGATATACCATAATCATCGATAATAATATTCATACGCAAATTGTTGCGCATAATATATTTATATTTGGTCCAATCGACCTATTGTTCGATAACAAACATGGAAGTTCAGGTAATGTCACAAAATGTCACTTAGGTCTATTGCGTCAGATTATAATCTAAATATGCAGAAGGAAGAAGCTAAGGCGTATGTCGTAATTCCTAATCAATACATTTAATAAAACAGTATAAATATTGGAAATATTTTTTTAAAGCAATGACAATGACTTATTGTGTACAGAATATAGATCCTAAAACAATAGTTATTGAAATTTTTGTTTGTTTGTCTGTATGTATGTTTGGTGTGCGCGTTTCACGCAAAACATGCTAAACCGATTTTATCTAAATTTTGTGTAGTGATAACTTATTACTCGAATCAACATTTATTATACCTTTTACTGCAGGAAAATATTTCATTTCTCACTATCACTGGTTCTACCGAGTCGTCCTTAGTTTACATGTCTAACGCTGGCTAAACCTTAAGAGATGCATCAAAACAATGTACTAAACATTGTAGTTCTAAAAAAGGCCTACAGAAAAGTCCACAATAGCATATGTCTAACTCCTATCCTTAAAATAACTATTTCGTATTTCCGTCGCTTTCTTCAAAAATTACTATTTTTACTCATTTGTTTTCAAATATGCAAAACAATTATAACGGCTCAATATTTATAACTATATTCGCCGTTTTCGCTCCTATTTGGTGTAACTCACGTCTTACACGTGGTAGCGCCATGATTTTATAATGTGTTTATAGAGTTTATTCCGACCGATCGATATAAATAAAAATACGTGTAATTTGGACAAAATTTATAGGAAATAATAACCAGAAAGTATAATAAGAATATAAAAAATCTATAAGTCGGCCTCAGCTCGTGCTGTACAAAGTCGTTTCACATTAACCAACGGCGTTGTGCCCCAACACAGCCCCGATTTTTCATTACTTTTATATATATATATATATATATATATATATATATATATATATATATATATATGTGTGTCTTTTTGTTGTCATCATTAGCTCGTCAATAGCTTTAGTGTTATCCATGCAATATTTTCGAAAGATTTTTTTTTATAAAGATAAGTAAATTCTAATCGTGTATGATTTGCCTCAAATGTTCAACAATGCTCATGGTGGAATTTCGACCACTAAGCTAAAACTAGTTTAATAAAATAGATTACAATTTTCTAGCATCAACCTAAGTTATTGGGTAATGGGGTCATTGGTGTTTTAAAACACATAACAAGGCGAAAATAAAATCAGATCGCTATTTGTGTCTTTATTATTAATATATGTATCTATATTTATATCTTTTGTTTTTTACCAGTTCTTTTTAGGACCAAGGTATTTTCTCTTCTAGTTGATGATTAGGTATAACTGTGATACTGAATAAATGGATTTGATATTAAAATAAAATTATCTTTAGGTTTAACTATTATGTATCATATAACCGTAGCGTATAAAGTATGAATTCGTAGTATTTATATTTATATGTACATATACTAAATAATATTAAGATTCTAACGAAGAAATAGCAAAGCAAATAATATATATTTTTTTGACATCAACACACAGCACCTTAGATACCAGATAGTTGATACACTACACATTTATAACTTTAATTACATACATATTATAAATATAAACACCCATGACGGGAGTATAAACATTCGTGCTTATAACACAAGTGAATTCCCCCAGCGGGACTCGAACCCGCGACCGCTGGCATAGCAAGAAGGCCCACTACAAACTGAGCCAAACGTATCGTCAATTATTTATTATTTTCTAAGCGATAATTAATAGTAAAGCAAATTTTCGTTTACATAACAAAGTTTGTAGAAAATTTAAGAAAAGCCTCACATAGTCAACAGTTCTAAAGCTTTATGATATAGCAAACAAAGATCACTTTCTTACACTTTTGCTAACAACGCAAATATTTTTACTGTTATTTAACACTTCAGAAACGTTTGAACGTTAATAATACTCGTATTTAAATTTGCAATTAAGCATTTAAAAAACATGTAAATCAATACGAGATAACTTATGCCATTTTTTTCATATAATAAAATTCTGAGTCGAACATGATATAATATAAATATTTTTTGGAACAACTTATTGAAATAGTAATTATTATCGATACATAGTTTTTAGAATTTTTGTCTGTCTGTATGTGACCGCATCACGAGAAAACTAGACAGATTTTGATGAAATTTGGTATGATGATAGTAGGTATTATATAAATCTTAAATTATAATTCGTGAAAACACTAAATCAAAAGTATGTATGCTACAGGGAAATTTTAGGTCACACTTTTTATCTTTAACATAAAAATAATAATTAACATAATCCACGAATAAGATTCCTAAAAACCAATTACGTAAAAAAAGAATTGTCATAAAAATTAGCTAAAGTAATATAAAAAATTACATACTGTAACATTAAGCTACATGAGATCGTAACCAGTCATTTGATGCAATCAATGAACTACGAAATGGCTGCACAATGCACCAGAAACATTACTATAACAAGCAAACCACATAGCGAAACGGACGGAAGTACTCCGTTATATACGAACGATTCTCTCTTGTTTTGCTTACATATATTATTTTAAAGCAATATAAGAAAAGATTCATTTTAGAATTGCTAAGGTCGTGTACCCATAATTTGTATGTTTTATTTTGATTGGGCTCTATATTATAGTTTTATTTATAATTTACCTGGAAATAGGTAATTACTTATACGTCATCGAAATTGAAATTAATCGGAAATGAATGAATTACATTTTTTATAAAATGTTGGTCTGATTTGAGGTAGCTCATTTAGAATGTGTTGTAAAGAATGAACATACTCTATACTATATGAAATATTATTATACTAGATAGATTATGTGTACGGATTTGTAAAATGTTATAAGTGTCGGTAACAAACATTATGCCTTATTTAATCTTCTAACCGTTTGATAATCGATAGAAAGGCTATATTTATAATAGTTTCTACCAGACCGGGACCAAATTTATCTGAGCTAAACACGAAATATTTGCCCTTTACAATGGACCTTCAATTCATTTAACATCATATGGAAATTATCAATTTGATTAAAATGACCCAATTAAACGAATATTTGGCACAAGTCGGGAACGCGATTCGATATAATACCCGTAAAACTTAAATTACTTAAATAAATAATAACTTACCACTAAAATCAGCATCGTCCATGGAATTCTGACTATGCATCGAATATCTGTTCGTAGTTTTCGTTGATGGGGATCCTTGAGTCGATCCGACTACAACTCCCAGACTCCTGTATCCCTCATCTGACACTTCAGATCCATTATCTGAGGCACTCTCAGTAGCTGGTGCTGGAGACACTGGCCTTGGGCTCTTATTCCTCACAGCATGAGGTGATGGGACTAAATGGTTCGAAGATACGATCTTGGTTCTACGATCTGGGGAAGAAGAATGTCTTCCTGGACTGTTGTTCCTTGGAGCAAGGTATTTCCTATTAGGAGATGCAGCTCTGTCAACATCACCCAAATATGGTAAGCTATTGCCGTCCAATTTGTTATTCGATTGATAGTGTCCGGATTTTGGATCGTCGGCATAAAGCTTTGAATTGTATTGTAATGACATTGGCTCGTAAGTTTTGGGTTCTTTGTAATCTTTGTATGGAAGGGAAGTCGGTCCAGGGTCAGGTCGTTCATATGTGACTGTGGCGCCAGCGAGGTCGTGTTTGGGTCGAGCCAGGCGAGCTGAGAGCGAAGTTCGATGCTGGGCTTTACAACGGCAAGGGTCGTGTTTGTCCAGATAATGGGCGAGAGTGTCCCACCCTCCACCAACACGTACCATGACGTGGGAACGCAGAATCTGTAAATAAAATAGGTAATATAAGAAAATATATCGAAATAATTGAGTATTTTGAGAATTATTTGCATAAATATTTCTAACTCCTTATCTTATCTTTTTAGGATTTCCTTAAAGGAATTTAATGCGTTTAATAAAATTAATGATTTTAATTAAAACATTAATAGCTTCTGGCGATAAAGCCACACGTGTTTATAATTTACTATCGATATTACATAACTGGTCTATTTTAATCTATAAACGGACCCTCATTTAAGGTAAGGTATCGATGAATCATGCGCCTGTTCGATTCCTTGTTTGGGCAAATCAAATCGCCTGATATTGTACAAATGGTTTGGTGTTTGGCCTTTATATGTGGCTAGTGGTTCATGACACTCGATCATTTTGGAATAAGATTGAAAATTCAGTATTTCATCATTATACTTATTCCTTATAAAACTTTACTACTTATAATAATATGAGAATAGGAACTTCTGACCTAAATTATGTTTTTTGTTTTTTACGTATGTATATTATTTAACCAAATATATCATATTACGAATATGATATTTTGTTAAATTATATTGACATTTTTGTTTTTTTTTAATTACACTAATTATGGCCAGCATTAGTTTTTTTTTATTGTAGCTGTTATAATTGCAAATTTCCTATAGTATAATATGGATTTTTTTTTGTCAAATTACAACACTTCAAAACATGTCAATTTATTAACATCACGAACAAATCCGTTATCAAAAGCTAGTTTTACTTAGTTACAAATACGAGTAGACCTTAAGACTGAAATGTCTTTGCCATGATTCACAATGAAATTGTGACTTAATTAGAAAAACTGCAATTCTAACGCGTTATTTTTAGACGTTTCATTTTATATTGGCCAGTATTTCCGACCAACTTATCAAAGTACCTCAGAGCATGATCGTTTTATGGGTATAGGGGACGAGATATATTGGTATTTCGATTTGGACTGTCATCAGTCCGTATTAAGGGACACAAGGCTCAGACCTAAACGGCGATAAAACGAGGTCGGTAAACAAGTGGCTAGATCAGCCAATTCTAACGCTTATGCTTTACTGAATATCGCCCATTATTCTAAGCTACAAACTAAGTAAACTATTCTGGTATGTTTGTATATATAGTCACATAGCTCCGTAATTTTCCCACGATGTCATTGATATGAGTATTCACAAATATTTCACTATTTGCATTTGTTATTTTATTATAATCATTTATTTAAATTCCTTCCACTACTCAGACTTATGTTATTAACGCTTTACCCCCGCTTCGCTTGGGTTCATCCTTATGTATTTTAATATATACTAATATTATAAAGAGGTAAAGTTTGTGAGTTTGTGATATTTTACGGGGTAATCTCTGGATATACTGAACCGATTTAGATGAAATTTGGTAAGAAGATAGTTTGAGACCCTGGGAAGGACATACTTTTTATTCCCCGAAATCATCCCTTAAGGAGGTGAAAATGGGGATGAAAGTTTGTATCGGGAAGCAAGCTAGTGACAAACCCGAGTGAAGCGAGGCTGAGCCGCTAGTATTTATACAAAAATGTAGCGCTGCACCTTGAAGCAAATTTTATTACCAATAGTAGCTGTGTGTTACTGCAGACAATTTATTTCTGTACAAATTTTAACCAAAACAGTCCAGCCGCTCGAAACGTGAAGGAGTAACAAACATACACACAAAAAACTTTTGAATTCATAATTACTAGTAGCGTGAAACTTAATTAAAATTTCTTATACTCAATACTGTTTTAGTCTCGGATCAAACAACGAGGATTAAACTTACTACCCAAAGAGTGTCATATTAAGAAGTCCGTTACTGGGTGTCTTCCGCTATGATACTAAGATAAGAAAATGAAACGCCTTATATGGGCATCTAAATGATCTACGTGATCTCAGGCATATTATGCAGATCTATAATAACATGATGTGATCTCCGTATTAACGTAATCGTTGAGATAAATAATCAGCAAGTTATATTTACGCAACTAATTAGACGGCGTCGTTTAATTCACTTGCCATGTGGAATAACAAGTGCATAGTGATACATCAATGTCATATAGTCTTCCTGCTCACCTCTAAATGTTATAAAGCATGGAATGAACTAGGTTTCGTCCAGCATCTCTTTGATTTTTTTTATAAAATATAAGGAATTACATTTTTTTTCAAAATTTTATATGTTTCACTTATGCATGGAATACTTACTCTGACGAAAATCAGCATCCTTGTGTCACCAATCCTGTATTTTCCTTCAGACACCCGCACCATAGGGAACTGTGTGGGGCAGGAGCATCTTTCAACCAGGTCTCTGACTCTTTCATCTAAACTTCTCAAATCATTTGTCACCAGCTGTGGCTGCGGTCCAGAAGGAACCAAGCCTAAAGCAGAATCATCAGGCCGTAATTCTTCTCCGGCTAATTCTCTCTCAATTTGCTTCTCCATTTGAACCAGCAGTGGAGCTGGCATACCCAAAACTGCACCTTTTCTAGCAACTTCTAGAAGACATAGAACTACATGCTTTTCGTTTTTTCTTAGACATAAATCATCAGTTTCGAATAGAAGACATTCAAGGATACCGAGAGCCCTGCGGCACCACTC
This sequence comes from Brenthis hecate, assembly GCA_951806755.1. Classification (NCBI taxonomy): domain Eukaryota; kingdom Metazoa; phylum Arthropoda; class Insecta; order Lepidoptera; family Nymphalidae; genus Brenthis; species Brenthis hecate. The sequence goes on from OX638249.1 coordinate 687,895, forward strand.
AATGAAGTTGGATAGATTGTCTCTTGCAAAGAAAGTGCCAGCTTTGGCTGCAGGTAGCATATTGACTGGAGGTCTAGTGCGAAGGGCTTTTGCCAAGGTCAAGGCATCTTCAGATTCTGGTGCTGGAGCATCTAGGATAAGACGAGCTGATTCACGTACTGCGTTCGCGTGCTGTAACAAAAAAATAGATTTATAGCTACAAGTATTAACTTATAATTGTCTTAACGATATAAATGGTATATAGAGCATAACTAATTTCTCTATAATTATGGTATGATTACTCTAAAGTTGTGTATATTTGCTTTGCCTTCAAACTCTTGTTAGTTTTTTGTCCGAGTAATTTTAAAGCATCGGCTTTAATGGCGTTAACATGACCATACAATTTCAAACGGAAATAGTTAATTGAATATTTATTTTTACTTACACTACATTATCGTTATTTAATTATTGACTCTATCGTTGACTATTTTCTTAGATTTTATGACATAATAAAGCATAATATAATTTTGGAGACGTTTTTCTGAATATCCGTCGCGGAAAACCGCGGTCAAAAGCTAACTTAAATAGAAAACCACTAGTAATTGCAAAGTTACACCAAAACCAATCAGCTCAATACCTAAAAGCTCTTGCCATTAAATTATTTCTATTAACTTATTTATAGACAGACGGACTTCAGTTGAACTTTTTATAATAATAAATTCAATGAAACCGTATCATTAGACTTTCAGTTCGAACAGCCAAATGGACGTGCAGTAGAAAAATAGTGATTAATTCTTGAATTGTGGCGCCACATGCCATTTACTGGCCATATTTGACACCGGTAATGAGATACCAAATTTGGCGTCCTCTAACTAAGCTAAAGACGAGGTTTTTTTGACCCTATTTCTTAACTTTCCAAGATAGATCTAGTTAAGTTGTTTTAACAGTTACACTGTCTATTAACCGACTTTCAAAAAAAGATAAATATTTATGATTGTTTTGTTATTTGTACATTATCGCTGACATCATGGAGAGACTCAATATAATATAACTAAATAAAATAAAAAATCAAAATAAATCCGCGAAAAAACCCAAAAACATAGATTTAGCGTTAAAAAATCTCTATCTTTGTCTCATCTCATCAATATATTTCTAACATTACACCTAAAGAGTTATAAAGATACTTGTATTCAGTCCTTTTTTAACGTCCCACTGCTGGGCATGGGCCACCATTCAATAGGACGGGGATCAGGCCATAGTCCACCACACTGGCCAAGTGCAGGTTGGCGGGCATAACATGTTTTTCAAAAAATGCGAGGCCCTGTATTTGAACTCGCTTCACTGGGTTTTGCAGTGGGCTAACACTGTCTTTTTAAAAACACCTATTTACATTCAAACATCGCCAAACAAATGAGTAATATTTAAATAAACTCATAAAACTAGATTTGTCCATAACTCAATCCTTTCAAACTAAATCACTCAGCTCTTATGTTTCAGAAATGCTTCATTTACCTTAGAGAACGTTTTGCAAGGACCACATTGTCTACAACTCGCCTTCGAATTTACAAAGGATCTTTTGAATTGAAAGGTAGTTTTCTCACGTAAATAGTTGTCTGTTTTTAAACGCCTTGGGTCTTTAGTAACTGTTTGTCTGATTTTTTATTTTTATGTCATAAGAAAGAATCTTGTAAATGTACATACATTTTTTGTATATAACCTGTTAATAACGAAGTTGTAACTAAGTATTGAAGCAATTTTTTGAATTTAACATAGCTTTTTTCAGATTTCAGAAAGAAATTACATTGATCCTACAGATATAGAATATATTTAATATAATACTTTCTTAGATTTATATGACCAATATGACCATGGATGCTGTAAAGCATTCGAAACATCGGGAACCAAAAATCGAAATAAATTTGCGAAAAAATCCGTAAAGATAATTTTATTTAATATATTTATAATCAAAATCAGTTTCCTTACTTCAAAACTTTGAATAATTTTAACTAAGTACTATTATTAAATGCGAATATATGTATGTATATTTGTTAGTCCTTCACGTACAAGCAGCTGAACGGATTTGGATTAAAAAATACACAAATAGATTGTGATCTGGGGTAACATATAGGTTACTGTTAATAAGAAAATTTGCCGAAAGGGGTGTTTTTTGTATATCTATACTCTATATAGTCTGTATATTACAAAGAGGAAAGATTTTTTGTTTGTTTGTTTGTTTGTTTGTACTGAATAGGCTCCGAAACTACTGAACCGATTTAGATTAAATTTGGTAAAAAGATAGTTTGAGACCCTGGGAAGGACATAGGATAGCTTTTATCCCGGAAACCATTCCTTAAAAGGGGTGAAAATGCATTATTATAAATTGATTATAAAATAAATACAAATAATTTTAAATTAATCAGGCTAAGTAAGAGAATGTGAAAAAACGACGTAACAAATCACTATTTTCGTTTAAGCTAAGTATATAAAACATATACAAAAACTAATAAAAATTCTTAATAGATTTACAAAATAATTTACTGTAGACTATTGACAAATGGGTTCGTAATTATTAACCCACATCAGCCACAACTAATCAGAGCAATTAGAACTCTAACACCTCAAAAATAGATTCCAAAATGATTTTCATATTCTCACCAATTTTCAGATTTCGAAAGGAGAAATGAGACGATCATTATGAATTATAATCTTATAAAGAGAAGACTTTATTGAAAAGATATCTCTATTTATATAGCAATAAAGTTTAAATTAGTTGGAATATTTTAATTGCTTAGTTGATGTTTAAGATGGAGGTACCAGTTATCTCAAGTAGTACTACATCTTATGACGAATGATTCACACGTTTGGACAGTCGAGTGTTTATTGTTTTGCAATAATTGAGTTAGAATATAACAAACTAGCTTAATCTCGCTGGATTACGTGCAAATGCTTTGTTATAATAGTTGTTAGACCAAAAATCTAAATAAATCCGTGAAAAAACGATAAGCGGATGTGAGCGAGACCGGAAAAAGTGTAATAAAACTTTTTTTCGACACTTATTGCTTAAGTTACAGCTGCGTATGAACTATATATGTACATGCGTCGCCACACACAGCGCTCCCAAGAGACTCGACGGCTCTCTTCTCTTTGGCTTTTTTGAAACTTTTATTTATACATATTTTTATAGTAAACTAGCATTGCCTGCGGCTCCACTCGTGTTCAAATGAGAAAGACCTATTTCTTAGGTTTTACATATTAGTATACTCTTACAATGCAGTTTTTGTTTCTTTTTCTCAGAAATGAGATTTTTGCCGCGGTAAAAAGTATTCTATATGTTGACCCGGATAACCAGCTATCACCATACCAAATTTCATCAAAGTCCCTCCAGTGTTTTTTTCTGTGATGCGGTAACAGACAGACAGACAAAAATTCTGAAAACTATAGATTCAGCCTCTGTATCGATAATAAAGTCTACTTTAGTAAAAATTTCCCAAAAATATTCAATGTACAGATTCGGCTTAGTTACGATTTAATTATATGTATAGATAATTAATGTTTATTTTTAAAATTAAAAAAAGTATTATTGATAAAATATGATTTAATTTGTTATTAACTTGATTATCCCATAATAAGTATATTTTATGGTATATTTTTCAAATAAACTTTATCAATTTGATATTTTATAATATAAATTATAATGACTGTATAGCAAACGTCTACCAAAAGGCGAAAGGAACTTCGTTCCGACCGGGGGTCCATACACTATTTATATATATGTTTATATTTTTTCCGAATCGTTGGTAGACTCGTGAAGTTCAGTAATTTTTTTCATAATTTAACGCTGATGCTGAAATTTCTTACATTTACTCGAATATTTGATATTTTGAAACTATATTTTCGGATTTTATTCAGCGTTGATTTTATTCCAAAAATCCGAAAATATACTTTCAAAATGTCAAATATTCCCCTAAATGTAAGAAATTATTAGGCGTTTCTTTATTTACAGTCATATTTTCAACCATTTGCCTCACTCAAGAATCGAATCTAACCTGAATAGATCTATAAATACACATGGTATCGTAATTTATGATCATTTATCTACAATTACAATAATTCTAAATGTAGCAAAATGATTACATAGCTCTATTATCGTAATGGTCTGCCTTATATAGAGTTAGATAATGTAGAGTGCATAATTAAGTTGAATATTCAATTAATTTAAAAGCGGTCATATAATATTGACACTTTGTTTCCCTTTACGAGATACGCTGAGAAATTGTTTTACTTGTAAAGATTTTTTACATATGTATAAGATATCCATCCTAACTCTATTTACACTACCATTATAAAGAGAAAAGATTTGTATTTTTGTATGTTTGTAAGGAATAAACTCGAAAACTACTGGAACGATTTAAATGAAGTTTAGTAAAAAGATAGCTTGAAACCGTGGTAAGGACATAGGATATTTTTTATTCCAGAAATCATTACTTAAGGAGCTGAAAATGGGGATGATAGTTTGTATGGGGAATCAACCTAGGGACGAACCCGAGCGAAGCGAGGGTGAGTCGCTCGTTCAATATGAAATTATTTTCGACAGACGAAGAGGTTTGAACTCGTTTTTGTTCTACAAAATCTCACTTTTCTCTACTTTTTTATTGTACTAAAAAAGCCTTTCTTTCTGGGCTAGATGACAATACTAATAACTATACTAGTATAGATGCGTCAACCCATATAAAAGAATTGGATAGCATATATCGTTACAAAAACCTATAATGAAACTTAATGACATTTAATATTAAACTAATATGGAAACTGTGGAGAAAACTTATTTCAAATCGACACCCATATAAATATTCTTTAATATCACACAATTTAAAAATATTTCTACAGAAAAATATTGAGTTTAATAAACAACATAAAACATAATATGCGCTTGCGCAGCCTACTCTATTATACACTGTAAATTTAAATTACAGTGTTTTAATAACTTTTGGCTTGCGACTTCGCTCACGTTTGATAAATGTGTCCTATACGACGTCATATACAACTGGAGGTCACTGAAAATCTGCTGCGGGACTAAAATCCCACTACAGTCTGAGATCCATTTTACATCACTGCAACGATATACAGCTTAGTAACTTTGATAAAATAACTCGTCTGCGTTAATAATAATTAATTTCATAATTGTACTTTAATGTATATAACAAATTAACGACAAAATTAAAAAAATGAATATATACTCAACGAACAAACTTAGTTCATTATATTTATATGTATAGATAATTGCAATTAATATCTAAGCATTCGCATCGCAAACCACTTATATATTGTTGTAAGTCACAGGACATGCGCACGCGCAGGCGCCGGCGCCAAGTGTCCGCTAAACTAAGTACATTGCTATTATCGCTTGTAACTATTGATTGTGAATATAAATTAGATCTAGACTTATACTTTAATTTCCTGCATAAAATTTATAGATGGGTTTTCTAAGTTTATACATATAATCAAATATTCTACAACAGTTAATAATTATTTTTTTAGAAAATCACTTTGAAAGTAGTTACTGATAGAGGAATCATGAAATCGGTTTAGATATAATTGGCAAGAAAATCGCGTAACGCACAAAAAAAACACACACCCGAATTGGCTATAACCTCCTTTTTGAAATCTTTCAATAAAAAATTGTATCTATGAATCGTATAAGAATCAAGAATCATACTCAAGTTCCTAGATAATGCTATAGTATAAATTACTATGCATTATGGACTTATAATTTTAACATTTCTCTTCCAAATTAGGTGTTTTGTATTTGATAACCTGTATTTTAGCAATCACAAAATATAAGGTCTGGTGTACACTCATCACGGTTTTCTGATTATTACAAACTATTGATGTGTTCAAGAAGTAAGTACACTGGCTTTCTAATATTATGTCTTTACTATGAAACGCTTCTATAAACGTACTGGTATATTATCAAAACTCTACTTTTTAAAGGATTTGAACCCATAGATCTTCACATTATTAAGATAGGAATAATAATATAACTTAAAATTTCTTTTTATCCCGTAATAATAATTCCATTATCCCATGAATATTATAAATGCGACAGTTTGGATGGATGTTTGTTACTCAATCACCCAGAAAGGCTGAACGTATCTGGATGAAAAGCATAGAAATAAATTATAGCCTGGAATATCACATAGGTTTCTTTTATCCCGGAAAAATATCCCGTGGGATACAATTACTAACCGTTTAAACATACCTAGGGACGAAGGACGAAGGTGACTCGCTAGTATATGAATATGTTGAAGACTTGTTTGTACTGTTGTTATTTGTAAGTATAAAAGTACCTACATTCATTTCACGATATATGATTGATCAATATATTAGAATTACCATAATTTCAACAGTGCAAGTGGCAAAATCATTAATTTGTGACCGCACAGTATGAAATTTTAACTCTTGATACGACCGCAGGTAGACCTCAAGGATTTATGTCATTTCTTTCATTTCTCACTAGGATTAATTTGTATTTGCGGTAATTTTAACTAAACTTAGAAAATAAATGGCTCTGATAACTGTTTACACTGCTATTATACATAAATTGTATGTGTGTATGTTATATCTTTCTTCTTTTCTCTTTCATACTGAGACGGCTGGATAGATTTGGATGATGTTTAGTACACAGATAGACTTTGATCTGGAGTTATAGGCTAGTTAGCAAAAATTGCCAAAAAATAACGCTGGCTGTATATACAATTACTAGCGACTCACCCTTGCTCCGCTCGGGTTCGCCCCTACTTACGTCTTCACGTTTAGTATAGATTTGTCAGAGATGAGATATTTTCCGGCAGTAAAAAGTATCCTATATGTTGACCAGGATAATCAGCTATCGCTATACCAAATTTCATCAAAATCGTTCCAGTGGTTTTCCGTGATCCGGTCACAGACAGACAGACAAATTCTCTGTATCGATAATAATGACTATTTCAATAAGATTTTCCAAAAAATATTTAATGTACAGATTTGGCTTAGTTACAATTTTATTATATGTATAGATATACCTATACAAAAATCGGTTAAAAGTTACCTAGAGACAATTACGAGCAAAACAAGGGTAAGTCGCTAATATGATGATAGAGATATATATTAATACTAGCATTGCCCGCGGCTCCGGCCGCGTTCAGATAACCAAAAACCAAATTCTTAGGTTTTACATATTCGTATATTCTTACATTGCAGTTTTTGTATTTTTTTCTCAGAAATGAGATATTTTCCCGCAGTAAAAAGTATCCTATATGTTGACCCGGATAACCAGCTACCATCATACCAAATTTCATCAAAATTTGTCCCGTGGTTTTCTCGTGATGCGGTAACAGACAGACAGACAGACAAACAGACAGACAGACAAAAATTCTAAAAACTATAGATTCGGCCACTGTATCGATAATAATGTCTACTTCAATAAGATTTTACAAAAAATATTTAATGTACAGATTTGACTTAGAATTTTATTATATGTATAGACATAAAGACAAACACAAATACTTGTCAGCAGACTCGGTTTCAAATCCTTAAAAGATTCTGGGTTAGAGTCATTGTTTAGTAAATGTACAAATATTATAGGTGCTCTATATTAGTATTTGAGTGTGATATAAGGTGTTATCCGGAATATAGTGATTAAACGAAGAAACTAATTCAATTCAATTCAATTTTCTTGTTAATGGCTTCAAAGCATGCCAGTTGAGCACAGATTACTTCGCCAATGTCACGTAGAATGGAAAAAACACAAAGGAGATTGGTCAGTAACGAAGAAACTATGTACACATGCCTGTTTTTGTTCAGTTTTGTACATCAATTCAATTCCAATGTTTTATATAATTTCTATAATAACCGTTCACCGTGAATTCTGCGAGACCATTCTGTGATCGATTCGTTCCAGCAAAATGTTTGTGTTTGAGGACTTAAGACCTATTAAGTATATTATTTTTAATTTTTCTCTCTATTTTTATTCTAGTATAATCATAATAATAATTTACCTATCCATTAAATAATATAAATAAATAAATAAATAAATATGTTGGGACATTAACACACAGCACCATCTAGTTCCATGGTAAGCTACGAGGCTTGTGTTATGGATACTAGATAGTTGATACACTACACATATATAACTTTAAATACATACATATTTTAAATATAAACACCCATGACTGGAGTACAAACCTTCGTCATCACACAAAATGAATGCCCCCAGCGGGACTCGAACCCGCGACCGCCGGCACAGAAAGTAGGGCCACTACAAACTGAGCCAAACGTGTCGTCAAAAATATAAATTACTAGAATATATTACTGAACCAAATAATACTCCGCTATTACTTGAGTAGTTTTTGAAGGACTTCAAAAGACAAAGAGGTTATCTATTCAAACATATCTACACTTTGTATGTATGTATATATATCATATACTATATGATATTACATGAAATGTGAACTGTTTTGGTATTTTTCTTATAACAAGTACATCAAAAATAGTCCTTTTAAAAATAAATTCTATACCTTAGAGTAAAATTACCGTTAAAAATTTTTTTAAGTCGGCATACCTTTTTTAGTTCGACAGTAATTATTTCGCAATAATATTAAGTAAGCTGGTACAGCACGACTCGTAAAGTTCGACACCCGTTGATGTGCTGTACCAGTTCCCTCGGTTACATCGATTCGTCCAAGGTCAAGGTTATATATTGTATAATTTTTATTTCCAAGTTAACCTATTGTATTTAAAACCAAAATTGTTACTTCATCTTCATTTGTATTCAGCCCTTTTTAAAGCTTTGCAGGGGGTGGGATCAGGTCATAAAATTCAAAATTCAAAATATTTTATTCAGCATTAAATTATTACAATTTTGTCGAACGTCATGAGTCTACTACCAGTTGGGAAAGAAGAAGCCTCAGAACTGAGAAGAACTGGCGAAAGAAACTCAGCGGGACTAATATTAACTTGTTATCTTTTTTTAAAGTAAAATTATAATTTACAATATTTCTATCAAGTTGAAGTAGCCTGGAGGCGATCATTTCATTCCCAAGGTGTGCCATCTTCTATAAAGTCACTGGCTAAGTTCGAGTAGTCGGACTTGTAAGTAAAACTTGCTAAGTTCTCTCTGATGCAGGTGTGATTGTAAGACGTGGTACTCATCTTAGAAAATGATTAGTACATAGAAATATCATAGGTGTTGGAATCATGGAAATTTGAACTGGCTTCACTTGGTTTCCCAAGCAAACGCGAACCACTGTGCTATCACTTCCACACTTCAGTCACATAGTATATTGATATTTTATAGTGGGTTTTTTGTTACTTGACACGGCATGTTTATTATAAGTATTTTACTCTATAATGATTATTCTGTGTCGCGATAATCGGAAGTTTTATCCACATGTTATTTACACTCGCAAAAAATTTGCAAATATTCAATGCAAAATAAATATGAAGTATTTCTGCACACGCCTTGATGTACTGAGTCGTACTATTTGCACATTTTTACAATACGTATGTATGTCTATACTGCGATTTTTCTTAATTTGAAAATGAAAAAAGTTTTTTTTCCCATTGGTTTGCCTATATTAATTTTAATGTATTTTTAAAGATGTAATAATTAAAAATTGTATGTAAACCAACGTTTGCTCAGCTTTGCCTCTTGTATTCAGCCCTTTTTAACGTCCCACTGCTGGGCACGGGCCTCCCTTCAGTACGAGGGGAATCAGACCATAGTCCAATTACAATATAATTTAAACCCATTAGTTTCCCACTGCTGGGCGTAAACAACCATCATGTACCACATTGGCTATATATGATTTCGTGGCTATACTTGTTTTGTAGTAACTAGGTGGTTTTTCTAAACCAAAAATGAGATATATTTCTTTTTTCATATTTATTCGGGTTTCAATCTGGTTCACTCTGTTCTCAAAGAGATAAAATCCCAAAGAACATTACTACTAGCTATCTGCTGGAATTTTTTAAAATGCCTTATAGTTAAATTACAATCTTATTTTTGGGGCATTTAAAAAAAGCTTCATATCCCTGAATTATAATTATTAGCAATTTAAAACAAAGTTTATATTTCTTCAAAATCTGAGTGGTCAATAATGAACGGGAGAAGACGAAGACAGAAGCTAGTCGTATTAAAATAAATTGTATATAAAAGTTTCGAAGCTTATGCACAATTATAAACCAGTTCATGTAAATTCATTTACGGTATCGATATCATAATGGCTTGTGGTAAAACGATTAAGAAAAAATGTGTTGTGACTGTACTTTTGGTTCTTGATAAATATTTTTTAAAAACCTAGATAGTTTTTTGGAAGACAACTTACTGGTAGTGAAAAAAATTTCGTATTGGTAGTGTTTAGTTCGTTCAGAGTTGCCGGTTCGATGCCTGGTTAAACAAATGGACTACGGTTTGGATAAATTACTATCCATAATAACCGTGTTTAGTCATTTGCTAAAATGGATGGAAAAAAATTATTTTATTGCTAAGCGAGATTTTGGGAAATTTTAAAATAATGAAAAATATAAAAGAATTTATACCTTATTCCATAGGTGTAGATTTATTGTAAATAAGTTGTACTCAGATATTATAGAATATTTTGAATGCTAAATATTTTTGTAAAGTAAAAAAAAATTTCAAGGTATATTTGGATCAATTCAAGACTTCAAAATCAAGAATTTCATTTCTTGAAATCGGTTAAAAGCTGTCAATAAGCTTGGATTACTAGTATGTATACAATAACACGTAATTATCCTACAATTGTAATATCGATGGTCACCCGCTACATGAAGTAAGGCAACTTATCTCAACACTTTGAAAGCGTGCCGCGACTTTAAAACGATAATTAAACAAAACATGCAAATGATTGCAGATGTAATTAATTAGTCTCGCCGCACGCAAATATATGATTAAGTAGTAAATAGATTTGAATTTGATATATGAACAAACAAACAATTATTTTTGCTGGTGGTCGGACTTCGATCTATATATAATCATTATTGGAGTAAAACGTATATCAATAGAATATACCTATCTATATAAAAAAACTGTTTCCAAAATTTTAAATAAATTTTAAATAAAACTTAGATGTCCCGCAGTAAAAAGTATCCTATATGTTGACCCGGATAACCAGCTATCACCATACCAAATTTCATCAAAATCCCTCCAGTGGTTTTCTGTGATGCGGTAACAGACAGACATATAGACAAAAAATCTAAAAATTCTAGATTTTCCAAAAAATATTTAATGTACAGATTCGGCTTAGTTACAATTGTATTATATATATATATATATATATATATATATATATATATATATATATATATATATATATATATATATAGTTTTATTTATAAAAATACACACGTACTCAAAATAAATGATTAATGACTTCCAAAGGAATTTTAAGTTTTTTATTATACGTATACCATCTCACAGAACAATGCGTCGCATTCCTCATGGGACGTGTCAATTTAGTTAGCAATGATATTTAATAACGACGTGAAGAGGATTGTATCTATTGTCCGATTTGTTCATAGCAAATGAAGCTAGAAGCTGCCATTTTGGTTTATTTACTTGATCAATTCAAAAATTATATTAACAAAAACATTATTATAATTAACTAGCAACTCACCCTCGTTCTACTCGCGTTCGTCTTAAGTTACGTTTTAACGTATATAGATTTCTCAGAGATTAGGTATTTTCCCGCAGTACAAAGTATTCCAGCTATAATCACCAGACAGACAGACGGACAGAAAGACAAAAATTATAAAAATTGTAGATTCAGCCTCTGTATCGATAATAATGACTATTTCAATAAGATTTTCCAATAAACATTTAATGTAAAAATTCGGCTCAGGATTTTATTATATGTATAGATGTGGAGTTTGCTAATATGTACTCTTTTACGCTGGAAGGATTTAGATGAAATTTAGCTCACAGATATGACTTGGAGTAACACATAGGCTTTTGTAGGTATATCTATTTTATTGTTTGAAAGGTGAATTAGTCGGGAGTGTTCTTAGCTATGTCTGATGAAAATCGGTCTAAGATGGCCACAGCCACAAAATGGCGAATTACATATCGATTTTTTTTTAAATTTCAATTTAATTATACAATAGAAATGTTCATACAACTATAACAATGAGGCCAGCCTAGAATGTAGGCTATAGTATTGTACACACTAATGGAAATTTTCTGGTTTGAATTAAAAACCGCATACCCATTGGTTACACGCACGCAGCTCTTATACGTTCATTTGCAAAATATTTTCAACTTACTATTTGCTAATATGGTAAAGAAAAATGTTGTGAAGAAACCTGCATGTCAGTGAGAACTTAACTAGTTTTACGTGAAGTCCAAATCGCACCAAATGCCAGCATGTCAACGTGACCTAATCTTTATCGCTATTCCTATGCCCAGCAGTGGGACACGCTCCCATAAAGTGGACACACAGAAATATATGTGCCTTAAAATAATATAACTAAATGCCGCAAATCGAAAATATTCTAGTTCAACGTTTTAACAAAATATGTATAGTTATTGTTAATAACCAGGAAGCTGCCAACTTCAATTAAATTCAACTGCAATGGGCAAATAGGCGTGGAGATACAGAATTACCAAATACGGCATGCTACAGTCGACTAATGGTACTAATCATCGAGATACTATCTCAAGGCAATGTCAATACCGACCCTAAAAGGAGAGAGTACCTCACACCGAGGCCGCGTTTTAGAGGGTCATCTGTTAGATATTTTGCAAATGTTTCAATGTCAAACTTGATTTTTTATTTTAACTATATATAATAAAAAATCTGTCTGTTTTGTGTGTGGGATAAATTGAATTATTTTATGTATAGCCCTTTTTTACCGTCTCACTGCTAGGCGTGGGTCTCCCTTGAATACGATGGGGATTAGGCTATAATCTACGACGCAGCCAAGTGCGGGATGGCGGACTATGTCTTTCGAAAACTAAATGAAATATTTGGAGATTCATATCTAACACTAGAATTGCCCGCGGCTCCGCCCACGTTCAGAGGACCAAAAACAAAAATTTTAATTTTTACATATTAGTATACCTTTACAATGCAACTTTTGTATTTTTCCTCACAAATGAGATATTTTCCTAAATATCCTATATATTGACCCGGATAGCCAGTTATCATCATACCAAATTTTATCAAAATCCCTCCAGTGGTTTTTATGTGATGCGGTAACAGACAGACAGACAGACATAGACAAAAATTTTAAAAACTATAGGTTCGGCCTCTGTATCGAAAATAATGTTTATCTCAATAAGTTTTTCTAGATTCAGCTTAGTTACAATTTTATTATATGTATAAATAGATAGCTCAAGCTCCTTTTTCTGAACAATCCCATATAAAGCAAGGGTCATGTTACATCAATGGAAATGCGCAAACAAAGCCACAGGTAGAATATACTATTTAACAAGCTCGTAGGAGGTATACAGAAGTTACCATCATCATTTCAGAACGAATCTTGACGAATTTTAAGGATATGTCTCACATAAATATGTTCATGGACAAACGCATCTTACAAAATTATGATTATTATTGATATTAAGAAATGCTTATAAAACAAACAAATATTTTGTTTTATATAATAGAATACAAGCTCTTTAAAGCCATCCAGAATTCAGAAAAGAAAATCTCTTTACAACTCCTCCAAGTTACAATGACAAGAAACAACTTAAAACATGAAATACGAAAAGCTAACATTAAATCAATTAAGCTGGCATAATTTCAAAAATTAAACGTAAAAAAGCATATCGGATTTTTTCATGTAAACCTAGTAGTGCGTATTTGTCTAAGGCGTGGTTATCTCGACGTTTATCTGCCAGCATCCGGGTTTGCATTATTCTATGTACTTGTCACAATACTTGCCTCATATTTAAAACATGATTTATATTTTATAAAGACAGCGCCTCTACTGAGTTGAAAAATGGCATTCACGTCAATAAACGTATATAAGCTTGTTTGTGTTTTATAAATAATCACTTTGTTTTTATCAAACAACTAGCGAATTAACCTGGCGCCGCTCGGGTGCGTCTGTAGATGCCTAACAAATTATGCATTCCAGATCTACTATCTATCTATATATATATATATATATATATATATATATATATATATATATATATATATATATATATATATATATATATATATATATATATATATATAAAAATGAACCCCTTTTTCTCCTGGTCACGCTATAACTTGAGAACAGCTTTAGCGATTCACTAATACTTCGTAGAAAGTTCTTACATTTAAAAAAATAAGAAAATTGCGCAGAAACTTAGAAAATGGGGATGAAAATTTGTATTGGGAAGCAAGCTATTATAAATGTAAAAGTTTGTATGTATGTGTACATGTTTGTAACTCCTTTAAACTGAAAGGACTGGACGAACCCAGTCCCCAGAGGCAGTGTGGCTGGCAGGATAACAAGGCCGACTAACACCTATACTACCAAAATAATTAAGCATCAAAAACTCTTCCTAAAGCTATAGCGATCCATCAAAGTAACAAACAAAACAAAAAACTTATGACCATATATGGTAATATTCACTATATTTAATTCGTTTCATTCATTTCTTCCGCGTGTTATCAAAGCCTTAAATCTGTACAATTTTAAAAGTCAATCACCCCTGCTGGTTGAGGCTGTGGCCTTCAGTGGCACGGGGCGGCGCGCACTTGCCCTTATACGGTGCTAGCCGACACTGATGACTTCCAGGTTTATCAAATATAATAATATACGTCTGTCCTTATGTACGTTTAAAATACCATACGATTCACGTTTACACGTCAGGTCGAAATAAATGCACATTTATATATCTTGTTTTGGTAGTTGGTAGTATTTTATTATAAAGTGAACTTGTAAGGTTTTATGAAATTACTTTATCACTTTTACTTAAATGTTAAGTTTTTTAGCAACTACTGTGTGTTTTAAATAAAACTATCTGTTTGGTTTTTTCGCGGATTTATTTTAATTTTTGATTGGTATTATTTTTGGAATTTTAATTGGTTTTAGAACTTAGAGAATCAAAATAAATCCGCGATAAATTTTGAAAAGATTTATTTAAAGTGTCTACTATGTATAATGAATGCACTATTATATATATATATATATATATATATATATATATATATATATATATATATATATATATATATATATATAACAGTATTACATTGTCTAACTCAGAGACAAGGCGAAGCTCCCCAGATCTTTTTCTAATCAATTAAATCTTTAAGTTTATTATACAAAGTGTATTTGCCATATTGTTTATTCTTCTAAAATACATTTATTTTCTCTAAATATATTTTACGTTTTCATAATTTATATTAACTCTGAGCTGTTAAAGTTTAAAACTAATAAAATTGTCTCATTTACATACAATGTTTTCAGCATAGAAACTTAAAACTTTTTTAAAAGAAAATCCTTTTAAAGTTAGAGTTTAGGTACTTAAAGTTTAAACTGTCTAGAAGCAATCATAATATCATAATCATCCAAAGTCTATTATCTCAAATCATTGTTAAATATTTAATACCATACAATCATTTATTATGAGAAAATCTGTCCATGAGAACAAAATGTCTAAATTGATTTTTAAATAAATCGTTGTTGGAAACTAAATTGACAATCTCTAGAGGAATGTAAGCCATTGTTCTCTAAACTATTGTATGCAATAAACATTCTAAAATTCTTCTACATACTCGTATGATATAGCTCATAAATCATTGTCGTATTACATTAATTAAAACAAATCTATCCCACGGGAACCGTATATTTTTTCGGGGTAAAAAGTAGATTGTGTTATTCCAGACTATAATCTATCTCTGTGCCAAATTTCATCCAGATCCGTGTAGCCGTTCTGGCGTGAAAGAGTAACAAACATCCACACATACTCACAAACTTTCACATTTATAATATTAGTATAGATTATACACATACCGAGTACTAATATTACAAATGCAATTAATTTGAATGTATTGTTACATTTTAATGACAAGGTTTCATCAAATGTGATTCACATCTGATCTTACAAGATCTATTTGAAAGAAAAAAAAACCACCTCTTAGGACGGAGCTCTTCTTAATAATTTAAAATAATGTTATAGTTAGTATATAATATTTAGTAAGTATTAAATACTAGCAGCTTACTCTCCCTTCGCCCTTTGTCCTAAGTGAAAAACAAAAACAAACCTATCCCACGGAAACCGTAAATTTTCCGGGATAAAAAGTAGCCTATGTGTTATTCCAGACTATATTCTATCACTGTGCCAAATTTCATCCATATCCGTTCAGCCGTTCTAGCGTGATTGAGTAACATCCATCCATCCAAACTATAGAAGATTTTTAATTAAAAACTTATGTTGTTTATGACTCCAAAGCGGGCAAAGTAGCGTGAAATAAGTGCACCAAAAAAAAATAAAAACCGACTTCAAACAAAAGCACTAAAAAGTGAAAAATAACTGATTGGTAGTTTTCATTTACTATACATACCTAATCAAATATTTTCGAAGTCGGTGTGCTTTGGCTAAGTAATTAAAGCCTACCTATTAAATACATACCTAACCAATATTTTTGAAATCGGTCCCAGCCCATACAAAGCAAAAAAAAAAACATACAGTCGAATTGAGAACCTCCTCCTTTTTGAAGTCGGTTGAAAATAACATCGTCTGCAGGAAATTGTTTACACACTTGTGCCGTCCTTGTTGGAATTTTTAAGGTTTGATAATCGACGACCTCAAGCAATTATAATTTTCAATTACTCTTTGGCATTACTATATTTGGCTTTCGGTCGCAGTCAATAGGCTTATCAAAATATCTTATTCAGAATTATAATTGAGGTGTATAATGTGAAGTGGGTTGTTACCACTCGTAAAGTGTACCATTGTTGGGATACCATTCCCGGTTGACGCATTTAATATCTGTGACAGATGTATTATAAAATATCTAGTCCAATTCTAAACCTAGAAATAGATACTATAAAAATAAATAATGCTAAAAAAGTCATATATTGCTATAAATATTCGTCAATTTTCCTGCAAGGCTATTTAATTGAGCAACTGTATTGTTGCCACTAATGTATTCGTTAAGTCAGTGGTAGCCCAGTGGTAACACGTTCGCTTGGGAAACCGAGTGAAGCGGGTTCAAACCTTTTTCTTACACCTCTGTCACTTATATCATGGTAAAAGAAAACGTTCTGAGGAAACGTGCATGTCTTGGAGAACCTAGCAAGTTTTCGAAAGACAGTTAAAATCAGCCAACTCGGACTTTGCCGGCGTGATGGACTATGGTCTGATTATGTAAATATAATAAATATAATAGAATATCTCGTTTTTTGAAATCAGCCAATTCGAATTTACTTTTCTATTAAAAATAACCTTGAGTCATCAATGCTTCTAGCGATCTATCCAGTTCCGGTTCCGGTGACGGGAGCCTTGCTGACAGTTGCTACACTTTGACATAACTTACGATATCATAGAGGTTTTTGTTGTGTTTAAACCTTGCTTTTCTTCAATTTGTTTATTTTATATATCAGGTCTAATATAATTGATAATTCAATTATTTCTGAATTTATAAAGAAATTAAAAAAAAAACTGAAGGCGAATTCGCGTGACATACCTTGGGAAATACTATTATAATACAAAAATTTTCGATGAAAGAAAATATTTTAGCTTTAAATAAACAGCAAGTATGTATCATATTATAACGTGGGTATTTTAAAATAAAGAAATAATTATAACCTAACGATTCTATTAGGTATTTTGTACATACAACTTCAGCATTATTTTATTGTAAACTTAGTCGGTAAAAATCTAAGAAAAAGAAAAAAAAAGTTTTTTTTTCATGCTAATTAATGTAAAAAAATAGTATTTTGTATGTAATACATAAAAAAATTAATAAAAAAAGTAAAAAGTGTGCGATGGCCGGGAATCGAACCCGGATCAACTGCTTGGAAGGCAACTATGCTGACCATTACACCACCATCGCAACTGTTTTAGGAAACGAATTATTCGAATAGCATCAACGTAACATTCGTACAATGACATTGAACTTGAATAATTTAGATAAACGTAAAACAATATCTTTAAAACAGATAATTATGTACATTTTTATCCAAAAATAAATAATTTTAGGTTTTTGTATAAAAAATTCTTATATTTTACTCTACTTGTACAGTAATAATTATGTAAATACATACATAATTTTAGTTTTAGTTTAGACACAGATTACAATACTATAATCTAGGTATATCTATATAAATAAAAATGAATGTTCGTATGTTTGTTCTATATCCGTTCCTAAACCAATGATCCGATTGTGATGAAACTCTTATGGATTATTCTGTTAGAGATTATTTTTAATAGGTCTATATATCGTAATATATGAACATTTCCACACTCTATTTTTCAATATAAATCCTATAATTTACAAGAAACATAAATATATCTATAGAAACACTAGAACACAATAATAATAATATTAATAGCATGTTGTCATTTTACTTTGCATTGTAACATATTTTATGTACGTATAAGGAAAATAGTTGTTCTTTTAAAATCTGGATCCTAGATACATATTAGACTCTTAGTTTTTTCTATTTACTATGATTTTTTACCTTGTAATTAAATTTGATTTCCATAATATGCTTTAGGTAGGTAACATTTTTACTACTTGTTTGATTTTATTAAGCCGATAACGTTCGCAAAGTTTCATCAAAATTAGATCTCATTTCTTCATAGGTGACCTTTTGACTACTATTACATTGACTAGAAAAACTTGTGTAAGTCATAAAGGTATCCTCCCAATTATGAGAATACTAATGAATAATGATTTACCAGCACTTAGCCCGGGTGCGCTCCTAGATGCCTAACCGAGCGTGAGTTATAAGTCCAGGTTTTATCCACAGCCGCTAAAAGTATGGAAAAGTAACAAACATACACACACGAAAAAACTTTCGCAATGTAGTGTGATATTACTATATACGCACTGGTGGCAGCCGGTAGCCCAGTGGTGACGTGCTCGCTTGGAAAACCGAGTATTGTGGGTTCAAATCCTGGATCTCGCACGGATTTCCATTACGATAAAGGAAAACATGGTGAGGAAACCTGCATGTCTGAACCTAGAATGGCTTGGTCCCCTGGCCCGTACCCAGCAATGGAATATTAAAAAGTAATTAATATATAAATCTATACATATAATAAAATTCTAAGTCGAATCTGTACATTAAATATTTTTTTGGAAAATCTTTCTGAAATAGACATTATTATCGAAACAGAGGCCGAATCTATAGTTTTTAAATTTTTTGTCTGTCTGTCTGTCTCTCTGTATCTCTGTTACTGCATCACAGAAAAACTACTGGAGGGATTTAGATGAAATTTGGTATGGTCATAGCTGGTTATCCGGGTCAGCATATAGGATACTTTTTACCGCGGGAAAATGTCCCATTTCTGAGAAAAAATACAAAAACTGCAATGTAAGAGTATACTAATATGTAAAACTTTAGAATTTGGTTTTTGGTCATATGAACGCGGGCGGAGCCACAGGCAATGCTAGTACATTATAAAATAATATCCTAATATAAGCTGTATCGCTAACATAAAATATTTGATCCCGTTATACCAACGAGTTCCCATATAGGTATATTTACCTCCAGCAAATCGAACTGAAAGCCTAAGGCAAAGAAGCGATTCTAGTACATAATAATCCTATTTGCAATCCCCGACAATTATTTTGATAGCTCGACGCGACAAGGTGCTAACTACTGACCATTCGCCTACTAAACCACACGAGCGTACTGAGCAGTGATGTGAGATGTAATTAGTCGATACGTATAACGATTATCGATAAAGCATTGCCTCACTGAATATATTATGATGCAGAAAAGTTTACATTAAGGATGGAAATGAATGAAATTGTCTAGTTGTTGAGAATATACAAATTAATAATCTTTTACTGAGTTATGTAATGTAGGGTAGTGGTAGCCCAGTGGCAACGCGCTCGCTTAGGAAACCGAGTGGAGCGGGTTCAACGGGTCTCGCAGCTCTGATATTTTCATATGCGAATCGTTTCTAACATGATTACCATTTGCCTTGCGGTGAAGGAAAACTTCGTGAGGAAACCTGCATGTCTGAGAGAACTTAGCAAGTTTTCGAAAGACATGTGAAGTCCGCCAACCCGCACTTGGCCAGCGTGGTGGACTACGGCCGGATCCCCCTCATATTGAAGGGAGGCCCACCCCCAGCAGTGGGACGTTAAAAAGGGCTGAATACAATATGTGATATTATGATGTCTTTTATAAGTTATTGTGAAGTGATATCCATTTTTTTATGAATAGGTTAATATACATATATTATACTAGCGACTTACACTCGCTTCGCTCGGGTTCGTCCCTAGCTTGATTCCCAATACAAACTGTCATCCCCATTTTCACCCCTTTAAGAAATTATTTCCGGGATAAAAAGTATCCTATGTCCTTTCCAGAGTCTCAAACTATCTTCTTACCAAATTTCATCTAAATCGGTTCAGTAGATCCAGAGATTACCCCTTACTACCTCACAAACTTTAACTCTTTATAATATTAGTATAGACTAATAAGATTATGAATTTTAAGAAAAAAAATCGATTCTTGCAGAATTTAACAACATTTTTAATTGAATCGACTTTTTAAAAAAGCTTGTCTCGTTTCAATATAGGATCTCCATAAAGAAAAAGACATAATTAATGAAATTTAGGTTCTTTGTATCATTGCATGGATTGTAAAAATATTTGTTTTTTAAGAGTAATTAGTACTACGTAAAAATGTGTGGCAGCCCTGTGCGGTGCGCCGGCGCATCGCAAGTCGCAACTACTTTGTAGATCGCCGCCAGTGGATCGTGATCGCCGAGATTGCCGTATTGATACCATGATTACAATTTTACTGAGATAATTTATTATTATTTTTCATACCTTTTTTGAGATATAGCAATCTATTTAATTTATTTTATGATTTCTATATATGAGTATATTAGTATATATAATATGTAGTAACTTTCACAACTTTTTACTCTAAATTATTAATTCAACACAGCAGTACCTATTTGCATAGTTTTAACATTTCTTGTCAACTAAATTTACTGACAGTTGGACAAACAAACACTCGAATAAGCCTAAATAGGGTTTCATACTTTCCTTTCGTATGGGAACTCTAGAAATTACTAACTAGGACAAATATTTAATGAAAAATCAATTTTAGTCTCTCTATAATAAAAAGTATGGTCACCACGATTCGGCATGTTTTGTCGCAAACGCGATTTGATCTCGCGACCCCGTATAATTGGCGAGTGTTCCCACGACGGACCGACCTCTGTCCTTACAGTTAGGCGCCTAACTTGAACAATGAAGTAAACCTACTCGTATACATAATATACTGAATAACATGATCCGCCGACGTCATCCCTATATTATATATGTATATACTAGCGATTTAACCTCGCTTCGCTCGGGTTTCTCCTCTTTTTATCCTTAAGGGATGATTTCCGGGATAAAAACTATTATATGTCCTTCCCAGGGTTTCAAACTATCTTCTTACCAAATTTCATCTAATTCGGTTCAGTAGTTTCGGAGCCTATTCGATACAAACAAAGAAACAAAAAAAAATTTTTTTTCCTCTTTATAATATTAGAATAGATTACTTTTCATTGCTTTATTTCAAGTTGATTTTTTTTGTATGTAAAGCCGATGAAAAGATCGATAGATTGTGTACGAGTAATAGGGGAGAATGGAACAGCAAGACTTATTGTGTCGACCCCGAATACTTTGGGAAATGGACAGGAAGATGATGATATTAAAATATTTTTTGATTTTTTAATTATGATGATACTTTAAATCTGTACTTGATTAGGAGTATCTTCAAGAACATTAATTTAAAATGGAAACAAACAAAACCTGGGTATATTGCTGGTTGATATTCAACAAAGTTGACATTTCAAAACCATTAATTCAAGTATTAACTGATTCTAGAGCGGGTGTAATTCAATACTCTATATTTTAGATATTAATTTCATAATAGCAAATTTTCAAGTAGTCTCTTGCATGATTTCTGAATAGTCTGAGTAAAGGTTGGTAAATAGCGTTTAACATTTTTTTTAGATTTACACGAATATTTGATGTTCTAAATGAAACTAAAAAAATATTTCAGTTTTTTTACGAATGATTTTAAAATACTATACCATGAAATGGTAACGAAAATGAATAGATTTAATTCGTATTTTAGGAAAAATAAGTCATTTTACGCTTAAATTTAAAATAACACTACTTTCAAAGTGTTCTACTCTTATGATTAATTAAACAAATATAAAAAATTTTAAAAATTTGGAAAACACACACATAATAAAAATTATTTTGCTTTTAAGTCGGTCAAAATTACGTCACATATTAAGCCAAACAGAAGTGAATGCCCACTATTTTATATATATATATATATATATATATATATATATATATATATATATATATATATATATATATATATATATATATATAGGACGACTTACCCTAGCTTTGCCCTGGCAGGTCCAAGTCTAAACCTATCTGTATGCTAAATTTCAATCAAATCCGTCCAACTGACTGACAGCTGACAGCGTGACAACAACATCAATAAACATACATACGCACAGACATACAAACTTTCAAATTAATAATTATTGCAGTCCGATTTAGTTAATTTGTTAGCTGTTTTGTAAAACCGCCTGCACCGTTCAATACCTTCGCATTAGCATTCCTCACCGCTTCTATTGTGACGTTATAAATTGCTTCGACTTATTTATTTATGCGATATCGTAATCTAGATGCCGACTAATTTAATGCTTTTCTTTATACTGACTTAATCTAAGGAATTGGAATTTGTCTTTACGTTAGAGTTTATTTTTCCTCTTATTATTTGAAAGTGTTTGTTGGTCTCGCCTGCTTTGATGTCAGGTAAAAATAAAAAAAAAATGAATTTTTCTTACACATTGTGATTGTCTTTTAGAAAATCCATTTTATGAGTGTTGCCATTTTAATCGAAAATCAATTAATCAAAATATACTTTATTCAAATAGACTTTTACAATCACGTTTGAATTGTCAATTTTTACATGATTAAGATTTAAATTAAATAGCAGTATGTAAGTCCGTGAAGAATCTACTACTGCTCAAAAATTTTAGCTATTTTTTTAATGTTTTTTAGAATTTTTATTTATTTATAATATTTGTTTAGATAAACTTAAGGTTTTTCATTTCAGATTACACAACCACAATCGCCTGCGCGATCTAAATCAGATATTGGTGATGTCAATATTTCTGATTTGAAATCAATGTTTGATACACCGAATAAGGTTAAACTGAAACCTCAATTACGGCGTAAATACGAGTATATGTTGTGTGAGCGACATGTTCGACGACTGAAAATATTACAACAAAAACACAAACGACTTACTAAATGCTACTAAGTAGGAATCTCTAAAAAGTGTTGAAAGTGTATAAAGCTAACTTAGCAATTCTTTGCAGGCTTATTGCAGCCGTGTTTTACGTAAACTAGTAGGTATAACTAACTTTGGACACCTTTCTAGTTATCAGATGTTAAAGCAACTGTAAACTGAAATGTTTGAACATTAGTCGCGTAGTTGTGTACAAAAGTTTTGGAAATACACAAGTATGTCCATAGATACTTTTGATTATATACTAAGTGCAATAGCTCCTGTTTTGAAGAGAAATCATACCAATTTTCAACCCTCCATTGAAGTTGCCGAGAAATTATTTTTAAGTTGAGGTAAGTAACATACCAACAAGCAATAGGTCTAAAATTAAAAACACAACTAATGTTATTTTCTTATATTATTTATTAATCAAAGTTTAAAATACAATAATATTGTGTTTTGTTATTAAGGCACTGTTCTTATAAATCGTCGGTCTTCTTATCTACGTTTTATTGCTTTATTGATATCCGTAAGACGAGATAATTTATGGCTATGTATCTGATTGTTTTTTTTTTAATAAAGGCCTCGTGTATATTAAAAAACGTTTAATTATTTGGCCATTCTCATGATTTGATTATTATTGGTACATAACTCTCATATGATCTACCTAGATCTATTAGATTGACTAAGATTTAGTGTTCTGTAAAATGCATTAAATCCTCACAATTATTTCCTACACGACCGCGGATACGCCGGCGTTACAGTTAACAATAGATTTCTCCCGTGACCATGATTGCTGTAAAGCATTCGAAACGTCGGGAACCAAAAATCAAAATAAATCCGCGAAATAATCCGAAAAGATAGTTTTATTTAAAACAATAGATTTCTTAGAAATTTAATTAATTTCTTAGAAATTTATCTGGAGGTGTTAAACTAAAGTAAAAACTAGATATTACATATTTTTATTAGATTAATAGTTTTCTATCAATTGATATCGTTTTATTGTCTACATACATATATATATATTAAAATACAAAAAATATGTACTATTTAGTAAAAAAAACTTTTCCCTAGTTAGGTGTATCTAAATTACTAGTTGGAGTTTGTGATTTACAATAAACAGAATTTACTTCCTGCAGGAGTGCATCATTAAAATTGTTACGTAATCGTAATTTGTTAATAAGTGGTAATCTTTCAATTTCCGGCAAAAGACTCATTAGAAAATGATAATCCTGGGATTTATGAACATCTACTGTACTACGAAGCACTGACTCGTTTTCAAGCAATTTTAATTTTTTTCTTTCGATTTCCAAGTATTGTTCTCGAATGTCTTGTGGAGTACGCTTTCTTTTTGACATTTCTACTACATCAACATCCACGTTTGGTTCTGTATGAGAACCTTCTCTACATTCTACGCTTCTTCCTAAGTTATCATCTTCCTCTGTATTAGTCTCCTTATTATTTATATTTCGATCTCCACTATCCTGTTCTTCTTCTTGTGACAGATTACTTTCATTAGCTGCCGGCATTAGTTCTTCTTTAGTAAAGTCCATCATTTGGAAATATTTCCAAGATGACTCGTAACTTTCATCGCATGGATCACCCGGTCGTCCAACACGACATTTTTTCAATTCCTTGCGGTAATTGTCTCGTAGGTTTTTCCATTTTTTTTTTAAATCAACCACTGTAAGAATACAAACTACGTGTTACTATTATATTAATTTATTTCCTATTTCAGATTCCTTTAAACGTGTGCATCATTCAAATCTCTATCTCATACGTTCCAGATGGGAAGAACTATTGCAAAATGTATCTATCAAACACTTAAAGCAATATGGATAACATTACATCATCACTAAATGTCACAACTAATAATCAGGCCCCTCTAATCCACCGGGCACTCTGGGCAAGTGCCCAGGGCCCCGCGATCGACGGGACCCTGGCCTTTCCTCAAAAATATCAATTACAGCCGCCGTTCCATTCTAAGCATCATTAGTACCCGATTCAATAAAACATAATTGATTTGCAGTGCGATATAGGTACATTAAATTTCTTACCCTAAACTTATGAAATATGTATTAGTAATATTGTTTCTTTTATTTGTTTTATATAATTTAATTAGTTTCAATTTAACATTGAAAGAAATTCATTTTAATAGAAATACGTAAAATGGGACGAAAAACGGCATGGTATTGAAAAATTATCTAATTAGCATACTAATTAATTCGAAAATCTTATCCAGAGTAAACTAAATGCAAAACTAAATATTTTGCATTTCGTGAACGAAAAAGAAATAAATATGCAATGCAATAATGTATGGAAATTAATGAATTAAGAAGTGCAATGCTTCTACAAAGATTGGCCGTGTGTAGTGTGCTTTCGGCATATTAACTAATAACTACTAAACGGCGTATACATACTCCACAAACCTATCGAAAGAAATTTAAATAACTGTCGATTGATTATAATATCATCCGGTTAACTAAGTATATAACATTCGTAGATCGAGATGGGCGTGATAACATGCATTATCAAACAGTAATAATGAACTTAACCAATGACCGATAGATCATCAGAAACAGATCAAATCTCAACTACAACTCAAACTATTTCTATACGTAATAAATTTAAGAATTACTTTAATAATGAATGATTATAAATACCTTGAGTTCCAGGGAATCTGTGTTTTATTTCATCCCACTTTTTTTTCATTACATACTTATTTTTAAAGAACTCATGCTTACTGGACCATAGTGCAGGTCGACATTTTACTTCGCTAATAAACATCTCCGTATTTATGTTTTGCATCGTAGAAAAATCAATACAATTTGTAAAAAAAATTGGAAAAATAAGACGCAGAATGCTCGAACACGTACTATCTGTTCCGCTGGTCGCGGTCGCCTGACGCCGCGCGCGGGGCGGCGGGCGACCGGCGCGGCGCGGCAGTATGGCGCCTCCCGTTCATCTCATATTTTTATTTTTCCCGCTCAAAGCAGACGCTAAACGCGTCGCATCAGAATGGCACACGAGACAGCAATAACCCAGTTGAAAAACCCCAATAGAATCCCATCATAGAAACCATTAAATATTTATTGGTTTCTATGTGGCTTTTGTCGCTTTTGATGGGATCGTATTGGAGTTTTTAAATAGGGAACTCGATGTGATCTTTTAAAACCATCGATCAAAAAAGTACTTACTAGATACACAATCCCATGCAAAAGTTCTCTTAAAACTGTCACTAATTGTGTTTAGGTAATTCTAGTTGAAATAAATATATAACAATGTAAATTCAACGTTAATTTCAATGCATAAAGTTGTTTTCACACAAAAATTTAGGACGGCGACTCGCCGCTCGTCGCCACCGCCACGGCGCGGCGCCACGCTGCGATAAGAGTGGAGTCTAATTATTCAATTTTTTTTTATATACTGTACTTATAAATGGTCACTTTTTTATTCTGTTAAGTTTAAAATATAAAAAAAATAACGCATGTTTTATTGTATTCTATGGGGTTAATAATAAATATATCCATACTGATATTATAAATGTGAAAGTGTTTGTTTGTTTGTTTATCCTTCTTTCACATCGAAACGGAGTTACGGATTGGCGTGATTTTTTACCTCGGGAGATTATCTAATTCCCATAGGAAAACACGTTATTATACAACCCAAAAAATATTTATGATCAGAACTACTTGAAACATGATATTAATTCTCTTCAATTAAATTAAATAAATACATTTATTAGCATTTTTTTCGAAATTCATCCGATAAGGGGGTAAAATAGGGAATGAAAGTTTGCATGAAACTACTTTTTTGAGATATTTTTTTTGTAGTTTTAGCGCGAGCGAAGCCGCGGGTTCTAGTATTTTTATAAATTATTATAAAAATAGAAATATAATATTTTTTTTAGAAATATAGTATACTTTATACATTCGTAATAAAAAGAACCTACTATGATGTTTTACCGGACTCAACCTAGTTAGTAGATAGACTGTGACAGACGTACAATCAGAGGAAGTGGTGGACAAGTTGCCACATAAGACATAAGTCAGCTGTGATTTCCTGTGTGACAAATGTAACGCTTATACATTTATGGTTTGTTTTTAGTTGAGTGTTTACAGTTATTTGTATGACCAATACACTAACTATTTGTTAGCAACATGTTAAATTTGATTATTCAAATTGTTGAAAAATATAAAGTATCGCGTAGAATTGAATTTTATCCGACTGCGACGAAGCCCAGAGGGTTATTTTACAATGGAAAACATTTCGATACATCTTAAATGTTTTTTTAACCGACTTCCAAAAAAGAGGAGGTTATCAATTCGTCGGAAACTTTATTTTTCTTTTTTTATGTATGTTCACCGATCACTCGAAGACGCCTGAACCGATTTGAATTTTTTTTTTTGTTTCAAAGGGTATACTTCACAGGTGGTCCCATATAAATTATATCGAAATCGGTAGAGCGGTTTTTTAAAAAATCAATAATAAATATTTTTTAAATAAATTGCATAATCGAATATGTTATTAAAAAACTTTCTTCTTACAAATTACCTGCTTATTACGTCTACACTAAAAATGGAAAAATAAAAACTTTTTAACAAAAAATAAAAACCGACTTCCAGGCACTAAAATGTAAAAAATAACTAAACGGAGGTTTTCATTTAGAATAGATACCTAAACAAATTTTTTCGAAGTCGGCGCCAGCCGATAATATTTTAAGATATGAATATCTAATATGTAAATATGTATTGCCTTCGAAAATATCTGATTATGTATCTATTCTAAATGAAAACCTCCGTTTAGTTATTTTTTACATTTTAGTGCCTCGAAGTCGGTTTTTATTTTTTGTTAAAAAGTTTTTATTTATTGAACACCTTAGTTTCTACCTAAAAATGCTATTAGGTACACTGCGCTAAAAGGGTCGAAATAATTGGTCATTTAGTTACTAGGTACGTTTTAACAGTTAGTATGGAATATATAGACTACTAGCGACTCACCCTCGCTCCGCTCTGGTTCGTCCCTGGGGTGGGGTCTGGGAGGCCCACCCTTATCCTTATCACTTAGGGGTATGGAAAATAGATAGTAGCCGATTCTCAGACCTACTGAATACGCATATAAAATTTGGTAAAAATCGGTAAAGCCGTTTCGGAGGAGTACGGTAACTAACATTGACATGGAAATTTTATATATAAGATATATTATATTATATATAGCCTATAGCCTTCCTCAACAAACGGGCTATCTAATTTAATTAATTAATATATTTTAACGGGACTTTCATAGGCAAATTAAAGGATTTGAGTAAGAGCGATTTAACTAAGGCATTTTTTAACATTGCAAAACGCAAGCGAAGCAATGGGTAAAGACTAGTGCAACATAACAAAAACACCGTAACAATCTGTATACCATACAAAATACTTTGGCATTGATTAGTTTAAAGATGACGCATTCATCCAATTAAGCGAATTGTCTGTGAAGGTGAACAATTACACCGTTATTGTGACCAAATACGCCTTTTATTTATACTTGCGGTAGTGCCTGTTCATATGGTTTCGTTAAAATATTTTTATTTTTCTATTAAAATACGCCAGTTTTAAATAAAACTATTTTTTCTGGACCGAAACTTTCTCTCCCGTGATTTGATGAATGATGATTTCTGTAAAGCATTCGAAACGTCGGGAACCAAGAATCAAAATAAATCCGCGAAAAACCCGAATAGATAGTACTAGAATAGTGTACGAGTAGTCTATGTATTACTTCTGGTCATACAGTCTATCTTTGTACTTTCAATTCATTACATACGCACATTCAAATTTTTACATTTAATATATAGTTAGGTACATACATATCTATGTATTACGTATATATGTCTCTAGGGCATTCGTCAAAGATAATAGAGAGCGCTACAATCTCTACATATCTCTATCACGTATGATGAATATCACATTCGCTCTACGGGGGTCCTTGGTAATTTTCAAGTCATCTATACATACATATATAATAAAATTGTAACTAAGCCGAATCTGTACATTAAATATGTTTTGGGAAATCTTATTGAAATAACCGTTATTATCGATACAGAGGCCGAATCTATAGTTTTTAGAATGTTTGTCTGTCTGTCTATCTGGGAACGCATCACGACAAAACCACTGGGCAGATTTTGATAAATTTTTTTATGATGACAGCTGGTTATCCAGATCAACATATAGGATACTTTTTACTGCAGGATAATATATCATCTCTGAGCTAGACGTTAAAGTGCATAAAAAATCTTAGAACCTAACTGCAGCGCCATCTTTCAGGTCCATCGTTTAAGAGGAATTTAGTGACATACACACGTACAGAAGAATTATATATGTATAAAGATATTATATTATGCGAATTGAACAGCTGTTTTGTAAATGAGTCAGTGTTACTCAGAACGTATTATCAGAAGGTTAGGCTATCGACGGAAATATGTAATTTTTAGGGGAAACGTGAAATGTTTCAGCCTTGAGCGTGACATACTAAGATAATGAGGTTTTGTTCATGGAAAGGATGTTGAGTACACTGCAATTTGACTTTTAATATTGGTAAGTAAAATGATAGCATAACTTTTAATAAATAATAATAAAATAAATACGTTGGGACATTAACACACAGCACCATCTAGTTCCATGGTAAGCTACGAGGCTTGTGTTATGGATACCAGATAGTTGATACACTACACATATATAACTTTAAATACATACATATTATAAATATAAACACGCATGACTGGAGTACAAACATTCGTCATCACGCAAATGAATGCCCTTAGCGGGACTCGAACTGAGCCAAACGTGTCGTTAATATTATATATTGGTGCCTTAGAGAACATAGTATAAAGCCAAAAAACTTTAACAGCAATTTTCCTTCGGAATTCTTTGAAGGGGGTCACTGGAAGTCTAAACTTAGATTTTCGCGGTAAAAGACCCGTTGCGTCATCCGCCATCTTGAATTTGAGGTTTGATTTTTGTTTATTGAATAACTCGTTTATTTTCAATTTTACACGAAAAATAGTTATTGAAAAAGTTATTGGAAATTAAATTTCCTACAATTTTAAATCTCATCAATTTTTTTCTAGGATCCATATTTTTCGATTTATACACGAAAAGAGGGGGTGAATTTTTGTTTATTGAACAACTATTATTAAATTACGAGGATGAATCAAACGATGATATATATCAGCAGCATGAAATCGAGAGCCTTACCGAGATCCATTTTGATGGCATTTACACTATTTTTCTATTTTTATTAATACTAAATTTGACTGACTTAAAAAAAGAATAATTGTAGTAGCTACACGATTTATTCGCCAGCTGTAAACCGATGAACCGTTTTTCTTTTTTTAAAACATGGATTATTCAAAGAGAGGACCCTTACAAAAAAAAAATCTACTCATAACATAATAATATATTGGAAATATTTAGATTTATGTCAGGACATTAACACACAGCGCCATCTAGTTCCATGGTAAGATACGAGGCTTGTGTTATGGATACCAGATAGTTGATACATTATACATATATAACTTTTTTTTTTTTTAAATACATACATATTATAAATATAAACATCCATGACTGGAGTACAAACATTCGTGCTCATCACACAAATGAATGCCCCCCAGCGGGACTCGAACCCGCGACCTCTGGCGCAGCAAGTAGGGTCATTACAAACTGAGCCAAACGTGACGTCGAATTTTGGAGTTAATTTTGAATTTTAGTTTAAAATATTTTTTTTTAATTACTCATATTTTTTTCATTTTTTTATTGGAAAAAAAGATAGTTTTGTCAATACAAACGAGCACTGTTTTAGTATTCACAAAGACAATTTCACATTTACAAACTTGCTCAATAAAATTAATTCAAATCTCACAAAATCAGATATAAAATGAGAATACTTTAACGCGTAATTTAATTCAGTACTTTACGATTTTAGCCTGGTTCCTGGTCGATAACTTTGTATAAAGTTAGCATACACATTGCATGCTAAAATAATACGTAAACAATATTGTAATATATATTTAGTTAAAATATTTGTGCATCCATATTAATATTACAAATGTGAAAGTGTGTTTGTTTGTTTGTTTTTTTGTTTGTTTGTTTGTTTGTTTGTCCTTCTTTCACGTCGAAACGAAGTTACGAATTGGCGTGATTCTTTCTGTGGAGATGGTTGGAGGGTTGCAGAGTGACATAGTCTACTT
This sequence comes from Brenthis hecate, assembly GCA_951806755.1. Lineage (NCBI taxonomy): Eukaryota > Metazoa > Arthropoda > Insecta > Lepidoptera > Nymphalidae > Brenthis > Brenthis hecate. The sequence continues at coordinate 719,603 of OX638249.1, forward strand.
TTTACCGCGGGAGATTATCTAATTCCCACGGGAAAACACGTTATAATACAATGCAAAAAAATATTTATGATCAGAATTATTTGAAACTTGGTATTAATGCTCTTCAATAAAATTAATTAAATACGTAATTTAGCATTTTTCGAAATTCATCCTATAAGGGGGTAAAATAGGGGATGAAAGTTTGTATGATACTACCTTTTTAGGGATTTTTTTGAAGCTGCGGGTTCTGCTAGTAGGCTATAATTATTATAGATTTAGGTTTTTAAGTATTCGTAGTAACCTAACAAGTGGAACTTCTTCAATTAAAAAAAAAACAGAAATTATAATATGGGAATGACATATTTAGATCACGTGACATATCGTTTATATACGTCATTTCACACATTTTTAGCTATCTATTAACGATAACGCTAATTTACAAATTATAATCATGTTTATCAAAATAGTATACGTGAAGAGAGAAAGTGAAGCCATCGGTGTGCCGTCCCTGATCATGTCATATTATCGTCTCACTGGATTATTAGTATGAAGAATAAAACGTGCGTGTATGCACTTATACTTATATCTTTACTGATTTGGTGGTCTAGTGGCTAGCATATACGTCTGCGGGTGCGGAGGTCTTGGGTTCGAGTCTCTTTTTGTTTGCGTACACACTTGTGCACTATGAAACCTCCTGCACAATTGGCTAGTCTCAGTGAGATTGGCCACCATGTCGGAGGAGAATATTATTATTTTATAAAGATGGTTAATGTATATTTGATAAAATTGATCATCACGATATTATTAATACTTTTCTTGGAAAACCTCTTTGAAAACCGATTTTGATAAAAATTTTATATTCAAAATTGACTCTTACCGGTTCAGCTTTACATTTAAAACACCTTACCTGTAACAAATAAACATATTAACATTAAAACAATATACATAAAACTAATGAAGTTACTTAAAGCAGATAAGTATCTGTTGCATAATGACCCAAATCCCGTTAAATTTTATATATTTTCATTGTAACATTAAGATTTTTGTGAGCTTTAATTACTTAATCTGACGTAAGAAATAGTTTCGAAAGCTTGTTTCTTCCTATGAAAGAGAATGAAATTATTTATAGAATAAAATCTATTTTATATATCTATATAAAACTAGTATTTACCCACGGCTCTGGCTGTGTAATTTGTTTTTTTTTGAACGGGACCCTAATTCTTTTTCTAAAATAAAGTAGCCTAAGTTACTCCTTATAATATGAACTATCTGCTAGAGAAATTCCCGTCAAAATCGGTCCAGCCGTTTCGAAGATTAGCCGGAACAAACAGAAAGACAAAAAATTTAAAACTTTTGTTTTTCTTATAAATACCGTATATAATTCAATATGCATTTAGTAAAAAGCTTTTATTTTGACATTAGAAACAGACACTTCAATTTTATTTATCTGTATAGATATTGTTTTAGTAAGCCAAAAGTATACATAACCTACGCGAGCAGAGTCGGACAAAAGTTAATAATATAGGAACAAATCGATTTATAAATTTCACGATTACACTGTAATTGTAATAAAGGCAACATCGATTAGCACTTTGCATTGTTAGCGATTACTCACTCATACTTCATAAATGTCCGTCTGTTAATCGCACCAATAATATTATAGTTTAGATTCTTAAGAATTCCTAAGCTTAGGAGTCTTTTTAAAAGGATTCTGAGCAATTTTTTGTAATACACCAATTTTGTTATATGTCCTTTAGAACAAACCTTTTGAACAAATCGTTTAAACCAACCGATTTTGATTGTTTTTGTATATGTTACACAATATCTACATACTTAATTTTTATGATCCTCACTAAGAATAGTCTATGCCGCTTCCAGTATATGAGGTATCTTCATTAAAAAGTAACTTAAACACACATTTCTATTATTGTGTGAAAGAATTGTAAGCCAACAATTATTTAACATTTTCATATTTATAACACGCACTAGCGACACACCCTATCTTCACTCAGGATCGTCCATGCCTTAACAGTTATTATGGAATAAACAGATTAAATTTTATATGATATCTATAGCCTTGCTCAATAAATAAAAATTATTTGTTAAATCGGATTACTAGCTCTTGAGATTATTGCGTTCAAACAAACAAATAAACAAACAAACAAAAAACAAACAAACAAACAAACTCTGCCTCTTTATAGATACCTAACCATAAACAAGATAATAAAATAATCAAGATAGTAAAAAAAGAATCGTAGATATCAATATGGCTCCTTTTTAACTGTTTCTCATCTAGAAATATCTAAACTTTCCAATATACATTATATTTCACAAATATTTTATTTACTTGAAATTTAAATAACACTTTCACGTACAAGTAATCACACCTATTTACCTAACATAGTGTATTAAAAATCAAGCGAGGTCGTACGCGGGCGTGCGTAGGCGCAGCCGGCCTTTGTGCCTTACTATTACTAATGATACATTTTAAAATGGACATTGAATTAATTATCTTATAATATTGTATTAGTATTGAATAATCTATATATGCTTTGTAGCAGCGGAAGTTCCGACTAAAGCGGATATCGCAAGTTTGATTTCCGTTAGAGCTAAATATTTTTATGGGCTATGTGAATAATTTAAATACTTAAGTAAACTTGGATTGAACTCGGATGAATTAATGCCACGTTTCACCTGTTAGTTAACTAGTAGGTTATGACTTGAGAACTTTATTTTTCCTGACTAAATGATGTATTTTGGTATATCACCTGCATCATTAAATGCTGAAAGTTAAACATAGAACAATTATATGGCTTAAATAATTATTCTATATTTTATATTTTTATTTATGGTTATAAATATAATAATGGCAACACTAAATATATATTACTAATTAATATTTTTAAAATTGTAATAATTATAAGAATAACAGCAAAAATTAAATAAATAATATTCCATATTCAATTATAAAACTAATTAAAATTATAAAAATGTTTAAAGTTAAAAAATATTGTAAGGTAATTGGTGCAATTTTCATTTTGTTAATTGTGGGTAGGCTGTCTGTAACAACTATACCTTCGAGACATGTAACACCTCAGTCTCTCCCGTGACCATGAATGCTGTAAAGCATTCGAAACGTCGGGAACCAAAAATCGAAAAGAAAGTTTTGTGATATTCGCTCAACTGAACCAGTACTCACTAAAACCTAACGATGCTATATTGTCTTGGTCGGGCTCTACAATGACTACTTTTCTTACAGCTATGGCATCACGAAGATTAACTTTAAACAGGCCTTTTTATGTTATCTAAGTATATATATAGAAGGCAAAAGTGATTGCCTGATGTATCACCGCACAGGCCAAACCCTTAAGGCTAGAAAATTGAAATTTCGCACACGTATTCCTCTTATGACGTAGGTATCCACTAAGGAAGGATTTTTCAAAATTCAACCCCCAAGGGGGTGAAATAGGGATTCCTTGGACATATTTGCTTGAAATTTCGTATGAATTGAGTACGCCAAAAATATGCTATATATAGGTCCTTAGGATGATGAGATCACAGTCAGTCCTAGTGGAGTCCCCCAAATCCACACTTCGAAGAATGTGAAAAATGTGCATAGAGATAGAGAAATGTTGTGTTTTTTCTTACTATAAAAACGAGTCATTTAGCTGGGTTATATATACGTAGCTATACGTATATTTATTATGCTAGGTATTAAACATATACGAGTAAATAGATTACGTAGAGCATTAATAGCAATAATTTGATTTTATATCGTATGGAAAATTGTGTAGATACGCGCAGTTATATCATATAAGCTACTTTTTAGGTCCTGCCACATGGAACCATGAACATAATTAGTAACTAATTTAAATTCAAAGCAAATTTTCTTTTCAGATATTGGCGATCGATTAGATCATGAGCGATAAAGATTTTCTTTTTACAAGTACCTACTCCTTCAATCTAAGATAATATTCAGTGACTAAATATTTATTGTATCTATCCAAACCTACCCCGTTTTTTATTTTAATTAATATTTCGAAAAATCCTTAATACGTAGACATCTTGTGATGGCTGTATGTCAAACGAAAGGTTTGACGTTGATGCACAAAAACTAATATATACGGCTGCATATAAACTTCTTTTAATCAATTGCCTTTTAGTATGCATCTTAATTAACAAGATACCTTAAAAACATACGGAATGTCCAGAGAAATTATAAGAATGCTATAGTAAATGTAAAATATTGAATTTTTTAAATTCTAAAATGTAAAATAGTTGGCCCACACACAATAATATTTAAAAAACTGACATTTTAATTAAATACTTGTTTCGTGGATGTTTTCTTTATATAAAATACCAGGCGGCCCGCCCTGACGATGTTAAGCTTCGACATGATGCTAAATGACTTAAACATACATACGTCAACATAACTCTTGGCACAGATACACTCATTATAAATCTATACATATAATAAAATTGTAACTAAGTCGAATCTGTACATTAAATATTTTTTGGAAAATCTTATTGGAACAGACATTATTATCGATACAGAGTCCGAATCTATAGTTTTTAGAATTTTTGTCTGTCTGCCTGTTACCGCATCACGAGAAAACCACTGGACAGATTTTGATGAAATTTGGTATGATGATAGCTGGTTATCCGGGTCAACATATAGGATACTTTTTATCGCGGGAAAATGTCTCATTTCTGAGAAAAAATACAAAAAGTGCAATGTAAGATTATACTAATATGTAAAACCTAAGAATTTGATTTTTGGTCGTCTGTACGCGGGCGGAGCCGCGGGCAATGCTAGTCTACACTAAATTCTTGCGCTTACGCCATTTATCGTACATTAATGACATTACAAATACACTTAAGCAGACAAGCAGATGTGAGCAAAAAAGCTCCCTAAAACTTCAGAATTAAAAAAAGCCATCGACTTTCCTCAATTGTACAGTGAGAAAGATTAAATACTAATTCAAGCAAAGGCAAATTAATTAAAAACATAAGTAATTTTAAAACCACTTTATAGCTATTTGCAGACCTTGGTTATATGTTGTATGGGATTTGATTAGAACAAGATTCTCGGTGAAGTCGTGAGTTCGTAATTTGCTTTAACAATATACAGGTCAAGTCATACGACCTCCACTTTGTCGTAAGTCCTAAAGGCATTGCAACAAAGGACTACTATAATCTATATCATTAGTTATTAAAGAGTATACATATAATATACACCAGTATAATGCCAGACACATTTTTCCTATAGAACTAGCATTACATATCGAACTTATTATTGAGTGTTATTTACTTTCTTTAAAAAACATCAATTTAGTATATGTTCCACAAGGCACTGTTTTTGAACCACTACACTTTCTAATATATATAAATGACCTTTTGGTTTATGTTGATATTAGTCACATCAATAATTTAGCTAAAAAGCTTCCTCAATTACATACTATTATAAATTTATAAGAATATAAGCAAATGTTTTGATATAATAACTTTTCCTTTCATGATAACTTTCTATTCGTTTAAACACTCATAAACTTTGATACGTGTAAAATTGTCCCTCAGGCGATAATATGAAATTATCGACCATTATATTTTAATACAAAATTTATATTAGTCTTTAGTTTATGAAAACCAAACATTGCTTTTACTTAAATCACTTTTATGGTTTCAAACATACATATCTTCGAGAATAGTGCAATAATAGAAGCTGATACTAGGTACTACTGTGTTCATGACCTATTTGATTTTTGTATTTACTAATTACGAGAACTACATCCATTCTGGTTTAACAAATCAAATCGTGTTTATTACAATTTGTTGTGATGGATACAATATTTGTGCAATGCTTAGTAAAAAATGCAATTAATGAGACGTACAAAATTAAAGAGAAAGGGCGGGTCATAGAAAAAATATATTTAATTATCATCATTTATTACGTGCTTATAATTAAACTTTCGCTACCATAAATTGCGACCTTGGTCATCTAAGTATATCGATACATCAATTGGTTTATGTAATATCAATCGATAATCGCGTTAAGATTTTATCGGTTAACGAAAGTGCGCCGGCGGCGATAATAAACAATCATTGGGCCTAATATGGTTGGGAATTTTTCTTAAACAAAGTTTTTACTTTTTCTTAGAAAGCTAAATTAAATATTATATAGCTATACATGACGAATCTCTTATATTTACGTAGGTAATAGTGTTTGCCCATGACTTGGACCGCGTAGTTTGTGTATTTATAACTAGCGACTTACTGTAGCCGGAACAAACAGACACACAGACAGACAAAAAAAATGAAAATTGTTTTTTTTATTATAAATACCGTATATATTTTCATATGTATTTTAGTAAAAAGCTGTTACTTTGACATAACAAACAAACACTTTACTTTTATTTATTTGTATAATTCCTCTACTCCTAGGGGTCGTAGCGTTTTCCCCCCCAACGTGCGTTCACCTTGTCGTGGTGGGGGGCTCAGTAGTGCCCGGCAATACAGCCGGGCGCAAAGCCAAGAAACGCACAGGGAGGTTGCCCACTTCGGTGGGCGGTGGGAGGTGGCCCTCTTCGGGGGGGCGGTGTACCTTGCGGGTTGCTCCTGGCACTTCTCTGATAGCAGAGTGGACCTTGGAGCAACCCCATGGTTGTGTTGGCTGCTTTGGCAGACCTGCCGTCGGGGCGTCGTAGTTGAATGCGTAAGCGATCCTGCGACGCCCCATTAAGGCGGGGGAAGGTTTTGTTGGGTTTTAGTGGGTAGTACTGGCTGTATTACGCCGGTGGGTCCCACATGTCGTGCATAAATGCATTTCCCAACGTTAAAAAAATAAAATAAAAATAAAAGGGGTCGTAGCGTTTATGGTAACCTTTCTAAGTAAATAATAATATAATAATTTTTAAAACTTTTGTTTTAATCAGTTCAATTCTACAAATTAGCATATAAAAACCCATAATAAATAATCAAACACTTAACTTGCAGCTTTATAGAGACGTATTAGTATAGATTATTTAACGGATTTATTTTGATTTTTTTTCACGCAATCATCGTCACGGTAGAGACTTAGGTTTTAGACGTCTATAGGGCGTTATATACTTATCACAGACAGTGCCTATCCAGAATTTTACAAAAATGATTTCAAAATATCAAAAATGGCACCAAAGTTACAATATTTGTTGATTTTAATTCTAAACTTTCATTTAAAATGTCAAATTTTCGCGTAAATCTAAGAAAGTATTATCCCAATGCATTTTAAACCTAATAACCCAACACCGGACCCTAAAAGCAAACAATTATTTCATATTTGTGATACTAGAATTAAACCTAGAATCTATTAAAGGATAAACAAATTTATTTGTACTGAATATTTAAAGAATGTACAGAATTCTGTCTCAATAATACTTGAAATCAAGGTTTAAAATGACATATCAGCAGATGGCGTAAGAGTAATAGCAAACATTAAAAGTAAGCCCATAACGATACGCATTTTATGAGCTTTATGCCATTTTTTTTAAATTAACCAAATGTGACGCAATGATTTGAACGTAAATGACTATGTTTATTTAAATTGCGATAATTATGTCACATTACCTTTAATAATACTTAAATGTTAACCAACTATTCAAAAGAAACTGATGACAAATTAAATCGAATTAGTTTATGTACAATAAATCATTATATATATATATATATATATAATATATATATATATATATATATATATATATATATATAGCTTTTTACTAAATGCATTTAGTAAAAAGCTGTTATTTTGACATTACAAACTGACGCTTCAATTTTATTTATCTGTATAAATTCTCAAAAACATTTTACCAGACCGATATCGAACTACTCATACCAGACCGATATCGAACGGAAAACGCACCGTGATCGGCATAGTGTGATTCGGTCCTAACAAAATATCTATATCTTATCAGTAAACTTAATTTGCGTAGTCAGTGAGCTTGATGCCCCTTCTATAATATAAACGGTTTTAACTTCAAAGAAATGCTTTCATCCCCTATTAAGTCCTTTACGAGATCAATCGTTTTCTCGTGTTCAAGATGAGCTTTATAATATGAAGCTTTACATATATTTTTTTCTAGATCTAGTCGTTTAGGCTACCAATGAGTTAGTGTTAGAGTTCAAGCAGAATATTGACTAAATTAGATAGCGGTATAAGTCAAATCCTAGAATCACTATACATTTTTATTTGAGATTTATCTATACTTACATATAATAAAATTGTGACTAAGCCGAATCTGTACATTAAATATTTTTAGAAAATCTTATTGAAATAGACTTTATTATCGATACAGAGGCCGTAACTATAGTTTTTAGAATTTTTGTCTGTCTGTCTGTCTGTCTGTCTGTTACCGCATCGCGGGAAAACCACTGGATAGATTTTGATGAAATTTGGTATGATGATAGCTGGTTATCCAGGTCAACATATAGGATACTTTTTACCGCGGGAATATTTCTCATTTCTGAGAAAAAATACAAAAATCTGCAGTTTAAGAGTATACTAATATTTAAAAGATAAGAGTTTGGTTTTTGGTCATCTGAACGCGGGCGGAGCCGCGGGTGATGTTAGTTTATTTATAATTTAGCTCCAGCGTCATGGCTGGTGACTCCAACGTGTCAAGGCTTTGATCTGACCGGTCACTTACTTATTGATTTCTGCGTGATTAATGGATTCTGTTGTGGTATGGTCAGCAAAAAACTTCATAAAAATAACATTAGATGTCAGATGACTTCATCACCGATAGCAAAAAATTAATTTTGTTTATGTTCTATAATTAGATGTGGGTACGTTTTATACTTATGTTTTAAAAACTATACATACATTTTTTGAAAGAATCTACGAAATGAGTGTATAAGTACGTATAGGTTGGTTTTAGTAAATAATCAATATTTTTTTCTTTTTATTTTAAATTTGAAATAAATGACGTGATAATAAAAAAAGATCACAACTGTTAAATATGAAAATTTACTTAATTTACTATATTTCATACTTGTTTGTATATTATAATACTATTTAATTACAATAATTGTTAAAAACTAACGACTCACCCTCGCTTAGCTCGGGTTCGTCCCTAGCTTGCTTCCCAATACACCTTTCATTCCCATTTTAACACCCTTAAGGGATGATTTCCGGGATAAAGGTACCCTTTGACATCCCAGGGTCTCAAACTATCTTCTTACTAAATTTCATCTAAATTGGTTCAGTAGATCCAGAGATTATCCCATACAACGTCACAAACTCACAAACTTTACCTCGTTATAATATTAGTATAGATAATAAATAATATGTGCCTAATGCTTGAAATTCGACCATCATCATTATTCTATCTTTGTAAAATAAAACTGTTTCCAAAATATTTTATTGATAACAGTAAAGCTGTATTATCAACAGCTATTAAATAAAAATAAAATAAAAAAAATAATTGAAAATAAAAAATAAAATCGATTGACAAACGGAGGAGAAAAAGGTACTGATTTATTTTATCTTTGTCTATTTCTATATACACTAGCAGTACCCGCGGCTTCGCCCGCGTTCAAACTTTCGATATAAACATCAGTTTTACAATAATGTATGGAAGTCCATCTTATTCCGCTCCCTTGGGTAGTAGCATGCTGGTATATAGCCTATAGGCCTTCCATAATAAACGGGGTATCTCATGCAAAAAAAATCAAATCGGATTAGTAGTTCCTGAGATGAGCGTGTTCCAACAAACAAACAAACAAACAAACAAACAAACAAACAAACAAACAAACAAACAAACTGTATCTCTTTATTATGTTACTATAGATTTTTGATGCTAGCCATACACGATAACTTATTAAAGTTATCGTGTTATTAAGATAAAATCGAAGTTTTTTATGAAACGCGAATGTAATAATAATTAATGTGTTACAAAAAATGAGCTACTGATTGCATGTTGATGCGATTTTACCGCGAGTTCGTGATTTAGAATAATCTAATAAGAAATGTCTAAAGATTTCATCGTAAAATGGAATCGGTAATTTTATTTCGCACGCCCGAGATGTAATTGAAAGCTGAAAACCCAAAAAATGCCTTTCAAATGTACGTAAATGTGTGCTTAGCAATATTTTTGAAATAAGATACAATTATAATCTATACATATAATAAAATTGTAACTAAGCCGAATATGTTCATTAGATATTTTTTTGGAAAATCTTATTAAAATAAACATTATTATCGATACAGAGGCCGAATCTATAGTTTTTAGAATTTTTATCTGTCTGTCTGTCTGTTACCGCATCACGGAAAAACTACTGGAGGGATTTTGATGAAATTTAGTATGGTGAGAGCTGGTTATCCGGGTCAACATATAGGATACTTTTTACCGCGAGAAAATATCTCATTTCTGAGAAAAAACAGAAAAACTGCAATGTAAGTAGTACGTAAAACTACTACTAACTAGTATGTAAAACCTAAGAATTTGTTTTTTGGTCATCTGAACGCGGGCGGAGCCGCGGGCAGTGCTAGTTTTAATATAAAACTAACATTTACCTGTTTTTTTCGCGAATTTATTTTAGCGGATTAGTCTTTCCCACGACCATGATTGCTGTAAAGCATTTGAAACGTTACGAACCACAAATCAAAATAAATCAGCGACAAAATTTCAAAAAGATAAAAATATTTTAAAATGTCAAATATTCGCATAAATCTAAGAAAGTATAAAGTAATAAACAATCAGTTATAAATAGGTTTATTATTTCCCAATAAGTAATGTTATAAAAACGAGCTTTAATAATTATAAAAAAAAATATCAAATATTGATATTTTTGACCGACTTACCGTAATAACATCTAATATATAATTATCTCGTGTCGCGTTGTCTGTGGTCGCACTCCTCGAAAACGGCTCGACCGATTTTAATGGTTTTTTTGTATGTTTGGTAGGTATGAGAATAGGTCGTAAAGTATTTTTCCCACTACCACCCCCAACCCCCCATTTATTAATCGCGATTTTATGTTTTTTGGATGAACAATTATATAAATACATAATATGTATAGCATAAAGCCAAAGAGTTTTTTGTAGATTGAAAGCGGGCGTAGCCGCGGGTTCTACTAGTCCATTTTTAAAATCAGAAAGCTTACGTATATACGAGTATTTCCACTGAACCAGAAGTCTACATATTTTATTTGTACATCTATATAATGGAACCTATATCTAACATATATATCACGATCGTTACGTACACTACATATCTTCCTCGTGCGATAACACGTTGCCTAATCATACCGCTGAAAGGGGGGTTATTCCCTCGCGTACGGAAACTCATCCTTCCTAGATTTCTTATTGTATTACGTGAATACGTTATTAACTAGCTTTAGACACCGACTTTGTCTATAACACACTAATATTATGCGAAAGTGTGTATGTTTGTTACGTCTTGACGCGCAAGCCGTAGAATTTGGATGGGATTTAAATATATAAATAACTAGCGACACACCCTCGCTACGCTCGAGTTCGTCTCTAGGAAAACAAAGACAAACCTATCCCTCGGGAACCGTACACTTTTCCGGAATAAAAAGCCTATGTGATATTCCAGACTATATTCTATCTCTGTGCCAAATTTCATCCAGATCCGTTATGGTGTTAAATAGTAACAAACAACAAACAAAGCCGTTATGGTGTTAAATAGTAACAAACATCCATACATGCATACAAACTTTCGCGCTTATAATATTAGCACAATATAAAAAAAAAATTATAGACTGAGATATTAGTAAGGATGAGCTGGATTACACATTGGATCACAGTAATCACTAAAAGAAACTCAGCGGGGCTATAATAATTTTTTACAGTATTTTTTCGCTTATATTGAAGCGCAAGTAATATAGTATTACTAGCACTGCCCGCGGCTCCGCCCTCGTTCAGATGACCAAAAACAAAAATTCTTAATTTTTACATATTAATATACTCTTACAATGCAGTTTTTGTATTTTTTCTCAGATATGAGATATTTTACCGCGGTAAAAAGTATCCTATATGTTGACCCGGATAACCAGCTATCATCATACCAAATTTCATCAAAATTTCTCCAGTGGTTTTTTCGTGATGCGGTAACAGACAGACAGACAAAAATTCTAAGAACTATAGATTCGGCCTCTGTATCGATAATAAGGACTATTTCAATAAGATTTTCCAAAAAATATTTAATGTACAGATTCGACTCGGTTAGAACTTTATTATATGTATAGTTGTACAGAAGACAATAACCATTATTTCATACTAGCTCTTTACGTTCAGTTATCTCTTACATCAACTTGTTAAATAAATGGTTTAGGGACGCATTGAGGACCAAAATACAAAGAAAAATTAATTTTTATTAATATAAATGACATGACAATATTTTTAACTAATCTCATATTATTTAAACCTAATACACTATATTTTTTATCTATACAAATTTATAAAACTAAAATGTTTTTTTATTTATTTTAAAGCTCGAAAACGGTGCAATTAAAGATTTTTTTTATCGATACATGTAACATCACCCTACTATCTTTAAAAGCATTGTAATTAAAATTCAAAGCAAAGCGAGTGAAACCACGGGTCATAACTAGTTAAATAATTATTTTTTTTTAACAAATTTACGCTATTCTTAGCAGAATAAAGCCGCCTATTTACAATAACAGTTCAACAACACATAAATCTCATACTTATAAGGTGTTATTACAGAAAAAACTTGAATTCGTTAATTATAAAGAATGGTGGGAATAAAAAAACAATGGAATGCGAAATCTGTTTTAGACTTCCGTAGAAAAAGACAGTAAACAACAACTGATATTCGTATTACTTTATATACGAGTTAAACTAGCAGAACCCGCGGCTTCGCTCGCGCTAAAACAACGATAATTAGTGATAATAATGTATGGAAGTTGCCCAATTTGTTGACATTTATGATAACTGCTCCGCTCCTTTGGGTAGTAGGATGATGATATATAGCCTATAGTCTTCCTCAATAAGCGGACTGTCTAATGCAAAAAGAATTTTTCAAATCGGATTAGGAGTTCCTGAGATTAACGCGTTCAAACACACAAACTCTGCCTCTCTATAATATTATACTCGTATATAAGTATAGAGTAGCGACGCCCCTTACTTCGCTCAGGCATTAGCGTTGAAAGTATCCTATGGGGGAAAAAATTTTCAAATTGGATTTAAACCTAAAAATTTTATTATTATTCTCATAATATAATTATATATTATATAATTATATAGGAAATGGTAGCCCACTGCTAACGCGCTCGCTTGGGAAACCGAGTGTAGCGGGTTCAAATCCCAGGTGTCACACCTCTGATATTTTCAACATGATTACCACTAGTCTTAACGGTGAAGGAAAACGTCGTGAGGAAACCTGCATGTCTGAGAGTATCTAGCAAGTTTTCAAAAGACATGTGAAGTCCGCCAACCCGCACTTGGCCAGCGTGGTGGACTATGTCCTGATCTCCCTCGTACTGAAGGGAGGCCCGTGACGAGTGAGACGTTAAAAAGGGCTGAATATATATGTACATACATACAATCGAATTATTATTAGCATATATATTAGTTAATGCTATAGTCTATCTGAGTACCTACAACCAAATGCGTTCAGCCATTTTAAGCGTCAAGAAATATACATATACATACAATAGAAACAAACACACATACAAACTTTCGCATTTATAATAATATTAACAAAAATGCAAGTAAAATCGCGGCGAAACCTAGTTTCGATCCACTTATTCACCCTTCACAATACCCACGATGTGTGACGACTGAGATCTATTAACATGAGTTACAATTACGAGATTTCATCTAAAAGTTACATCGCCATGAGAACAGCAAATTCATTCATTTTTATTGAATTTCATAATCGTAATTCATTATATATGCATAATTTTATAACGCCTTTTGTTTACTCGTTACGAAATTTGGAGCACCAAGGAAGAGAAATATTGCACAATTAAAATATAATATACTAGTGCTCGCCCTATGGAATTCGACCATATTCATTATTTCGTCCCTAGTTAAGTTTTAACGTTTAGTATAGATTTCTCAGAGATGAGATATTTTCCCACAGTAAAAAGTATCCTATATGTTGATACGAATAATCAGCTATCAGCATACCAAATTTCATCAAAATCTGTCCAGTGGATTCTCATGATGCAGATAGACAGACAAACAGACAGACAAAAATACTAAAAACCATAGATTCGGCCTCTGTATCGATAATAATTACTGTTTCAATAAGATTTTCCAAAAAATATTTTACGTACAGATTCGACTCAGAATTTTATTATAATAAGTTACATAGAAGATCCCAGTTCCTAGACGTTACATATTTTTTAAGTTGCAAAAACGAATAGATACTACTAAATGCGTACTCGCTAGCTTGGCTGGGCGGCTCGTTTACAGGTAACAACAGGTAAGAATGGTAGGCAAAAATATCACTTTTGTTAAATTCGAAGCTCTGATTTTATAAAAGTTTTGTAAAATATTATGAAAAATAAATATTTGATATTGCCAGACTTTTTCTATGGACAATAAACTCCGTCAGACGCTTAAATCTCGTAAAAAAATTATAAACCTTTTCTTACGAGTATATTTGAAGTTCCACATTCTTAAACATACTTAGGAGTATCTATTAATTACTTTAAAAATAAGTATATAAGTTTTAACCGACTTAAAATGGAGAAGGTATTTTTGTATAAACATACATACATAATATATTACTCGTTGTTTTGGAGATTTGTGAATTAATTATCATTATATATTTGAGCATACGTTTGTCTTAGTTTGTAGTGACCCTACTTATCGTACCAGCGGTCGCGGGTTCGAGTCCCGCTGGGGGCATTTGTGTGACGAGCATGAATGTTTGTATTCCAGTCATGGATGTTTATATTTATAATATTTATGTATTTAATGTTATATATGTGCAGTGTATCGATTATCTGGAATCCATAACACAAGCCTCGTTGCTTACCATGGAACTAGATGGTGTTGTGTATGAATGCGCCAACATATTTATTTATTTGTTTGTTTATTATTCTTTTCAATGAATATTTTTGTTCTCAATTAGTTTTACTTATTTTTCTTATTTAGTTTTATTATATAAATCGGTAAATTCTACTCATATAATATATGTTTTCCCCAAGTTTTCAATAATCATAATTAAGGTAGAGTTTCAACCATCGGGTAAAAACTTATCAAATTAAAAATACTTAAACTCGTTTTTATTTGTTTCACTTTTAAATAACGATGTAATCAAAATAATATAATAATTTCATGCCATTGACCTGATCAGATAAAGCTGGAAGGTGTAATGGGAACTCTTCAATAGATACCTGTAAAATTTTTGAATGTTAAGAGTACGGTACGGGTCAAAACTACATATGTTGTTATGTTCAATCAATATTCAATATTAGATTTACTTTATAACATTAAATTCAAAGGTCAACATATCAAGACTGCTATCAGTTTAGAAATATATCGTATAACTAGCAGAATCCGCGGCTTCGCTCGCGCTAAAATTACAAAATGATCTCTAAAAAGGTATAGTTTCATACAAACTTTCATGCTCTATTTTACCCCCTTTGAGAATGAGTTTCGAAAAATGCTAAGACCTGTGTTTATTTAATTTTATTGAAAAGCAATAATACCAAGTTTCAAGTAATTCTGATCATAAATATTTTTTTATTTTCCCGTGAGAATTAGGTAATTTCCGCGGTAAAAAGTATGCCTATGTCACTCTCCAGCCCTCGAACTATCTACACACAAAAAATCACGCCAAGTCACTCCGTTTTGACGCGAAAGAAGGACTAACAAACAAACACATTTTCACATTTATAATATTAGTATGGAAGTATGGATATTAAATGAGCAATTCTTGTACACACACACACACACACACACACACACACATATATATATATATATATATATATATATATATATATATATATATATACAATACCGTTTTTCACGGAAACGGCTCTAACGATTTCGATCAAATTTTGTATTTAGATAAGTTTTCCTTTTAAAGTTTATCTTGTCTAAAAAAGGCATTTTTTTATGTTTTACGAAAAAATAAATAAACACTAAGCAAAGCTGAAAGTTATCCTGAAATAAAGCGGTGATATTTATCATACTTGACGACACGTTTGGCTCAGTTTGTAGTGGCCCTACTTGCTGTGCCAACGGTCGCAGGCTCGAGTCCCGCTGGGAGCATTCATGTGTTGTGATGACGAATATTTGTACTCCAGTCATGGGTGTTTATATTTATATTTATAATATGTATGTATTTAAATTTTAAAGTTATATATGTGTAGTGTATCAACTATCTGGTATCCATAACACAAGCCTCGTAGCTTACCATGGAACTAGATGGTGCTGTGTGTTAATGTCCCAACATATTTATTTATTTATACTAATATTAAAAATGCGAAAGTTTTTGAGTAACTCTTTTTGTAACTCTGTCACGCAAAAACTACTGAATGGATTTTAATGAAACTTTACAATAATATAGCTTTTACATCTAAATAATACATAGGCTACTTTTTTTTTCGGAGACATGTACGGTTCCCGCGGGATAGTTTTTTTTCTATAGCAGCTAATATTAAATAAAAGTTATATAACAAAATACTGGAATGATTTATTTCATTTCACATTTTAAATCACTTGAGCGTGAGAAAAAACGACTTCCAGCAAAAATATATTTCATAAGTCAAGATTTAAGATAAAAACAAATTTCACTTAAAGTAAATACTTGTTTTAGTCAAATATATTAAAAATTAAAATATATGTATTAAAATTTCTGTTTGTTTGTTATATGTGATTTTTATAATATCCATACTGTTAATATTATAAATGTGAAAGTGTGTTTGTTTGTTGGTCCTTCTTTCACGTCGAAACGGATTAGCGTGATTTTTTGTGATTTTTTGGAGATAGATTTTACCTAATTCCCACGGGTGAACACTATAATACCATCCAAAAAAAATATTTTTGATCAGAATTACTTAAAACTTGGTATTAATGCTCTTCAATAAAATTAAATAAAAATGTGTTTTTGCATTTTTCGTAATTAATCTTATAAGGGGGTAAAATAGGGGATGAAACTTTGTATGAAACTACTTTTTTAGATATTTTTTCATAGTTGTAGCGCGAGCGAAACCGCGGGTTCTGCTAGTATACAATAATTATACATATAATTATTAATTTATCAATTTATAGATGTACCATTTTTGATTGAATTTTCGATCTCAAATACTTCCTCTTTTTTGTAGTCGGTCAATATACTAGTAACTATGACTCATCTGAAACAAGCAACTTTGCAATAAAAGAAAGTATGTTCAATTATTTTGCAATGAATCTTATAAGCTTTCTTATATTCAACATAAGGTGCATGTTTGCTTAGCACACGTAAATACGCCTAAGCGTTCCTTATAGGGGGTGTATTGTTTTAAAAACAATGTAGAGATCGTTTCGCTTTCAAATTAGATATTTCGTAATAAAATATTAATTTTACAAGACATTAATTACAGTATTCGGTATTAAAGGATCATTATACTAAAGGAGAGAAACAAGAGAAAGAAGAACGTCTTCTAAACTTCTCTCCTTCTGGCTCTCTTTTTTTTTTGAAGTCGGTTTAAAACCACCTACAAAGTAAGCTGCTACAATAAAATTATTAAATTAAACAAACTTATACGCTGTGAAGCCAATTTGGTATTCAAATAGATCATTTTATCTTTAAGCCATCAAGAACACGTCACTCCATTCAAACCTAAAAAGTCGTGTTGACGCGTGCCTGTCATCAAAAAGTCTGCTACAATTTTTACTGTTACTAGTTATGTTTTATGGCGTTACTTGCTTTGCATTCGCATTTAATTCCAGTACAACTTACTTCTTACTAAGATTATAATTGTAAGTTTAGATGGATGTTTGGATGTGTGTTACTCAATCACGCCAGAACGGCTGAACGGATCTGGATTAAATTTGGTATAAATATAGATTATAGTCTGGAATAGTACATAGTCTACTTTTTACAATTTACTAAAATATTTTTTTTTAAATGTACGGTTCCCGTGGGATAGGTTAGTTTTTCTAGAGGTGAACCCGAGTGAAGTGAGGGTGAGCCGCAAGTTATATATATTTTAATTGGAACACTTTTGAAGAACAGTGTGTGTATTTTTGAAATGTTAAAAAAAAGAATTTTTCAAAGTGACTTTAAAGTATGGTATACCTTTTTTAGTTATTTTTT
The DNA here is from genome assembly GCA_951806755.1 of Brenthis hecate. NCBI lineage: Eukaryota > Metazoa > Arthropoda > Insecta > Lepidoptera > Nymphalidae > Brenthis > Brenthis hecate. Next base: position 737,866 of record OX638249.1, read on the forward strand.
TTTTATTAATTACACACTTGACTCAGTAAAAAAAAGTAATATACTATAAAGTCAGGTAATAATCTAGTTTACATTGTGAAAATCATTTAAATTCCCATCAAACCTCTAAATCTCGCTCTGAATTTCTAAACTTTTACACAATTTCTACTTTTATATTAGATCTAAGATTATCTAGATCTTATATTTTGCAACCAGATCAGGTTGCGTGTAAAATTCTTAATAAAAGACTTTTTCTCGTCTGTTTGTCAATCGATTTTCTTTTTTTTAATAGATATTGACGAGCATTGGTGTTACCAATAAAAAAAATTACAATGATCATGGTAGCATAAATAATTGTGCGTTTGTGTGTTCAATATATATATACCAAAATAGTGACCCAACTATAGATACTTTTATCAACTAAAAAATATTATATGTTTCTATTCTGTTCTAAGTTTAAGTCAGAAAAAACCCCTAAAATTTTACTTCATTGAATATATAACTATACGTTTCGATACTTCCTTTTCTTCTAAAATTTCATATGTGATGTACATATTCAATTATTTTATATAAAACGCGGTCAAACATGGTATAGTGTTGTTTAGATGTAGATGTAAGCAGTCATGCGTACGCGCATCCTGCGACACTACTGTACATGTGTTGACCTAAATGCTTGGTCAGAGAGCTAGCGGTCTGGCCGAAGAAAATAATTATATAATAAATACTTTCTTAGATTTACGTGAATATTTTTTTACATTTTAAATGAAACTATCTTTGACGATACATTTGGCTCATTTTGTAGTGACTCTACTTGCTGTACCAGCGGTCACGGGTTCGAGTCCCGCTGGGGCTTTCATTTGTGTCATAAGCAAGAAATATTGTACTCCAGTCATGGTTATTTATATTTATAATATGTATGTATTTAAAGTTTATATTGTAGAATATGTTAAGTATACGCAATATAGAGTATATTTATTTATTATAAATTATACAAATAACCGCTCTAAATATGACCATACCCTTTTTTTACTAGCAAGTTGCCCGTGACATTATGCTTGCAATAGTTCACGTGTTAATTAAATAATACTCATTTTAATTCAAAAAAATAAATAAAATAGACTAACGAAAAGACTAATGTTAAGAAAAGTGGAAGTAAACTTCCTATGTCCAATCCCAGGATGCAATCTATATCCATACTAAGTTTAATCGAAATCTGTTCAGCAGTTTAAACGAGAAAAAGGTAATAAAGTTACTTTTACTTTTATTTCAGTATAGATTTTAATCAAAAATGTGACAAAAACTAAATATTCAGCAGCCACCATCATGCATGCAGGCATTAAATACAATATTCATTTTATAAAATTCAATCATGAAATTATAAAGACAGACGGACAGATTTAATAAAAACTTTTGGTTTTTATATCTAAGTACTACATATACACATATGGAGCCACTAAACTGGACATCCGATTAGGGATTCACAATTCTAATCGCGAATCATCATATCCTCTCTAAAATGATCCCTTTACCTTTGATAGAAAGTTTAAAATCGCTTGTATTTTTATGCGATTAATTGAATAGATTACACGCCATGTATGTAAAAATCGGCGATATTTCTTATTTTAAATTAGACCTCAAGTCTTGGTAATTGAGTTGATTTTAGGTTGTCAATGGGTTGTTAATTTATATTCTAGACACATGGTTTTTGTTAGGTTCACAGGAAAAAATTAGGGAATTAAAATATGACTAAAAATAACCTCGGTCTTATACTAAATGAAGCGAAATACTGTCGTCAACGTGAGATGTGCCGTTTTTAAAAAAATAAAATCAATGGGAAATTTTAAAAATGTATGGATTTGGACAAAAATCATCTATACATATAATAAAATTTTAACTGAGTCAAATCTGTACATTAAATATTTTTTGGAAAATCTTATTGAAATAGACATTATTATCGATACAGAGGCCGAATCTATAATTTTTAGAATTTTTGTCTGTCTGTCTGTCTGTCTGTCTGTCTGTCTGTCTGTCTGTCTGTCTGTTACCGCATCACAGAAAAACTACTGGACGGATTTTGATGAAATTTGGTATGGTGATAGCTGGTTATCCGGGCCAACATATAGGATACTTTTTACAGCGGAAAAATATCTCATTTCTAAGATAAAATACAAAAACTGTAATGTAAGAGTATACTAATATGTAAAACCTAAGAATTTAATTTTTGGTCATCTGAACGCGGGCGGAGCCGTGGACAATGCTAGTTATGCCATAAAATCATATGTCAATCTCATAAGTTTTTTTTAAATTTCTACTCTTCAACGATATTACAATGATTCCTTATCTACGGACCAGAAATTTAAATAAAATATACGAATAGTATAACCAATGATTTAGTCTCTCAAACCATATTTATTGTAAAGCATTGGAAATGTCGGGTAGCAAAAAAATCAAAAGAAAATCGTCAAAAATCTGACGAAATAGTTTTATTTACAACTAGCAGCTTCACCTGTATAAAAACAAAAACAAATCTATACCACGGAAACTGTACATTTTTCCGGGATAAAAGTAGCCTGTGTATTATTCTGATGTATAAGCTGTATCATTGTAAAGTTTCATTAAAATCCATTCAGCAGTTTTTGGGCGAAAGAGTAACAAACATCCATACATTTATACATCCAGACATACATACAACCTCACAAACTTTCGCATTTATAATATTAGTAGGATGTCAAATATTCGTGTAAAGCTATCAGTAATATATATTTAGAACCAAAAACATCAACAAGTTGTTCAGTTACTGAATGAATGAATGAATGAAAAACACAATCTTCTGTGTTTATTATAAATTAGTGTGGAATTTTACAGCAACTAAAGTACAGGAAAAGCTTTTTATAACTTTATTTAAAGCTGTGATTACATTTTTGACATTTTACGTGAAACCTTAAGGTACATAAAACCTTATACTTCCTCGTCTTCGCCAACAAATTGACCGGTAATGAGTGTAATCAATCAGATGAGGTGTTAACTTATGTATGTACTTCACAAATTATCGACTTTTATATTAAAATATTGTGCTGACATTAAATTAAAAATTTGGGAGGTCATCGTACGATCACAATGTGTTATTTAAAAAAAATACTTGTTAGTCAGATTGTAGGGGAGGTCGAGTCGACGCCTCGTTGACAGGATAATATACATATTACATACATAATATATGTTTAAACACCAATATTATAAACGTTTCCGAGTGATTGTGTATTTGTTCCATTTGCATTTTGCTGCAACGATTTTGAGTGAAATTCATAATGGAGATAGGTATATATTCTGGATGAACACATTGACTAACTTTTTTAGGTCGTACCGGAGTACATATGTAATATATGTATGTATCTATATTATTATTACGGCATAAATTTATTCATATTACTAGCATTGCCCGTGGCTCCGCCCGCGTTCAATGACCAAAAACCAAATTCTTAGGTTTTATATATTAGTATACTCTTACATTGCAGTTTTTCTATTTATTCTCAGAAATGAGATATTTTCCAGCAGTAAAAAGTATCCTATATGTTGACCCGGATAACCAGCTATCACCATACCAAATTTCATCAAAATCCTTGCAGTGGTTTTTCTGTGATGCGGTAACAGACAGACAGACAAAAATTCTAAAAACCATAGATTCGACCTCTGTATCGATAATAATGTCTATTTCAATAAGATTTTCCAAAAAATATTTTATTTATAGATTCGGCTTAGTTACAATTTTATTATATGTATAGATTTTCATTAGCATTAGTTCTAACATAATTAAATTGGTTGTAGATAATGCTGTGCTAGAATTGAGCCCACTTCTGTTTTTTTCTTAAAGCATTCCATCGAAACATCACACGAGTGGAGTCGCAGGCGCACACAAACACTTAAATTTAATAGATCACTAATTTACCTTAATGCACATACCCATATATTATGTACATATATAAATGACATCATTGGTATAATATGAAATTCAAATATTATTAGTTATTAAATGTTATTATATATGATTATGTCACACCGATGCACCTTTACTTCCTTGTAAAATAACAATGGGTTTATATGACAGGGACAAATGGTTAGCCACGGTGTGACAGGTGACATGGCGGGCGACGGCTCTCTTACCGCCTCTTATCTTAAATCGTCACTCCCAAAAATCTTTCATTTAAGTTTATATAACACTAGCAGAACCCGCGGCATCACTCGCACTTAAACAACAAAAAAACTCAAAAGGTCGGTTTCATACAAATTTTCATCCCTATTTTACCCCCTTGTGGGAAAATTCAGATATTATATAAGGCTCTATAATGAAAGCTGCAACGATTTTCATGAAACTATTTTATGACACCATATTTCCTGATTTTAATTAATTATGTATATATATATATATATATATATATATATATATATGTGTGTGTGTGTGTGTGTGAAAGTTTGGAAATATGTTTGTTATATAAATAACAAACATATTTCCAAACTTAAATAAATAAATAAATACTTATTCGCGATGTAACAGCTCAGAGATTGAGTAAAATACTCGTAAATAATATATGAAGGCAGCTTATGCCCGGGATTAAATAAAGCCTTTTATAAAGATTATTATATAACATTTTGTAGACATAACTATCAAAAGTTTAGATTCTAAACAAAACTACTTACATGCAAAATCGCAGCCATAAACAAGTTAACAGTAACACAAAAAGAAATTCGTTTCCTACATTAAAATAGTGTAACAACCTCTCAACACACTACAATTATTATAGTCAAACTTTCATTAAAAATAACTTTTTTATAAAGACGTTGCAAGCAACAATATTATGGGATAATTATAATAATTAACTCCATCATATTGTGTCGCGTATACGTAAAGTTCAAGTCATAACTCACGGTGTCAGCGGCTGAGTGCTGGCGAAATGTCAATTAGCCATCGTCCCTGAGGTCAGGGTCGATACAATGTTAATCCTATAGTTATTTTCCAGGCTTACATGGTCTTGATGTCAGATTGTATGTGTGTATAGTAGTGATGTGCCAAATATCCGTATCCGTATCCGCAGATGTATATTTTTTACGTTCCAGCACATCTCTAGTGTATATGTTACACTATATTAATATGTTGGGACATTAACACAGCACCATCTAGTTCCATGGTAAGCTACGAGGCTCGTGTTATGGATACCAGATAGTTGATACACTACACATGTATAGTTTTAAATACATACATATTATAAATATAAATACCCATGACTGGAGTATAAACATTCGTGCTCATCAGATAAATGAGCGCCCCTCAGCGGGAATCAAACCCGCGACCGCTGTCGTCACTGGTTTAAAAAACGGAGGTACTAAATTTGAATGTATGTTACTTGTTTGTTACACGATATCTTCGCCTACTATGATTTAGAAAATTCACAAAACACAGAAAAGTTTCAAATGTATAACTCAAGTAGCGATTATCAAAACCTAACCCTCGCTCCGCTCGGGTTCGTCCGTACTTACGTTTTCAGGTTTAGTATAGATTTGTCACAGATGATATATTTTCTTGCAATAAGTACCAAATTTCACCAAAATATGTGCAGTAGGTTTCTCGTGATACGTTCCTAGACAGACAGACAAAAATGCTAAAAACTATAGATTCGGCCTCTGTATCGATAATAATAACGATTTCAATAAGATTTTCCAATAATATTAAATGTACAAATTAGACTCACTTAGAATTTTATTATAATATATATTATAGACTAGACTAAAAGCTTTAATAAATCGATTGAACATTTGACATTTATTTACATTTACTCAACAAGTGTATCAGAAATGTTATCAGCAATTACCTTATCTGATATAAATATTCACTGTTGATAATGTACTGTCATACAATAAGTTGAACTAAAACCTTTTGAACACGGTTTTATTGACTTTTATCCTTTAACATGTACTGTGTTCGCCTAGTGGTCGAAATTCGATCATAATCATTTTTTATTGATAACACTAAAACTCATCAACGCAAGAAGATAATCGATAAAATATAGGAAAAAAATGTACTGAACTATTTTCTCTTGCCTAGGTTGATTCCCCATACAAACTTTCATACCTATTTTCACCCTCTCAAGGGATGATTTCCTGGATAAAAAGTATCTTATGTCCTTCCCAGGGTCTCAAACTATCATCTAACCAAATTTCATCTAAATCAGTAGATCCAGAGATTACCCCCTACAACGTCACAAACTCACAAACACACAATTCACAAACTTTACCTCTTTATAATATTAGTATAAATGTATGTACATAGGCATAATATGAATGTAAATATACGTAATTGTTATATATGCCAAGGTATCCACTTTTTTAAAAAATCTATTTACAGTTGGCGAATATATCTCGTACTATATCTAATAAAAAAAACTTTTCTTTAAGTAATACAAATTAAAAAAAAATAATAAAACTGACTCAAATCTCAAAATTTAAAAGAACATCAAGAAAATAAGAAACAGTCGTGCCAACCCAACAATTTTACTTCACGACTGAAAGACCGTCTACTCCAGCTTTTTTATATGGAAACCTCACCCGGATTCAAACCTTCGACCTACATGTTATTATACTCAAAAGTACTTCTACGAAACAATATCGAAACTAGATTCATAAAGTCAACAAGCTAACGGTCTCTGTCGTGGGAACCGATAGTATCGGTTGAACTTGACTATTCTAATGTCATTTGCAATGACCAGTTACGGCTTGGCTAGTATAAATAGCTTTTATCTTTTGGAATATTGACAATGGCAATATGTTTGATTTTATAGCTAAGCGGTATGGAAAGGTTGGTTAGGTTTAATAGAGCTCAATCAAAATGGTCTCTATCGGTGTTGTTTTTGACCGAGTTTAATTCAAATATTTATTTATTTATTTGTAAAAAGCACACTTACAACATACATATGCAACATTTACAATTTAATTAATGTAATAATAATGTCAATTATAAGTGTACATAGCATTTAAATATTTATTAAGATTCAAATAATATAGAGATCAGATAATACTTAGATTTATTTTTCAATTTGTTACTGAACGTCATTAGTTTAACACCAGTTGGGAAAGGAAAAGCCATTCCGATGACTGAAAAATTAGCGAAAAAAAATTCTGCATAAATACACTCAAATCGTATCTATTTTTTATGTAGGTATCTTGTGTTGTGTTGTTTGTGTATATATATATATATATATATATATATATATATATATATATATATTTAATTAAATCCATCCTTATTCCCTTATATCCTTATTTTGACTTGAATTTAGTGTACAGTTTTGTTAATGTAATTAATACTAAAACGTACATATAATAATTGCTTTGATCATGATAATAAAAATGATTTTTTTAACCCCCGACGCAATAACGCGGGCAGGATGCAAAGACGCGGGGTGTTATAAGTTTGACGCGTGTGTGTGTGACGAATTACATGTCGGTTTTTTTTAGTTTAATTTATTTTTACTATAATATAAACTTTCGTTTCAGAAACCATTATCATAATAACTTAAAGTATATATATTTGTATATCTTTGAGACTCTGAAACGGCTGAATGAATTTGGATGAAATTCAGGACCTGGAAAAGGACCTGTTGGGCACCATTTAATTCTATCGCTGTTTAGATGTCATGCAGGATCATGTCAAGCATAATCAGGATATTAAATGAATAATATACAGATCTATTACTGAACAATATCAAATGGAATGTTCGTATATTACTAATTCATCAAACTAATCACCAGCTAGGTCACATAGGTATGGAATGCGAACAACAGTCAACTACGTCGACCCTGTCTAACCCACTGGAGACATGTCGATTTAAGAAATTGCGGTACAATTTCAAATATAAATACTAAGAATACTAGTGGTCTAGATTCTCTTAATATTCAATGCGACATACATTAAAATATCCATAAATATTCATACATCAATATTGCTATTATATCTATTTTTTCATATTCATGACAGACTTTGTAAGAGAATGAGGTACTTAATTCGAGTGTATGTTTTTTTTGTCTATGTTACGTGATGTTTTAGCCAATCTAGGATGTCATTTGGGGGCCGATTCGCTATACTTAACCGGATAGAAACTTTGAAAAATTTAATCCCTAAGGTACAATAACTTGAATTAAAGTAATTTTGATTTTTTATACCATAGAAGTTAAAGCAAAGAGACAAACAAACAAACAACATACATACCACATAGAATATACCATATATTCTACACACATAGAAATTAAAGCAAAGAGACAAACAGACAAACAACATATATATACATTTTTTTATATAATATACATTATACATATTGTTATGCAAAATTAAGTGATATGTTCTGTCAGTTTATACTGAAGTCTGGAAATACCAAAAAATGTAAACTCAATCGATAGAAATCAACGGAATATTTTAAAGGAAGACTTTATCTTAATATGATGACACGTTTGGTTTATTTTGTAGCGACCCCACTTGCTGTGCCAGCGATTTAGCCATTAATATGTGTGGTAATCACGAATGTTTGTACTCCAGACATGGGTGTTTATATTTATAATATGTATGTATTTAAAGTTATATATATATATATATATATATATATATATATATATATATATATGTGTGTGTGTGTGTAGTGTATCAACTATCTAGAATCCATAACACAAGCCCCGTAGCTTACCATGAAACTAGATGGTGCTGTCTGGTAATGTCCCAACATATTTATTTATTTATCTTTTATACAAAAATAGGTGATAAGCAATAATATAGAAAACTTTGTCTAGGCTAATTAAATTACATTGAGATTGATCTACATCTAATAAGAATATCTATTTAACAACACGTCCTTTTGCGAGATTCTTACACAATCTGCGTATTTTCTACCAATTGTAAACAATGTTTTATTCAATATCGGTCTTGAGAAATGATGGGAATTCAATGTTACGATAAACGCACCTGAGTTGATGCCGTGAATTGTAATGAGTTCGCGAAAACCATATCAAATCCTGACCAGCCGACGTTGTTGGAATGCCTGAGTGTCGCTTGTCAGTTCATTTATGGTACATACGTAATATCTTACAATTTAAGGTCATGGCATAAAAGCTTTTGGATATTTTTCTTTAAATTTTTGAATAGTGACTTAACCTGGTATAAGACCCTATGTGTCTAAGTGTAGCCTAGGTGTTATTCTAGCTGGTTACCAAATTTCATTAAAATTCATTTAGTCCTTTTAGCATGGCTGAGTAAAAAACATTACGGTGAAGGAAAACATCGTGAGGGCTTAAGTTTTCGTAAGACAAGTCCACAAAACCACACTTGGCCAACGTGGTGTAGGTACTATGCCCTCGTCCCTCTCCTTGAAGGGTGGCTCGTGCCTAGCTGTGGGACGTTAAAAAGAACTGAATGCAAATATCTATTACAGCTACTAATATGTAAATCTAATCAATATCAAAAACCCTATCTGCTCGTAGCTAAAATTAAAAAATATTTGCAAATCTTTCATATTCAAATATGAGCTTGTTAAAATTCCTTGGAACAATATTACTTGTACTAAATTGTAACAACCAATATAAAATAGCTAACCTGCGCCGGCGCCTCCGCCCGCGCAGCTCTATAATTGCTGCAAACCACATCAAAATCGATACACCCTATTACTATACATATAAGAGCCAGATCTTTGGGCAAGGACGATTATTCATACTATTTAAGTTTATTGCTACGATAAATACTGAATTTAGTTATTGAGTGACACAGTTATCTGAACCTACGCGTGGGTAAACAATTACACAGTTATCTCGACGATTTTAGTAGCAGCTAATCTATACATATAATAAAATTGTAACTAAGCCGAATCTGTACATTAAATATTTTTTTGAAAAATCTTATTGAAATAAACATTACTATTGATACAGAGGCCGAATCTATAGTTTTTAGAATTTTTGTCTCTTTGTCTGTCCTGTTACCGCATCACAAAAAAACCACTGGAGGGATTTTGATGAAATTTGGTATGGTGATAGCTGGTTATCCGGGTCAACATATAAGATACATTATACTGCGGAAAATATCTCATTTTTGAGAAAAAATACAAAAACTGCATTGTAAGAGTATACTAATATGTAAAATCTAAGGATTTGGTTTTTAGTCATCTGAACGCGGGCGGAGTCGCGGGCAATGCTAGTTAATACATACGTTTCGACAGATTGTATTTCAAAAGACAAGGGGTTTTGCTATTATCGTAGACAATATACAACAATGCTGAGTCTCAGTAAAAATATGAAATTCCATATATTTCTTTCTTACTCTCTCTCTCTCTCTCTCTTAAGTCTATTCCGTGACCATGATTGCTGTAAAGCATTCGAAACATCCGGAATATAGTTCCGGATTAAAAATCAAAATAAATCAAAATAAAGTCAGTTTTATTCAATAAACATTATGTGTAAAAAGTCACCAAGGCTATAGTGCTAATATAAATATATATAATAAGCTATTAAAAAAAATAAGTGTCGAACGACTTTCTTTGCCACTCTTACAAAATCCCACACAGCAGTCACCAAACGTGCAAAATTGTAAAAAAAAACAATGTGTAGAAACTATTATTTACTTAGCTAGTTGCGTAGCTGCTAACGAGTTACATACGACAAGGTCGATACACACAAATTTCATAATAGCGTTTTGAGATACTGGCTTTTTCTTACATACTAGCGACTCACACTCGCATGGCTCGGGTTCGTCCCTAGGCGATTCTTTTAATTGACATAGCTTTTTTATGTATGAACCAATTGAAATAAAACAACTAAATGTTAACTGAAGCTTACCACAATACATTAGTGAGAATCGCACCCAAATCGGTTAAGCCGTTTGTGAGATTAGCGTGCACAAACGCACAGACAAACAGACAAAAATTCTAAAATATTCAATAGTAGATGATGCTAGTCATGGATATGAACTGTCCATATTCCGAATTTCACTTAATATGTACATTCTTGAATGTTTAAATTTTTGAAATATGTGGAATATAGAATAATCCCTTAAAAATGGTTAGGCGTTACAGCGTGAAGAAGTGTGACAACAAACACACATTCATCGACTTTTGCGCTTTTGGTCAACTTTACCTTTCTCCTATTTCCCTCCCCAAATGCCTTCCCACGAATGAAGCAGTGGTGGCCCAATGGTAGCGCCTTTGCTTGGGAAACCAAGTGAAGCGGGTTCAAATCTCGGGTCTTGCAACTCATATATTTTCATGTGCGAATCATTTTTATCATGATTACCAATAATTGTCTTACGGTGAAGTAAAAATTCGCATGTCTGAGAAAATCTAGCAAGTTTCTGGCCTGTTCTCTCCTTCGTATTGAAGGGAGGCCTATACCCAGCAGAGGTACTTCAAAAAGAGCTGAATCCATAAATAAATAATTAATCACAGTACAAACATTCGTGCTCATCACACAAATGAATGCCTCCAGCGGGACTCAAACCCACGTCCGCTGGCACAGCAAGTAGGGTCGCTACTTAGCCAAACGTGTCGTCAAAATATATACGTACATGTGAGCACTACGTGTAGCAGTAGAGCTTATCTTACACTGCGTATTATAAAATTGTACAATATATCTGCACGTAAAGGATAATCTCTTGAACTACATCATAATGTACTTTAACCCCGAGTGATAGAGACCATTTTTCATCGATATCGCGAGCGGAGTTACAACGATAACGAGTTGTTTATAATATATGATAATAAAGCGTGACACTAATCAATTCGATTCAAGTATCAATAAGTCAGCATTAGGTCATGTTGTGTAACAAATGTACGAACATAACTATTTTAATTTTGCTGATCTTTTCATAATATAATTGTTACATATTTTTTGGACTTTGACAAATTAGATATTGTTTTTAAACTGATGATGCGATTGTGATGAAACTTTTTCTAAAAAACAAACTAAAGAGTAGATGTTATTTATTTGTCAACTTGATTTTTGCAAAAATACAATTTATTTATTTAACTTTAATATTTAGGAGAGTGGCATAGACCACATTTTATCTCTGATATGTATAGAATATAAATAAATAAATATGTTGGTACATTAACACACAGCACCATCTAGTTCCATGGTAAGATACGAGGCTTGTGTTTTGGATACCAGATAGTTGATACACTACACATATAGAACTTTAAATATGATGATGATGATGATGTTCTCCTAGCCGATTCCGGCCACGGCGGCCAATCTCATTGAGACTAGCCAACTACGCAGGAGATATTATAGTGCACAAGTGTACGCGCAGACACAACGTGCACTCTCTATTCCTGTCACTCTCATACTCCGGTGGGACGACTGCTCGACACGACCAGTGAGAATTAAGGCGCAGGACCGACGGCTTTTACGTGCTCTCCGAGGCACGGGGGTGAAACACCGCCAACTTCCCAACTTCGGGCTATTACTGAGACTTACTATACAGAAAGACTCAATAACTAAACTTGGCCCGACCCGGGACTCGAACCCAGGACCTCCGGGTGTGCAGCCGTACATGCTAGCCACTACACCACCGAGGCAGTTAAACTTTAAATATATACATATAATAAATATAAACACCCATGACTGGAGTACAAACATTTGTGCTCATCACACAAATAAACTCATAAAGAAATAGAGTATTTGAATATTTTTTCCACGCCTTTGTTTTATCACACGTTATCAACACGCAGTCTAGTGTTGTGATGACTTTTCAGAAGATGACTCAAACGTTCACACCTTACTCATTTACTCATATACTATGCTGTGTTCTTGAGGATATGACTTTGTACTACAATATAGGTGAATAACATTTTCACTCACTAACAGATAAATCTATTTTTAACCGACTTTAAAATGTGGAAATACTATTCAATTCATATTTTTCGAGTTTCAAATATACATAAATTGAAAAAGTTTATTTGTAATCAAAAACCAATTATTTAAAAAAAAAAACAATATTATGAGATATAAACATTGTTAACGTTTGTGATGTCTTAAACTTATAATATTTTTCAATTTACGGTTTCCACTATAGTCTTCTACTAAGACAGTCATTACCTCAAACAAGATCGAACTGGGTACCCCCAAATAGTATTACACAGTCGTTACATGATTTCTATTTCCTAGACATAAAGCTTATAAGACTCAAGGCTGCCTGATAAATTAATTAGACTTCTAAGTATTGCCTATTATCATAACTTTACGCAATAAACTATAAAATTCCTGAATGTAACGCAACATCCCAGAAGGTTGACAAACTGACTGATAATCTGACAGCCGTTTAATGAAACGTCACGTTGCGAAATTGGTTCGGAATTTGAATACATATTCATTGAATAGATTTATTGAATACTAGCAATCGCGTGCGACTTCTCTCTTGCTTTTTTATATTAAGTACACAATTATATTATGTGTTTTAAAAGTTTCACTAAAATCCGTTTAGCTATTCAAACTAATAGATAAATTAAAATTATTAGTCTTATATATGACTAGCATTGCCCGCGGCTCCGCCCGCGTTCAGATGACCAAAAACCAAATTCTAGGGTTTTACATATTAGTATACTCTTACATTGCAGTTTTTGTATTTTTTCTCAAAAATGAGATATTTTCCGCAGTAAAAAGTATCCTATATATTGACCCGGATAACCAGCTATCACCATACCAAATTTCATCAAAACCCGTCCAGTGGTTTTTCTGTGATGCGGTAACAGACAGACAGACAGATAGACAGACAAAAATTCTAAAAACTATAGATTCGGCTTCTGTATAGATAATAAAGTCTATTTCAATAAGATTTTCCAAAAAATATTCAATGTACTGATTCGGTTTAGTTACAATTTTATTATATGTACAGATTTTGAGAATATAATAAATATTGTATACCAGGAAAACAACACATTATTGCTTCATATGTATATGTACTATGTATACATAAATAAAAGAGTGGTTTTAAGGCAATAGATAGCTTAAAACACCATGGAAAGAAAATTATATCCCATAATAGAGTCTTACTGTCGCTTTGCTCTGGTCTCTAGGTGCCATTTGTTTTTAATTCTTATATTATTAATCCATACTTAATATTATAAATGTGAAAGTATGTTTGTTTGTTTGTCTTTCTTTCACGTCGAAACGGCTTCACGTATTGGCGTGATTTTTTGTGTGGAGATAGTTGGAGGGCTGGAGAGTGACATAGGCTACTTTTTACCGTGGGGATTATCTCTTTCCCACGGGAAAACACGTTATAATACAATCCAAAAAAATATTTATGATCAGAATTACTTGAAACTTGGTATAAACGCTCTTCAATACATTTAATTAAATACGTGTTTTAGCATTTTTCCAAATTCATCCCATAAGGGGGTAAGATAGCGGATGAAAATTTGTATTAAACGTACCATTTTAGAGTATTTTGTAGTTTTAACGCGAGCGAAGCCGCGGGTTCTGCTAGTATTATATACAGAAAGCGCCTCCTTTTAACTAATTTTATTACTAAAAAAATATTATTAAAAAAGCCCTATATGTTTCTCCACAGTTATGGAGTCATTGCAATTTATCTGTATTAAACATGCAAATGCAACAAACATACTTACGCAATAACAATATTAGTGAATATATTAATACTATATTAAAAAAACTATTACCGTTGCTCAATAGAAACTTCTAAGAAATGTTATCTTTTTAATTGAATTCTTAAGTAATTTATGTTTTTAAACAAATATTACATAGAAAAGGGGCCAGTGTATTGATAAAATATCTTTGAGTGATAAAATAGCGACAGTAAGAGCCCTCGCATACTGTAGACTTATGTCATCCGACAGCCAATATCATACATCTGATTATGGTTTTGAAATTGTCGTTCGATTGAAAATCTGCAGTGAGCGGAAGCTCTTATACAGCATGAGTGTAAGTGAAGAGATTTTATAAAAAGAATCTTTTTTAAAGCCTAATATGTGCCTAAAATATTATTGGTATGTTGCTTAGAAAAATACATAAAAATATCTACTAACAAATTCATTCAATATTTTTTTTAACTAAAATATCATTAATTCGCAATCATCAATCATTGCAGCCCAAATGGTCCCGTACAGTTCGGTTTCATTTCCTCCCACGGACCATTTCGCTTTGGAATGAACCCCCTGCCGAGGTTTTCCCAGAGGGCTACAGTATGGGGTCCTTCAAAAGGGGAGTAAATAGGTTCTTAAAGGGTCGGCAACGCGCATGTGATGACCCTGGTGTTGCAGGCGTCCATAGGGTGCGGAAACCGCTTACCATCAGGCGGGCCGCATGCCTGATTGCCACCGATGTGGTATAAAAAAAATCATCTTTTACGAAGTTGGATCAAAATAATGATTAACTCATTATATATGAATTACAGGAAAAACACAGATAAATAATAAACCGCTAAAATAAAACCATGACGTATAGGCTGTATAGTGACGCCACAACGGCGGTTTTGAGCTCTCATTGTCTTGGACTACGTGACAAAAGTAATAATTAAACAGCCATTCATTAAAATTATGTTCCAAATAGATTTTATTGCTCAAGTTTGATAGCTGGAATAACTTGGTAGGATAAAGGTCGCGAATTCGGTTTATTTTGGCAAAAATAGACAAAAAAAATATACATTTATTCCAAAACCTAGTTATGATACTTATGTTTAGGGGAAAAAAATCATATTTTACTTTAGAAATAGTCAAATATTTATTTCCATTTAAATAAAAAAGTACATCTAAAGAACTTAAAAATCATTTTAATTTCTCTCTTGTATGGATTTTTGAAGTGTAATCTATGAAGTAGGTTTATTCACTGAAAGTAGAAAAAGCATACACCTAAATCGAGTTACTCCGCCTTTTGTGAAGTCGGTCAAATAAAAAAATAGGTACATTGTAAAAATAGGTACTAATATAAGTTAAGGTAAAACACAAACTATTTGTACACAAATATGTTATTTGTAAAACTATTATTTCGATGTAATCTGTCAATAACTTTTATCTTATCACGTAAAATAAATTATCTTATATCATGAAGAGATACTAAAATATTTAGCTGTCCGAAACTATTTCTTAATCCTTGTTGTTTTGTCCTTCGCAGCAAATAAACAAATGATAAGTTTGATTTATTGCGCCTAATATATCGGAATGTGATATAAGATACTTCTAATCCCATATATCCCGTGGGATATAAATATTATATTAAAAAAAAATTCAAGAAACTTACCCTGCACAAAGCGACGCCTGTATCCAATCTGTCCAAGAAGTTATCAGCATTGATACGTAGTTCGGGGTAAAGAACTGTCAGCCACTCTGCCAGATCCTCCTTCATAGCATAGAGATACTCCTCAGAAGACTTGAAGGGCCGGAAAGGCCGAGCCTCAAGGAGAACTGCTCCTGCGCTCGCCATTGTTTTGGTGTTTTAGACTTTGGACATTACTGGTTCTGTAACAAGAGGAATTTGTATTTAAAATTTATATTTATAGTATAAATATGTTGGGACATTAACACAGCACCATCTAGTTCCATGGTAAGCTACGAGGCCTGTGCTATGGATACCAGATAGTTGATACACTACACATATATAACTCTAAATACATACATATTATAAATATAAACACCAATGATTGGAGTACAAACATTCGTGATCATTACACAAAGGAATGCCCCCAGCGGGACTTGAACCCGCGATCATTTTCACAGCATTTGACTAAGAGCCTTTCGATCTTAAGATAAAAATATATGTGTATATGATATCTTTCCTAATTTTAATATAACTGTTACAAGCGCCCGAATTCGGTTTAGTCATGTAGGTATCTGTCAAGATCGGGCAAGAATGTCAAATTAAAGGAGTACTACATCCGCTTTATAATCTATATTATAATCAATTGTTCATAGAGCACAACTCACACATTAATTTGTTTTTTTAATATTCCCTGCGTTTTAATAATGCCTATAATATTATAAAAAAATAATTATTTAAATGTAATGCTAGATATAATCACATATTTATTTTCATCTGGTGCAAGTATCCACTCAACTGGATTTGCTAATGAAGAAAACTGTACACACGAAGTGATTTGGTCCAGAGCGAACGAGATCCTCCGTATAACAGGACTGGTGTGTAGCGCATTTAAGATTATATCTAGCATGAAGCTGACAGGTCTAAATAGAATAAGATTTGTGAATGGGTCAATATTAGATTACTAGATTGGGTATAAACTAGGTCCCAGTCCACTTGACTCCAGCATCCTGTACAAGTGACATATTTGGTGGACTGGATGCTCCATTGTGCTAGTAAGAATGTGCTTCAATCATCGTTTATTCGGTAATAAAACTGTGTTTTCTAAACGTCCTTGACTAAAGTGAAGACTCACTATATAACATGTAATGTATCTATCTATAATTAAATATGACAATATTATTTTAAAGAGAAAAAGGATGGACGTAGCTCTCGCTGTCTTTTCTATTCTATTAGCTATATAGATTATAGCCTATTGAACTTATTAAGGTAGTCTATACATATAATAAAATTGTAACTGATCGCTGTCCGTTAATGAAAGATATTTGAGAAAAACTATTATTAAGGGTCTTTATTGTAACAATGGAACCCAAAACAATGATTTTTAGATTTTTTGTCTATTTGCCCATGCGTTTGTGCTAATCTCTGAAACGGCTTAATCGACTTGGGTGCGGTTTTCACTGATGTATTGTGGTAAGCTTCACATAATATATTTCAATCGGTTCATACTCGTAAATAAAAAAGTTATGTCAAAGTAAAGAATTACCTACGGACGTACCCAAGCGAAGCAAGGGAGATTAATGTAAATAATAGAATAGTTCACATAATACTTTCTTAGATTTACGCGAATGCTTGACATTTTAAATAAAACTATCTTTTCGGATTTTTTCGCGAATTTATTTTGATTTTTGGTTCCCGACGTTTCGAATGCTTTACAGCATCCATGGTCACGGGAGAGACTGAGGTGTTAGATGTCTCAAAGGCATTTAATAGTTGTTACAGACAGCCTACCCACAAATAACAAAATGAATTCAAAAAATTGAATAATGGCACCAAAGTACCTTACAATATTATAACTTATAAATAGAACTATACTAGAATAACTTTTAAATAGAATATTTATCAATAAGCTATATCCTTAAAGATTATATATAGTGATTTATGACTGTATTTGCATTCTTTCAGTCGGCTTTGTTGTCCATTGTAGCTTTTGCAAACGGGAACTTTTAACTAGAGCAAGGCAACGGCAATGTATAATGCAAAATATCTAGGTGCCCTTATTCTATACTAAAGCCTGGAAAAGCCTGAAATTTTAGCACATTGTTTCGTTTTATTCTACATTTTTTTTAAATATAACGTTTTCTAGTACATTTTATATACATACTAGCAGAATCTACGGCTACGCCCGCGTTCAATCTTAAAAAAAAAGTCTTTGGCTATATGTTATACAACGACTCACCCACCCATGTATGTATATAATATTGTTCATAAAAATATACTAAAATCGCGATTTAATAATGGGGGTGTGGGTAGGAGGGTGAAAGATATTTTACGACCTATTCTCATACCTACCAATAATATAAAAAATCATTAAAATCGGTCGAGCCGTTTCGGAGGAGTGCGACCACAAACACACGACGTAGCACGAGATTTTTATATATTAGATTAAGCAAATGCATGTGATAATGATGTTCTCCTGACCGATTCCGGCCACGGCGGCCAATCTCATTGAGACTAGCCAACGGCGCAGGAGATATTATAGTGCACAAGTGTACGCGCAGACACAAGTGCACTCTCTATTCCTATCACTCTCATACTCCGGTGGGACGACCACTCGATACGACCGGTGAGAGTTAAGGCGCAGGACCGACGGCTTTACGTGCTCTCCGAGGCACGGGGGTGAAACACCTTCCACTTCCCAACTCCGGGCTGTTACTGAGACTTACTATACAGAAAGACTCAATAACTAATCTTGGCCCGACCCGGGACTCGAACCCAGGACCTCCGGGTATGCAGCCGTACATGCTAGCCACTACACCACCGAGGCAGTTATTAAAATGCATGTATGTACGTTATTAATGGGTTTGTTACAGGAAAATATATTATTTATATAAGGAAAATATCCCATAATATGTCTGTACATCTAATTATTTATTAGTAATGTTAATGCATAAATGTTTCACAGCAATTGTGGAATAGATCGACGTGATTTTTGAATTGAGTCAAGTACTTTATAGTCAGAAGATTCAATAATTATATTAGACTTTAACTAGGATTCAGCTTCAGAGGTCGTGAGTTCGAAACCAGACCTCCAGATCTGCAGTAATGGCGTGCTATTGAAATATCATCCATATTACTATAATACAGAGAGCACTGAATAAAGTGAGAGTTAAAGGGCAAATAAACCGGGTCGTTAGTGCAAAAATTTTACAAACGATTTTTTCTTACATGTAACATTCAGCTAGAACAAATATTTCTACTTTTTACTGAGTCATGGCTTGTTTAACATGAATAACCCCATAAAGCAAGGTCCTTGCCCCCGACACTAATGGCGATTACAACTGCGAAATGAGCTTGGATTTGTCAAATTATATTATTTTTATCATCTGGCTCAGTGACAACGTGAATCAGAGTAAACTGGTCATGAGTTTTATTCCCATGACGGATAACTTTGTCATTCGTTCGTAATTTGAAGCTTAGACTTCCTGGATTCCTTTACATAATATAGCTTATGTTATTATCTACTTAATTTGAGCTTTTCAGACTAATTTAGTTCGATTTTAATGTGCATTTATTGTAATTTTTATTATAAGCTCATATAAACAAGAATAAATATGAAGAAAACTGTAGCTGTGATGTCGTGGATACAGTAGCATTTTCTTAACCGACATCAAAGAGAAGGTACTCAATTCAGTATATAGTATAAAGAGTAAATCGATTTGCATAACTTTTCTCAAGGGTAGTGCCCTATTCCAAAAAAAATCATCTTTATAGAAAAAAAATTTTTCTATAAAGATGATTATAAAATACAAATAATAACAAAAAAGTATCCTTAAGTTGGACAAAAAAATTAGAATTAGTAATCTATTAATTTATATTACTCTTGTAGATAATTTGTTGTGTAAACTTTAAAATTACATGTAAATAACCTATGGAAGACTTTGATTGAACGCGCTAATCTCAAGATCGAATCCGATTCGAAAAATTATTTTCGCATTGGATAGCCCGTTTATTGAGGAAGGCTATAGGATATATATCATCATGCTACTGCCCAAGGGAGAGGAGCAGTAATCATAAATGTCAACAAATCTGCCAGACATTCATACATTATTGTAAAACTGATGTTTATATCTTGAGTTTAAACGCGAGCGAAGCAGCGGGTACCGCTAGTTTTTCCTTTAAAAGTATTTATTGTTAAAGTGCTATCAAGTGTCTTTAACATTGACCCACTCGCAATGACTAAAACACAACCACACGTGAATCACAAAAGTACGTGGAAATTTTATCGAGAGCCTAAAATGGAGCATTGTGAGGTAAGTCATTATTTATTTTTAACTAACTTCACTAGAAGATAGTTGATTTCATTCATGTTTAATTATACTAGTGAATCGGTCTGGCTTTGAGGTTTTCAAAATTCATTTCGCATCTGCGTTATATTGTAAAACTGAAGAGTTTGTAGTTTTCATAATACTTTCTTAGATTTACGCGAATATTTGATATTTTAATTAAAACTATCTTTTCGGATTTTTTCGCGGATTTATTTTGATTTTTGGTTTCTGACGTTTCGAATGTTTCAGCACCCTGTCTCACCCGTGGTCATGATTGCTGTAGAGCATTCGAAAGGTCGGGAACCAAAAATCAAAATAAAATCGCGAAAAAATCCGAAAAGATAGTTTTATGTAAAGTTTGTATTTTTGTTTGTCTGAATCCCATAAAGTATCAGTCTGACTTTATATATTTTTTGTTTAATTGAAGAAGGACTGTTGGATTGTACTCAACATCACTCTCTGGGAGAATCTTATGTTCAATCTTTAAGAACAGAGAAATTAAAAAAATACTTAGATAAACGACTTCTCTGTTTAATACTTTCTTTGATTTACGCGAACATTTGACATTTTAAATATAAATAGCAACACTAATATAATAATAGCAACACTAAATAATGTTAGTAATTAATAAAGTTTTTTTAAATTGTAATATTTATAATAATAACAGCAAAAATTAAATAAATAATATTGCTATATTTAATTATAATATTTATTAAAAAAATTAAAATGTTTAGCAATAAAAATCAACAAATAGTAAGGTATTTTATTGCCATTTTGTGAATTTTTGAAATCATTTTTGTAAAATAGTGGATAGGCACTGTCTGTAACAACTATACCTTCAAGACATGTAACACCTCAGTCTCTCCCGTGACCATGGATGCTGTAAAGCATTCGAAACGTCGGGAACCAAAAATCTAAATAAATCCGCGAAATAAACCGAAAAGATAGTTTTATTTAAAAAGACTTCTCTGTTTGTCGACCGATTTTTTTTTAGTAGCTCTTGAGTTTTATCAAAATTGTTATTTTTTGGAAACAGTTTTTTTTATATATAGGTAAATACTATTCAGTATTCACATAATATGGTTTCCTCAAATTTTTAATAATAATAATTATTATGGTCGAATTTCGAAACAGGACGAACGGACGAACAATAGTATCTACATAAAATTCAACATCACAACAAATAATAATTCAAAATATGTATCTAGTGAGTACATTGCAAATTCAAAGACACGAATTGAATAGAGAATTAGATAAAAAATATGCATAACTTATCATAACACAACCGGAAATGTCATTGTCAACACTTAACTCATATTATGAAATATTCATTATAATATTTTTAACCCCCGACGCAAAATCTACGGGGTATTATAAGTTAGACGTGTCTGTGTGTCTGTCTGTGACATCGTAGCTCCCGAACGGATGAACCGATTTTGACACTGTTTGTTTTGATTGAAAGGTGAATTAATAGGGAGTGTTCTTAGCTATGTTTGATGAAAGTCGGTCGAAGATAGTCGCGGGTTTTAAATTTTTTTAATTATTTAAATAGTTACGTATAGATAGTGATAAATAAAGATTTTAGTACGTCTACATATACCTAAGTGATAGGTGTTAAGACGAAGGATTTTTAATTAAATATTGAAAGAACATCACGTTTTCATTCTACTAATTTAAAAAGTTTATGTAGCTTTTAATTTCGACAACAACAAGGCGACATAATAACCATCAAGTATCGAATCTGCGACCCTCGACGCTGCAGGAAGTGAATACGACAGGATTATTTAGTCTAATTTAAATGTACCTAACGACATTGAAGTGCTGAAGCTTGAATTTGAACATGATTTATACAAACAAAATTTTATTTTGTAATAACTTCTACAAGGCGGAAATGTAGTCAGTATATGAGGAAGCTACTATCTCTATGTATAGATAAATAAGCAAAGACAAAACAGTTCTTCAAAAGCATAAACCTTATTCTCCTGTGTTTGTCCACTGATTTTCTTTCTTTTTTTTTTGTTTAGTACCTATTGATGAGTTTTAGTATTATCAATAATAAAAAGATTATCGTCTTTCAATTCCTGGGCGAATACTTGTTATTAATATTATTAAAGCAGACTTAAAATTGTATCGATTTTCTTAATTATTTACTGTCATAGCTATAGATTACTATAGTCGTAACGTGAAATCCTTAAGTTAACTACTGTAGAGTCCAACAAACTATAGAGTAAGTCTAAATCGAAATAGGTGGGATTATGTATAGACATAGTTGCGTGTAAGACAAAAGCGCTTGCGCAACACCACGCTCCGCTAACTTCCGTTGTCATATATTGTAGCGACAGCAAAAAAGTATTGTTAATAATATTAAATTATGAACAAAAAGTATTGTTTTTAATTAAGTACATTTCGTACTCATACATTATATAACTTGTTAAATGATTCAATCGATTATAAAGAGGAATCTCATTTATATCAAAGCATTGGTAGCTTAGTGGTAACGCGGTGGTTTAGAAAATCAAGTCAAGTGGGTTTAAATTCCGGATCTCACATCTCTGATAATTTTTATGTGATTTTTTTAACATTATTACCATTTCCATTAAGATAAGAAAACGTCGTGAGAAAACCTGCTTATAAAACTTAGAAACTTTTCGAAAGACACGTGAGGTCCGTCAACCCGCACTTGGCCAGAATGGTGGACTATGGCCTGATCCCCCTTGTATTGAAGGGAGGCCCGTGCCCAGCAGTGGGACGTTAAAAAGGACTGAATTTACATATTTCATTTAAAGCAGTAAATTCTAATAACCTATCTATCTATAATATATTTACTATTTAGCGTACATAAATACGTACATGTTTATACTATTATTGCCATAGGTCTATGTCATATGAGTGAACTATATTGAAAAATATTTGAGATATGTAGTAAATTTTTTTTGCTATCAGTACACATAGTGGGCTAATAATCATTACTGAGCGGCGACACAAATACCAGTTCCGCACGCATTGTCGTCTTCATATACACCATTCGCGATATAATACTATTATGTTACTAAAATATAGTAGCTTTTACCATGGCTATACTAGCATGGTATATCAAAAAAACTCTATTTAAAGATAATTAAGCTTTGTGCTACTGAAAAAAAATTAAAATCTTTTAAGACGTTCCAGAGTTATTCCCCTAAATACATACATAGTAGATAGTATTGATAAATATACAAGGAGTTCCAGTATATAAGAAAAGTTTATATGAAGTTTGATAAGTTTTCGGAGACAGTTTTGTTTTCGTTCAAATTACAATGGAGGAGTATCATAATGTTGTTAACATCATATTTAACGCAATGGAATTATAATATAGATCAAAAATAATAAATCAGTGTTTTTTTTTTAAATGTATCAATAAATGACTGAGAAATAATTTAAATGTCCGTCATTCAGGTCATGTGACTTTAAAGTTTTGTAACTTTTTAATTTGAGATATTTTAATTTTTTTTTAATATTTTTGTTATGTTTTACTTAAATTTTTATAATAAATACATAAAAAAAATGGAAATTTCTCCATTATTATTTAAATTCGATGGTCCCGAATAAGATGGTTTCTTGTAATTGAATTGTAAATATATACTTAGTCTAGAGAAATGGTAAGTAGTATGCTACAATCTATATACGAGTAGATATATACAAAAATCGTGATGTAAGTCTGTTATAGCATATTATGCATTCGTATAGTATTTTATGATTTTTCCCATTGTGATGAAACTTTGATGAGTTACAATTAACGTACGATAAGAGACGAGAATAGAATAAGATAATTTAAGATTTTTATTTCAAAACCTATAATAACGTGAAGTTTATATAATTATTTTTGTTTGTATTTATGTCATTTTACACGTGATGGTTATTTTACATTTTAGTATGGGCTAGTTTAAAATTAAAAAAATATCAAATTGGACTACTATTATAAATGGAAACGTTTGTATGTGTTTATTTATTACTCTTTTACGCTGAAAGGGGGTTAAAATCATTCAAAACTATTCAAGATTTTTAAGAAATCTAGTACACAGATAATCTATGGACTGGAGTAACATATAGGTTACTGTTAGGTACCTTGAGACCTAAGCTAAAAAAAAAATATGTTGGGACATTAACACACAGCACCATCTAGTCCCGTGATAAGCTATGAGGCCATGTATGAGATATGCATGAGATAGTTGATACACTACACATATATAACTTTAAGTACATACATATTATAAATATAAACACCCGTGACTGGAGAACAAACATGTGTGCTCAGCCACAAATGAATGCCTCCAGTGGGACTCAAACCTGTGACCGCTGGTACAGCAAGTAGGACTACAAACTGAGCCAATGTGTTGTCAAAAAATAAAGGTAAGCTAGTAAGCTAGATAATAGAACAAATCAACCTATCAGCCGAGGAAATTCACCAACACGAGTATATACTTCCGGTACACAAGGTTAGACAATATCTAACACCTTATATAAAACAAATAGTAATAACTGTCAACTTGACGCGTAAGATAGTTTTTGGTCATTAAACTTGAAATGAAGTATCTATTGACATTGAGTAAAGTACCTTAGCAATATTATCCTTTTTGTGTTCAGATATATTTTATTACTTCCTTGCAAATAAAACATATATATATATATATATATATATATATATATATATATATATATATATATATATATATATATATATATATATATAACAATAGCAGTGGTAGCATAGAGGTAACGTACTCGTTTGGAAAACCGAGTGCGAAGTGAAGCGGGTTCTATTCCCGGGTCTAGCACCTTTGATATATTCATGTGTCATATCTAATATGATTACCACTTGCCTTACGGTGAACGCAATCATTATGAATAAGCCTACACGCCTGAGAGAACCTAGCTAGTTTTCGAACACACACGAAATCCGTCAACTTGGCCAGCGCGGTGGAATATGGCCTGATTCTCCTCGTGATGAAGGGAGGTCCGTTCCCAGCAGTGGGACACTAAAAAGGGCTGCACACTATAAATACTAACTAATGCTACATTTATCGCCTGTCATAGATAAAAGTAACTATAAGTATAACTTTTGTCGAATCTCTGTAAGTAGGTCAAAAATAAAAAAAAAGAGTATGTAAAGAAATATATGTATAATGTATAAAGTTAATCTGATTCTTTCCTTATTTACCTAATATGACAGTGAAGTAAAAAATAACCAAATTCAAAACGAAGGTTCCAATGAAAAAGCTATGATAAAAGGAAAATTTACAATTTTCTCTGTTCGAAACATTAGGTTTGTTTGTTTGTTGTGTACTGACCATTGTATGGTACATAATAATTTCCACCAAAATAATATCGATTACGGCCATTTTCACTGTGACTAACTAACCGTACAGGACATATTATAGTGCACAACTAAGTCACTGAATAATTTGTTAAAGAATAAACCCAGCAACTTTATACGCCCGACTCGGGACTCGAACCCAGGATCTCTCGATCTACAGCCATACATGCTAGCCTCTATACCGACGCGGCACTTACATACAAACATACATACAACAATCTATCACGTTTCTTTCGAGTAGGCAGAACCAGTCAATCAGCTGTCCTTGTACCATAGCGGTCATCTTTTTTGGGCAAATTTAAACAAGTAACATTATAATGTACGTATTGTAATTTTTTTAATTATTAGGGTCCCCTACCTGCAAAACCAAGATAAATCATTACTAAGCTTACACTATCTATATATCTATCTGTCCCTTTAAAGAACAAAATGGCTGTAAAACTGGTTGAAACTTCATATAAAATTATATAAAAGGTGACTTTAAAATATATGATTGACGACACGTTTGACTCAGTTTGTACTGACCCTACCTGCCATGCCAGATGTTGCGGGTTCGAGTCCTGCTGGGGGCATTCATTTGTGTGATGAGCACGAATGTTTGTACTCCAGTCATGAGTGTTTATATTTATAATATGTATGTATTTAAAGTTATATATGTATAGTGTATCAACTATCTGGTATCCATAACACAAGCCTCGTAGCTTACCATGGAACTGGATGGTTCTGTGTGTTAATGTCTTAACATATTTATTATTATATATATTTTTATTTGGACACCCTCTATCGTTAAAATTATAAAAATTGAGCACTGCTTTTTTCAAAATAATAAATGCTGGACAAGTGCGTTATTAGTAAAGTGGTCAGACGCAGGACCGACTTGCTTTACCTACGTGTTCTTAGTCACTTCCCAACTTTGGTCTGTTACTGAAAATTTCATAACAGAAAAACTCAATAACTAAACTTGTTAATAATTATATGAATAATAAGCTGACACGGGATTCGAACCCAGGAACTTCGGTTCTGCGAACTTATATACTAGCCACTGGACCACCGAAGAAGGTATTCATTTATGTTATGGGAAATCCGTAACACAAAATACATATTATACTTTTATAGTGGTACGGAACCTTAATTAGCGATTTTAACTTACACTTGCTTAACTTTAACTTAAAAAAACTTATATAATATTCTATTGATCAAACATAATATAACATTCGATCTTTTGACCTCCGCTAAAAAACATATGACACAGTCCAATGAGTAATCGATATTAATAACATAAGTATTGATGTTCGACTTAAACGTAATAGAAAATATCTGTGCAGGTGTGTTTTTGTTAGATACTAATTTTCACACTCGGCTGCGCTTGCATGTTACGACCATACTCACCTTTTATCTAAAAACATAAATCTACTTCAAAATAACTTACAATTCCATCTGGTGGTGATATGATTTTTCCTCAAAGTATAATATTCAATAAAAAAAATATGAGGTTCATATAAGCAAATATATTGTGGCATTCCCATATTGATTTTCTTTTTTCAAATCAGTCGAAAATCCCATATGTCAAGATGTTTTTTTTTTCTCACCTCACTATTACGCAGAATTTAAAAAATATACTAAACATGGAAAAAAATAACCTGTCAAATATATTATCTATATATGTAAGTCACATATTAAACATACAGGTGGAAAAAACAAACGTAAATATCGCGATAAAGTAATCATATACCTATAGATAATAATATAATATTAATAATTCAGCCCTTTTTAATATCCCAGAGCAGGGCATGGACCTGCCCTTAACGCGAGAATCAGATAGTCCACCACGCTGGCCAAGTGCGGGTTGGCGGACTTCACATGTCTTTCAGAAACTTGCTAAGATTTCTAAGACATGCAGGTTTCCTCACGATGTTTATTTATCTTCACCGTAAGACAAGTGATAACCATGATGAAAATGATTCGCACATGAAAATATCAGAGGCACGAGACTAAGTTTGGAAACCGTTTCCCTTTTGTATTTCAAATAAAATAATAAATAAATAAATATGTTGGGACATTAACACACAGCACCATCTAGTTCCATGGTAAGCTACGAGGCATGTGTTAAATGAACGCGGTACTACTGTGCTGCTACTGTCTTAGAATATAGTTTTATTACATTTTGATGATCTAATAAAAAAAAACACAAATTCCTCACTGACGATATTCTGTAATAAAAATAAAACAATAAACCTAGCATTAAAGCGATAACGCTTATCTACAATAAATTGAAATTAGGAGTCCATCGCAAAAAATAACATTTATTTTAAAATTTAAAAATGAAATCCGATCATTTTAAATAAAACTACCTTTTCGAATTTTTTCGCGGATTTATTTTTATTTCTGGTTCCCGTTTCGAATGTTTTACAGAAATCATGGTCACGAAAGAGACTTATGCCCGATTTCACCAACGTCACCAAGTTTAAGGGATCCCCTAAACATGTTTAGGGGGCCGTTAGGGGACAGTTTCTGTTTCACCGACAGTTAGGGGTCACCTAAATGTTAAAATGCCACCTAAATATAGGTACTAGAAATACGGGTTCCGACGATGGTAAAACGAAATTTAATTTAGGGGCTAGTTTAGGGGAATTATTAAGCTAGAGATCCCATACGTAGGTGGTAGCTTATGGGATGTTGGTGAAATCGGGCATAAAGCTATTTAACCTCCTGGGACCTGGCGTCATATCCATATTACATAGAACGGAAAAAATTATAGCACCGCCATCTTTTAAGATTTGTTGTAACTTTTACTTTAATTCAATAGATAAGGTATCTGCCCGTCGATTTAGGCTGTGATTGGCTAACGAAATGAGATGTATTGCTTTAGTTTCTTGGTTAGAGTGAACAATAGCGTCTTGGCCAGAAACGCGTGGTAAGGATTTTTGTATTTTCTCTTAAAATATTAACAATTCCGTTAAAGCTTTATGTTTTTCTTTTTGCCTTATGTGCCTGCTTATTATAAATATATCCATAAGTGTCCTATTTTGCTATAGTATTATGAAATAAGTGGGTTAATTTGAATGTCATACAGGTATTACACAAGGTCCCAATGACTACCGTTAATCAAAGGAACCTAATGTAATACCTGTATTACGTAGAGATGTTTTTCGTAATAAAGTTGTTTATCTTCACATTACTTTTATAGTTTTTACTAGGTATACGCGATAGCGAAATGGAGCATTATTTAGAACAGTCAGACCTTGATCTAACTGATGAAGAAGACCCAGAACCTATGCCAATATTTCAAAATGAAGAGAAAATTAGTTCTGGTTCCGGTTCTTCAAACTCAGAAGACGAAACTCATCCGGGTTCTATAATATCTCTGGCCTCATCAACTACAGCTACCACTAGGTGTCGTGCTAAAACGAGAGGTGAGCCTAGGACACTTGGAGGAAGGTCAAGAGGCAGTAGATTGAGAACGAGAGCTACACAAAATGATAGATCGTCGCTGGTAAATAACAGAAGGAACTGCAATTTCTCGCCCTTAGATAGGCCAATTTTTCAGCCAAGATATAAATCTATTGATACTGATACTTGGATTGACTATTTCTAATAATATATTTCTGATAAAATTTAGGAATAAATGGTTGACGCGACAAATAGAACCTATCTGCTAAAACAAGGAGATGAATTGAAGCTGACTTTGAAAGAATTGAAATCTTTTATAACCATATACCTAATAATGGGTTTTATTAATTTAACAAAAATTTGCATGTATTGTTTAAGCAAATATGGCATTCAAATCATAAAAGAATCATTGACTTGAGTACGTTTTTTCGACATTCGGTCATCTTTGAAAGTTGTCGTTGACGCTGAAGCTGAAGTTTCACAACAAGACAAAACAAATAAGATTTGGAAAGTTGCACCTCTTTTTGATGAAATATTACAAGATATCATAATTAACCAAGAGCGGATAACATTAGCACTAATGAAATGATAATTCTATTTAGTGGTCATTGCAATTTAGTGGTCATTGCAGGATACGACGATACTTCCCGGGAAACACAACCCTATATTAAGATAAAGGTTTATAGTAATATGATATAATTGTTGTAGTTGAAGTTTTTTTTAACATTAATTACCTATTACCTAGCTTATTAATTAAAAAAATAATGTATATTCCATGGCATGTATAAGTATATGACACGAACAACAGTTTGTATTGGGACCTTATGTCGCATATATATGACATTGAGAAAATCTACATTTTCCGAACTAGATTTTTTTCAATATTTTTTTCGGTTAATTGGCCAACTGCTTATTAGGTAAGGATAGTTTTCATTGTAATTCCTTACAATAAATTGTTCCGGGTCCCAGGAGGTTAAAATGTTAATAATTCGAGTAAATCTAAGAAAGTATAATGAAATTCGATCATAATGTACAAACATTCGCATATAGTATAGTAGAAGTCCGATTATATAAAGCAGTCACAAATAAACCTATTAGTATTACATTTCTACGATATCTTATCGCCATATTGACTGATAAGAAGTAATAAATACTTTCTCGATGTGAGACGCCACTGCGTCTAATATAGAAATGACATTTAATCAAATGTCTATAAACGATTTGTCAAATGAATCGACGGCTTTAGGTTCTCATCAAAACAAAGGGGTATAACAACACCATTTTCCCAAATACAGGTCTCTAATGAGCACTTTTTTTAGAAAAAAAACAATAAATGTACTTGACCCGACCTGTCTTGAACCCAGTGCCTGCGGATCAGTTGCCGGACATGCTAACCACTAGACTAAGGAGGCAATCAAAACAAAAACACGTACACTGGGATTAAATACTTCGTTTAGATGTTGGTGGCAATCAAATAGCACATGGTCAATTTAAAAAATGCCTTAAAATCCATAGACTGTAGAGTGCTTTGTTTTTGATTTGATTTTTAAGGAGGCTCTTAGAACATGAAAAAGTAATATATATTCATACGAGACACGAAAAAAAATTGTCGATATTTTGCGCCATCATATTGTAGTCATAGGTACCAATATCATAAAATTATTTAATGTGCACGATACTAAGACCCAGTTATGCAAAAAACAGCCATGTGCGTAAAAGTACCAACAGAGTTATAAGCATTTTTCTGTCGTAGTTGCACTTGCGTTATGTTTTGTTTTTCTGGTTATTTTAAAATTGAACAATATTTATATGAGTATTGTTTATTTTTTATAATTATTTTATTTTTTATAATAAAATGCTTACAAATCTGTCGGTACTTTAACGCACATGGCTGTTTATTGCGTAACTGGGTCCACTTATGTACATTTTAATAATAATCTTATTACCGATGACCTATAAACGCTGTGTGATGTCAACAAGTACCTACCTCTAATAGAATTAGCTTACTTAAACTTACGATGTTAGACATTTTTATCATCGGTTTTATTTAAATAATATTCAATTCAATTTATGGCCTCATTTCATATGCTTTGTAGAGAGAAACAGAGAAATAGTCCAAACTTTCATTATATTCTTTTTGGCTGGTATTTTTTTTTTACTTGAATGGCTTTTTTTAACCCCCGACGCAAAAGGGGAGTGTTATAAGTTTGACGTCAATGTCTGTCTGTGTGTGTGTGTCTGCCTGTGGCATCGTAGCTCTCAAACGAATGGATCGATTTCGATGCTGTTTTCTTCATTTGAAAGCCAGTTTTCTTGCGGTGGTTCTTAGCTATGTTTGGTTAATATCGGTCCAGCAGTGTATGAGTATCAGCTCTTTTCCAAAATGATGTAAGAAATTTTGGCGTATGATTACTCCATTAAGTGCTTCACGCGTGCCAGTGTAATCGTTAAATGACAATTAATTTGCGTAGGGTTTTTTTTTTTAATTTTTAATTTATAATTATTGTTGATTACAGGAGAGATGTCGTTGATTCCCAAACCGTAAACAATTAAAAAATATTAACAGCGCCATCTATGAACATGCTGTACAAACTCATTACTTAACAGCTGATTTTTATTATTAGTAAAATTATCTCACTTTACAAACAGCATTTTATAAAGCCAGGATGTTTTTTTTTGGAATATTTTTATTTCATTACCTTACGCATTCAATTACAAATCGAAAAATCCAACGCCGCCATCTACTGGTATTTATGATTTATCTTACTTTATTCTGATCATATTATATGACTAATACACCTTTCATTCGGACTTTAAGTTCTAAAATGTCTTAAAAATAAACCTTTTTTTTTATAATTTTTTTCTGACATGTCGAATCCTTTACAACAAACATGATCACGGAAGACAAAAATGGATAAAATAATTTTATTTAAATATTCACCAAAATTTTAGTGTTATTTTAAAACAAAGTGACTTTGTAAATATAGCCTACTAGCATTGCCCGCGGCTCCGCCCGCGTTCAGATGACCAAAAACTAAATTCTTAGTTTTTACATATTAATATACTCTTACATTTCAGTTTTTGCATTTTTTTCAGAAATGAGATATTTCTCGCAGTAAAAAGTTTCCTATATGTTGACCCGGATAACCAGCTATCATCATACCTAATTTCATCAAAATCCCTCCAGTGGTTTTTCTGTGATGCGATAACAGACAGACAGACAGACAAAAAATCTAAAAACAATAAATTCGGCTTCTGTATCGATAATAATGTCTATTTCAATAAGATTTTCCAAAAAAATATTTAATGTACAGATTCGGCTTAGTTACAATTTTATTATATGTATAGATATAGCTAATACGTACAGTTAAGATAAAAACAACGTCATTTCACATATTTCAGTAACAAACTTAACTCAAGCGGTATTCCAAAGGAAATATCGAAGCGTCAGTCTATTTTAAGTGAAGACCGCCGCGAGGGGACTATTCCTGAAACGAATTCTGATAATTGCTAAGAAAATATTAAACATCTGTTCTTAAAACTTATAAAAATCAATATAAATTCAGTAGGTTTATATTTTTAAAAAATAGTAGAGGGAGATAATAATGATAATAAATAAATATGTCGGGACATTAACAAACAACGCCATCTAGTTCCATGATAAGCTACGAGGCTTTTGTTATGGATACCAGATAGTTGATACACTACACAAATATAACTTTAAATACATACATATTATAAATATTAACACCCATGATTGGAGTAAAAACATTTGTGCTCATCACACAAATGAATGCCCCCAGCGGGAATCGAACCCGCGACCGCTGGCGCAGCAAGTAGGGTCATAGAAACTGAGCCAAACGTGTCGTAAAGTAGAGGAAGATGTTAATGATTATTTAATTTTTGTTCATCAAATAGTCTATTAGTTTGAAAGTGTGACTCAATGGGCAAAGCATAATCCAAGCGTTTTATAGTTTACGTGTAAGGAAGTAACAATCTGACATTCACAAACTTTCACATATACGTGTACATATATGTATGTAATACAAAACTATAAATACTCGTATATTGATATAAAAATAGCCTATGTAGCATACTTACCTGTGCTCCACCTGTAATAAACCTTATTATAATATATAATTATAGTAACAATAATAGATAATCAGTATTGTAGTATATATAAATGTAAACCAACTATAATAAATCATAAATATTGTATAACTGTTAAAATAGTATTTAATAGTAGCTAAATAACATACATAAATAAACTACATAAATAAATATACATATAAATAATATCATATAATGTAACAATATGTAAAAGTATAGAATAATATATAACTTACTCGTATAATATTGTACTTAAATATAGTAGTAATTATACTAAATATCTTATGATCAAATTAGATGTAAAATAATTAAAACATTTAATAAATTATTAAACTTTATATAGTAGAACTGCATGTCGGAAGGCGGTCGTGGCCGCGTCGTTGCGCATTTTATAAATGTCGCAATAATCCTCAACCGGTACGAGAACAATAGGCATCGGCGACGCAATCATGCGCCGGCCGGCTGACCGCCTCACGCCAGAGTCCACAACAGCTACTCATAGTGAACGCATGTCGCTCTGTATCAGCTCCGTACTTAATTTTGCTATCGTAGTTAATTTAACTTTCACTTTCGTACTTCCATCTTATCATCTGTGTATACTAAACTGCTTGTGCTTACCTATGACTATTTCTTCTGTGAATTTCTTCCGTGCCTTCTGACTGTAACCTGTTTCGCTAAATAAACTGTGTAGTGAACATTTAAAGTGGCGTGATCATTTGTTGCCTAATCATCCGCACATACATCTCACTCACCCCACATTTGGTGACCCGCTATCAACACCTGGAATATCTGGAAGAAAGGTACGGCACATAATATTTTATAATGGCCGAACAAGCCCAACAAACTACGTCGAGTCATAAAACCGAAGATGGCGGAAAGACATTTACACCTCACGACATTATCGTGTCGGAGTCCGTATGCCCCCGTTTTGGCCCGAAGAACCTGCCGTGTGGTTTGCTCAGGTCGAAGGCAGCTTCGCCCTATCGAAGATTAGAGATGATGATGAAACAAAATATTATTACGTCAGCGGCCAATTGGAACATCGATACGCTGCTGAAGTCAAAGATATTCTCGTCAATCCACCGGCCACCGGAAAGTACGAAACATTAAAAACCGAGCTTATTAAGCGACTATCAGCATCTAGAGAGAAAGAAGTCACTCAACTCCTAATGCACGAAGAGCTTGGAGACAGGCGACCGTCTCAATTTCTACGTCACCTGCGTCACTTAGCTGGCAAAAATATCCCGGACGATTTCATCCGAACTATATGGACCAGTCGTCTGCCAACTAGCTTGCAGACAGTCATCGCATCGCAGCCCGAGTCTACATTGGAAGCGCTCGCAGACCTCGCTGACAAAGTGCACGACCTGGTGCCCTCGACGCCTCAGGTTGCATGCGCGGACGCTGCTCCAGTATCACTGCTGGAAAAGCTCACCAAGGAGGTCGCAGAACTCAGCCGACAAGTTAAATCCCTCTCCACGAATGATTCAAGAAGGTCGCGCTCAAGACAGGGAGGCAGTCAGCGCAACAAAAGTCGTACTCGTTCAAAGTCAAGCTACCGTAAGTACCCAAACTGCTTCTACCACAATAAGTATGGCGACAACGCGCGAACCTGTGTCAAGCCTTGCGATTACCAGCAGGGAAAAGCCAACGGCGGTCGTTAATGGCGACAAGCGATTGCCCTAGTTCTTCAGGTCGCCTATTCGTATCGGACCGAAAAAACGAAGATACAGTTCCTGGTCGACACTGGTAGCGACCTCTGTGTCTTCCCTCGCACGGCTTCGAAAACCAGACGACCGAGATCTTCTTATGAACTCTTCGCGGCTAATGGTTCGTCGATCACTACCTATGGGTCCACTCAGCTTGAACTTGACCTTGGTCTCCGCCGCGTCTTCTCATGGCATTTCGTCGTGGCTGACGTAAGCAAGGCCATCATAGGTGCTGACTTCTTATCACATTACGGCTTGATCGTCGACTGTCGGAACCGGCGCCTCATCGACAATCACACTTCGTTGTCGACATCTGCAGCGCCAGCACCTTCGACGGACGCCATATCCTCCGTTAAAACTCTCGTCGGTGAGTCGAAGTACATTGAACTCCTTAGGGACTTCCCAGAGATCACTCGACCACCTGGTACTCATCGGGTTATCAGCCACAACACGGTACACTATATCCGGACTTCGCCCGGTCCACCCGTACACTGTACGCCCAGACGACTAGCTCCAGAGAAGCTCAAAATAGCCAAGCACGAGTTTGATGAGATGCTGAAAGCTGGCACTGCTAGACCATCTGAGAGCCCATGGTCGTCTCCCCTGCACCTGGTTCCAAAGAAGGATGAAGGCTGGCGACCGTGCGGCGATTACCGTGCCTTGAACGACCGCACAATACCAGATAGATACCCCATCCGGCACATTCAGGATTTCACCCAGAATATTTCAGGCTGTAAGGTTTTCTCAAAAATCGATCTCGTCAAGGCCTACAATCAGATCCCAGTCAACCCTGAGGACATACCAAAGACGGCCATTACAACTCCGTTTGGAATGTACGAATTCCCTTATATGACTTTCGGTCTTCGGAACGCGGGACAGACATTCCAAAGATTCGTTGACGAGATGACCAGAGACCTGGAATTTTGTTACTGCTATCTGGACGACTTTCTGATATTCTCGCCAGACCTGGAAAGCCATCACCAGCACCTGAAGCTATTATTCACACGGCTGAAGGAATTTGGAATGGTGATCAACCCTTCAAAATGTGTTTTCGGCAAAGAAGAGGTTACCTTTCTGGGATGCGTGGTATCGGCGGCTGGCATCAAACCTATGGAAAGCAAAGTAGAAGCTATCAAGCAGTTTCCCATTCCGAAGAATGTCAGGGAACTTAGACGCTTTCTGGGAATGATCAATTTTCTACCGTCGTTTCCTCAAAGACGCTGCGAAATCACAAGCTTTGCTTCACGATTTGCTTACTGGCACAGTAAAAGGCTCTCACCCTGTGACACTGACCGGCGACACGCTGAAGGCCTTTGAGGACTGCAAGCAAAGTTTATGCGACGCTACATTGCTGGCACATCCAGACATGAACGCGAGGCTGGCGCTGGTTACTGATGCTTCTGACACTACAATCGGCGGTGTCCTTCAGCAACGTGTCGGCGAAGAGTGGCAGCCGCTTGCATTTTTCAGTCGCAAGCTTAATCCAGCTCAGCGTAAATATTCCCCTTATGACCGCGAGCTGCTGGCGATATATGAAGCAATAAAGCACTTCCGTCATTTCGTCGAGGCGCGCCATTTCACGGTTTTCACTGACCACAAACCGATTTGCTTCGCCTTCCACCAACGAAAGGACAAATGCTCGCCACGCCAATTTCGCCACTTGGATTTCATATCCCAATTTACAACGGACCTACAACACATATCTGGCAAGAACAATGTTGTGGCAGATGCCCTCTCAAGAATAGAGGAACTGGTGCAACCCGTTAACCCGGAAAACTTAGCCCAGTCACAGACTACCGACAGTGAGCTAAGACAGATTTTAGAAGACGGCACTTCACTCAAACTGGTCAAGATAGCCATACCTGGAACACGGACGGAGTTATTCTGCGACAACTCTACGCAGACACCTCGCCCGTATGTACCAACTGAGCAGAGAAAGCAAGTTTTTAGTAGCCTACACTCGCTCAGCCACCCAGGAGTTAAAGCTACGGTGAAATTGGTCACAGACCGCTACGTTTGGCCAGGCATAAATAAAGACTGCCGTGAGTGGGCGAAATCATGTCACGCCTGCCAGCTCGCTAAAGTGACACGGCATGTCACACCGTCCTTGGGATCCTTCAAGCTTCCTCGTGAAAGATTCCAGCATATTCACATTGACTTGGTGGGCCCACTTCCTCCATCAGATGGTTTTAAATATTGCCTCACCGCAGTCGATCGATATACCAGATGGCCTGAGGCAATACCCATAATCGACATTACAGCCGAGACTGTTGCTAAAGCCTTTGTCAGCAACTGGATCGCCCGATATGGAACCCCAACAGAGATAGTGACAGATCGCGGAAAGCAGTTTGAATCGGCGCTGATGAAACAGCTTGCAGAACTCGCTGGATTCGTTCGGAACAGAACCACCGCATACCATCCTGCAAGTAACGGCATGGTTGAGAGGATGCACAGGCAACTGAAGACGGCAATAAAATGTCACGGAAGTCAGAATTGGACTGAGACTTTACCACTGGTACTACTCGGTATGAGAACTGCTTTCAAACCTGACATTCAAGCTTCACCCGCCGAGCTTCTCTATGGTGAGACACTCAGATTGCCTGGAGAGTTTTTTGAGCCCAGCACACATCAGCTCACTACAGACATGACGGACTTCACAGCGCGTCTGCGCTCTAGGATGAGTTCCCTTCGTCCACAACCTGCATCTCGACACTGCAACAGAGGCACCTTCGTTTTCAAGGACTTACCTTCAGCAACCCATGTTTACGTCAGAGATGACAGCGTAAAGGGACCATTACAACCGGCTTATTCAGGTCCGTACAAAGTTCTACAAAGAGGAGACAGAGTATATAAATTATGCATAAAAGGTAAAGAGCAGACCATTACAATTGAACGCCTAAAACCAGCATACCAACTCACCTCTGATGTCGAACTACCTGAAAGATCGGTAACAGCAGCACCTGAAAGTTCAGAAGAGAGTGTTAAACTTACCTGCGCTAGAACACGATCTGGGAGGAAGGTACAATTCCCTGACTATTATCGCCCATCCTAGGATGGTCTCTGGGGGGGAGAACTGTAGCATACTTACCTGTGCTCCACCTGTAATAAACCTTATTATAATATATAATTATAGTAACAATAATAGATAATCAGTATTGTAGTATATATAAATGTAAACCAACTATAATAAATCATAAATATTGTATAACTGTTAAAATAGTATTTAATAGTAGCTAAATAACATACATAAATAAACTACATAAATAAATATACATATAAATAATATCATATAATGTAACAATATGTAAAAGTATAGAATAATATATAACTTACTCGTATAATATTGTACTTAAATATAGTAGTAATTATACTAAATATCTTATGATCAAATTAGATGTAAAATAATTAAAACATTTAATAAATTATTAAACTTTATATAGTAGAACTGCATGTCGGAAGGCGGTCGTGGCCGCGTCGTTGCGCATTTTATAAATGTCGCAATAATCCTCAACCGGTACGAGAACAATAGGCATCGGCGACGCAATCATGCGCCGGCCGGCTGACCGCCTCACGCCAGAGTCCACAACAGCTACTCATAGTGAACGCATGTCGCTCTGTATCAGCTCCGTACTTAATTTTGCTATCGTAGTTAATTTAACTTTCACTTTCGTACTTCCATCTTATCATCTGTGTATACTAAACTGCTTGTGCTTACCTATGACTATTTCTTCTGTGAATTTCTTCCGTGCCTTCTGACTGTAACCTGTTTCGCTAAATAAACTGTGTAGTGAACATTTAAAGTGGCGTGATCATTTGTTGCCTAATCATCCGCACATACATCTCACTCACCCCACACCTACACCTATTAATTTACCTCAACAGTCATCGAACTCGTTCTAGAATTCTAATTAAAAAATATTTCCTATACTAGTGATATAACCTATATGTTACTCCAGGTCATAGCCTATCTGTTCATTAAATTTCATCCGAATCCGTTAAGCCGTTTTAACGTGAAGGAGTAACAAACATACACACGTACATCTACTCAGATAAATTGATTTAAGTCTTTATAAAATATGCGTAACAATAAAACAAAATATTGCTAACTAGCGACTCACGCTCGCCTCACTCGTCTCTAGGTGATTCTTTAAATTGACACAGTTTTTTTATTTACCGATTGAAATAAAACAAATACTAAATGTTAGGTGAAGCTTACCACAATACGTTAGTGAAAACCGCACTCAAATCGGTTAAGCAGTTTCCGAGATTATCACGCACAAACGCACATACAAACAGACAAAAAATATAAAAAACCTCTAAAATGATTTTTCTCAAATCTCAAATATCTTCCATGTACAGACAGACAGCGATCAGTTACAATTTTATTATATTTATCGATTCTTTCAATGCACGTAAGTAAGGTCATTCATTACATTTCTACTATTTATAGGAAGTAGTGTTTCATAAAAATGTCACATTCATACAAAAAGTGTGTATTATTTGTAAAAAAAAATCAATTCCTTATAAAAAATATTACAAGTACTATAAATAAACCTTGAAACTTTGTATGGTTAGTAAACTAAAGTTAAATTTAAAATATTACCTAGATACAAACACTTACCCTGGCTCCGTTGGTTGCAATCCTAGGTATCTAGATAAATATTAGTTCCCATCTTTATATATATAATTCTTCTGTGAGTGTGTATGTCACTGAACTTCTCTCAAACGACTGGACCGATTTTGATGAAATTTTTTGTGTGTGTTCAAAGGGATCTGGGAATGGTTTAGATTCACAATTTTGTCCAAAAAGTTTAAAATTTTCAAATTAAAGACGTGTAGACAGGACAACGTCTGTCGGGTCCGCTAGTATATCCATATAAAAATAGCCTATACAATAGGTGTAGGCTACCTAATAATTACAATAGGTATAGTATAGGTATAGTATTTACCTTAACAGTCATCATTGTATCTAGAATCTATACTAATATTATAAAGAGGAAAGATTTGAATTTTTATATGTTTGCAACGAATAAACTCTAAAACTGCTGGACCGATTTAGATGAAATTTGATAAGAAGATAGTTTGAGACCCTGGGAAGGATATACGATATTTTTTGTTCCGGAAATCATCCCTTAAGGGGGTGAATATGGAGACGAAAGTTTGTATGGGGAATCAAGCTAGGGACGAACCCGAGCGACGCAAGGGTGAGTCGCTAGTACTAATTAAAAAAAGATATTTCCTATCCTAGCGACATAGCCTATGTATTGCTCTATATGTGCACTAAATTTTATCCAAATCCGACCAACCGTTTTGACGTAAAGCCGAAAGGTTAACAAACATACACAAAAATTTATACTAACTGATGTAATAAAAACCTAAAAGCCTTACGGCGTATTGACAATATGCTTTTAAATATCTACAGTCAAAGGTTTCCAGTTCGATCCCTATTGAGGCAAATATTTGTTTTGTAAAGAGATTTCTAGGCTAGTTAAAAATAGTTCGGTGGATATCGCAGAACACAAACGAAACATACACCTAAAAGCCCTTCTGTTTGAAGGCGATCAAAAAATATGATATTATACATGGAGTAATATATTAAATATTATGTTAATTTATTACTCATATTTCCTTTATTCTAAATGACTCATTGGAATCAAACTCAGAAACTAGATAAGAATAATTTGATCTTTTCATCGTTTATTCATCCAAAGTATATGGATCTTTCAGGAAGTTGGTTGGTTCTATTTACAGCACCAACAAGCTCCTTCTGACTGAAAAAATACTTACATATTATGTATATTTTCAATATTTATTTTTCATAGCAACACTCAAAACCTCAAGTGAAATAATCTATACATATAATAAAATTCTGAGTCGAATCTGTACATTAAATATTTTTTTTGGAAAATCTTATTGAAATAGTCATTATTATCGATACAGAGGCCGAATCTATAGTTTTGAGAATTTTTGTCTGTCTCTTTGTCTGTCTGGTACGCACCACGAGAAAGCCACTGGACAGATTTTGATGAAATTTGGTATGATGGTAGCTGGTTATCCAGGTCGACATATAGAATACTTTTTATTGCGGGAATCTTCGAAAAATCTACACTAAACGTTAAAACGTAACTAGGAACGAACCCGAGCGGAGCGAGGGTGAGTCGCTAGATCTATAATAAAACATTTCTCGGTAAATTGGTCGTTCGGACCAATAAGCACTGAGACGGCTTATGAAGTATCTACACAAAAAATCACGTATCCGTCAATCCATTGCTGAGTAAACGACAGACAAACAAACGTTCGCATTTATTATATTTGTAAGGATTATTATATTCTCAAAATCTTGTTTCCATTAACAGGTGGTAAAAAACAAACTTTATATGTATCAATTGACATTTTCAACCAGATGTATCGAAAATTATAAAAGAACAGGTCTTTATAATGCATTTAGATCTTTATTTATGTTCGAGTTAATAAAGATCATGGTTATTTTTGTGTAGTTTTTTAACCGACTTCAAAGAAAGAGAAAATAGTACTTAATTCGTGTATTTTTTCTTTATTATTATTTGTGGGATCTTTGTAATTCGTAGAGTAATTTTAGTGTAGTGGAAAAAAATTCCATTTATCCTAGTTATTTTAGTTTTAAAGGTGATGATTTTGAAGTCAGTTTTTTTAAATTAAAAATTAATAAGTGTACTACTATGAAAGTGACTTTAATACCAATCTTATTGTATCTAAAAAAAGGCTATTTTTCAACTAACTTCGCGACACGAGCTGGAAGATATGGATCTAATAAAATCAAATCCGGAAATAAACATGGTTAATGTGACAATATGGCATTGTAGCTTGTATCATGCTGTCTGTAACTAGTGTCCCATGTTCACATCGTTCGGATACGTCTCTGAATGATATTGAAATAAAATATAGATTCTTAATAATTTTAAATATTGTAGCTTTCCAATAGTGAAAGGATTGTTAAAATCGGTTCAGTAGTTTCAGAGTTTATTGAATACAAACAAACAAGTTTTGCCATTTCAAAATATTAGTTAATATACCTTATAATAGTAAAGCTCAAAGTAAAAAAAGTTCCATCAAAATCAGCCCATCCATTACAAAGTATCGGCTTTTTGTCAAGCTCTTATAAAGAATCACTTAAGTTGTAAATTAAATTTACAATAAGGTAAGATCGTAAAGTTTTTGTTGGGAGATGAATATTTTTAATGTGAAAAGATGACCATATAAGAAGTAAATTTTCTACGTGGTGGTAGCGTCCAGGGGGGTCTACTGTTGATCTTTAATTTGGAATATAGAAGGTCGACTAGTTAATTTGTTCAAATAAAAGCCGAAAAGCATCATAGTACGGTACTAATAAGTGTGAATACGTGTCTATTGCAGAGATAGCGCATTTGAGTCCCAACGACATCAAATTAGTTAAATATTAGTAGGTTTTGATAAATCGACATGCCTTTCAAAGTATTGCTTTATAATAAACAGAAGTTACTTGTTGTACTTCTTTTTACGACCGTGGTAAAAAAAAGATATGAAAGTGACCTTATTGTACTTGTATCTAAAATGTATAGATATATTACACTGTACTTTAAAAACTTGGCATTGTTATAAGAAAGTGCAAGGATTTATAAAGAGTAATAATAATAACATAGTAATAAAATTATTTATTTTCTCACCACAGACGAAAATTAAATAGATTTTTAAAATATATTTTTTCATATTTAGTACAAAAAAATGTGAATTTAAATCAAAGACTCTACGACCTGTGCAAGGAAAATGCCTCAATGCTGAGAAGAAAGATGTCGATTTTTAAAAAGAGAAGATTTTCGTGCTATTTTGTTTTATGTATGTACATACATATTATGTTACGTTATATCTTCATCAATAGTTAACCAATTTTCATAATGATTTTTTTCAATGAATTTACAAATAAGTTAAGTTTAAAAATAAGTTTCATCTTTAATGGCGAAAAAAAACTTTTAGTGATATTTAATTTAATTATCTGTGTATAAAATTTAATATATTTAATTTATTTATTTGTGTATTTTATGCACAGATAAATAAATTAAATACAATAAGTATTTAAATAACAGTGTATTTATTTTGAATAAACCTTTGTAGCAATATTTTCTTTCTAATTCCACTTCCATTTTGTTAACCTTTGAAACCTGATATTAACGACTTTATGATACGTCTTTATCATGCTTCATTTTTATACTTTCTTTATCATTTATAATCTTGTATTTATTATATCAATGAAAAATATCTATAAATGTAATTTTGGTTTTTAAAGTAAAGTGGCTACTCTAATGTTCGTAAAAATTTTCAAGAAAATAAATATAGAAAATTTTAATTTGACTGTGAATGAAAATTTTCCATGAAATTGGCTTTCTTTAACCGTTATTACAAATAGAAAACTAAAAATTGGATGAAAAGTACCTATATATTACTTACTAGCATTGCCCGCGGCTCCGCCCGCGTTCAGATGACCAAAAACCAAATTCTTAGGTTATACATATTAGTACACTCTTACAATGCAGTTTTTGTATTTTTGCTCAGAAATGAGATATTTTCCTGCGGTAAAAAGTATCCTATATGTTGACCCGGATAACCAGCTATCATCATACCAAATTTCATCAAAATCTGTCCAGTGGTTTGCTCGTGATGCGGTCAGACAGACAGACAGACAGACAGACAAAAATTCTAAAAACTATAGATTCGGCCTCTGTATATAATAACGTCTATTTCAATAAGATTTTCCAAAAAATATTTAATGTACAGATTCGGCTTAGTTTCAATTTTATTATATGTATAGATTTTTCTATTTCTAAACGATTGTCGAATGTCATCTTGTCAAAGCCCTCAGGAGCTATCTATAAGCGATGCTGAAAACACACTCTTCCTTTCACTTTTAGCAAAGTCATTAATTCGACAAGTGTTGTAGATAATTTTTTTTTTCTGTCACTAACGCGTATTAATTAATGACGCAAATAGCATATCGATTTAATATTTATCCGCCTTTGATAAGAAGTTATCGATATAATAAAATATTCAGTACTGACCGGTACTAAGATTCGCTACATCAATATATTCAATACAACTAGCATATACGTTAGTTTATTCAAAAATCATAATTAATTATTACAATACTTATATTGTATTTTCCGATTTGAAATTGGTACCTATTTGTTTATAAAAAATATTACTATTGGTTGGTATTCGTTTATTATATGAAAAAAAATACACAATTCGTCTAATGATTATCATTTCTAAAATTCTAATATCGATACTCTATATTAAATAATTATTATTTAATAATCTTTATAATAATTATTAGAAATTAACCGACTTACTGTTTT
Organism: Brenthis hecate; assembly: GCA_951806755.1. Lineage (NCBI taxonomy): Eukaryota > Metazoa > Arthropoda > Insecta > Lepidoptera > Nymphalidae > Brenthis > Brenthis hecate. Next base: position 782,387 of record OX638249.1, read on the forward strand.
AAGAAAATAACTGGTATAATATTATATATTTAAAAATATGACAAATACACAAAAAAATCTCATTGTTACTTATTTTATGATGAATTTTAAAGTATTAAAAATTAGATAAAGAGTTAATTAATAAAATATTCTATGAAAAAAAATTAAAAAAAAATCAAGTTAAGTTAGTATATATTTTATTATTAATTCGAAAAACTCACCTCCAAAAAAAAAGAAACCTACGAGTCCACACAACACAATAACACAACACAAACGCGTGTCACAGTTTTATTTAATCAATAAATAAATAAATTCAATTAACCGATTAACACGTGCGACCACTGTGAGCGCCGAGCGTAGACTGACTTGAAACTACTCGCACTTTGATGCGCGTACGCAGCTGGCCTTGAGAATGCAATTTCGAGATTTATCTCAAAATTGTTTTTTTTTTATAAAAACCAGTTTTTTCTAATCTACCTGCCTACCTATATTTTAATGTCCAGAGGGTGCAATTTTACTGTAGAAGTTATATCGAAATAGGTATATTATACTATATAAAAAACAAGCGTATAGGATTTTGATATTTATTTAATTTTAAGTGTATGAGTTTTATTTAATCAAATATTTAATAGATTAAGCATATTTACACACATTCGAATTTATATCTAGAGCTCTATATTATATTGGTACTAACGACTCACTTTTGCTTCGCTCGGGTTCGTCCCTGTGTAGATACGTTTTAACGGTTAGTATGGAATCGGTAGACTATATATATACATATATATATGTATATATATATATATATATATATATATATATATATATATATATATATATATATATATATATATATATATATATATATATAGTCTACCGATATATATAGGTATGATGAGATAATCTCCCGCGGGATGTATGTAACTCTCCAGCCCTCCAACTACCTCCACACAAAAATTCACGCCAATCCGTTACTCTGTTTCGACGTGAAAAAAGGACAAACAAACACACTTTGATATTTATGATATTAGTATGGATAACATTATGATTTATTAATATGTACGAGTAAATGACAAATAATAAAATTATACTGTTATATAGGAAGCAATTATAGAAGGATCTGTGATATTGCTTTAAATACTATAAAAATAACAATTTGAAATATCTTTAAAAATATAGTTTAGATTTTCTTAAAGTTTAATTACTTAATTGATGACAATTTTAAAAAACCTGTACTATTATTACCAGTATTGAAATAATTTTACTTCAATGATATAAAAAAGTATTTAATACTAGCGATTCACTCTCGCGTCGGTTGGGTTCATTTCTGGGTAGGTACGTTTATAGATAAATCAATTTAATAGCCAATCCGTCAGTCTGTTTCGACGTGAGAAAAGGACAAACAAATAAATAAAATAAATATGTTGGGATATTCATACACAGCACCATCTAGTTCCATGGTGAGTTACGAGGCTTATGCTATGGATATATAACTTTAAATAAATATATATTATAAATATAAACACCCATGACTGGAGTACAAGCATTCGTGCTCATCACATAAATTAATGCCCCCAGCGGGACTCGAACCCGCGACCGCTGGTTCAATAAATAGGTTCACTACAAACTGAGCCAAACGTGTCGTCAAAAAACAAACAAAGTCAAAGTCAAACTGTATATCGTAGAAAGAGAAAGTGTCAAATCTACAAATGCATTCAAGTAATTCAAATGCCTTATATTAATTTTAAGGATGCGTTCATAATTATAAAGTAGTAAGTAAGGAGAAAAAATGTGATTTTTACGTTTTTCCATGATATCTTTCCAATTTTTCCTTTTATAAAAACCTTTCTCGGAATTCAACGAATATTTAAAAAAAAATTAGCCGAATGGGTCCAGCCGGTCTCTAGTTTTGCGTTTAGTAATACATTTTTATTTATAACATTTTATTATATACATCGATAATGTATTAAGTAACTGGTAGTTTAGACTTCAAATGCCTTTTAATAATTTCGTCTAAAGTCTATAAAATGATCGTTAATTTTATCTTAACTATAATACTTTCTTAGATTTACGCGAATATTTGACATTTTAAATAAAACTATCTTTTCGGATTTTTTCGCGGATTTATTTGGGTTTTTGGTTCCCGACGTTTCGAATGCTTTACAGCATCCATGGTCACGGGAGAGATTGAGGTGTTAGATGTCTCGAAGGTATAGTTGTTACAGACAGCCTACCCACAAATGACAAAATGAAAATTTCATCAATAAAATTATAAAATTAAAAAAATTATAAAAATGTTTAAAGTTAGAAAAATATTGTAAGGTAATTGGTGAAATTTTCATTTTGTAGATAGTTTTATTTAAAATGTTTTATGAACTAAAAATAATTCGAAAATCGGCGAAACATTTACAACAGTGGTTACAAATCATTTTAAGAAAAATAAGTTAAGTAATAGGTTAGAAGTTATTTATTATTTACTTATATTTATTATTTAACGTCAATTTACGTCATCTTGTAGTTTCGTTTCCATGTTGCAAAAGTTTATTAAAAACCTAATCAAAATCTTAAAAAAAAGACACTGTTTATTTTCATTATAAAATACAAAAAAAAAATTTGTTTTGAAATTACATATTTTGTATTTTTGTATGTAGGTACCTTGAGATGTCTATAACCTTAGTCTCTCCCGTGACCATGTGCGCTGCAAAGCATTCAAAACGTTGGGGATCAAAAATAAAATAAATCCAGAAAAATCCGCGAAAATAAACCTAAAAGATAGTTTTATTTAAAATGTCAAATATTCGCGTAAATCTAAGAAAGTAATAAATACACCGATATTTAGAGTTTACAGCGGTTATGGTGTAACTTCATTGACAAAACAAGTTTTAGGAATGACCTTGGACACCTTTATTTCCCATATCTACCTGGGTGTCAGGTTTCAAAACATTTCAGCCTTTTGAGCGAATTCCTGTTTTGTAGATCGTTTTTGGGATTGTTATAAGTAAATTAAGAATAAAATAAATATTTCTTTTAAATTTGCAGAATCTTTAATAATATGTACATGTTATAGGTATATATTAATAAATAAATAAATAAATAAATATGTTGGGACATTAAAACACAGCGCCATCTAGTTCCATGGTAAGCTACGAGGCTTGTGTTATGGATACCAGATAGTTGATACACTACACATATATAACTTTAAATACATACATATTATAAATATAAACACCCATGACTAGAGTACAAACATTCGTGCTCATCACACAAATGAATGCCCCCAGCGGGACTCGAACCCGCAACCACTGGCACAGCAAGTAGGGTAACTACAAACTGAGCCAAACATGTCGTCAAATATTATCTTTTATACATATAATAAAATTGTAATTGAGTCTAATCTGTTGGATTAAATATTTTTTGGAAAATCTTATTGAAATAGCGATTATTATCCATACAGAGGCCGAATCTATATTTTTTTGAATTCTTGTCTGTCTGAGAACGCATCAGAAGAAAACTACTGGACAAATTTTGATGAAATTTGTGGTTATCCGGGTCAACATATAGGATACTTTTTATTGCGGGAAAATATCTCATCTCTGAGAAATCTATACTAATCGTTAAAACATATCTAGAGACGACCCCGAACGGAGCGAGGGTGAGTCGCTAGTATAAATAAGCAAAGACATAACAGGTCGCTACCTTTTGCTCATGTGTTTGTCAACCCATTTTTTTTTAATAGTTATTGACGAGCTTTAGTGGTATCAAAAAAAATTATTATGAATGAATTTCGACTCTCGAGTATTATTTATTGCACATTATTATTATTAATATTTCTCCCGTGACCATGATTGCTGTAAAGCATTCGAAACGTCGGGAACCAAAAATCAAAATAAATCCGAGAAATAATCCGAAAAGATAGTTATTTAAAACTAGCAGTACCCGCGGCTTCGCCCGCGTCCAAACTTTCGATCGCTAACAAAATTCACAGGATCACCCGCTGGGCTAATCTGAAGATTACCTGAAAATTTCATCAAAATCGCTTCAGCTGTTTTCGAATCCATAGGAAACATACATACATAGATTTTTATTTTATTTAATCAACAATTTAAATTTATTTATTGCTCGTAAAAGGTAGTCTTTTATAAAAAATAGAAGCAGAAGCAGCAGAACTGCTTTCCGAGCCGGTGGTAGCTTCCTCACGGACTGACTACACTGACGCTTTCATTAAATTGACCATTCAAAAACACTTATAATAAGTCTAATTGAATATAGTTTATTTTATTTCATTTCATTTCAAATGTTGTGACACACCGACTCCATCGCCACCTATCGGATCCATTTGTGAATTCAAACCTTGCAGGGACTCACTCGAACATACACAAAAAATATGATTAAAATCGTCCCTGCCGTTTAGGAGATGATCAGTGGCACACCGACTGTAGCGCCACCTATTGGGTCCATTTGTGTTTTCAAACCTTGCAGGGACCTTCTCGAACATACGCAAAAAATATTATTAAAATCGTCCCTACCGTTTAGGAGATAATCAGTTTCACACCGACTGCGTATTTTTTGTGAATGTTCGAGTAGGTCCCTGCAAGGCTTGAAAACACAAATTGACCCAATAGGTGGCGCTGCAGTCGGTGTGCCACTGATCATCTCCTAAACGGCAGGGACGATTTTAATGATATTTTTTGTGTATGATATGGCTTTGGATCTATCAGGATAGATCTGTTGCTCAAAATTATTATTTTGTTATGAATCCATACTAATATTATATATGAAAGTAATTCTGTCTGTTACTTTTTACGCTTAAACCGATAAACAGATTTTGATAAAATTTGGCCAGTAGATAGATAGCATCCTTGGATTGCTGAGTTTTGAATCGATACGCGCATAAGTACGCGAAAGTTGTCTTCCTAGAGTGTTTACATTTAAATTATAATTTTGTTATTAACATATACATGGAGCTAATAAAAGCTAATATCATTTTCAGTGGTTTTGTCTTGTCTATGCGTTACTTGTCACGTAGTCATAGAAGGAGTTGCTTATATAAATATAATATTGACTTTTACCGCGGATTTACTTGCATAGGTTTGTATTCAGCCCTTTCTATCGTCCCACTGGTGGGCACGGGCCTCCCTTCAGTACGAGGGGGATCAGGCCATAGTCCACCACGCTGGCCAAGTGCGGGTTGGCGGACTTTACATGTCTTTCAAAAACTTGCTAAGTTCTCTCAGACATGCAGGTTTCCTCACGATGTTTTCCTTCACCGTAAGACAAGTGGTAATCATGTTGGAAATGATTCGCACATGAAAATATCAGAGGTGCGAGACCCGGGATTTGAACCCGCTTCACTCGGTTTCCCAAGCGATCGCGTTACCACTGGGCTACCACTACCTAATGCATAGGTTTATTATGCATAATTTTTTTTTTTGCATAAAAGTTTTGACGGCAAATCTAACTAAGACTAACTGCGAGACACTCGTATTACACTGCGCAAGTGTACGCGCAGGCACAAGTGCGTTCTCTATTCCTTTTACTCTCAAACACCGATGGGATGACAGTTCGACACGACCGATGAGAGATCAGGCGCGAGACCGACGAATTTACGTGATCTCCAACGCACGTGGGTGTTACTGACAACTTCTTGACAGATAAACTCAATAATATTTGGCCCGACCTTGGACTCGAACCCAGGACCTATGAATGTTCAGCCATACATACTAGCCACTAGACCACCGAAACGGTAACTTCGCGTATCGTAAGCATACTGACACCGATTTAAAGTCAAATATATTAAAATCATCGTATCTAATTGTTAACTTCATACTATCTAGTCGCGTTTCCATTCATAACTTTTCTAGAAACAATAAAATAGCATATTTAATAAAGTCACATCAAAAACGATAACCGTATGTAATTATAGCTAGCTTTTACCATTGTGCATTTAGAAATCACGATTTACGTGAGAAAAATGAAAATCTATACTCACATTGTATTATTATACGTCAACACTTTCTGCTTCATTAATACTGGAGCTGGATTTCGATTAATTAGCTGTCTTTGAAATATATGTATCATTTATGTTATGGCATCACTACATACTCGTATTATAAAACAAATTCTCGTTTTTTTTTGTGTTGTGACATTAACACACAGCACCATCTAATTCCATGGCAAGCTACGAGTACTGCTTGCTAGCAGTTACGAGTTCTTCATAAGTTACCACTGTAAGGTTGCATTTTTACATATTGTTTTAATAGAAAATAATATATTTGATTAATTTGTAATGATGTATGTATAAGGCATTTACTTATTTGACCTTGGCCGATAGGAATGTGTTTTAAAAAAAAAATAAAAAGGGCGGGGATATTCATTTGTTTTCTCGCTCTCTTGCACAGATGTCGGTACCACCATGTAGTGACTAGGCACGAATTGTTTGTAATACTGAAAATTATGATTACAATATATAAATTATGTAACTCACTGGCGTTTATAAAAGTACTGAATATAAGAATATGAGCAAGGAGTATCTCGAAGTTTTATTAGGGGCCCAAAAGTACTCATAAATTAGTCGCAGTAAAAAGCAAAAGCCATAAGTTATTTAATACTTCAATACATAAATAATTTAAAATATTCATTAATAAACAAACATTTTGTACATTTAAAGGTGTGTTTATAAAATTTTCAGGGCCTACAACTCGTGTGAATGAACTCGCTTAAATAATTGTTATTTTATTCTGACACGGCAAGTTTATAATCGAATGTTATTTTTATATGTAAATGATGACCCCATTAAAGAAATTATTATTAAACTTTATACTAAGGACATACGCAGTGACTCAACGCCATGTCGCTCGTTTAACGCCTATTTTTGGTAATTTTGACTAATATCGTGTGTGTATATTCGGCCATTTTGAACGTCCCACTGCTGGGCATGGGCCTTCATTCAATATGAGGGACACCAGGTCCTAGTCCATCACGCTGGCTAAATGCGGGTGGACTTCACATGCCTTTCGAAAACTTGGTAGGTTCTCTCAGATACGCATGTTTGCTCATAATGTTTTCTTTCACTTTATAAGCATGTGGTAAACAATTTATGTTAGAAATGACTAAGCACGTGAAAAAGTGCACAAATACAGTGGTGTGAGACCCGAGATTTGAACCCGTTTCACTTGGTTTTCCAAGCGAGCGTGTTGCCACTGGACTACTACTGCTTAACTGAGTGACATTTATATTCACTGTTAGTTAGGAATATTTAACTCATTAATAGTCTGGTACACTGATTTAATTAAAAATCTGAGATTTTTGGATTCTGTACGTCTTATATAAAACAGATAGCTTCCAGGATTGCTCGTGTGTATGTCTGTCCGTTTGTCACTATCGTTTCCTTCGAATGTAATATGTATATAGAAAAAGTTTGAAGGTAAAAAATAGAAAGATATAAAAAAAAATAAAAAAAAAATATGTTGTGATATTAACACACAGCGCCATCTAGTTCCATGGTAAGCTACGAGGCTTGTGTTATGGATACCAGATAGTTGATACACTAAACATATATAATTCTAAATACATACATATAATAAATATAAACACCCATGACTGGAGTACAAACATTCGTGTTCATCACACAAATGAATGTCCCCAGCGGGACTCGAACCCGCGACCCCTGACATAGCAAATAGGGTTACTACAAAATGAACCAAACGTGTCGTCATCAAAAGTTATTATTAAATATTTGAGGAAAACATATATGAATAAGATTTATCTATATAGGTTTGTAAAAATATAGCCGTTTTCAATTTTTTTTTGTCATTAAAATAACGAACACGTCAACGTCAGCTACTAAAAAAAAAAAGAAAATTGGTTGACAAACAGACGAGAAAAGCGTACTTAACTGTTTGCTCTTTGCCTATTTTATACAGGGTCATTTTTAATTCACTGAAAACCTTTTGGGAATATACTATTTACATCATAACAACAACATCTGTAACAAGAAAAAATAATACTTGAATAGATTTTGGTTGATTTTTTTCTTATTTATATAAGATATTTAGATAGAATCTGTTTAGTACCTAGAGAATAAACACACCAATCCATAAAAGACGAAAATGTCACGACGAAAAAGACGAACATTCACAAAAACACACTTAAACCACAGATCATACTACAATACTAGTACTTAAACTTAAAAACTCCATCCCAAAATTATTCAAAATATTATCATGTTCTAATAACTTATAGATATGATAACAACTTATCAATAATATTTATTTTTAGCTTACATTGCTAAATACATTATGTTTTTTTTTAAATATCATTTATTATTATTGTACTGTGATAAAGAAGTTGTCTGTACTAAGGACTTATTTAGTACTACTAAATGCTTTATCTTACTAAGCTTTGATAATTTTCAGATAATAAAATTTTAAATATAAAAATCATCGTTAAAAAAATTACTAGATACACAATCAGCGATAAGAAATGTCGTCACGAAATGAGCGCTCATTTGAATATTTGAGGGCGCTTTAATTTATTTTATTTGTAAAAACAACTTTAAATATTGTATTTAAGGTTCAATTTAGGTTTTTATATATTTATTTCAACTAGAATAATCACCTAAACACAATTGGTGACATTTTTAAGAGAACTTTTGCATGGGATTGTATATCTGGTACTTTTTTGATGATAAAAATCAAGCACTTAAACATTTTTAGTCATGTACCTTTAATTTTTAACTTGCTTATATTATTAACTACTAGCGACTCAGCCTCACTCATCCTAATGATTGAAATAAAACAAATACCTAAATGTTAATTGAAGTTTGCCACAATATATTGTGAAAACCTCATCCAAATCGGTTAAGCCGTTTCTGAGATTAGCGCGCACAAACGCACAGACAAACAGACAAACCGACAAACAGACAAAAATCTAAAAATCATTGTTTTGGACTCTATTGCGTAAAAAAACTATCATTGGGGGTCTTTACCCAATGATAGTTTTTCTCAAATATCTTCCATGTACAGACAACCATCAGTTACACTTTTATTATATGTATAGATCTATATCTATATATAGATATAGATCTATACATATAATAAAATATCTTCTATAAGAATAGATTGTATTGAACCTTTATTACTGTCCTACCGCTGGGCACGGACCTCCTTTAAGGGGAGAGGGATCAGGCCATAGTCCACGCTAAGTACGAGTTGGCTTCGATTTAAAATGTCTTTCAAAACTTTAGATTCTCTCAGACATGCAAGTTTCCTCACAGCTAGAGCAAAAGGAGGGTAAGTCGTTAATTGTTTAAAAATCTTATAGCTTACTTTATAATAACTATACTTTACAAAAAAAATCCAAGCCCAAACACTTTGCGAGGTACGTGCGTGTATTTTTATTTATTTATTTATTAATTTTTGGGAAACAAACAGTGAGATAATTCTTAAAAATAATTACAGACTAAAACATCCACACACCAGCAAAATTTTCACCTATAAATATGTCACAGGTAGAGTAAACATGATGAGTTTAAACATTAAAACTATTAAATTTTAATAAAAATTATGTATGTACATATGTGTACAGATCGAACTTAGACACTACGTCATGTTATCTAGTTAGTACATAGTAAATTAACGCTGCCACTGTACCAACCACCACAACACTATCAATCTCCGTCGGAAATATATTATGCAAATAAGCATTGCAGCAAAAGGCACAGTTCAAAGCAAATTGAAAGCTTTACAGGTTATTATGAAGCTTTCAGTAGGTGAGTAATACGGAAGTTTGGCGCCGGTGCATTCGTAGCCACTACTGTTGAAATAATCAAGCCAAGAAAAAATGTTTTTTAACAAATTTTGTGCTGTAAATTCAATATTTTTGACCGATTTCAAATAGAAAAGGTACTTTATTCGAGTTTTGTGTGTATATTGTGGAATTCACCTTTGCCTTAAGAGTAATTTTACTTACTATCAGCTTTTATTTTACGGCCTATGTAATCTATACATATAATAAAATTGTAACTAAGCCGAATCTGTACATTAAATATTTTTTGGAAAATCTTATTGAAATAAATATTATTATCGATACAGAGGCCAAATCTGTAGTTTTTTAGAATTTTTGTCTGTCTGTCTGTTACTGCATCACAGAAAAACCACTAGAGGGATTTTGATGATATTTGGTATGGTGATAGCTGGTTATCCGGGTCAACATATAGGATAGTTTTTACCGCAGGAAAATGTCTCATTTCTGAGAAAAAATACAAAAACTGCAATGTAAGAGTATACTAATATGTAAAACCTAAGGATTTTTTTTGGTCATCTGAACGCGGGCAGAACCGCGGGCAATGCTAGTATATATATAGTACAAAAATGGAATAATTACTTTAAACTGATTATAATAAAGCATATACTAGCGTGTACCTCATAGAACTAGGTTTTTTTTAATATTTGCTATGTATTTCAATTATAAAGAAAGATTGATTATTTCTAATGATTTTTAATAATAAAAGAATCTAATGTTATTTATTATTATCACGTAATTTTCACTAAAAACAGTTAAAGAAACACTAATGCCCGATTTCACCAACATCCCATAAGCTACCACCTACGTATGGGATCCCTAGCTTAAAAGTCCCCTAAACTAGCCCCTAAATTAAATTTCGTTTTACCATCGTCTTTAAGCCCATATTTCGAGCACTTAAATTTAGGGGGCCTTTTAACATTTAGGTGACCCCTAACTGTCGGTGAAACAGAAACTGTCCCCTAACAGCCCCCTAACCATGCTTAGGGGATCCCTTAAACTTAGGTGACGTTGGTGAACTCGGGCATAAGTCTAGCAAATAGCACGATCGATGTTCCGATTGTTGTTATGAACCTATCGTGAGGTGAGTAATACGGAAACACGGCGCCGACTCGCATAGTCTCTACCAATGTGGAATAATTAAAATAATATAATTTGAAGTACACTCCACCACCATTTTTAAGGTTTCGTAACGTAAAAACAAATCCTTTTTGATTTTGTCATGTCCAATCTGTTATACCTAGATTCTGTAGTTAAATTATAAAAATTTTGACGACACGTTTGGCTCAGTTTGTAGTTACCCTACTTGCTGTGCCAGTGGTTGTGGGTTCAAGTCCCGCTGGGGGCATTCATTTGTGTGATGAGCACGAATGTTTGTACTCCAGTCATGGGTGTTTATATTTATAATTTGTATGTATTTAAAGTTATGTATGTGTAGTGTATAAACTGTCTAATATCCACAACACAAGCCTCGTAGCTTACCATGAAACTAGATAGATGGTGGTGTGTGTTAATGTCCCAACATATAAAAAAATATAAGATGCCACTCCATCCATACATACAACTGAAAAGGAAAAAAATTGAGTCATTAAATTCTGATGTTAAACCACTTCTAAAGTCATAAATATTGTGTCCCGTCTTCCCTCTTGCTTTTGAATTATGGTATGAACTCTAAAAACAAATATTTATTTTTAATAAAACTGTCTTTTCGGTTTATTTCGCGGATTTATTTTGATTTTTGGTTCCCGACGTTTCGAATGCTTTACAGCAATCATGGTCACGGGAGACACTAAGGTTATAGACGTCTTAAAGGCATTATACACATGTTATAGACAGTGCCTACCCACTATTTTACAAAAAAGATTTTAAAGGAATTCAAAAATGCCATTAAAGTACCTTACAATATTTGTTGAATTTAATTCTAATCATTTTAATTTTTTTAATAAGTATTGTAATTAACTTTAGCTGTTATTAATGAAATGATAAATAATAAAGTTTAAAATTTTTTGTAATATATATAATAATGGTTGAAACTTCCTTATAGCCAGGATTTACACACGGACTTTTTTTACCACTGTGCGAGTGGGCCTGCGGGCAAAACCTAGTATATCCCAGATTATATCCACTTCATAAATAATCAAAATCTATTAAAAACAAAAGTCTAGAGATATTTTATGTGATAAAGAAATACGACTACTTATTGTCTTGTTATATAATTAAACTTAAAAATTTATAAACATTTTTAAATTAGTATAAATCAAATTAATAATTATAATATAGATTAAAAAAACAACAATCGACCAGATAGAGTGTTCCTTTTTTTTAAGTCGATTTGAAGTCGATCAAAAATAAAAGCTTTCGAGTTGTAATCGACCTACAATTACCAATAGTAGTGGTTCCAGCACGAATATTTCACAAAGCGTGTCACGTCGATCCACACTGACTCATTTCACCGGGAATTTTCAGCGTTTCATTTGGACGAGCTTTCGTTTACTTTCATGGAAACATTCATTTAATTAAGTTGGAGTTAACATATGTTTCATTAGAATTGTCTAGTCTATACATATAATAAAATTGTAACTGAGCCGAATCTGTACATTAAATATTTTTTGGAAAATCTTATGAAAATAGACATTATTATCGATACAGAGTCCGAATCTATAGTTTTTAGAATTTTTCTCTGCCTGTCTTTCTGTCTGTCTGTCTGTCTGTCTGTTACCGCATCACAAAAAACTACTGGAGGGATTTTGATGAAATTTAGTATGGTGATAGCTAGTTATCCGGGTCAACATATAGGATACTTTTTACCGCAGGAGAATATCTCATTTCTGAGAAAAAATACAAAAATGCTGTGTAAAAGTAAACTAATATGTAAAACTTAAGAATTAGCTAGTCTATATATAAAATTTGCGCGCAAAAAGCTTAGAATTTTAGCTTTTTGCAACATTTAATATTAGAAGTATTTAATTTCCGGTATATTAAAAGCAGCATATGATATCGATGAAGTATAAACATAAGTTTGACGACACGTTTGGCTCAGTTGGTAGTGTAGCGTAGTGTTAGGTAGTGTACTTGCTGTGCCAGCGGTCGCGGATTCGAGTCCCGCTGGGGGTATTCATTTGTGTGATGAGCACGAATGTTTGTACTCCAGTCATGGGTGTTAATATTTATAATATGTATGTATTTAAAGTTATATATATGTAGTGTATCAACATCTGGTATCCATAACACAAGCCTCGTAGCTTACCATGGAACTAGATGGCACTGTGTTAATGTCCCAATATTTATTATTATTATTATATTATTAGTTTCTATTTGTAAGAAACAACACTCACATGTATTGGTTAAAGTATTTGGTTGTATTTTTTTTTTTAGTTTTTCCGCATTTTTGGTATTTAATTAGTATTAAAAATTAGTAGAGTTGGGATGACATTTTAAATTAAATTAATAAATCATGCTAATATAGTGTAATAGAGTAATAGTGATTTATGTAGAATCAACATTAATTTTCGTCCAACTTTTAGCTTCAATTCTGTAGGAAACTTCATTTTTCGCGATAAAATAAATATATACTACGCAGAACCCGCGGCGTTGCTCGCGCTAAAACTACAGAAAAAATATCTTAAAATGGTAGGTTTTTACTAACTTTCATCCGCTGTTTTACCCCCTTATGAGATGAATTACGCAAAATGCTAAAACACGTATTTAATTAATTGTATTGAAGAGCATTTATACCATGTTTCAAGTAATTCTGATCATAAATATTTTTTGCATTGTATTATAACGTGTTTGCCCATGGGAAAAAGATAATCTCCCGCGGTAAAAAGTAGCCTATGTCACTCTCCAGCCCTCCAACTCTATTACAAAAAATCATGACAATCCGCCAATCCGTTTAGACGAGAAAGAAAGACAAACAAACAAACAAACGCACTTTCACATTTATAATATTAAGTATTAATATATAAATATATTAATTACTAGATAATTCGCGTATTCTTATAATATAGATTTACTTTGTATGATTAATGAAATGAAACCGATACAATGAAAGCGATATTTCTTAGTGAAAAGCTTACCTTAAAAAACGTTATGTCATTCGAAAATCATTGAAGAATAGAAATGATTGAAATGTAATATGGGAATGACATTTTATGGTGTTATGATATAGCGATTTGAATTGTCATCTCAAAACAATTTTCAACCGACTTCCTCAAAAAGGAGGAGGTTCTCAATTCGGCTGTGTTTTTTTTTATGTTTGTTACCTCAGAACTCCGTCATTTATTAACCGATTTGGACAATTTTTGTTTTGTTTGAAAGTGAACCGACCGACTTCGAAAATATTTGATTAGGTATGTATAGTAAATGAAAACTACCAATCAGTTATTTTTTAGTTTTTAGTGCTTTTGTTTGAAGTGGGTTTTTATTTTTTTGTTAAAAAGTTTTTTAAATGTTTATTCTACAACGATTGTAGAATAACATCTAGACTGAAAATAAAAGCTTAAATTGTTCTAAATAACTACACTTTGAATCAAAACACGATCAAGTTAGTCTGAAATAATGAAATCAGAGCCCTTAGTCTATATGCGGTTTAATTACATAAGGGAGCATTGACCTTACGGCGCCGGCGCGATCTATGCTGGATCATTGCCAAATATGGGCATACGAAAATTTTCAAATTTAATATTTATCAAACTTGCAGTTAAAAATATGGTGATACACTGTTGCTGTAACAACTTTATGCGGCAAAAGTTGCGATGTAAATTTGTAAATAGTTCTAGTAATTTTAAGTTTACTCTAACTTAATACTAATATTGTAACAATATGATAACATTTGTTAGTTTATTTTTCTTTTACGAACTAACGATAAATAGATCCACGTGTTTATTTCGTAGATACTTTGAGTTGGAGTATGATGTAAGTTTTCATTTACAATTTTGAGAAGACCATTTTTGAGTTATGAACTCTTTGGCGAAGGTTTACATATAAACATACATACATAAGTATATGCATGTACAACTAAATGAAGCATATCTTCCTTTTTTAAAGTTGGTGAAAAAGATTCTAACAGCTATTGTAAGGCACTGAGAGACGCGCGAGCAGTTCCTTTTAGATATTTATCCTGATGTACCAACATACATACCGACCTTGGGATATTATATCTATATATAGGCCTAATATTTAAATAGTTTCCTTATTACTAAGTAAATGTTGTTAATTAGCTTTATTTGTGTCCAGCAAACTGCAGCATTCCAACACGCCAGTAATAGTATGCAAATGTCCTGTTTATGTATAAGTACTATTTTACTCTCTAGTGAGTCTTGTGACTGAATACGGGTAACATAAGGTCCAGAGTTCGAGTGCCGGGTTGGGTTGAAATAGTTATAAGGTTCTTTGTCAAGTAATTGTCTAAATATATACAATCTATACATATAATGAAAATCTGAGTGGAATCGACATTATGTATATGATTTTTTTAAATCTTATTGAAATAGCCGTCATTATCCATACAGAGGCCGAATCTATAGTCTTTAGAATTTTTGTCCGTATGTCTTTCTTTCTGGGAACGCATCACGAGAAAACCACTGGACAGATTTTGATGAAATTTTGGTATTCTGATAGCTGTTTATCCGGGTCAACATATAGGATACTTTTTACTGCGGAAAAATATCTCTGAGAAATCTAAACTAACCGTTAAAACGTACCTAGGGACGAATACGAGCGGAACGTAGGTAAGTCGATAGTGTACCTACTTATAAAAGAAGAAAAAAAATAAAATAAAATAAAAATCAATTCACAAAAGGTTAATACAAATCCTTTCTTATTAAAGTCGGTTCAAAAACAAGAAATACAATGACATAAATTCAAGATTTTTAATATTTTTACGTTGGAAATATTTTACGAACTCTTAAATTTTAATTTCTGTCATCGCATTTAATATGCGGAGTGATGCAGCTTCATTTCATTACTTTGCGACGAAATGCAAAGCATTCAAATAACTATATTATAGTACGCGACAAAACGAATACATAATATAAAAACGTTTGTTTGTTTGTTGGCTTCCACATATCTGATGAAACTTCCAACTGGATACACGACAACTTTTATGTTTGTCTGTGTGTTAATTATATTTATAACTTGCCCAGATGACACTCGAAAAACGACATAGAATTGAATTGAATTGATTTAAGCCTTACTTTGTGTACGTGATTAAATGTATATATTTAAGTATATTTGTAAAATTTCCTTTACTGTAAATAAATATAGCCTTACTTCAAGTTCAAACATCTAAAAAACATAGTTTTTACGCATAGGTACACCATTTTCTAAATTTCGGCAACTATTATATATATATATAATATATATATATATATATATATATATATATATATATATATATATATATATATAGAAATTAGCTATCTGAAACCTTCTTTATAAGCCTTTTTTCCTTTGCCCTTTATTCCTTTCGAAATTCTTAATTGGAAAACTGGTATTATATAAGTATACTAGCATTGCCCGCAGCTCCGCCGGCGTTCAGATGACCAAAAACCAAATTATTAGGTTTTGTATATTAATATACTCTTACAATGCAGTTTTTGTATTTTTTCTTATAAATGAGACATTTTCCCGCGGCTAAAAGTATCCTATATGTTAACCCGGATAACCAGCTATCACCATACCAAATTTCATCAAAATCCCTCCAGTGGTTTTTCTGTGCTGCGGTAACAGACAGACAGACAAAAATTATAAAAACTATAGATTCTGCCTCTGTATCGATAACAATGTTTATTTAAATAAGATTTTCCAAAGAATATTTAATGTACAGATTCGGCTTAGTTACAATTTTATTATATGTATTATATAAGTATATATTCAGCCCTCGTTAACCTCCCACTGGCCATTACACCACGCCGGCCAAATGTGGGTTGGTGGACTTCACGTGTGTTTCGCACACATATTTTTTTAATTTAATTTAAACAATAAAAATATCTGTTTGTCTATGTGTGCAATCATTAACCATTAAAAGAAAATTAAATGTAATACGTGTCTTTCGACGTTATGTAACGTATATGTACGTAAAGGTTGTTAATGCATTATTTAAGCTTTATAAAACAAAATTAACATCAGCGAGTTGGAAATGAGACGTCCAGTAGTGACAATTGAAACGGTTAGCGAATTTGCAAGTTTAACCGTTAGGGCCAATCTACAGTTAAATACTAATACTGTTAAATTTAAAGTTAAGTTACTTTATTATTATTTTTTTGGATTCGGGACTCGAACTCAGGACCTCCGGATTTGCAGTTGTATATACTAGCAACTACACCACCAAGGAAGTCAAAAAAGATATAATAGCAAGGATATCAAAACAATAATATTAATCAACATTTCTATGTTCTTAGAGGAGTTTAATCGATTCGAATGTCAGCTCTCGACAGACAAACGCATCTCTCGTCGCATCATTCACAATACAGTGTGTAGATATGCTAAGATAACAATGCTTTTTGTTTCCATTTGGCACATTTTGTAACACTTATGTCATCGCTATACTATTTTGAATATATAATATTATCTAATCGACTGTTAAATGCAGTGTGATATCATTTGTTATAAAAATATCGATTATTTATTAGTATTCGCCCAGTGATCCAAATTTGGCCATAATATTTATTGAAAATTTGAAGAAAACATGATTATCTATATAAAAAAAACAACTGTTTTGTTTTTTTTTTTTTTTAATTTACGTTAATGACACCAAACCTTATCAATTGCTACTAAACAAAAAATGAGGATAAAAATAATAGAACTGTCTTTGCCAAATTATATACTCTTGACCGATGTTACACGGTATGTTTATCAATTGTTAATCAATTTTTCTAATTCTTTTTTTTTATGAATAGATTAGGTTAGTTAATGCTTTTATAAATTACATCATAAATGTGAAAATGTCTGGTGTCACCTTATTACGCTTAAACCAATGGACGGGTTTCGATAAAATTTCGAAAGGACATAGATTGCTTTCTGGAATAGGATTGTTTTACACAGAATTATTTTTTATCCTGAAAAATAATTAACTGTGTACAAAACACAAAAAACTTATTTAGTTTATCTGTATTATTTTTCTAACTCATCTTCAAAACGATTAAACCAATTTTAATAAAACATTTTCAAGATACACTTAAGAATACTAACCAAAAAGACATACCGTCATAACTCCTCAAGTCCCTAGTGACTAACCTATGAACTGTTGTCAATAACACTTGACCCAAAATCAGGTCAGGATAAAGAGGGAACAAAAAAAAACGATCATTCCAATAAAGGCGCTTTGTCAGTTTGTCCGTAATTCAGCTACATCCGGAATGATTGTGATATCGGATGACGTTTATTGGAGTTTCAAATATCTTTATATGACTTTTTTGTTTATCGCGTACAGTGACTGCATTATCTTCAGTGGTAGAGTTAAGTATCCACATATATATGTATCTATATTAATAGGCAAAGACATAAAGTGCAATTCCCTCTTCTCCTATGTTTGTCAACCGATTTTCTGTCTTTTTTTTTGCTCAGTAGCTATTAAAAAGCGTTAGTGTTATTGATAAAAAGATTTAGAAACATTTAAAATAAAACTTTGTTTTTGAATTTTTTTTTAGAATTTGGTTCGCGACGTTTCGAATGTTTTATAGCAATCATGGTCAGTCTCTCCCGTGACCATGATCGCTGTAAAGCATTCGTAAATCTAAAGAAAGCAAATATACCTAGTATTGTAGTATAAGTAAACTCTATATATAATTTTAATAATGAATATTACTAGAAATAATTTGATCGTTTTCATTCAAACTTCTTATGCCCGATTTCACCAACGTCAACAAAGTTTAAGGGATCCCCTAAGCATAGTTAGGGGGCTATTAGGGGACAGTTTTTGTTTCACCGACAGTTAGGGGTCACCTAAATGTTAAAAGGCCCCCTAAATTTAGGTGCTCGAAATATGGGCTTAAAGACGATGGTAAAACGAAATTTAATTTAGGGGCTAGTTTAGGGGACTTTTAAGCTAGGGATCCCATACGTAGGTGGTAGCTTATGGGTTGTTGGTGAAATCGAGCATCAGTCTATTAATTAAAGCGACATCTATAGTACTCGTAAAGTGCATCTAATGGGATGTGACACAATGTTTGTCAAACGAATAGGGCCATGAAAGTGGGTCGCTGTTATCTGATAAGAAGAAAGTCAATGACCCCCACAATACTGATATTGCAGCATTGTTATGATTTCCTATCGAATATTATTTATTATCTTCTGGCTACTTGACTCGCCTGTATTTAGTATTATATTAATATCCTTTTATTAAATTCACTTTTAACTAACTATGTATACCAGGGTTCGTCTAATTTGAAGAAAACATATAATATGTATAGAATTTACCTATCGATATGAAAAAGTACCCATTTCCAAAGGTTTTTATCTATAACACTAAAGCTTGTTAAAAGCTACTGAAAAAAAAAAGCTAACAAGCAGAGGAGAAAAAGGCACTGAACTCTTTCGTCTTCGCCTATTTATATGTATGTATATTGTATAAACTAACATTTTTACACATGGTAATGCCTTTTCAAATTGAAAGTATATATTTACATACATATATAAAATAATTATATAGGTGATCTGATGATGGAGTTTGAAGCTTGGAAGTAATTCAATTGATTTTAATTAATAAGTTTCATTAACTATGGCGTATTTTTAAGTTACAGATTTAGTTTTTATATTTTAAACAATACTATCATGATCGTGGATCAAACCTGTTATTTGTGACAAGCACAGATGTGTAAGTATTACCTGAAAATAAAAAAGTATATATTAACATAATTATTTATAACATATGAAAGAAAATAAAATAAATCAATTTATGAATAGTGTGACATATTTATAATTACGTTCACCTCTAGACAAGTACAAACACATTTATCCCACGGGAACCGTTAATTTTTCCGGGATAAAAATTAACCTCCTGTTTGATCGACAATATAAGGTATCAGCATGCTAAATTTTACTAAATTAGGTGCATACGTTGGTGTGACTGTATGAGTTACTATAGTTTTTTAACTATCCCACGGGAACTCTTTAATTTTTGGATGAAAAGTATGTAAAATGTTGACAAGGTACCACTACGCAAAAATCATTTAAAACGGCACAAAAGTTTTAGAGATTAGCCCGTACAAACAGACATACAGACAAACGGACAAACAGATAAAGAAACAAAAAAATTGAAAAAAAACCGGATTTGTTATATTTCTCTTTTTACATCCCCCTGACCCCGGTTTTTAGATTTTTTTTTCTATGTACAGACATTCGACCTCAACAGTTTTATTATATGTATAGATCCTCAAAAAATGGTTGTACAAACTCTCTTTTCTCTACTAATTTCAACTATATCAGTGTAATTCGGTATATTCGATAGAGATGGTGACTGAGGTGGTAGTGCATTAAGCTGCACTTGGGTGGTATTTGTCAATTGTACACATCTAATCGTATGAACAACGTCCGGTTATCGGACTCGAACCCATTATCATTTTGTGGCCCTGATCTGATTCTTATTTGATAAGGGAACTAGTTATAACTAATATCAATACCTAATCATATTTACAAAACCACATCTCGCATAACCCATTTTTTTTAATGTTGGGAAATGCATATACATTAACACAACTCACCGGTTAGAAAAACCAGTACCCACTTCTCTATGCCCATTTTCCAATCACTTGGGGTCGGCGCAGTACATCTTCTGTACTGCTGATAGGATTTGGCAAAAGTTTTACGACCGGTCGCCTCACGCCTGCCTGACGTCAACCCTCCTTGGGAATGCTATTGTCTCTCTTTGTCTGAATGGTGTTGCGGAAGTCTTGTAATTATTACGCACTTTCAATTTTGTTGTCTTTTAAAACATTTTTTATACTATTACATAAATTTTTAATGTTATTTTCCGATATATTTTAAAATAAATTTTGATTACACCATAAATTTTGTTTTGACGTTGTCAATTTTTTTCTAAAAAAAAACCAGTACCCACTAAAACCCAACAAAACATCCCCCGTCTTAATGGAGCTTCGCAGGATCGCTTGCGCACACAACTACTATGCCCTTATATGGATAAAGATATATATAGAACTACCCTCGTTTTTTAACTCAGTACTCAATCGCTAAACTCTTACTTATTGTTATGCATAGCTTATACTATAACTTTAGATCTACTTACTGAACCAATTAAAGTAAAACTTAGCTCTGTGACTAATCTCTAATTGACCAAATCAACTAAAGATGTACTCAATTCGAGTGTATGTCTTTTTGTTTGTAACGCGATATCTTCATCAATTGTAAAAAGACTTGGTATGCAACGCCAAGCTTTTCGTATTTATTTTCTTGCTAATATCCTACTCATATTATAAACGCGAAAGTTTGTAAGAATGTATGTATGGATGTATGTCTGTTACTCTTTCACGCAAAAACTACTCAATGGATTTTGATGAAACTTTACAATAATATAGCTCATACATCAGAATAATACATAGACTACTTTTTATCCCGGAAAATGTAGGGTTCCCGTGGGATAGATTTGTTTTTGTTGTTAAATAAAAAGCATTTTTATCCGTTGTTTTTCAAAGAGCAATTAAAAATTGATGTGAATTTGTATAAAAAGAGTTTATAGGCCAAAAAGTAGCATAGGCATCATTCCGGTACAAGCTTCCATGATATAGGATTCTGCCTCATGTAATATGTTACTGATTTTATATAGTCAGTGACCAATTTCAAGTAAAATAAATAAAATGAGAATTGAATCTACGACCTCATACTTAGTGGACTATGAAAAAAAAATATCTTTAAACTTTCGCCCTATTAATTAAAAATACAAATAACTAAATATTTCAAACATTAACTTAAAAGAAATGAATGGATGCTTTACAAACAGTATTAAAACTTAACGGCTTACAATTTCATCACAAAAATACCATTTAATTTTAAATCATAATAGCACACAATAAGATTGAATATCAATTGCGTCTAGCCAATGAATCAGTTTATAAATTTTGTTTAGTTTTAAACTATATAGCATATGAAATAGGGTACATTTTAGTTTAGAAGGTAAATTATCGTTCAAAGTACACGTGCACACACATGTTTCTAAGCTCCCCCAGCTTGAACTATTTAGGGTTGCACTATTTATAATTTATAAATATTGGTAAAATAATATGCCTCTGGCTTTTGAGATGAGGGTCTACTAAAAACATTGATTAAAAACATAGAATAAGAATGTACATAAATGAAAAGAAATATTTGTAAGAGCATATCATTCATACACATTCATACATACAAATATCTATTAATTATGTTACACTAGTTTTAGCCCGCGGCTTCACTCGCACAGTCAGTGTGGTGGGATCGAAGGTAGCCTATGTCCGTCTTCAGGATCTAGTTTATGTCATTACCAAATTTTTACCGAGACCTGTTTTTTTATAATCTATACATATGTATAATAAAATTGTAACTAAGTCGAATCTGTACATTAAATATTTTTTGGAAAATCTAATTGAAATAGATATTATTATCGATACAGAGGCCGAATCTTTATTTTTTTCTTGTCTGTCTGTCTGTCTGTTATCGCATCACGAGAAAACCACTAGACAGATTTTAATGAAATTTGGTATGATGATAACTGGGTATCCGGGTCAATATATAGGATACTTTTTACCGCGGGAAAATATCTCATTTCTGAGAAAAAATACAAAAACTGCATTATAAGAGCTTACTAATATGTAAAGCCTAAGAATTTGGTTTTTGGTCATCTGAACGCGGGCGGAGCCGCGGGCAATGCTAGTTATATAAAAATTGAACATTAAATGCAATGCTTAAAGCTGTTTTCACATATATATATATATATATATATATATATATATATATATATATATATATATATATATATATATATATATAATAAAGCGGGCTGAAATGTTCAAAGGAGCGCTCATTCTGTGAGGACATTTTTTATCGCTGATTGTGTATCTAGTACTTTTTTGATCGATGGGAACGAAAAAATTTGGATCTCATACAGTGAACAGCCCTAACTTCATAAGTGACGATGCCAGTGTGACCGGCGCGCGGCGTCTGGGATATTCGTTAACTTAAACTGATTACGTAGTATGAGTGTAAAGTCTACAAAACCAATTAACCACGAATATGTTGGGATATGAGTGATTCACTTATATGAATGCTGTATATGTAATACGGTTATTATCAAAAGCAAAGGTCTTAGGTTCGATTTTGATACATCTGTTTTAAAGAAAAATATAGAGCTGACACATTATGTATATTTATAAATATAACTTGTTTGTATTTCCATCATTCCCTATTTTTCATCTCCATAGAATATACTATTTAAAATTTTGAATAAAAATAATTGTCATTTGAAATCGCAAGGATTATTTGTAATTTTAGTCAGTGCAACTTTAAAATAACTAAATTAAATTAAAAATTAAAGAAAACACCCATGACTGGAGTACAAACATTCGTGCTCATCATACAAATGAATGCCCCCAGTGGGATTCGAACCCGCGACCGCTGGCACAGCAAATAGGGTCACTACAAACTAAGCCAAACCTGTCGTCAACAGTGTCTACTACCAAAATTATAGAATAATTTAGAAGATATAGGCAAAAAGGCAACGACATATTGTGATACTTATCCAAAACTCATCAGTTACGAAACTCTATATTAGGTTTAAACCAAATGGCAGCAAATGTTACTAGTATGTATATTTTTACAAGCAGACTAATGTGAGGGAGCGGTTTATGGGGGCCATAAAATTTTTATTTCTAAATCCCTAGAGATTAAAGTAAAAAGATTGCGTACGGCCTATGGGTATATTTTAAGTAGACCAACGGACTTACGTACATATAGTTTACATATAGTTTAGTATATATATATATATATATATATATATATATATATATATATATATATATATATATATATATATATATATATATATATAGTTTGTATGAAAATGAAGGTCTTATAATTTCATAAAATCGTAAAAGTTAGTTTTTCTAGTTTTAAAGCAGTAAGATTAACTATAACTGATGAATTAGAACAAAAGATATTCATACTTTATTATTATAAATGTGAAAGTGTGTTTGTTTGTTTGTCCTTCTTTCACGTCGACATACTGAGTGACAGATTGGCGTGATTTTTTGTGTGGAAAAAGTTGGAGTGCTGAAGAGTGACATTGGCTACTTTTCACTGCGGTAAATTATCACATTCCCACGGGAAAAAAAATAAAAAAAAGGTTACAATACAACTCACAACAACTCATCATACCTATGTACATGTATAATATGTATTCATCCCTTTTTAACGTCCCACTGCTGGGCACGGGCCTCCCTTCAGTACGAGGGGGATCAGGCCATAGTCCACCACGCTGGACAAGTGCGGGTTGGCGGACTTCACATGTCTTTCAAAAACTTGCTAAGTTCTCTCTGACATGCAGGTTTCCTCACGATGTTTTCCTTCACCGTAAGGCAAGTGGTAATCATGTTAGAAATGATTCGCACATGAAAATATCAGAGGTGCGAGACCTGGGGTTTGAACCCGCTTCACTCGGTTTCCCAAGCGAGCGCGTTACCACTGGGCTACCACTGCCTTATGTATAATATATAGTCTATCTATTCCATGCTAATCGTTTAAATAATACCTATGGATGAAATCGAGCGAAGCAAGCGTGAGTCGCAAATAACTTTATAATTAATAAGAACAAATACTAGCGGATTTAATTGATTCACGACAATTAAAAATTCGTTCACCCATCCAACACGTGCTGTAGATAGAGTTGCTTAACTATAATAATGCAGAAAACACAACAAAAAGCAAAACCGCGCGCAAACGCTAGTAAAAGATAATTGCAACTTGTGGAATCTAAATTACTCTATTCGTACAAACAATAAAGCAAACTGCGTTAAAATATTATCGTCTTAATGACTTTCAAGTCTATAAATATAACTAACTATAAGTAAATTTTCGTCGAGGCTTTGTCTTATATATAGTAAAAACATCTACAATTTATGGACTTACAATTCGTTGGCTCACTATTACAAGGTACTATGTTAATTTTCATAAAATTTAGTAATTTTTACATAGAACTTCGTTATTTTGTTATCGTAAAAAAAACAACATAGAACTATGTAAAATTGAATATTTTGTAGTTATAGTGCCGCTATCTAGTGGTTTGTTTTTGCAAAACTGTAGCTAATGACACATAGAACTTTGTAGCATTAATAACTAAATAAGTACTAAAGTTGTAACATAGAAACTTGCAATTGTGAGCCAACGATATTTTATTTTACATTATATCTATACGTAATGCCTATAGAGTTACTAGCTAGCTCACCCTCGCTCTGCTCGGGTTCGTTCCTACTTAAGTTTTAACGTTTAGCTCAGAGATGAAATATTTTCCCGCAGTAAAAGTAACATATAGGATATGTTAACTCGGATAACCAGCTATCATCATACCAAATTTCATCAAAATCCCAATAGTGGCTTTTTCGTGACGCGGTCACAGACAGACAGACAGACAGACAAAAATTGTAAAATCTATAGATTCGACATCTGTGTCGATAAAAATGACTAGTTCAATAAGATTTTCCAAAAAACATTTCATGTACAGATTCGAGTCTATTAGAATTTTATTATTTGTATAGATTATTTTTGTTTATTTGTTTCTTTGTGTAATTAATAATCTCTGGGACTACGAAATCTATTTTTTTTTAATAAATAAATAGCATTACTATCAAGTAAACATCTATATCTAGATAACAGCGTTGCCAACTATAGCTAAGCACCGTCACTTGGAAGGACACGAGAAGTCATCAAAATCGGTCAAGCCGTTTACGAAGGGAAAAATTATGAACACACATACACTATAATTTTATATTATATATTCAAATGTATCTAAATAAAGCATTTATTATTAAGTACATAAATTCCAGTCACTGGCGCCACGACCAGATAATACGGTGTTTGTTGCTAAATAAGAACACATCTTTGTTTATAATATAAGTTAAATATGTTTGATAATGAAGGTTATGGGTTCAATTTTCGCCTCGTGTTTTAATTGAACATAAGGAATTAAATGAAGAATATTTTCTGCTAATCTTCTCTGTTCTACTCCCCTGTCTTCACTCTCTGGCCCATAAACTATTTCAATACAATATATCATTTTTAAACTAACTAGATGTTCTATAACTTTTAGAAATATTTTTTTTTAACTTATCTATATACTAATACTATAAAGAGGTAACGTTTGTGAGTTTGTGGCGTTGTAGGGGAAAATCTCTGGAACTACTGAAGCGTTTTATATGAAACTAGCATTGCCCGCGGCTCCGCCCGCGTTCAGATGACCAAAAACCAAATTCTTAGGTTTTACATATTAGTATACTCTTATAATGCAGTTTTTGTATTTTTTCTCATAAATGAGACATTTTCCCGCGGCAAAAAGTATCCTATATCGTGTCATCATACCAAATTTTATCAAAATTGGTCCAGTGGTTTTCTCGTGATGCGGTAACAGACAGACAGACAAAAATTCTAAAAACTATGGATTCGGTCTCTGTATCGATAATACTGTCTATTTCAATAAGATTTTCCAAAAAATATTTAATGTACAGATTCGACTTAGTTATAATTTTATTATATGTATAGGATTAAAAAGATAGTTTGAGACTCTAGGAAGGACATAGGATAGATTTATCCCGGAAATCATCCGTTAGGGGATTAAAGTTTGTGTTGGGAATTTATGAAGGTTTGGTTTATATGAAGGGTGATTACCCTTGAATTTATAATCTTTTAAATTTTTAACGAATCTTGAGAACTTTGATTCACAATGAATGAAAATGTCAAGTAAATAATCTTACATCAATATTGTCAGTACAAAGTGTTATGTCGATTCGTTATTTTTTTGCTTTTTGTAAAAAGAGCAAAGTAACAAACACGCACATCCATACTTAATATTATAAATGTGAAAGTGTGTTTGTTTGTTTGTTGGTCCTTATTTCACGTCGAAACGGATTGACGGATTGGCGTGATTTTTTGTGTGGAGATAGTTGGAGGGCTGGAGAGTGACATAGACTTTTTACCGCTGGAGATCATCTCATGCCCACGGGAACACACGTTATAATACAACCAAAAAAAATGCATGATCCGAATTACTTGAAACTTGGTATTAATGCTCTTCAATACAATAAAATAAATACGTATTTTAGCACTTTTCAAAATTCATTCCATAAGGGAGTAAAATAGGGGATGAAAGTTTGTATGAAAACTACCTTTTTAGAATTTTTTTGTAGTTTTAGGGCGAGCGAAGCCGCGGCTTCTGCTAGTTTATAAAATTACTGACAATTCATGCGCTTGTTTAGCAATACTAATGTTTGCTTAGAGATCGATATTCTACCATAATCATTATGGATTTTTTTTATTGACAACACTAAAGCTCTTCAATAGCTACTTAACAAAAAAAAAAAGAAAATCATTTGACAATCAGTGGAGAAAGATCTCATGATAAGTATTGAACAATAAAGGCAGTCTTCACATTTTTTTAATTTTATTTAAACTTAATAATAAAATATTTTACTTTCGTTTCTAATTTACATTGTAGTAAATATATAGACCTGCAAACTCTAACACTCGCTAATGTCAATTAGATACCATTTAGGTGAATCACCGTCCTTGCGCGGATGTCTTGGCTACCGGTTTGCTCTTTTGATAGGGCTCTAGCTAACTAATAAATTAAATATTATAAGTTACACACAACAGCTAGCTTAAAAAAAAATCTTGTGTGTTTTTATTTTTTTACGTGTATACAGCATTTATACTTAAAGAATACACTACCTGTCGTCGTAATCACAAAATTATATTAAATTGAAAAAGATAAAGAAAAGCATATAAAAATTAAAATAAATATAAAAAATGTTATGTAAAAAATATTGTTGCAAAATTCAGTATGAATAGAAACACGTTTAGGTCAGTTTGTAGTGACCCTACTTGCTGTGCCAGCGGTCGCGGGTTCGAGTCCCGCTGGGGGCATTCATTTGTGTGATGAACACGAATGTTTGTACTCCAGTCATGGGGGTTTATGTTATAATATGTATGTATTTAAAGTTATATATGTGTAGTGTATCAGCTATCTCGTATCCATAACACAAGCCTCGTAGCTTAATATGGAACTAGATGGTGCTGTGTGTCTATGTCCCAACAAAAAAACAACATCGTCTATGTATAGAGCCGCAGTGTGTCGCAAGATCGGTCGGTCCTACGCCTATATCTCACCAGTCGCGTTAAATCGACCTCCCAAAGGAGTATGAGAGTGGCAGGAATAGAGAGTGCACGTTGTGTCAAATATCTCCTGCGCAGTTGGCTAGTCTCAATGAGATTGGCCGCCGTAGCCGGAATCGGTCAGGAGAACATCATCTATACGTAGGATAGTAAAATTCTAACTGAGCCGAATCTGTAGATTAAATATTTTTTGGAAAATCTTACAGAATAATTCATTATTATCGATACTATTATAATTTTAAGCCCGTTTATTGAGGAAGGCTATACGCTATATATCATCATGCTACTACCCAAGGGAGTGGAGCAGTAATCATAAATGTCAACAAATCGGGCAGACTTCCATACATTATTGTAAAACTGATGTTTATATCGGAAGTTTGAACGCGGGCGAAGCCGCGGCTATTGCCAGTATATTATTAAAGTGTATTTAAGTAGTTAGTGGAAGAAGATTTATTGAATTGTACTGTAAATATATTAGTACTATTGATTTTTATCAAAGTTAACTGCCACTGCCAATCAAATTAGCTTTCTGTAAAGGGGAGACTGTGTTGTTAATGGACGTGTTCTACATGAATTAATTATTATTTGACCGATTTTAATATGTTTTCGTTTTAGACATATTTTTTTTGAATAAAATTAAAGTTAACTCTCACTTTTATCCGTCAGGAAAAGTGGGTCAAAATTGGTTCGACCAAACATAAGTGTGTACAAACAGACAAATTAATAACATACAAATAATATCTTCTAAACACATTTCAGTTGCGGCGGTCTATTTCACCAAGATTAGTCTGCTGCGCCGGACGTAATGTAGCACACATGTGACACACAAAACCTGCAATCTCTATTCGTCTCACTCTCACATTCTAATAGGATGACATCTTGAAAAAAAAGAAAAATAAGACGCAAAATTCAAAACCGACATATCACAGAGATGTCCACACCGTGATTTGTGGCAGAAAATTCCAGTAACTATCTACCCGGGACTCAAATGTGTTCGACAGTTATAATAAAGACTTGCTAAAACGACCTACAAGTATTAGCTCGCCACATCACCCTGCTGTCTTGCTGCGTGTTTCAATACACCGTTTTATTTAAAACTAAAGTAAAGTTATTACGTTTAGCTCAGAGATGAGATATTTTCCCGTAGTATGAGCATCCTATAGGTTGGCCCGACAACCAGCTATCATCGTACTAAATTTCAACAAAATCTGTCCAGTGGTTGAAAGACAGACAAAAATTGTATAATCTATAGATTCGGCCTCTGTATCGATAATAATGACTATATCAATAAGATTTTCCAAAAAATATTTAATGTACAGATTCGGCTTGGTTAGAATTTTATTATATGTATAGATAGAAGTTAATAGATTTATTGCCATCCTTATACTTGACCTACACCGAAGTCTAACCTTAGATGCCACAGCCTTAGCGACATATGCTCAGGTCGCATTCCACAGATAATGAGAAGTAATTAAGTATATTATAATTATAGTTATTAAACTAAATATGGTTTCATTGAAGAAATAATTGCGAACTAAACTTAATACTACGTTGTTTTATAAATAGATCGACTTTAAAAATATTTTTATAACTCTGCACGATTATTATTATACTAGCGACTCACCCTCGCTTCGCTCGGATTCGTCCTTAGCTTGATTCCCCACACAAACTTTCATCCCCATTTTCACCCCCTTAAGGGATGATTTCCGGGATAAAAAGTATCCTATGTCCTTCCCAGGGTCTGAAACTACCTTCTCACCAAGTTTCATCTAAATCGGTTCCGTATATCCAGAGATTACCCCTACAACGTTACAAACTCACAAACTCACAAGCTTTACCTCTTTATAATATTAGTATAGATAATTAATCAGTCCAATGCATGTCAAACTCATGCACAGAGGTTTTTATAGCTTTAAATTTCATATAGCAAACTTGGAGTCAAATTCGCATTTACATATCTGCATTTCTTTTTATTTTTAAACTAGCGACTCACTCTTGCTTTGCTCGGGTCCGTCCCTGGGTGATACTTTAAACTGACTTAATTTTTATTTGTAAGCCGATTGAAATAAAACAAATACTTAATGTTTAGAGAAGCTTACCACAATACATTAGTGAAAATCGAACTCAACTCGGTTAAGCCGTTTATGAGAATAGCGCGCACAGACAAACGGACAAAAATTCCTAAAATCATTGTTTTGGGTTCTATTGCGTTAATAAAGACCCCCAATAATAGTTTTTCTCAGATATCTTCCAAATTTCAAAATTCATCAAAAATATTCCAAGCTATATTCTTTTTCTAAAATAAAAGTAGCATAAATTACTCCTTATAACATCAGTTATCTGCCAGTGAAAGTCCAGTCAAAATCAATCCAGCCGTTTTGGAGATTAGCCGGAACAAACAGACAAACAGACAGACAAAAGTATTAAAAATTGTATTAATTGAAATAAGTACCATATACAATTTCATATGCATTTAGTAAAAAGCTGTTATTTTGACATTATAAACAAACACTTCATTATATATTAAAAAATTTATTTATCTGGATAGATGTATAGATATGTCCTCTTGAATGATTTCAACTACGGTAGCCAATCTTACTGAGAACTTTGAAAGAAAGTAGCACCTTAAGAAGGACTTTTAAAAGTGTGTTCCTTAGCGGAGAGGGTTCAGATTGTGATAGACTATCTACATTATCGTAGCACATAAGAAACAATTTCTCAATTGTACTTTAAAAATATTTTTTTAACTACTCCATTGTTAAGTAGTAAAAAGTTTCACAAACGATGTCGAAAGGACTCGCAATACAACACAATAAATGTAAGAATGTCGACAAAAAAATATTTCCTAGACATGAATGCTTGACTATGAATTACTGGGCATTGTTTTAATTTGCTATTATGTTGCGAGCCATTCACTAAGCACACCTAAGCTTTTTTATAGCACAATTCATATATGAACAGGTAAAGCTCAAATCCGACATTTACAAGAATTTCATATTATTTTTACTGTTTTAATTGACAGGAGTTAATGTTTGAGCTATTTTAGCACTTGTAATTCGTCCCTAGCTTGTTCCCAATACAAACTTTCATCCCCATTTTCATCCCCTTAAGGATGATTTCCGGGATAAAAAGTACCCTATGTCATTTCTTGGGTCTTAAGTTATCTTCTTACAAAATTTCATCTAAATCGGTTCATCCAGATCCAGAGATTACCCCCTACAACGTCACAAGCTCATAAACTCACAAACTTTACCTCTGTATAATATTATATTAGAATAGATTTCTCATTCAATTATTTATAATTTGTATATATTTATGATATGAATATATATTATTGTTTAAAATTTTTACAACACAGTTTTACAGTACTGGTCCTAGCATATGTAGAGTCCTGGTAAAGTAGTTGGATGTATTTTTTTAAAGGTAGAATTCTTTTTTATAATCAATCAATATTTTTTAATAAAACTATCTTTTCGGATTATTTCGCGGATTTATTTTGATTTTTGGTTCCCGACGTTTCGAATGCTTTACAGCATCCATGGTCACGGGAGAGACTGAGGTTACATGTCTTGAAGGTATAGTTGTTACAGACAGCCTACCCACAATGTGCTTAAAAACGGACACATTTTTATTCTCCAGATTTCCTACTTTAAACAGACATAAACAAAAAGACAAATATTCTCTATAAAGCCTTATATTATTTCCAACCCTTTAAATGCACTCGACGCACCCCGCAAGTAAGAGGGTAAAACAAAAGAAAGTGTTAATACAAGTATTCTTATGGGATCCAAAAAGCACCCCCTAAACGGTTAAACCGCAACCCTTAAAATGTTTCGGCATTACAATATATCTCATCTCTATAGTCAAAATATAAATAAATATGTTGGGACATTAACACATAGCACCATCTAGTTCCATGGTTAGCTACGAGGCTTGCGTTATGGATACCGGATAGTTGATACACTACATATATAACTTTAAATACAAATATAAACACCCATGACTGGAGTACAAGCAATCATGCTCATCACACAAGTGAATGCCCCCAACGGGACTCGAATCCGCGACCAACGCTAGCCAAACGTGTCGTCAAAATAAATAGATATAAAAGTGAAATAAATAGATCTGAGAACCTACCATCTACTTTAACAAAGCGATTTATTTCTACGATTTAAAACGGGATATTCACCATGTAAGTAGCACTTAGAAGTAGAGATGCGATATACATATATATACCCGTAATCTTGGCGTTTGTAACAGTGCTGAAATGTCGGAAACTCTCGAAAGTAACTGCTAAATATGGTAAACATCTCATTTAACATAATAATAAAAATATTTTCAGTGACAATGAAAGTTTGAAGACTCATATCGATTTATATCTGACTAGCATTGCCCGCGGCTCCGCCCGCGTTCTGATGACCAAAAACCAAATTCTTAGGTTTTACAGTTAGTATACACTTACATTGCAGTTTTTGTATTTTTTCTCAGAAATGAGATATTTTCCCGCGGTAAAAAGTATCCTATATGTTGACCCGGATAACCAGCTATCTCTTTACCAAATTTCATCAAAATCCCTCCAGTGGTTTTTCTGTGATGCGGTAACAGACAGACAGATAGACAAAAGTTCTAAAAACTATAGATTTATCTGAAAACAATGTTTATTCCAATAAGATTTTCTAAAAAATATTTAATGTACAGATTCGGCTTAGTTACAATTTTATTATATGTATAGATGTCCTGTCTAGTTTAGTTTCTTAAATTATATCGCTAGTTTTCGTACTATCTACATTCTACAGTGTTGTAAGTTGGTCCGCGTCTGAATTGAACTACTGCGAATTACATGAGTGACATTGGCGTTTTAGGTTCATTTTAAATTTTGTTATAACTGCGAACTAAAATGAATACCTTTACTTTTAGTTAATGATAATTAATTAGATTCGTTAAAATGAATCAAATGAGCTTAAAAGCTTTAATAGAAAGCTTCGACTTAAAGTTTTTTAAATAGTTGAAAATTAATTCATAACTGCCAAAGATATTGCTTAATACAAAAGTATATCTTTGTAGTAGTTTTAAAATACTGTTTTAATATTATATAGAGAATTATATGTTCTCATGTAATTAGTAATACATATTTGTAGATAAAAAAATATTAGATTTAAGTAAATTGTAAATCTACATATATTAATATTATAAAGAGGAAAGATTTTCTTGTTTGTTTGTTTGTACCGAATAAGCTCCGAAACTACTAAACCGATGTAGATGAAATTTAGTAAGGTAATTTGTTTGTGACCCTGGGAAGGATATGGAATAGTTTTTATCCCGGAAATCATCCCATAAAGGGGTGAAAATGGGGATGAAAGTTTGTATGGGGAAGCAAAGAAGCAACAAAGAGGGTGAGTCGCTAGTGTACAATACGTATACTGTATAAATAAATGAATAAATATCTGTAAATGTGTGTGTAGATGAACTTAAAAAATTGCCGAGTTATAGATAGTGGGCAGATATATGAACTTGAGCCACACCTGCTTCTTACCTTTCCTATTTGGTGGCTCGACTGCAAATTTCATAACAACAAATTAATATTTTAGCATCTTTATCTCTCCATCTATGTGTCAATATTTATGAATACATGACCATATATCTTAATGTTGCTAAATATTCTGAGACCTTCTAACTCGGTGAAATATTTGTAATTAGACACTTGACCGACTTGAACAAAGGGAAGTACTCAATTCGAATGTATTATTTTTTTATATTATAAACTTTGGCTAATTGGAAGCTGATTTTCATTTTTCTTTATGTAATGAATATGGTGCAGCCGAATCAGCGTTAAGGAGTAAAAAACATACACATACATATGTACATAGTAACTTCTGTATTTATAATTATTTCCCGACCAATTTCGGCCACGGCGGCCAATCTCGCTATGACTAGCTTTTTTTTTAACGTTGGGAAATGCATTTACGCACGATCTGTGGGACTCACCGGCAAAGCCAGTACTACCCACTAAAACCCAACAAAACCTTCCCCCGTCTTAATGGGGCGTCGCAGGATCGCTTACGCATTCAACTACGACGCCCCGACGGTAGGTCTGCCGAAGCAGACCACAACAACCATGGGGTTGCTCCAAAGTCCACTCTTATAGGCTGGCGGCTTGTATATTTATATAATATACAAGCCGCCTGCCTGCTTCTCATTATTAGTATATTTAAAAAATAAACATTAGAAGTTCACTTGGTGGTATTATCGTATTACACCATAAAACATAGACCAAAATTGATACGTTCCACCTCTTTAAATTCTATCCAAAAGAGAATAGAATAACTGGCAGTAACTAGTCTATACAAATATATATAATAAAATTCTAACTCAGTCGAATTTGCACATTAAATATTTTTTGTAAAATCTCATTGAAACGTCATTATTATCGATACCGAATCTAAAGTTTTTAAGAATTTTTATCTGTTTTTCTGTTTGTCTGTCTGGGAACTCATCACGAGAAAACCACTAAACAGATTTTGATGAAATTTGGTACGATGATACCTGGTTATCCGTGTCCACTATAGGATACTTTTTACTACAGGAAAGTATCTCAAAATGTTAAAACGTAACTAGGGAACGAGGTTGTGTCGCTAGTATGTAATAAAAAGTAACAAAAGATGACATTGAACTAGCAAAATAGATCAAGATATATATCGGTCGGAGTTAATACCTAGCAATCAAATACAATTGCGTATTCACATATATCAAGATAGATAAAACTGCCAATTAAGTTAACAAAATAACGATAGCAACATCGATCATTTAAACATGACAGCATCCAAAAATACCAAAAAAAAAAAACATTAAAAAAAATTCTGTCTATTTTTTCTTCGTAAGAAATTTATATTCAAAAAACTTCAGCTTTAGAAGAACTGGTGAAAGGAACTCAGTGGGAATCTTATATATATATATATATATATATATATATATATATATATATATATATATATATATATATATATATATGTATATATATATGTACAATATACCTACCACGCTATGTACGTACTAACACTACTAAACAATACTTAGTAAGCCACTCACTATTTTAAAAAATTGATTAAATAATATTCAAAAATGGCAACAAACTACCTACCTTACAATATTTGTTGATTTAATTCTAAATATTTTTTTTAATAACTATTTTAATTAAATATACCGATAAAAATAGACTAAGGTTTTAGGCCTCTCAAAGGTCATTATATATGTAGTTGTTATAGACAGCACCTACTACCAAAATACTACATATCATAATTTTCTAAAATACAAAATGGCACCAAAGTACTTTACAATACTTATTAATTTTAATTTTAAACAAGTTTTATAATCCCTATTAAAAAAAAAAATTTAAATTTCAGCATAACAAGCACATAATGGAGATAAAAGAAGAAACCCGTTTTCGGGTCCTGAAAACTCGGAACCAAATATATATTTAAATTTTCTATTTTTTCTATATCATTTTATTATTTCATATTTTTTTTATTATTCCATTAAAATAATTTTTTTATAAAATTTAATTTTATTTCCAACGGCCACGTTAAGACAATAATTTGTCATGTAATGATGTATTTATTATCTGTCAAAATATAACGTAAAACCTAACTTAAAAATAGCGTATTTAAAATCCGACTTAACTAACTTGGCCACCACTGAAGCCCATGAAAATTGGCATCGTGATGTTTTTCTAAATATATTTATTTATGACTAATTATCAAGCTTGTAACACCGTGCTCCAGTTTGTATGTGGAATGATTTTGTCTTTTGCCTTTGTATAGTTTTAAAATATCAGAGCTGCGAGACCCGGGATTTGAACCCGCTTCACTCGGTTGACCAAGCGAGCGCGTTACCACTGGGCTACAACTGCCTACTGGGCTACCACTTGTTTAGGAGATAATGAAAAAATAAAAGAAAGCAACTTGCACGGTATCTAAGAACACATCCGAGCAAAATCGGGGTGCATAGCTAGTTCAGAAAAATAGTTTATATGTATTAATTATATACTAAATTACCATCAAAATCGTGACCTTACGCACGTACGTTCCACTTAATCAAGTTACTACGAAATTTTTACAGTAATTTGACGTGTTTTGATTATTTCTTTGAAACTCATAGATTAATATAAACAAGTCAAAAACAGTAGTGATTTCCAATTTTGCGTAATTAAATGATCTTCATTCTAAAAATAAATTATGATGAAATATCAATAGTTATTTATCTATTATACGTATATACAACATTTTTCAAGGCCGGGCATTTCAACATATACTGAAAACGAAAAGATATTAATGGCTTTTTATTATAATATTATGAAATAGCGTCTTACCCTCGCTTCGCTCGGGTGCATCCCTAGGCACGTTTTAATTTTTTGAGCGGAACTCTGATTCTTTTTCTAAAATTAAAATAGCCTAAGTTATTGCTTATAAAATCACCAATCTGCCAGTGAAGGTTCCGTCAAAATCAGTCCAGCCGTTTTGGAGATTAGCCGGAACAAAGAGACAGACAGGCAGACAAAAAATTTAAAAATAGTTTTTCCTATAAGTACCGTAACCCATGTAAATATCGAACACACATCTTTTTCACTATTATTTTAATATTTTTTGTTTAGCAAATTTATAAAAAACCGCTATTACTAATATGGAAAGACTCACTCCTTAAAAGAACTGTCGAATTAGATGTCGAATTAAATTTACATGAACAAACACCCAGAAATTTGCTCGTGTCATAATGACATGTACACTGACACATATTTCATGTATTATATCATGCTATTTAAATAATTTCTCAGAAGATCAACGTTATGCACCAAATATGGCCATATTACAAGCGCCATGACGTCGTGAGGAAAATAATCATATAAATTACCTAATAACTTTTACGAATCCTGTAACCTTCAAATACGACATCAACAAGGGTCCAGCCTTCGAACCAAACAAACAAGTAAATTGTGTAATTTTATATGCCATTATTTTGATCAAATATGGCCACACCCACGTGTATTCGCAAAAAGTTTATTTAAGGCCCACTCTACACATACTTAAAAATATAAACCACTAATAATATTTTTAATGTAATAGTTTGTGAGTGTGTGTTTGTTTGTTTGTTACTTCTTTACGCTGTAACCGCTAAACGGATTTTGAGTGAAACTTAGAATAAGGATAGCTTATATCTTAAATTAACATATAGGTACATACTACATAGATTAACATATACATAAGTACGTAATACCTATACTTTTATCAACGTACCTTGTGAGCGAGGCCGCGTTTGAAAACTAGTATAAAAATAAGATGGAGTACAAACATAAGGTTTTACTAAGACGATTTAAAAAAAAATATTTAACGCACGAGCTCACATGAGAACTACTAGAATAAATGTTACAATATTGGTGTCAATTTTGAAATAACAGGGTGAAGAAAACTGCCTGCCCCCTCATCTCGTCACACAGCTGCCTAAGATGCGGTGAAGCGCTCGCGAGCACCCTGTATGTCGAATATCTAAATCTGGTAGCAAAAACGATCGTATCCACAATTTTGTACACGTTCGTCCTGCCATTTCAAAGTGAAGATAAAAAGTAACCTACGTGCTATTTCAGATCATAATCTATCTCTGTGGCAAATTTCATCCAGATTAGTTTAGCCATTCTGGCGTGATTGAGTAACAAACATTCATTCATCCAAATTTTAGCATTTACAATTTGTAATAGTCCGATATAAATACATAGATCAATGATAATTTCTTTCCAACCAACTTCTTCAAAAAGGAGGTTTTCAATTCGGCTCCTATTTTTTTACAACAAAAATAACTTATAATATCTACATCCGATGCTTTGCGTTGTATAAAATCAATAGTGTGTATATTACTTTATACACTTAAAAGCTGTTAAACGTGGAGGTGTCTATTTATGGTGTGACCTATAAAAACTGCGCCACATTTGATAGAGCTCTATACAAAACATAGGCTTAATTAAATAGTTGAGTAGCTGTATTTTATGTTTTATCAGATTGTTATTGTCAAATAATTGGATTTCGAATTAATTTTGTCAAATATCTTGTCTCAGCGCTGTCTATTACATCGGTAGTCAAAGATTCAATTCCATCGAAGGCAAATATTTTTATTAGTAGTTAGGACATACAAAAGTGTGATCTTTGTCGTAATAGCTTATATTAGTTTGTATTTCAGTGTTTGTTTACATCTCAAAGCTCTAATCCATACATATAATAAAATTCTAACTGAGTCAAAGCTGTATATTAAATATTTTTTGGAAAATCTTATTGAATAAGTCATTATTAATCGATACCGAGGCCGAATCTATAGTTTTTAAAATTTTCGATGTCTGTCTGGGAACGCATCACGAGATAACCACTAGATAGATTTTGATGAAATTTGGTATGATGATAATTGGGTATTCGGGTCAACACACAGGATATTTTTTACTGCGGGAAAATATCTCATCTCCGAGAAATCTAAATGTTAATTAATAAAACATGCTCCTCCAGGTAAATTTCTAAAAATTAATTATCATTGTTAACTGTAACACCGGTGTGTCCGCAGTCGTTGAAGGATTAACAAACATGTCACCAAAAATTTGCTTTAGGGAATTTTTATCTAAAAAATCTCTATTCCGGAAATTTTTGGTATGACAACCCTATATCATTAAACTTGTTATAAAATTATCTATGATATTTGGTACGTTCCGGAATACGATACGGTGCGAAATTAATAGATTTACTATTTATTTTACACCCCTTCCCTACTACCGTATGCAATTCCCTGCACCTTAAAGTTTCTTCTGGAAGAAATCGATGTTTTAGCAATAAGACCACATATAAATGTTCTATGTTTTTATATATTCTTTTCATTTGGATGTACAATTAAGAGTTGTTTCTTGAGACCTATCTTTAACTATAGAACATTGACCGGAGTGTCAGTGGCCAGCAATATACTCGTAAATAATAGACGGGTAATTTTATGAGATTATGACATGCGATCGAAATTATTAAAGTAATTCAAACAATTAACGTCATCCCACTCAGTGGTCATATATGTAACATGTTTTAACAATCACATATCATAATACGAGTACGTTCTTAGATGTAGGCGAATAAATGAAATTTAAAATAAAACTATCCTTTCGGATTTTTCGCGGATTTATTTGTTGTGTGTGTGTAATGCTTTACAGCAATCATGGTCTCAGGGAGACTAAGTTTTTAGACGTCGCATTAAAATTTAAAATACTTGAACTTTCCTAGAACAAAGTAAGCAAATCTTTTCGATTTTAAACTAATTTTAATATGTGAATTACGAGAAGTTCAGATCACACATTAATTTCATACCACAGGGCTCTAATCTAATTTTAGAGTTAGTTAAAGGAGTGTTAGTAAAAGAATGTTTAGGCTGAGAAACTATTATATAAAGTAGTTTTTCGAATGAGTATGCGAGACTATTTGTCCGTGCCTTATTTAGAGTTTTGGTTTTATTTTGTCGTTATCTATACTAATACTAATAATATTATAAAGAGGTAAAGTTTGTGAGTTTGTGAATTGTGAGTTTGTGACGTTGTAGGGGGTAATCTCTGGACCTACTGAACCGATTTAGATGAAATTTGGTAAGAAGATAGTTTAAGATCCTGGAATGGACATAGGATACTTTATATCCCGTAAATCACCCCTTAAGGGGGTGAAAATGGGGATGCAAGTTTGTATGGGGAATCAACCTAAATTATAAACCATATAAATTATAAGCCCTTTCAAAAATTTTAAAGCAAAATAACGAAATTATTCTCACGTTCAAATTTGAAGTCCTATAGCAGTTAAAGACTAATAAAGTACGATGAAATTAATAGATTTAAAGTACATATCAAGTAACGTAATTTTGACTGTCTGTATGTTTAACTAATGGGCTTAGACTTTCTAGTGCGTGGCACTTGTTCTAGTCACGTGTCGGTCTAAAGGACTATTTCGGCACACGAGCAGTAGGGCTGTCGTTACTATGTAAGTGAGCAACTCTTTTGTATTTTTATTTACTTAGTATACTAGGTAAAGCATCAATTTTTTAACGTCCTCTGCTGGGCTCAGAGTCGGGCCTCCCTTTAATGGGAGGAGGATCAGGTCATAGACCACCACTCTGGCCAAATGCGGGTTGACGGACTTAACATATCTCTTAAAATAAACTAGCTAAGTGTTCTGCTCGGGCAGATTTTCTGTCATCAAGTGATCATGTTAAAATATTTTTAGTTAATATCAGAGATGCCAGAACCGGGATTTGAACCCGTATGTAGGTTTTCCGAGCGAGCCCATCACCACTGTCACTGAATAAGAATCTTTCTTTGTTTATAATAAACTTATTTTATTCAATTCAATTTTCCATAATTAAATAGTCCTATACATTGACCCGGATAACCAGCTATCATTATACCAAATTTCATCAAAATCTGTCCAGCGGTTTTCTCGTGATGCGTTCCCAGACTTTATTATATGTACCTATAGATATAAAATATGCTCAATAAATACTGACAGCCCTATAACGTAGTTGCAAAACGATTAAGAATGTCGCCCACCCAGCGAAATGTGGCCGGTGTGGTGGGCGGACGCGTGACGACTTTAAGAGTGCTTACTGTTTGTTGATTTAGAATACCATTGTAAAATACTTGTTAGAATTAGAAGCCTCGTTAATAATTGATTATTTAGTTATCTTCGAAACGTATCTTATTGAGTTAGAAGAAGTTAGTTTAAAGGAGAAGATAGATGAGGCTAATTATTTGTTTTATTTCTCTAATAGAAACGTTTTTTTTATTACCCGACTGCGGCGAAGCCCAAAGGAGGGTTATGTTTTTGACCTGTATGAATGTATGTGTGAATGTACAAATACATATATACGTAGCGATTCTCGCAGTTAGTATAAAACTTGTATGTCTCCGACTGCTATTATGTTTCT
Source organism: Brenthis hecate (assembly GCA_951806755.1). Lineage (NCBI taxonomy): Eukaryota > Metazoa > Arthropoda > Insecta > Lepidoptera > Nymphalidae > Brenthis > Brenthis hecate. Next base: position 823,502 of record OX638249.1, read on the forward strand.
TCGTCAACTTGTTCTTATCTTTTTAATTCGCTTTTTGCGCAGTCGGGTTTTTTTAATTTTTTTTTTTTTTTTTTTTAATTTAAAATGAAATTTAGTTAAAAAGTAATCTTATGATATATGGATCTATCTTTTATAACATCTTCATTAAAAAACAACTGAAAGGATTACAGAGAGACACAGACAGACCAAGGAGTAAGAGTTACTCATAAAGGTTGCTAAAAGATGGCACACCTGAGCGAAGTAACCAATTTATTAGTTAATAATAATAAAAAAATATGATGTTCTCCTGACCGATTCCGGCTACGGCGGCCAATCTCATTGAGACTAGCCAACTACGCAGGAGATATTATAGTGCACAAGTGTACGCGCAGACAACGTGAACTCTCTATTCCTGTCACTCTCATACTCCGGTGGGACGACCACTCGACACGACCAGCGAGAGTGTTGGCTCAGGACCGACGGCTTTACGTGTTCTCCGAGGCACGGGGGTGAAACACCGCCAACTTCCCAACTCCGGGCTGTTATTGAGGTTTAATATACAGAAAGACTCAATAACTAAACTTGGCCCGACCCGGAACTCGAACCCAGGACCTCCGGGTGTGCAGCCGTACATGCTAGCCACTACACCACCGAGGCAGTTAAAAATATATAGAGTATACATTATAAGAAATTAAATATTATACTGAACCTATCTTTAAATTAAATTGAGTCGGTTTTAACCAAAACATAGAGACCTTAGCATTGCAAAACCCGTCCACCGTGTATGAACCAACTATTTTTGGTAACCACGAAACGGTACAGCGATCTGCTTGTTGATTATTATTTAGTAGATAATTATTCGTTACCTTGTTTTTAAAATGATGGATGTCTTTATATGTAATGTACATAAAACTGTCGAGTACGATCTTTATTTATTAAACAACTGATGGAACGTCACGCGAATCCTACTCACCCTTGCCCTATTTTTAACCGACTTCCAAAATCGAGGAGGTTCTCAATTTGTCGAAATCTTTTTTTTTATGTATGTTCACCGATTACTCGAAGACGCCTGAACCGATTTGGAAAATGTTAATTTTGTTTGAAAGGGTATACTCCCCAGGTGGTCCCATATAAATTTTATTGAAATCGGTCGAGGGGTTTTTAAAAATATCAACAATAAAATTTTTTTTAAACAAATTGTTTAATCGAATATGTTATTAAAAACTTTCTTCCTACAAATTACCTGCTTATTACGTCTACACTAAAAATATAAAAATAAAAACGTAAAAAAAAACCGACTTCCAGGCACTAAAATATAAAAAATAACTAAACGGGGGTTTTCATTTAGAATAGATACCTAATCAGATATTTTGGAAGTCGGTGCCAGCCGACAATATTTTAAGATATGAATATCTAATAGGTAAATATGTATTTTACGTATAAAATATATTAGATTTCCTATGCGTCGGCTGGCACCGACTTCGAAAATATCTGATTAGGTATCTATTCCAAATGAAAACCCCCGTTTAGTTATTTTTTACATTTTAGTGCCTGGAAGTCGGTTTTATTTATTTTTTTTAAGTTTTTATTAATTTATTTTTTACGTTTTATAAATGTATATATGCATGTACGTATATATGTATACCTTATGGGTTAAGAATGTCTAAGCCAGTTTAGCATACTGGTACTTATACTGTAAAGACAAACTGTACTGTCTATATAAACACATTATGTTATACCAATAAATAATTTAGTTTTACCTACCTAATATTTTTTTAAATAACAAAGCATTTCATCAATATCTATAATAATAGGTAAATTCAATTTATTTTTGAGAAAACTTCTTAAGATGTGAAATCCTAAGAGTATAAACATTTGCTCTAAGTAGAATCGAACTAACGATCTGTACAGATTTATAGATATTAATGTGTTGGGACATTAACACAGCACCATCTATTATTTTGTACATCTTGTATTATGATATGGATGGATACCAGATAGTTGATACACTACACATACTTATATAACTTTAAATACATCTATACATATAATAAAATTGTAAATAAGTCGAATCTGTACATTAAATATTTTTTGGAAAATCTAATTGAAATAGACATTATTATCGATACAGAGTCCGAACCTATAGGTTTTAGATTTTTTGTGTCTGTCTGTCTATTACCGCATCACGAGAAAACCACTGGACAGATTTTGATGAAATTTGGTATGATGATAGCTGGTTATCCGGGTCAACATATAGGGTACTTTTTACCGCGGAAAAATATCTCATTTCTGAAAAAAAATACAAAACCTGCATTGTAAGAGTATACTAATATGTAAAACCTAATATGCTTTTTGGTCATCTGAACGCGGGCGGTGCCGCGGGCAATGCTAGTACATAATATTTATATAAACTATATAAATATATATTAAATATAAACACTCATGACTGGAGTTCAAACATTCGTGCTCATCACACAAATGAATGCCTCCAGCGAGTCTTGAACTCGCTACCGCTGACACAGCAAATATGGTCACTACAAACCGAGCCAAACGTGTCATCAAAATACATATTATTGTCATTACATTCTTATTTATGTAAAATAATTCCCAATATTCTGTTGAACTAGCCTGTCCCGGCCTGCTCTGTTATAAACTTCAACCAAATCTATACATATAATAAAATTCTAACTAAATCAAATCTGTACATTAAATATTTTTTGGGAAATCTAATTGAAATAGACATTATTATCCATACAGAGTCTGAATCAATAGTTTTTAGAATTTTTGTCTGTCTGTCTGTCTTTCTGTCTGTCTGTCTGTCTGTCTGTCTGTTACCGCATCACGAGAAAACCACTGGACAGATTTTGATGAAATTTGGTATGATGATAGCTGGTTATCCGGGTCAACATATAGGCTACTTTTTACCGCGGGAAAATATCTCATTTCTGAGAAAAAATACAAAAACACAAAAACTGCATTGTAAGAGTATACTAATATGTAAAACCTAAGAATTTGGTTTTCGCTCATCTGAACGCGGGCGGAGCCGCGGGCAATGCTAGTACTAAAATAAAATAATTTAATTTATAATATTACTTGCTATATAAAGTTTTCTGATCTTTTTTACCTTTTAAGGAGTTGACATTAAAATATACTTTATTGCGTGTTATTCATGTCAATATACAAGTAGAAATTTTGGCTAAGTTTTAGGGATCACAAGGTTTGAATTTGGTTTTTTACTAATATTTTAACATACGATTTGAAAATGAGCTTAATATTACACTTAACAACCTAAGTTATAATTATTAAATCAAAAATATCATCAATATTATGAAAAAAACATATAAATCATATACGTGTTACATAAATGGACATGAAACATGGAAGCAATTAATGTAATGGACCAATTTATTACAAGCCATACTCTACTATAATAGCTGCGTTTAGTTCTGCGCAAAAAACAACAGCGTAGGTGTTGATGGAGATTTGTATGATACAAACAGAAAAACAACATATAATAATGATTATATATTTTAGAATAACTACAGGCTTTGTAGGAAATCTGTATTTACTCATTGAATTGTAGTCTTTATCTATGACTTCAAAATAGCTACCCAAGTGGATTTTCATTGTTTGTTTTAATAACTAATAGATATAATCTATACATATAATTATAATAATAAAATTGTAACTAAGCCGAATCTGTACATTAAATATTTTTTGGAAAATCTTATTGAAATAGACATTATTATCGATACAGAGGCCGAATCTACAGTTTTTAGAATTTTTGTCTGTCTGTCTATTACCGCATCACGGAAAAACCACTGGAGGGATTTTGATGAAATTTGGTATGGTGATAGCTGGTTATCCGAGTCAACATATAGGATACCTTTTACCGCGGGAAAATATCTCATTTCTGAGAAAAAATACAAAAACTGCAATATGATAGTATACTACGTAAAACCAAAAAATTTGGGTTTTTGGTCATCTGAACGCGGGCGGAGCCGCGGGCAATGCTAGTAATATATAATTAAAAAAGCGGCCTGCAGAAAAATCTGTAAAATCATGTGTGAATCCCCTAAGGTGCCCACAGAACAACTATTTTTATCTATATAAAACGTACTTAGGGATGCACCCAAGCGAAGCGAGGGTACGTCACTAGTGTTAGTATCAAGTGGATAATGTTGCTACACAACACACGTGGTTTCTGCACAATAAAAACCCAGAATCTCTACATATAAATAAAGAAAATACAATTCAGTAGATACTTTTTTGACCTGTTTGTCAACCGATTTTTTTTTATTACTTTTAGTAGCTATTAGCAAGCTTTAGTGTTATCAATAAAAAAATGATTATGGTCGAATTTGACACTGGACGAACGCCAGTCATCTTTATAGAATATTTTGAAACATTAAACCCATTTTTAAATTTAAGTATAGGTATTGCACGTGCATGTTTTGGCATATTGAAAATTTATATGGAGAAGGACTGCAGAAAGCTAAAATTTATTGAATTGCTTTAACCCGCGGCTTCGCTCGCGTATTTTATTTATTCATTACTCAGTCTATTGTGCTTCTAAAGGTTATCGCAATTCAATGTATTTAAAATCAATTTTCTACATACCACTTCCCTTCCGTATATGATCGAAGGACTTAAATTAAAACATCATAAAATTAAATCCATTTAGTTAATTGATAAAGCTATAATTAACATAAATTATGATATTATAACGCAAAATACTTTATGAGACAACTGTTCTTTGATGTATCTAAATATGGAGACGAGTCGTGACTAAGATAGTCCACAGTGTAAAACCAAGTTCAAACAAAAACAAACTATTTATAGCTGCTTCCTTAATTCCTTATATCTGGAATCTCAAAATATTAAGGAAGAGGAGAGAAGAAGTTTAAAAAAAAACTTTTTATTTTATAACGGTTTTATTTAGATTTTTTGTTCCCAATTTATAGTAATTACAGCATTCGAAGTGTCAGGAACAAAAAATCTAAAGAAAAGCGCGAGAAAATCTGAAAAATTATTCCATTTAAAACTAGTGACATACTCTCGCTTCGCTCGGGTCCGTCTTATTGTTTCTAATATTAACCTAAGTGTGCTCTGTACTTACTAGTGAAATATAGATTAGTCAAAAAATTTGGAATTTATTAGCAGTCTAATTAAAAATGTTCTCATAAATCGAAAAAGTATACCTAATATTAAAATTATAACAAAAATAATCCATAGTTTTAAAAACAAAAAAATGCAATTTGGGCCAAATGTACACCAAACGAGACTCGTCGAAATGAATCAAATGAATCCAAAAATGCAACTTTCCTCACGATGTTTTCCTTCGCCACAAGCAGATAATTCGCACATATGAATATCAAAGTTTTCTCTCAGTAAGCAGAGTGGTAATCATATTGTTAAAAACAAAAATATCAAAGATGAGACCCGGGATTTGAACCCGCTTTAGTTTCTCAAGCGAACGCGCTACCACTGGGCTATCACAGCCACTGCAAATAATGTATCTACTAGTTAAATCATTGTTATAAATTTGTTCTATTGCATTTGACCTTAGAGCACAACAAGAAATCAAATATTAAATGAAAATTTATTAAACGTATTCAACGAATAAATCAATGATACTCATTAACGTACTTAAAAACTTATAAACCACTCAATTCTCCAAGACTTCTTGATGTTAAGTATGTGATTTATTATTTTACATCATTTTATACTATAGTAGTTTTACTTTAAAAAAAACTATCTTTTCGGATTATTTCGCAGATTTATTTGAATTTTTGGTTCCCGACGTTTCGAATGCTTTACAGCATCCATGGTCACGGGAGAGACTAAGGTTATAGACGTCTCAAACACATACTTGTCACAGACAGTGGCTACCTACTATTTTACAAAAAATATTTCAAAAAATTCAAAAATGGCATCAAAGTACCTTACAATATTTGTTGATTTTATTTCTAACATTTTAATTTTTTTAATAAGTATTATAATTAAATATAGCAATATTATTTATTTAATTTTAGCTGTTATTATTATAATATTACAATATTTTTTTTTAATTTTTATTAATTACTAATACTATTGCTACCTTTATATAAAGGTAGCAATAACTAATAACAGCTAAAATTTAAAAAAAAATGCTTATTTAATTATAATACTTGTCAAAAAATTAAAAATGTTTAGAATTAAATTCAACAAATCTTATAAGCAGATATCGAACTTGCAGTCTTTAAAGATTTTAAGCGTTCTATAAAACAGCAAATCAAACCAATGGACGTAACTCATAAAGTCTGGAATGTACGCGAAGATCTCATTTATCTTAATTTCACTGTGCATTGAGAGATCAATTAATGGAAACCTAACACTTATATTGGTGACATAATATGTTATAGACTTGCGATTACATGCGACGTTTCTCATTTGAGACATGAACATATATATATATATATATATATATATATATATATATATATATATAATATATAATATATATATGTATGTGTGTGTGTGTGTGTGTGTGTGTGTGTGTGTGTGTGTGTAAATAAAAATGAATGTTGGTAAGCGCATAACTCAAGAATGGCTGGACCAATTCGGCTAAATTTTTTTTCGTATGTACCTTAAGATCCACGAAAGGTTTAAATAAAGAGAAAAAATGTAAAATTAACAAAACAAAATGTATATGGCTAACGCTGACTAATAACTATTTATATCTATTTAAAACGTACCTAGCGACAAACCCGAGCGAAGCAAGGGTGAGCGTGTAGTAAAAAATAAAAACCGACTTCCAGGCACTCACACAAACAGACACTTGTAAAAAATAACTAAACGGGGGTTTTCATTTAGAATAGAGATACCTATCGTGCCAGCCGATGCAAAGCAAATCTAATATATTTCGATAGGTGAAATACATATTTACCTATTAGATATTCATATCTTAAAATATTGTCTATTATCTGATTCTACACTAGCCCTATTAAAAAAATGTCTCTCGTATTTATATTTATAATAAAGTAAGGATTTTTATTAAAACTATGTATGTAATTTACTAAAAATACACAACCACTTCAAACATTACACCTACTGTGTTTAATTTTTTTTCGAAACCTGCGAACAGACAGACAAAGGAATATAACATACCTATAAGTTTATTTCACTAAATTAATTGAACGAATTAAATCTGTTAAAAACAAATTTATTTTTTCTATACAATTAAGATATGGGTAAAATCTACATATATTATGAAATACGCCCAATCCGGCACCGATTGGTTGTTTTTTTTTAAATGGTAATCAAAAAAAATGCTATACAAAATTTTATATTATGTATTACACTATCGTAACTTTGTAGGAATGTCCGTTGTTCGCGAGAGATATAAAAACGAGTAATTCAGGGCAACACTTGATTATTCTTGTGTTTTTAGTTTTGTTCATTATATTTTTATGTACTACGTTTGTATGTTTTAATGCTTAGTATGGAATAGATAGACTATATAGTATACATAGGCATGAGTTTTATGTTCTTTACTTGAGAAATGATCTACGAACAAACTTTCAACCCAATTTCACCTCCATAAGGGATAATTTCTGGGACAAAAACCTATGTCGTTCCCAGGGTCTTACAATATCTCCGTACCAAATTTTATCTCAAACGGTTCAGCGAATTAAACGTGAATAGATAACAGACAGATAGAGTTCCTTAAGCATTTATAATAATAGTGTGGATTGTGATTATAGACAAACCTATCATCATGAGAATAAAAGTTGAGCTTTTAGGTCCAGCGATTTGGTCTAGATCTAGGTATTGATAAACCAGGTAAGACAAGCAACTTTATGTGTATATATATATATATATATATATATATATATATATATATATATATATATATATATATATATATAGGTAGGTTACTATGAACTCGGAAAATGCTAGATCATTCTTAGCGCGTGTCTTGTTGAAGAATAAATGATCTCTTGAAATAATTCGAGTTAACCTTCTCGTATAGCAAATTATTCGTTGTGATGTTTTCATTAGATCTTCTAAGTTAGTGTTCTTGCTTACGGTTTTGTTTGCTTTAATTTTACATTATACGTTAAAAAAACGAGGTAAAATGTGTGTGTTTCTTTGACTGATATATAATAGTAATAATCATTATTTAAACGCCCCACAAAAGATCCAACAAATATATATATATATATATATATATATATATATATATATATATATATATACAGTGAGTATTATTGAGATTAGCCATTTTTACTGAAGTCTCATGCAAGCAGAGTCGGGATCAAAAGTATTCGTTACTATTTATAATGCGAATTGTGCCTTTATGCATGAAGTCGAATTTCATTTTAGTGAGCGAAGTTAAAAGCATAAATTATTTCGACGTCATCTCTCTATTATGTCCAAATTATTGTATAATTTTGTGGGAAGACCCTAGACACCGTCTATAATAACTTAGACTTTATGATTTCTAACATCTAACTCTCTTTCGTGGCCATATTTTCTGCGAAACACCAAAGCATTGGGTAGTAGAATGTCAAACGTCCTTAAAAATAGTTTAATTCTATTTTCATTTTGTTTCTCTATTTTCATATTTTATATATTAAATATGTATATGTATATATGTATGTATGTATAAGTAGTCTTTACACTAGGTATTATATATGTATAGTATTATATATTTTTATAAGTAATAAATGTATATATGTATGTATGTGTGATTATTATTACCTTTATTTCTAGTATATTTAGTATATTTTTTTGCACTATATTGCCCGCTGACATCTTCATGTTTATTTTTGTTATTTTTTCTGTATCATATTTTAAATGCAATAAAGAATATAATAATTATAGTATTATATTTATTATCTTATACTTCCTTGTGTCCAAATCTTATTCAATATTGACATAATGCCCGTATAATAAAGCAAACATCTCCATTCCCACAGCATACAAGCTCGCCCCCCGGCGTCTACCGAAATACCATCTGTTGTGACTGTTACGTAATATAATATTGGGGCAGGGTTGCAACTCACATCTTATTTTAAAAAGTTATTTAATTCGGAATTTAAAAAAATATGAATTTTGACTTTGTTAGCTGTCATTGGAAGGTTTAAAATTCAATTTAATTATAGAGTACTAATAAAACAAAAAGACATTTAAGATTTTTATTTGTTTGTCTTTTTCTATACTTATCATCAATTCGTAACTTTAGGGCTTACTTCAAACGACCAATACTTGTTGTAATTTGAGATTTTCCTTCTACTTTAAAAACAAAACTTTATTTCTAAAATTTATATATGTACATAATAGAGGGATGAAATACATTTTTTTCGGTTTTACTAAAGCTAAAGTTACTGTGTATTTATAACCAATAGAACTGACATTTAAAAATCTATAATTCTTTATTAAAAACACTCTCGGTAAATTGGTCGTTTGAACAAATAAGCACTGAGACGCCTAATTTAGAGCAGCTTATTTTCTCCTTCTAAGATTATTACCAAGTTAATGTACATGAAAGGCTTAAAATAATAAAAATTATAATTTGTGTACAGTGTGACAGCCCTGACAGCCCGCATGTGTGTCCAAACAGTGTGATTGGCCGTCAAGCCGAATATGGGTCTATATTTAGTTGATCGAATGCATCCGCTCAAGCAATGTGTACACAATCTGATTTTTACTACTACAAAAATAATTACATATACATTTACTACTTTTACTATTAAAGTAATCCGGTTTTCCTACTACAGAAATAGTTGTATAGTTACAGTCAAAACTCTCTTCCAGCCAAAATTACTTTCTATGTATTGTATTCAACCCTTTTTAACGGCCTCCCAATACGAGGGGGATCAAGCCAAAGTCCACCACGCTGGCCAAGTGTGGGTTGGCGGACTTCACATGTCATTCGAAAACTTGCTAGGTTCTCTCAGACATGTAGGTTTCCTCACGATGTTTTCCGCGATGATACGCACATGAAAATATCAGAGGTGCGAGACCCGGGATTTGAACCCGCATCACTCGGTTTCCCAAGAGAGCGCGTTACCACTGGGCTACCACTGCCTATTACTTTATCTAAACTAAACTAGTCTATAACTTAAAGAAAAGAAAACCGCTAGATTTTTTTACGTCTTCTATTTTTTGTAATAAATAGATTATTATTTATTTTGTTAATTAATCTACTTTCTATTGATGTTTTTCACTTAAGCTCTTTGACCTTTGATCTTAGTTTTAAATTTATCAATAGATGGCGCTGCCCAAAAATGTTGAAGGTGAGGAAAAAAAACACTTTCGAAACAAGAGAGTTGTAATCTATACATATAATAAAGTTCTAACTAAGCCGAATCTGTACATTAGATATTTTTTGGAAAATCTTATTGATATAGTCATTATTATCGATACAGAGGCCGAATCAAAAAAAAGGTTTTTAGAATTTTTGTCTGTCTGTCTGAGAATGACTTAAAAAAACCACTAGACATATTTTGATGAAATTTGGTATGATGATAGCTGGTTATCCGGGTCAACATATAGAATACTTTTTACAGCGGGAAAATATCTCATCTCTGAGCTAAACGTTAAAACGTCATTATTTTAACTAAAGTATATCCGAAGACTAACATTAGTTTCTTATAAAGTTTCCTCCTATAACTTTTAAACGACAATCAAACCGAGTATAGCTAAATCTAATTTGACTTTTACAACTATTCTTCAGAATTCATATTAGAATTCAAACAGATATAGAACTTAATCCATTGTTATAGGGCATGGAATCCTTTACATTGTGTCCAGGAAGTATCACCGTTAAAAGGATTAATAGAGTTTACAAGAAAGGCAACTGTGTACGTTAAGCTATTAGGTGCGTAGTAAAATTGAAACATAACAAAAGTTTCAACACTGTAATGTATCAAGTTAAAACTAACTTTGCTACCCGACTTCGGTCAATATTTTATCTTTATATATTCAGCCCTTTTTTAACGTCTCACTGCTGGGCACGGGCCTCCCTTCAGTACTGAATGATGATGATGTTCTCCTAGCCGATTCCGGCTACGGCGGCCAATCTCATTGAGACTAGCCAACTGCGCAGGAGATATTATAGTGCACAAGTGTACGCGCAGACACAACGTGCACTCTCTATTCCTGTCACTCTCATACTCCGGTGGGACGACTGCTCGATACGACCAGTGAGAGTTAAGGCGCAGGACCGACGGCTTTACGTGGTCTCCGACGCACGGGGACTAAACACCGCCAACTTCCCAACTCCGGGCTGTTACTGAGACTTACTATACAGAAAGGCTCAATAACTAAACTTGGCCCGACCTGGGACTCGAACCCAGGACCTCCGGGTGTGCAGCCGTACATGCTAGCCACTACACCACCGAGGCAGTCAAGACAAAGAAAGTATACTGCAAATATAACGTCCACTAAGCGGGAGTCCAGACAGAACGCCTCTGGGGTCTACTGTTTCTATGAAAACACTTACAAAAACAAATGAAAAAGATAGCCGACGGTATTATCTCAACGAACAGGCGTACAGAACAAATAAATGAAAGCTGTGAACTAATAAAAAAATACGACTGGCGTTAGTGGTCACTGAAATTTAAAAAAAAATTAAAATATTACTTATGATTTAAATTTCAACTAATGACATCTATTATCACATAAAAATTAAATTGTCTGTCCGTTATTTTAAATGGCGATTAAATACTGAACGTATATGATCATTTGCACGACACCAATGCCCAAGAAAATATTAGAAAAATATCTATGGTCTGATATACTTTGACTCTATGCCACTTTCTAGAACAGGTGGATTGATTTAAACAAAATTATTATAATAGTGCGAATTCAAGTATAACATAATTTTGTTAGTTTTTAGAGATTTTTTTTGGACCAGGACTCTTCGTGGGGGTACGCAGGAAAACCCATGAAAGTTTCATTACAATCGAATAAATGGTTTAAATTAATAGTTTTTTTTTTAATTCAGATTAATTTTCTTGTTAACGGCTTCCTCCTAGTCAAAACAAATGTTCATTTTAGGTGAGATAGCCAAGAATATAGCTTGACCAACCTTTCCTTGCCTTGAGCTTAACAATTTTACTTGATTTTACGATAATCGGTTATTATGTGTAAATGAAATACACACGGACGAAGCAACATCTAAAATTAATTATATATGTACATATCTTTACTAATAAATGGAGAGCCGATTTTTTTTGTTCGGTTATACTGCGATAACTACTGAACCGATCTAAATAATACTCATACCATAAGATGCAGCGTGTTTCGGAGAAGGTTTTAGTATATGATATATGTAGGCGGAGCCGCAGGAAAACGCTAGTCTATATATAAATAAGCAAAGACAAACTAGTTCAGTACCTTCTTCTCCTGTATTTGACAAGCGAATTTCTTTTTTTTATTTACTTGATATTGGCGAGTATGAGCTGTTTTATAAAAAAAAAATGGTCGAAATTGACCACTGGGTGAACACTTGTTATTATAAAAAGTGTTATGTAAGAACGTATGTATTTCCTAACCTCCTCTCAACATAGTCATTCAATCATTGAAATGAATATAAAATTGAATCTATATTCTCTATGTGATCGATTATCAATCGAATATCTTACTAAATGTCAGTACTGTGTATTTCATAATGAAACTAGTTCGATTCCCAGCTGTTTTAGGAACGCCTGTCGTCTAACTTTGTAAGTAACAAGAACAAGAAAGAAAATTAATCTACAAGTAAAATAGGTATAAAAAAAGTTAAGCGTAAGTGTGATTAAAAATTTAATGGGATACGCAATCACTACATATAAAACAAATTTCCTCCACCGTATCTGTATGTCTGAAAGCGATAAACTTAAAAACTACTGATTTTGATACGGTTTTCACCAATGTACGTAGTGATTCATGGAAAAGTAATAGATTCATTCAGGTTAATAAATAAATAACTGAATAAATGAATGAATGAATAAATAAATAAATAAATAAATAAATAAATAAATAAATAAATACGATGGGACATTAACACACAGCACCATCTAGTTCCATGATAAGCTACGAGGCTTGTGTTATGGATATCAGATAGTTGATACACTACACATATATAACTTTAAATACATACATATTATAAATATAAACACCCATGACTGAAGTGCACACATTCGTGCTCATCACACAAATGAATGCCCCCAGCGGGACTCGAACCCGCACCCTCTGGCACAGTAAGTAGGGTCACTACAAACTGAACCAAACGTTTTGTGTAAATTGGCTGAAATATGACGATGATTGTTGAAGATGTTGGAAAAAAATATTCCGAATGGGAGCTTTACTGGTGTGCGCTGCTTAAACCAATAGTTATATGAAAACAATGTATTACGGAATTATTCGTGCTTAGGGAAGCACTCGAGCAAAGCAAAGGTAAGTGACTAGTTTTATATATATATATATATATATATATATATATATATATATATATATACAGTACAGCATTGGACATCATCTCATTTTTTTTTAATTCATCTAGCTACTATACTACATGGCGTTCTGTAGGTACAAAAATATATACACACCAACAAAAAAATACCCTCTTTCTATGACAGTTGAGTAAAAATAACTGAGAAATCTGTCCATACGATAGCTTCTACGCCGTCTGTTGCGTCTGAATATTCGTATGTGTATTTTAGAGGGTCTCGACGGATAGTTGACATTTTGAGTGCGCGAATGTCTACAGTATGGGAGACGGTCAAGTGTCAACTTTAGTTACTCTTGTTTAGTACTTTTCTATTTAACACTCAGTTACCTTAGACATTTAAACTTATAAGTTACTAACTGACTCGGCAAACGTTGTTCTGCCATATAAATTATCAAAGAAATCTAACGTGAGATACAAAAATATTAAAATCGCGATTAAAAAATTGGGGGTAATAGGGTGAAAAATACTTTACGACCTATTTTCATACCTATCAAATACACACAAAAAAACATTAAAATCGGTCGAGCCGTTTTGGAGGAGTGCGACCACAAACACTGTGACACGAGATATTTATATATTAGATATTTAAATTTGTTATCACTAATAGATAACTGGAAAATGTATGAAAATGACATATAGAGTATGGTCGCGTGGTAAGGACATGTGAGTTGAGAAATATTTTTTGTTTTCTACTAATTATAACTGCCTTGGTGATCTAGTGAGTAGCTTGTACGGCTGCAGATTCGATAGTCCCAGGTCGGACCAAATATAGTTATTCGAGTCTTCTGACAAGCTATCTCAATCATAACTCGGAGTTGGGAAGTTGGTGGAGGTTTATCCTCCATCCATACCTCGGAAAGCACTTGAAGCTATCAGTCATGTGCCTGATCTCTCACCAATTTTGTCGAATTATTGTCCCACTGCAGTATGAGAATGACATTGATAGTGTCCTTAAGTTTGTGCACATATTTGTGCATATCTCCTGACCACATTATAAATCGGAGCGACGATTCAAGAATCGAAAAAGAAAAGTTCAGCAAAACTTCAATTTTATATATAGATAGACATATAGATTAGATTGTATATATAGACATTTCAGAGCTTAAGTATTAAACATTTTACCTACTCCAGCTTTGGTTTTTATTATAGTAAATTCTGTGTACGATGAAAACTGCTTTTATAATCTGTAACAGTAATTGCAACATACATTATGTACCATTAACAGAATAAATGGAAAAAGCTTGTTGTGTCAAAAGCTGCTCACAGCGTGGGAATGTCATTTAGTACCGTTTACTAAATAATGGATTTTAATAGTTTTGTTAGGTTTGTTACAGTTACAAAAAAAAATGTCTCAGTCGTTTGTCACCAAGTATTTTCGGGGTGATTTTTTTTTAATTTTATTCAAAAAATGTAAGTTTAAAACTAACTCTCTTACAATTTAACACAAAAGGAGGTGGAGGAGGAAAGGAAGGAGGAAAGTGGCGATATCCAGTTATTGATTAAATTGATGACTGAGCAATAATCATTATAATATACTTTATTAACATAAAAGTAAAATTCCTTAATTATATATTAGAATTATCAAGCGAATTAAGTAAAATGAGTTTAAATTATAATAAATTCAATAAATCTTTCTAATTATATTTGAATAGAAGAATGAGATATTTTATAGACGAAAGTGTACAAAGTTTCATTTGACTACATTTTATTTACAGCAAGACAACTTTGACAACAAGGTTACAGATTTATATTAAGTTCTTTTAAACAGGTGATGGAAACTGGCGTCATCATGAAGAAGCCAAGTCATCGCTACATGATGTTGTTATAAATAAATAAATATAAATAAATATAAATATGTTAGGGCATTAACACACTACCATCTTGTTCCATGGTAAGCTACGAGGCCTGTGTTATGGATACCAGATAGTTGATACACTACACATATATAACTTTAAATACATACATATTATAATTATAAACACCCATGACTGGTTACGGTTTTTGGTCTTCTTCGCCATAATCGCACAGGCCAGAATCACTCCATCACTATTTTTGCATAATTTTATGTAAAAAGTGACGATTCAAAAGTGTTTGTACATATCTATTTGAATTTATACTATTTTCATTTAATTTGTCGGACCGATCAATCTCCCTCGTGTCTTCTCCTTTCTACGCCAACATTGGCCAAGTAATCTGTGCTCATCTGGCAAGTTTGGAAGGCAAGAGAATTTAATTGAATCCATTTGTCGAAAATATTTGCATTGTCCATTTGATCTCATGACATTACGCTTTAATACATGTATGTATGTATCTATTACTTCCAATCCAATTCTTTGTTACGTGGCTTTTACGCAATATATTATTTCTATAATTATTAACCAACTTCCAAAAACGAGGAGGTTCTCCATTCGTCGGAATCTTTTTTTTTATGTATGTTCACCGATTACTCGAAGACGCCTGAACCGATTTGAAAATATTTTTTTTTTTTTGTTTCAAAGGGTATACTTCCCAGGTGGTCCCATATAAATTTTATCGAAATCCCTCGAGCCTACAATATTTTAAGATATAAATATCTAATAGATAAATATGAATTTTACGTATCGAAATATATTAGATTTGCTTTGCATCGGCTGGCACCGACTTCGAAAATATCTGATTAGGTATCTATTCTAAATGAAAACCTCCGTTTAGTTATTTTTTACATTTTAGTGCCTGGAAGTCGGTTTTTATTTATGTTTTTAAGTTTTTATTTAATATTTTCAAAAACGATAGGGATTGCACATTATCATCTAAACATTTACATGGACATTCTTAAATGGGCATTTACAACTTTTTTGATCGATAACAAAATGTAGCAGGTACGAGGTACTTAGGGTACGCACGTGTTTTGTTGTGTGTATTGTTATGTCGTAATTATTATATTTAATTGATTTTCATGATATTTTTTAATATTTTTTTTAAATACTATTATTCCACTATGGCCAATAACTGTGGTGCAATAAAATAAGTAATTTAATATATAATATTTTTGCATATAATAATTAAATGAATATTTTAAAATTTAAATCACCGAACATAATTATTAATATTGTCACTCATTCGTCATTACTTTTCCTGTTGTAAGTACTTCCGGATCCGGTTTTGTTGGAGCCAATGACAATGAACATAATATGTGTTTATAAATTATTAATTTACAAGTTACTTAACTGCCTTGGCTTTACCCATTTTTTTCAATTCTTTTTTTCTGAAAACTTAGCACTTGAAGTATAATTTATCGGAAAAAGTTTGCTATAGAAAGAAACGAACTTTGATTGGAATGGCTATTAATGATTCAGCTTTATACATGCATAGGTCATGCTGTTATTCTAGATATTTAGACTAGTGTGGACGACGCAAATCAAGCACTTGTAATATTCATTAGATCCCAGTTAACCAAAGACCGGGCAGTGGGCCTTTGTTTTTTAGACTAAAAGTAAAAACTAAGTAAAACGACATACAGATATCAGAACTTCCACTTTAAGCGGGCGATTTAGCGGAATTGGGAATAAGAAACAGGCAATGAAAAAAAAAACAAATAAAATTATTTATGCTAAAACGTTTAAAAGAACAACACTAAGAACATATTATCAGTTCTCCATTTATTGTATTAAAAGTTGAGCCTCTTTAGTTAATTCTAGGTGTTATAATTTTTTTTAAATAGTTCGACAAAAGATGTCCTTTTATATATATTAAGCCCTTTTTATCTTCCCACGGCTGGGCTCGAGCCTCCCTTCAATACGAGGGGGATCAGACCATAGTCCACCACGCTGACCAAGTGCGGGATGGCGGACTTAACATGTCTATCGAAAACTTGCTAGGTTCTTTCAGACATGCAGGTTTTCTCACGATGTTTTCTTGACCGTAAGACAAATGGTAATCATGTTGGAATTGATTGACATATGAAAATATCGGAGATACAAGAGCCGGGATTTGAACTCGGTTCTCAAGGTGTTACTCGGTTTGTCGAGCTCTACCACCGGGCTACCACTGCTACTATACCATTTTATATATAGATAAATAAATAATAAATTAATTATTAATATCACTCAAATGTCTTCATGACTTTTAAAAGCAATCTAATAACATTTCATACGAAAAAAAAATTAATTTTCACTGACAACTAATCGATGTTGATCGATTATATTAATCACATTATATAATCTCAATATAAGTATTTATTCTGTCGTTAACCTTTCTTTGGTTTAGTTAAAAATAAATGTAACTTTAATATAGTAAAGGTATTCGTAAAAATGTTAAAATGAAATTATTCTTCTACTTATACTGGTTTTATATAAAATTCCGATGTGCGTGTGTTCATAATTCTCCCTCGTCTTGATTGATTTTGATGAAATTTTTGTACAAACCATTGGATAGTTTTTAGCTATAGTAGGACCGATAGGAGGCGTTGTTTGTTTGTTGTCAAAATTTACAGTTTTCTGTGGTTCTCGACAATAGGGCAAAAAGTGGGTAGGCACTTTTTGGGTCGGATAGTATAAATCTAAATGATATGTATGTATATGGTAGATTCCTCACGGACTGACAACACTGACATTTAATTTAAATTTAAAATATGAAGATGATTCAAAAGTACTTGCAAAAGTCTATTTTATGTCTATCTATCTATTTTATGTCTGTTATTTATTTTGTTTGTTATTTATTATGTTTATTATTTATTTTATTATTACACATACATATTATAGAATTTTGAGCATAAAAAAATATTTTTGAGCTATCTCTTTACGGGAGCAAAGCAGCGGGCAATGGTTAGTGATAAATATTCACAAATTTTTCTGTCGGCATTTTGAGTTTAGAATATTTTAAGTCGTATTCAGTAAAAACTTGATCTTTGTACTCTTTGGTAAAATTAATAGAGTAAGTATTCCTATGTTAAAAAAGTTTAATTATTTGGATGGGGCTCGATTTGAGAAGTCACAATTAAAATAATATAAAAATTAGCCGGACGAAACCAGTGCAATCTACTAGTAAAAATAAAGGTGTTAGCTAGTACAAATACGTGAGCGTTGTTCCACTTCAAAGTTCAATATCGATGGCCAGTGATGTGTAGTTTTGTATGGAGGTGGGCGTGACAACTTTGTCATGGTCTTATTGTGCAATATAAAAGGTTTTAATTAACATCATCGTTTCGATGGACCACTTAGCGTTTGACTTTGAAATATAATCTAGTTTACATCTTTATTACATACTTCGACTGTTAATTCGTTTTCAAAAGATTTTGTAATAAAATGATACTACAATTGTCAATGAATGTATTTCATATAAAATATAAAACAAATTAAGACTTTATATTTGAATTGCATATATTATATGCATATATTTTCAAAGGTAGATGCTGCTATTGAGTCACCGCTTGCTCAGTGAGAAGGCCCAACGGCGTACTGGCTTGACCAAATCCAACAATAATCTATGGAGATTATTCTATGGAGGATTCTATGGAGATCCTTTATGGCCCCATGGCCATCCTGCGCAGGACTCGAATGGGCTACCTTCGACCGTCGATAATAAATAGACAATGTATGTCAATAATTATTTATTTTTAACTAGTGAGACGTTATCATCATCATCTCCATGCCAATTTCCCAAATTACTCGGGGCAGTGCAGCTTGTCTTCCTCTTCCACTATACCCTATTTCTCGTCACCTCATCTCTTTCTCCTTCATGTCCTGTCACATGTCCATACCAACTCAAACGATATCCTTTGCATCCGTTTCAACATTCTCATCTCTGCAGAATATTTTTTTTCCAATTCACTTACCTACCCCTACATGTTTCAAAAATGGTACTTATCACTTATTGTTTGATTGATTATTCTGTGTTTTATGTATTAAATATTTTTTCCTTATTTTTTTTATTAATGTTAATCAGTGTCTCTTTTTGTATTTTTTTAGTTTTGTTTTAACTTTTTGTTTTTTTTTTTTTTATTTTCATTGTGTTCTGCTTCTTATTTTTGTAATTTTAATATATGGAAACTTGATTGGTTTATATGTTATCCTATTATTTTTAATTATTTACATTAACAAAACATTAAAAACATATAAACATAACATTAAAAAAATAAAATGAAATAAAAATATTCCAAATTTTTTGCACCAAATAAAAATAAAGAATAAAAAACAAAGTTATGTCTTCGACTGCATTCTACGATGCTCCTACATCTTCTTTCCATATTTTTATTTCGCTTTTAACGCAGTCTAGTTTTTGTTTTTTGTTATTATGGATAAACTTTTGAAACTTAACGTCATATTTAATTTATGAAATTAAATGCCAATAATAACAGAACTGCGTCTTAAGCTGTGTTACCCCTCCTCAGATTGTAACCTATCTGTGTAATAAATTTCATCTAAATCTGCCCAGCCGTTTCAATGTAAAGAAGTAACGAAGATACACACATGCAAATTTTCTCATTTATAACTAGTTACATTTTAACGCTTAGTATAGATTTCTTGGAAATGAGATATTTTCCCACAGTAAAAAGTATCCTATAATATGTTGACCCGGATAACCAGCTATCGTCATACTAAATTTCATCAAAATCTGTTCTGTGGTTTTCTCGCGATGCGGTCACAGACAGATAGACAAAAAATCTAAAAACTATAGAGTCAGCCTCTGTATCGATAATAATGAGTATTTCAATATGCTTTTCCAAAAAATATTTAATGTACAGATTCGATTCAGTTAGAATCTTATTAATTATGTATAGAAGTGTGATAATAAAATGTTTAAAAAATTTGTATAATTCTTATCGATAGAAATGAGGCACGTCTCTGTGAATAAAGCGGTAATGAACTTGGCGTGTAAATAGACTGCGCACGCGCCGTCTAAACGCCTTGTTTAGTAACCATTGTATATTTTATTTATATCTTAAACTTGTTTCTTTCTGTGACTGTGGCGAGTGTGATATAAGAAAGTTTGATATGTTATGATCTATACATATAATAAAACTATAGAGGTCGAATGTCTGAACATAGAAAAAAAAATGGTAAAAAGCGAGTCAGGCAGATGTGAGAAGAGAAATAGAACAAATTCAGATTTTCATTCGGATTCATTCAAAGATTCTCTGTCTGTTTGTCTGCTTATCTGTTTGTCTCTTTGTACGGGCTAATCTCCGAAAATGTTGGACCGATTTAAATGAAACCTTATATCCCCGGTCTCTCTCTTAGATACTTTTCACTACTCTTATCTTAGATATTTCCGATATCTTAGATACTTTTCATCCTGGAAAATTAAATAGTTCCCATGGGATAGTTAAAAAACTATAGTAACTTATGTAGCTTATTACACAAAAACTACTGATTGGATTTTGATGAAACTTTACAATAGTTTAGTTCATATATCAGAATAACAAAAAGGCTACTTTTTATTCCGGAAAAATGTAAGGTTCTCGTGAGATAGATTTGTTTTCGTTTGTCCCCGGCGTTTGTAGAGGCGAACCCGAGCAAAGGGTGAGCCGCTTGTTAAATTATAACATTATAAATATGTATTTAGGTATATAAATACCAACGGATTGTAGTTGAGATAATAAATAATAATTTAATAAGTAGTTAATAAAAATGTTGTCCTTACAAAGATTTATGAATGAAATTCATAACGGAGACTACTTATAATTGCATTAATATATAGAATTTATCAATGTACCTATGCAAGCGGAGTCGGGGGCAAAAATTAAATACTAGCTACTAAGTGCAACTTAATTTGCAACAAGAAAGCTGCCACCCGCTCTTACAGTTACTGCTAAAATTATAACACTATTGAGTAGACGTCACTTAAGCACACTAGTATTATTATTTATTAGTAAATGCGACATTTTGTATGTGTGTATGTGTATTTATTTCTCTACACTAAAATGGATGGACTTTGGATGAAATTTTGTATACCTTAAGTTACACATAGAGTTTTCTTAGTCGCCTAGAGCGAAGCGCGGGTATGTGGTTATTCTAGCTATCAACTATCAGCATCATGCTAGCTATCGCTAGTACTATTATACTACATACTTGTGTATTCAGCCCTTTTTAACGTCCCACTTCTGGGCACGAGTCTCGCTTCAACACGAAGGTAATCAAGCCATAGTCCACCATGCTCACCAAGAGCAAGTTCACAGACTGTACATCACTATCGAAAACTTGCAAAGCTGTCTCCGACACGCAGGTTTTCACCGTAAGAAAAGTGGTAATCATGTTGAAAATGATTCGCACATGAAAATATCAGAGGTGCGAGACCCGGGATTTGAACCCGCTTCACTCAGTTTCCCAAGCAAGCGCCTAACCCCTAGGCCACCACTTCCATTACCTACATATTTGCTTAAATTAAACTCATACTTATTGGTTACAATAATTTTCATAGTAACAAGCCAATAGTTTCAGATTCTACACTCACAAGGACTCAGACCGGTTCCACCTCGCATTGCTAACCCGATTTTGATCATAATTAATGCATCGGCACATTTACATCGCTGGAATTTTTCAGCTTGCGACATCTACATTTGTATTGAGCTTTCGCCAATAACTTTGAGTTCTGTTTGCTTAGTTTATTTTGCCTGTTTTTCTCAGAAATTGCATTTTCGTTAGGAATTTGTGATAGTATTACCTTTTAATATAAAGCATCTATACATATAATAAAATTGTAACTTAGCGAAATTTTATCATATGTATAGATTTGAAAAGATATAGAACCTTTGTGGCATTGCCAACTTTCCATCATTATGTTTTCTTAAAATGTGTGGCATCTATGGACAGAAGACACTTAAAAATTATACAAGTATCGGCAATGTAATGCCCTAATTGTCACGTTTCGGAAATATTTTAAGGTAAATATCGCTTAATATAAAAATAATGACATCCATTAGAAAACCGATTTGCAAATGTCAGCCTCCATAGAAAAACTCTTATTCCTTCTACACGTTCATTTTTTACGTTATTAAGGAATATAAAAAATATTACTTATTAATAAAAATCAATACATTTCATTTCTTAAGCCAATTTTATTTAAAGAAATTCAATAAAGTATCCAATCAACTGTATTTACTGTATCTATAATATTTTATATAACAACTAGAGCTGGAGAATTCCATATTTGCTTTTTGAACGATAAATTCTGAAATTACTATTGTGATTTGACAATTTATAGCTTTCTTATTGAGGACAGTTATAGGCTATCGAAAATAGCGATAAAACCCGTAGAAGCGGGAGATTTATCACTAATACTAATATAATATAAATGCGAAAGTTTGTATGTGTGTAAGTGACGATTTAGACGAGTACACAGACAGATGACCTGAAGTAGCTAACACATATGCTATTTGTTATAAATAAAATAAAATGTAATTGTAAGTAATAAAATTAACCAAAATTTGGCGATGCATTCATATAATTATAATATACAAAATAATAAATATTAAATATTAATTACTAGCGACTCACCCTCGCTTCGCTCGGGTTGCTTCACCATGCAGACTTACATCTCCATTTTCACCCTTTTAAGGAATGATTACCAGGATAAAAACTATCCTATGTCCTTTCCAGGATCTTAAATTATCGTCTTACTAAATTTCATCTAAATTAGTTCATTAGTTTTGAAGCCTATTCGGTACAAACAAACAAACAAACAAACAAACAAACAAACAAACAAACAAACCAACCAACCAACAAACAAACAAACAAACAAACAAACAAACAACGAACGAACGAACAAACAACAAACAAACAAACAAACAAACAAACAAACAAACAAACAAACAAACAAACAAACAAACAAACAAACAAACAAACAAACAAACAAACAAACAAACAAACAAACAAACAACAAACAAACAAACAAACAAACAAACAAACAAACAAACAAACAAACAAACAAACAAACAAACAAACAAACAAACAAACAAACAAACAAACAAACAAACAAACAAACAAACAAACAAACAAACAAACAAACAAACAAACAAACAAACAAATATTACTAGGGATGTGCCGGAGTGAAGCTAGGGTAATTCGCTAGTTATATTATAAGTAAGCTAGAGTGCAGCTTACTGGTAACCTTATAAAATATTGAATTTAATGCACCATGTAATGTAGTTATAAAAAATAAGTACCCACATAGCTGTCATATTCAAAATTTCTTCATTTTATGAAGTCAGTCAAAAAGTGCTAACGATGTAGAAGATATTTAATTAAGAAAATATTTGTAATAAGTATGAAGTGGTGCTTTCCAATTCAAGCTTTTTTAATTAAGCGCAAATTATTTCAATTATTTATATGATGACACTGTTCTACTCAAAATTGATATCGATACGTACAGGTATGTACGAGTGTACGTACGTGCTAATTTCGATCGACTCTAGCGAATGCGTTATTTTTTGAGATTAACCAATACAAATAAGAGATATTGTGTGTATGTGCGTGCATGCGTGTTTGAGTGCGTGTTTGCGTGCATGCATGCGTGAGAGCGTGCGTGTATGTGTGCATTCGTGCGTGCGTGTGTGCATGGCCGTGCTAATTATGTCATACGACTCCTCTTAATAAAGCCAAGTTATATTTTTAATTGCATAGTATGAGCAAGGTTTATCATATTTAAACGTTCACTTCAGCAGTGTTAATTAGCTTTTTAGCTTTAAAGTATTTAAAATGACAATTGTAGTGTAGATTTTTTTTATTTTTATTTATATATAATTTATATTTAAGTTCATTTTGCTCATTTCTGCATTAACAACTTTCGTGCAAGTTTATCTATTGGGGTTATCTATTAATTATCGATTCTAAAAATGTTAAATGGTTCATTTCAAAATGTACACCTAAATAATAATTATTAGACTGATGCCTGATTTCACCAACAACCCATAAGCCACCACCTACGTATGGGATCCCCAGCTTAAAATTCCCCTAAACTAACCCCTAAATTAAATTTCGTTTTACCATCGTCTTTAAGCCCATATTTCAAGTACCTAAATTTAGGGAGCCTTTTAATATTTATGTGACCCCTATCTGTCGGTGAAACAGAAACTGTCCCCTAACAGCCCCCTAACCATGCTTAGGGGATCCCTTAAACTTAGGTGACGTTGGTGAAATCGGGCATAGCAATCATTCACATTATCACCCACTTTCTAAGAAACCTACATATTTTTGGGACAATCCAATGACTCATTGTAGATTAAAAGTAAAATCGCTGTTATTATTTCTATATATTTGTCAAAGTTGATAAATTTTATCATATCATTGTTGTATGTCGAAAAGACAAAATATTGATAGCCTTAGTCCGCCTTAAGATAAATATAATATGTATCCTATCTGAATTATTCTGTCCTTGTATTTTATGTCCTTCTGAGGGAAGATAGACGGGATAGCAGGATATACAGGATGGAACAAATGGAAAAAAAATAAATGCAGTTAATCTTTTTTTTCTAAATAAAGTAAAGTTTTCTTTGAGTGAGCAAAAGTTGACATTTTCGGTATTTAAGACACTTGTCTTCCACTTCCTATGCGTTTGTTCCACGATATTAATTAGAGTCGATGTGTATAAATTGTAAGATTTCATCGTTTTGGATACAATGTTTGTTCAAGTGTTTTTTTTTTTTTATAATTATTACGCTATATGATTACTTTTAATTTTACAATGGACCGACAAAACTGTTTGCAGTTTGTCTGTGGTATCAGAGTCTCTTAGTTATTAATCTTACATTATAATGTTTAAGGATATTTATATAAATATATTTTACATTTATATATATTACATTATGATAATTTGAGTAGGTATGTTTAATTATGTTAAGCTGTCCATATAATATTTTTTTTATCCTTGCCTTTCGATGAATTCGATAAAATAGTGACGGTGTCCTTTTTTACATTTTTATTTGGTTCGATTCCCGATTCAAGTAAGCTTTTTGTAAAAAAAAATCAGTTATTATTATATATATTTTTTTAAAAACGAAATGTTTCCTTTGAGTATTGTAGATTTATAATGTAATTTGAATAACTCAAACTAAACAATATATGAATTTTAACGCGATCGAAGCGGCGGGTTCTGCTAATATTATTATAAATCCTTATTATTTGGCTTCAAGCTTAGTTCTGTGACACTCTATGTATTCTTGAGTATGAGTTAAATTACCATATCAATAGAGATATATATTTCTCTTTACAGAACAGGATTACTGTAAGCCTTATGAGAGTATAAAAAAATTCGTTACCACGACAGCGTTGATTAAAAACGTTATGAAATTTAAAAAAATATATTTAG
Source organism: Brenthis hecate (assembly GCA_951806755.1). Taxonomy (NCBI): domain Eukaryota; kingdom Metazoa; phylum Arthropoda; class Insecta; order Lepidoptera; family Nymphalidae; genus Brenthis; species Brenthis hecate. The sequence goes on from OX638249.1 coordinate 849,246, forward strand.
TTAAGTACAAAAAAACTTATTTTAAAAAAATTGAAAGTTTCTGTATAAACTCCCGCTTGGGTTCCTCCCTACTTACGTTTTAACGTTTAGTATCGATTTCTCAGAGATAAGATATTTTCATGCAGTAGGTAGAAAGTATTCTATATGTTGACCCGGATAACCAGCTATCATCATAACAAATTTCATCAAAATCTACCCAGTGGCTTTCTCATGATGCGGTTACAGACAGACAGACAGACTAAAATTCTAAAAACTATAGATTCGGCCTCTGTATCGATAATAATGACTATTTCAATAAGATTTTCCCAAAAAATATTTAATGTACAGATTCGACTCAGTTACAATTTTATTATATGTATAGATAATAATATTAATTAAAAATATATGGATCAATATCACAAATCAGTTACCTTGTATTTAATTAAAGTAGCGCCATCTATTAGAAAATATATTTTCTAATTAAAAAACCACTATGTGACCGGCGGCACGTAGTCCACCCAAAAGAACATAACCGATAACGACAATCGTAAAAATTATCCAAACGATTACTAATAAATTGATAAAATAGTTAACTATGTAAAACATTTCATTATGACGTTTTATGGCGGGAAATATATGTCACAGATTATAGAAGAATTTTAAACTGTGGCTCGTTAATCAAAATAAGTTTATAGTTATTATATATTTTAAAAACAATTTTCAATTAAAAGAAGTGCAGTGATTCAGCAGTGGGGCGTAAAAAGAGCAAATAAAATATAGAATGTGCACTTTTACAAACTAATTTAATAAAAATAATTAATTAAAAATGTTTATTTTTATTTATCTGTGACATAATAATTAAATATAAATAAATTACGAAATGTGATATCATAATTATTAGATGATGAATGAATGTTTCAATTATGCGAGTAAGAAATTTATTATTTTATCAGAAAGTGATGATAATAATAGATAGGTACATACATATGTTATCATGCGGTTATAGTTCATAATCTAAGTAGACATGATATATATATATATATATATATATATATATATATATATATATATATATATATTTTTATGTAAATATATTTGTATGGTTCCAAGACAATCGAAAAGCCTTACTGAGTACCAAAAAACAAAATAAATTCGCGAAAAAATCCGAAAAGATAGTCTTGTTTAAAATTTAATGTTAAATACTTGCGTAATTCTAAGTAGTGTGTTTAGGCATCGTAGTTTTATCTACCTTTTAGATAAGTAGTTTTATGTTACTACTTTTAGCTAACATACTTTACCAAAATATTTTTTTCATTTTGTAAACTTTAATTAAGAGTTCATTAACGTTTAACGTTTAGTATAGATTTCTCAGATATAAGATATTTTCATGCAGTAGGTAGAAAGTATCGTATATGTTGACCCGGATAACCAGCTATCATCATAACAAATTTCATCAAAATCTACCCAGTGGCGTTCTAGTGATGCGGTCACAGACAGGCAGACAGATAAAATTCTAAAAACTATAGATTCGACTTCTGTATCGATAATAATGTCTATTTCAATAAGATTTTCCAAAAAATATTTAATGTACAGACTCAGATTCGACTCAGAAGTTTTTTATATGTAATATGTAGGTAGATTAAACAATAAAATTGGCAAAAAATATTAACATTTTATATAATAAATGTAGCATTTTCGAAATAGCGTAATTAATTTTTCAGTTCTACTTTAAAAATTAATTATCCAACTTCACGTAACTAACTACGTTTCCATAGCAACAAATAAAATACACATTAACCAACCGTTGACACGCGACATTTCAGTTTCAATGTTGAAGCAATAAATAGCACTTAATGCTTTCATAGATTTACACGTATATTTTAAATTTTAAACAAAACTATCTTTTCGGATTATTAAAATGAAAAGTGTTTATTCTGTATCACGAACGTCGATTTTTTGGATGGTTTCTTAACACTAGCAACACGCCTGACTACACTGACATTTAATTTAAATTTAAAATGTAAAACTGACGATTCAAAAGTGCTTGTAAGTCTATTTGAATAAAGCATATTTTGATTTGATTTGATCACTTTAGGCTTCGCCAGATTTTCGCTTCCTTCCTTCCTTATAAAATAAGGGCGGTTTTGCGGGGTTCCTCTTCCCCAAGACGTGTTTTTTTTAATTACTTATACCATTTAATGGTTTCATAGATTGATTTTATACTTTAAATTTTAAATAAAATTATCTTTTCTGATTATTTCGCGGATTTATTGTGTATTTTGGTTTGCTGCTTTGCAGCAATCATGGTCACGGGAGAGACTTTTTAGACATCTCAAATGTGTATGTATAGTTGTTACAGACAGTTTGCTTATGGTATTTCATATCAAATGTAAAACCCTTGTTAATAACGCCGTTTTTGTTGTTTATGTTATCCCGAGGGAACACTTTTTCCTAAGAATAAAAATTGTCTCTTTCATTATCGTCTAAAGTAACTGAATCCAATAAAATCCCTTTAAAAACGGCTTAATAGTTTGGACATTTCAAAGAGAGTTAGATTTTTTTACTAAATTATACTACTACGTTACGTTTTTTACTAATATTCATAAATATCACATTTTATACATAAGATTAGTTATTATATAATAAACTGCCTCGGTGGTGTAGTGGCTAGCATGTACGGCTGCACACTCGGAGGTCCTGGGTTCGAGTCCCGGGTCGGGCCAAGTTTAGTTATTGAGTCTTTCTGTATAGTAAGTCTCAGTAACAGCCCGGAGTTCTATGGGGTATCGATTCGATGCTTCGAAACCCGAATCCGAGCGCTCCGTCAAAAGGACCCGCTCGGAGGAGGAATCACCACAGGGACAACCAGTGAGGAAGTCCCAAAGGTCGAGCGAAGCACCGTCGGCCCCACCACCCCCAGCTGCCTATAGTGCGGCCTTATCTTCCTCCAAAGTTGGTGTGAGGGACTCCACTCCCATGACTGACGCACAGCTGCAGTCACTTTATAATGCGATCGTGGCCAAAATCACCACTTCGGAGAAGGGTAAGGGACCTGCCTTTGGCGGGCTATCATTCAGGCCAGGCTGGCTGCTTATTACCTGTATTAACCAGCACGCCAGGGAATGGCTTGAAAATTGTATACCCACCCTACAGCCGTGGCCAGGAGCTAAGCTCGCTCTCATTAATGAGAGCGACTTGCCCAAACCAAAGGTTGGGGTAGTATACATCCCCGATCCGGAATCCAAAGACGTCGACCAGGCGCTATCCTGTCTCCGGATACAAAATGATGGCCTTAATACCGAGCTGTGGAAGGTTCTCAACAAAAAGGCGGAGAAGGGCGGAATCATACTCACCCTCTCCATCGACGACCAATCTGTTGAGACCCTCCAAAGAACCGGCCTGAAAGCCTACTTGGCCTTCAAGTCTGTCCAGTTCCGGATTAAGGGCATCAACCAGCCCACACCCAATCCTGGGACTTCTGCCTCTGGACCTGTGCCGTCTACCTCTCGTTCTGGGGCCGCGGCTACTGGAGCGAGCGCCAACGCTGCTGCGCCTTCACCATCTGGTGCAGCTGCACCTGGCGTGGCTCCTGTGGCCGGGACCAGCGGAACGACTGGAACTCTGCACAGGTTTCCTCATACAGGGGGGCACACCAGGGGTGGACAAACCCCCAGAGGCAAGAGCCAGCGCCCCCATAAACAAAAGGGCCGCAGCAAGGGACGTGACAAGCGCAATGGGGCTCGCCCCCAGTAGCGCTACACACCAAACTGGCGATGCCCACACCAACATACTCCAGGCCAACCTACACCACGCTATCGCTGCCACAGCCGTGGCAGAAAATACCTTTAAAGCACATGGCATGGATATAGCGCTGGTTCAGGAACCATGGCTTAACGCCAAGTCCAAGATTTCGGGCTTAAGTGGAGTAGGTAAGATCCTAGCAAACGAAAATGGCACCAAGCCTAGGGCCTGTATCGTTTTTTAAGAAAGGTATTAATTTCTTGCCTGTTACAGAACTTTGCAGTGATGACATGGTCGCTGCAATCACCGTTCTCAGAGGGCGTGGTCAAACTAGAGCACTGGTGTGCTCGGCCTACCTGCCCGGAGAGAAAGCCAACCCCACCGAAGAACTGTCTAAAGTCGTCGACTACGCTCGAAAACACAAGACAGAATTAATTGTTGGCTGCGATGCAAACGCCCATCACACAATCTGGGGCAGTACTGGTACCAACAAAAGAGGTGAGTTACTTTTAGATTTTCTCCTAGCTAACGACCTACAAATACTCAATAAAGGCTGTAATCCAACCTTCGCTACCAAAGCTAGGCAGGAAGTTCTGGATATTACTTTTGCTACTGAACAAATCGCTAAACACATAAGTAAATGGCATGTCAGTAATGAAAACTCTTTGTCCGATCACAAACATATTGTCTTTAGCATACAAGGCTCAATAACTACTGAGCCTAAAAGGCTTAGAAATCCCAAAGCCACCTCGTGGGTAGACTTCAAAAACCTGCTCGCTGAGGCAGCTAAGGATTTTCCAAAATCAATCAAGACACCCGACTCCCTTAACATTTTAAACAACTTATTAACGGATGGCATTTTAAATGCCTATGAAAATAGCTGTCCTGTCAGGGAACTCAAGGTTAACAACAATACTCCGTGGTGGAACAAAAAGCTAGAACGACTTAGAGTCTCCACACGTCGCTTATTTAATCAGGCCACTACACCGTATGGGTGGGAACGGTATAAGAAGGCTCTGACTAAATACCACAAAGAGATCAGAAAAGCTAAAAGAGCATCTTGGAAACGATTCTGTGAGAATATCGCCCAAACACATAAAGGAGCGAGAATCCACAAGGTCCTTGCCAAGACACCAAACATCTTTCTCGGCTTCTTAAAAAGCGAGACAATTCCTTCACGACCACAGAGATGGAGACGCTGGAACTTTTAAGAGCAACCCATTTCCCAGGATCGTACCCTGTCACCGGCAGTGAATCAAACCCAAAGGAAAACTACATCCACAGGGCAAATGGTTGCGACTGGAAGATGGCCAATACCATTTTTAGGCCTAACCAGATTAGATGGGCTTTGAAAAAATTCAAACCATTTAAATCAGCAGGGGAAGACGGAATTTTTCCAGCTCTGCTTCAACAGGGCATGGAACTCCTTATCCCGCATCTGGTAAAATTATTTAGAGCAAGCTTTGCTTGGGGCATTATACCAGAACAATGGACTAAGGTCAAGGTTACCTTTATACCGAAGATCGGTAAAAACGACTACTCTCAGCCCAAATCCTTTAGACCTATTAGTCTTACTTCTTTCCTACTAAAAAACAATGGAAAAAGTAATCGATCAGCACATTAGAACTAGGTATCTTGTGGCTAGACCACTTTCCTGCAACCAACATGCTTACCAAAAGGGTAAATCCACAGAATCTGCCTTAGTAGCTCTGATCGACAAGGCAGAAAGGTCCCTAGAGGATAAGCAGACAGCTCTATGTGCATTTTTGGACATTGAGGGGGCCTTTGATAACACACCTACGGCAACCATCCTGAAAGGATTAAATGCAAAAGGTGTTGATATCACAACCACCAGATGGGTGGAATATATGCTCTCCAACCGGTGTGCGAAAGTTACGTTTAAACGAACACTCGCACAACTTCTATACTACAAGAGGCTGTCCGCAAGGAGGAGTGCTTTCACCCCTATTATGGACACTAGCTGTAGAACCTACTACTTGTAATCATGGCAGATCTTGACTACGATACACAGGGTTATATGCAGATGACCTTGTTGTAGTAGTAAGAGGTCCCTGCCTGAACACAATTTCCCACCAGGTTACAAGGAGCTCTCAATACCATCACAAGATGGTGCAGAGAAAATGAATTATCAATAAACGCTGATAAAACAGTTATTGTACCATTTACCAGGAAAAGGAAGCTTGAAAGGCTGACTGAACTCAGACTCAATGGCAAAACCCTTAACCTATCAAATGAGGTAAAGTACCTTGGAGTCACTATTGATCAAAAGTTGACCTGGAACCTCTCACCTCAACAACATTATAAAAAGCCAAAATGGCCCTCTGGATATGTTGTCGAATGGCTGGAGCCAAGTGGGGCCTCAAACCCAAAATGGCTCTCTGGATGTACACCGCCGTGGTAAGGCCGATCATAACATACGCCTCAGTCGTATGGTGTAACAAAACCAAACAAAAGACAACTATGAGTAAACTAGACAGCATACAACGGATGGCATGTCTAATCATCACGGGAGCCTTCCATTCGGCACCAGGTGACGCTCTAAATGCTTTGTTGGACTTAGCTCCGCTATATCTCCACGTGCAAAAAGAAGCTAAATCTTGCCTCTACAGGCTCTGTACACAATCGAATGTAAAGTTGCAATCGCAATATATGAACAAACTCAAAGAGTTGACATTCGAACACAAAAACTCTGAAAATGCCAGTCGATGGCATGAGTACAGAGTTTAACTTCGCAAAACAGTACCAAATAGATCTTCCCAACCGGGACATGTGGCTAAAAAACCAAGAGTCTCACAAAAAGGGCAGTCATGTTTGGTTTACAGATGGATCCAAGAAAGGATCTGATGTAGGGTGCGGTATCTATGGCCTTAAGCCTAGATTTGACATGAGTGTCAATCTGGGCAAGGAGGCCACCATCTTCCAAGCCGAGGTCTTCGCCATTAACAAATGTGCTGAAGTAATCCTGGAGAGAAAGCTTAGAAACCAAAATATCTACATCAACTCAGATAGCCAAGCAGCACTTCTGGCTATAGATTCTCTTGAGACCAACTCTAAGTTGGTCAAAGACTGTATGGATAATCTGAATGTCCTGGGCACATCCAACAGAGTTTACCCTCAGATGGGTCCCGGGCCACTCAGGCATTGATGGGAATGAAAAGGCTGATGCATTGGCAAGAAGGGGCGCTGAAACCCCTGAATGTGGCCCAGAACCATTTTGTGGTATTGCAAAACAACATGCCTATTCAATTCTCAAAATTCACTGCAATCGCCAAGCACTTCAAGAGTGGCAATCCACTTCTGGACAAATACACTCTAAAGCGCTAATTAAGGGATATCGCAAAAAGTTTACAAAAGAGTTGCTTCAACTCAACAAGTATAAAACCAGTGCAGTAACCAGAATACTTACTGGTCACTGCAAACTCAATAAACATATGTTTACCCTTGGCCTCAGTCGGACCGCAATGTGCAGACTATGCCATGAGACAGAGGAAACTGCTATGCACATCCTCTGCTCGTGCGGCCCACTCATGCACCGCAGAAGTATCTATCTAGGGCAGCATATTATGCAACCGGAAGAGATACAGATGCTCCCCGCTCAGAAAATCTGGAAGTACCTGGAGTCAACAGGACTAAGCGGAGAATTTTAAACTCACTATAAAGGGAGCTACAATGGACCAAAACTGGTCGACGTAGCTAGGGCCGACCTCGGCACCACACCCAACAAAATAATAATAATAATAATAACAGCCCGGAGTTGGGAAGTTGGCGGTGTTTCACCCCCGTGCCTCGGAGAGCACGTAAAGCCGTCGGTGCTGCGCCTTAACTCTCACCGGTCATATCGAGTGGTCGTCCCACCGGAGTATGAGAGTGATAGGAATAGAGAGTGCACGTTGTGTCTGCGCGTACACTTGCGCACTATAATATCTCCTGCGCAGTTGGCTAGTTTCAATGAGATTGGCCGCCGTAGCCGGAATCGGCTAGGAGAACATCATCATCATCATATAATACAAAAAAAAACGAAGAGATAAAAGTTAAAAGTCAGTAAAGTATTAGAAGATCTTGAATTGATAGTTGAACTTCAACTACAAATAATACTACGTCGTTTCCTTTTCAGTAGCAAATAGTAAACAAATACTTTTTATAAAAACGATCTTTCCAAAACTTATCTATAGATATATTATTATCTATTCCCTTTGAAGTTATCTACAAGTAGAATAGAAAATGGCATAAACAATAGAGATTAGAATTTAATGCGTACTTTTAAACCTCTCAAATACATAACAAGACAAAACATTGCACCATTATTTCATTTAAATCATTACTCCAGACTCCAGTAGACATCGAGAGCCCTTAGCCCTTCTAAATTGATTGTACTTCAGTTGAATAACTACAGCCGAACAAATTAAATGATAATATTTGAAATCACGTCAGTCGATTTTAATATTTATATCTTAGAAATAAAGTCGTAGTTCGCTTGTGTAGTTTTCAATTAATATAAAAATAACGTGTTGAAATAATGTCAATATCTTTTAATGCTATCTCTACACGATTGAAATAGATTTATTGAATTATGAATTAATAAGTTATGTAAATTTGTAACTATACTGATAAGCATAATAACAGTGATAGAAAAATGTAAGTGTGATATCGTGAGTTCGGACCTTACGTGAGGCAGTTTTTGATGTATACATACATATAATCGAAAACAAATAAGTGATTAATAGTCTTTATTTAAATACTTAAAGAGCAACATCAAGTGTGGTAATTTTGCCCATTTTAAAGATACATTGTTTAAATATGTTTGAGCTATAATTTTTGGGTTGACAAACAAGTGTTAATGTAGCTTACAAGCATACGAATGTACGTAAACTGAAGTAGACTAACTCACGGGAACTTCTTGATGTATCGAAATAAAGTGGTTTATGTATCTTCTAATTTACTGTTAGTTTGTGTATGTGTACGTGTGTGTTTGTGTTCTTGTTACTCCGTCATGCTGGAAGATGGACAGATTTGGATACAAAGCACAGAGATAGATTTTGACCTGAAGGACCTTTACCTAGCACATTGGCTGCTACAATTACTGTTAAGCATCTATGGACGCACTCAAACTAAGCGAATGTAAGTCTTTCATTTATCATAATTAACAAATGCTCTTATTCAAAAAAGGAAGAAAGATAATGAAATAATATTAGTCCCGCTGAGTTTCTTTCGCCAGTTCTTCTCAGGTCTGAGGCTTCTTCTTTCCCAACTGGTAGTAGACTCATGACGTTCAGTAAAAAATTGTAATAATTTAATGCTAAATAAAATATTTTGAATTTTTATTGTAAATAACAAATAATTTCTGATATTTTTCATTCTTGAATTTATTTTAGAACTAACGTTCAAAAACCGCAGATCGTGTAGAACTAGCATAAGCAAAAAGTGCACTCGCCCTATCTGACCCCGGTGTAAGAGTAAATAGACTGTTTCCTTTAGAGAGCGACGTGTGTAAGTATTTATTAAAATAATATAATACTAAATTTTATATTTTATAATGTCTTGAATAATATTTACATAAGTATGGTACAGAAAGGTGCCTATTATACATAAATTGTTAGTAGGTATTTACTTGCTTTTCACTTCATTTTGTCCTGTTTATATACTTTTAGGTATTTTTTTACCCGTTTAGCAGAAAGATGATTACGTTTTTCAAATATATGGACATATCCGTTTTTTTAACAATCACACTTAATATTATAAAGAAGTAAAGTTTGTACGTTTGTGAGTTTGTTAGTAGGAAGTAATCTCTGGAATTACTGAACGGATTTAGATGAAATTTGGTAAGAAGATAGTTTGAGATCCTAGGAAGGACATAGGATTTTTTATCTCGGAAATCATCCCTTAAGGGGATAAAAAGGGAATGAAATTTTGTATGGGGAACCAATCTAGAGACGAATCCGAGCGAAGCGAGGGCGAATCGCTAGTAATAAATTATTACATATATAGAGACGTATATATTTGTGAATAGTATAATGAATTGCAATTTTTTTTTTGTCACATATCTATTTCGTTACGACTTTTAGGAACGGATCTATTGTACATATACCTATTATATTATTAATTTGCACTATATATAATTATACACATTATACTACAGGGTATAAGCAGTGGTAGCTCAGTGGTAACGCGCTCGCTTGGGAAACCGAGTGAAGCGGGTTCAAATCCAATAAAATCCGTAAAAAAGAAATCCGAAATATTTTATGGGGTTGAAACGAATCAAAATCGGGTCACATCTTCGAGTCGCTACTGAACATATCTAGATTGACCCGACCCAGGACTCAAACTCAGGATCACATAATTTGTACCTATTGTGCAGCCTCTAGATCTCGAAGTCAATCGCTATACAAAGTATTTAAGTTAAGTTCATCGAATGTGCAGTAATTGCATGCCCTTAAAGACAATACGCACTCGCCCTATCTGACCCTCACATTATAGTCAACAGCTATTTCCTATAGAGACGACGTCAAGCTCAACGTAGGGTTATCGATAGTGATAATAAATAAGTACTCGTTATTTTTTTTTTTTTGAAAATTCCTCTTACTTAACAGTAACTTGGCTTATCCCCTATATTTAACATTTTAAAATATTTTTAAGATTCTTCTACTTTAGATAATTCAAACACAAATTCACAAGTGTTAAAAGTTTTTAACTGAACTGGAAAAATCATAATTTTATGTAAAATTTTACGCTCTACAATTTTTTTATATCTGAGTTTCGTAGCCAAAAGACGAAAACGAAATTATTATAAGAAGAAAGTATTTTAAAAATTCTGTAGATGGAAAACCAAACATCCCCTATTTTTTACACTTAAAAGTGTTTTTTTTTTTAATTTAAATAGGTCCAACTTTGAGGTATACCCTATCTAATAAAAAAAGAACAATCGAAATCGGACTACACTGTAAAAACTTATGCGTGGTCAAACATTAAAAACAATACATACGTGTCGAATTGAGAACGAGAACGAGAACCTCCTACTTTTTTTCGTTGGTTAATAAAACAGACTATCTTTTAATAACATATAAGGCGAGAGAGAACAAAAACAACAAAAGTATATCTGACCCTCATATAAAGCTAATATTTTTTTCACTCCAGCAGTTATCAATATAATATAATTGTAACGTGAGGTAATGGAGTGAAGCGAACATTCAAGGGACATATTTCATAAAATATGTCCCTTGAATGTTCGCTTGAAGTTTGTTAGAAGCTTGAAGTCATAGACTTCATCAAAGGAGGAATTTTGTACGTAAAAACAGGAAAAGGTATTCAATTCAGATGTTTTTTTTTTTTAATTATATCTATTTTTTAATTAAATTGCAATATAAACTTCAAGAAAAATCTAAACCTAAGAGTAGAATAATTACGTGGTTTTGGATTACATAATTTGTTTTGATTTGATTAATTTTCATTTGATATACATATTCTAAATTACTAATAATATTCTAAAAATATAAATGACTAAAATACAATATGATGATGCTGCAGTACCATATAGGAACTAACCATTACTTTGATGTGGATATATCGGGTGATACAAGCGTTCATCAAATTTTGAAGGATATTTTACGTAAAACTTTTGATTCCAACGTGTCCCTCAGGGTGGAGTGCTGTCTCCTCTACTCTTCTCCATTTTCATAAACACTCTCACTAAGCATCTTACGTTACCCTACCATCTTTATGCTGATGACTTGCAGATTTATACGACTACAACCGTAAATGACATTGCTAAGGCTATTGAAAATATTAATTCCAATCTCGACATAATTAGTACCTGGAGTAAGTCATTTGGTTTGTGTATAAATCCAAGTAAGTCACAAGTAGCGGTATTTGGCAATTCAAAACAGTTATCTAAGATACACTTTCATCTCCTCCCTCCAATTTCATTTAATAATGTTCGTTTAGAGTACAGTAGTAGTGTAAAAAATCTGGGAATCATAATGGATAGCACCTTCTCTTGGACATCTCAAATTGCTCAACTTAGCCGTAAGATATACTTTGCTATTGGCACTTTAAGAAGGTGGAAAAACCTGCTGCCGGTGAAAACTAAAATTTCCTTAGCTCATTCTCTTCTGTTACCGATACTTGATTATGCCGACTCCTGCTACTTAGATCTATCTCAACAACTACTTAATAAACTCGAGCGCCTTCAAAATCTCATAATAAGATTTATTTTTGGACTAAGGAAGTATGATCACATCACACAGTATCGGACACAACTGAAATGGCTCACTGTACACAATCGACGTAACTTACACTCACTTTCTCTTCTATACACTGTCCTCTTCCATCCTAATAGGAGCCTACCTCAAAGAACGTTTTTCATTCCTAGGTGATAGTTCCCAGCACGCTCAACAACTTCGCTCCCGCAATGAAAGGTTACTCGAAATCCCACTAAGCCATTCCAAATCTTATGGTGAGTCTTTCACCATTAAAACTGCAAGACTTTGGAATGAGCTTCCAATTGAAATAAGAATGTCGAAGTCGCTGAGCATATTTAAAAAACGTCTCAAAAGACACTATCTATCACAGTAGGGTTATTCTGTCATTAGTGCCGTACTATGTAATTTGTTTATGCATATATATTCATATATAGACATTATTTTATTATTATGTATATGTATGTTATGTATATATACTAAAAATATATATGGTAAAACTAATATTTTATATATGTAAATTTTTATGTATGTTTATTTATATTAAGTTTTAATGATTTGCACTTTATGCACCTTTCCGCTCACTTATTTTCTTATGTCCTTTACTATCGGTTGCCTGTAAGAGATCACTTTTACTGATAAGGCCGCCTTTGCACATCTCTTTAATTGTATAATTAATTTTTTTTTATGTTAATGTAATATTTTCTTGTGCAATAAAGTGTTATAAATAAATAAATACTATTTGAATGTCCTCTTGGCGGATTTCGGCCACGGCAGCCAAACTTATTGAGATTAGCTATCTGCGTAGTAGATATTATAGTGCACAAGTACGTTTAAGCACAAGTGAACTCTCAATACCTTGCACTTTCAAAGTCAGATGGGTCAATGCTTTGACAAATGAATGACCAGTGAGGAACACGAGGGTGTAACATGGCTAACACCTACTGAAAAAATCTCAACAGAAAAGCAATTCATTCATCAATTGCTTAACTATGCTGACCCGGGAATCGAACTCGAAATTCCAGGACCTCTAGATCTGCAGCCGTAGATGCTAGCCACTAGACCACCGGAGCAGTTTATACAATGTATTGATCAAGACTAATTATGTTATTATACTGTAAACATGATGTAACCGGTAATAATTTAATAATCGTGCTTTTTTACAAGGTTGAGAAGAGGTTACGCATTTATGTAAATATATATGCAATTATGAGGTGATTATGTAAAAATAAGTAATAAGAAGACCACCAACATAGCACATTCTGTACATCATGTGAGGCTGCTAACTATACTTACTGCTATTAGGCCTAAGGTTACGAGAGTTCGATTTCCATTCTTCATTTTATGTACTACTAGCGACTCACACTCGTTCCGCTCGGGTTCAACCCTACTTACTTTTCAATATTTAGTATAGATTTCACAGAGATGAGATAATTTCCCGCAATAAAAATTATTCTATATGTAGACCCGGATAACCAGCTATTACATAGCATCAAAATCTGTCCAGTATTTTTCCCGTGATGCGGTCACAGACAGACAGATAAAAAATCTACAAACTATAGATTCGACTTCTGTATCGATAATAATGTTTATTTCAATAAGATTTTTCCAAAAAATATTTAATGTACAGATTCGGCTTAATTACAACTTTATTATATGTATAGACTGGCGGCTCACCATCGCTTCGCTCGGGTCTGCCTCTGAAGAACAAAAACAAATCTATCCCTCAGGAACCGTATATTTTTCCGGAATAGAAAGTAGCCTATGTGTTATTTCAGACTACAATCTATCTCTGCGCCAAATTTCATCCAGATCCATTCAATCGTTCTGGCATGAAAGAGTAACAAACATCCATACTCACTAACTTTCACATTTATAATATTAGTATAGATTTTTCGCCTATTGATCAAAATTTGACCATAATCATTATTCAAAATTTAAGAAAAACTTATCAATAGAATTATAAATATATATGGGTGTTAGTAGTTGATATTTAATATACAATACAAAATAAACTCAAAGGATCACTAACGGATTTTTAATCTGCAACATAATTATTTTAAAAATAATGCACTATTATATCTTAGGGGTGGAATTATAATCACTTAATTTAATAAAGCAATTATAAACAACAAATCAATTACAACTATTTCGTGGTTTCATATAGGAGTTATCAGTTTGTTCATTCATTTTTATCAGCACAGGGCGTGCGCTTTGGTATTAAAATGATAAGACAAGAACGGAACGGCCTCTTAAAAATATTTTTAAAACTACATACATAGGTATAAGTAATTATTCCAAAATAGGTACTACTTAAAAAAAATAAAAAATAATGTAGTGTAATACGAATATGTTTTTTAAATTATTTCTAACTAGCGACTCACCCTCATTTCGTTCGGGTTCGTCAATCGTCCCTAAGTACGTTTTAAAGGTTAGTATGATATACAAATCTTTGAATTGCTCTGTTTTTCTGTACTATAATAGGCATGTATCATACATGTAAACCTTTCTCTTGAATCACTCTATCTATTAAAAAAATCGCATCAAAATCCATTGCGTAGTTATAAAGATCTAATCATACATGATGACGGCGGCCAATCTCATTAAGACTAGCCAACTGCGCAGGAGATATTATAGTGCACGAGTGTACGCGCAGACACAACGTGCACTCTCTATTCCCGTCACTCTCATACTCCGGTGGGACGACTGCTCGACACGACCAGTGAGAGTTAAGGCGCAGGACCGACGGCTTTACGTGCTCTCCGAGGCACGGGGGTGAAACACCGCCAACTTCCCAACTCCGGACTGTTACTGAGACTTACTATACAGAAAGATTCAATAACTAAACTTGGCCCGACCCGGGACTCGAACCCAGAACCTCCGAGTGTGCAGCCGTACATGCTAGCCACTACACCACCGAGGCAGTTAAGCATACATAGGGACAGACAGACAGCGGGAAGCGACTTTATTTTATACTATGTAGTGATAAGACGCGCGACGGGTTGCCATCAAAATTCCCGCTCAGGGCAATTTATTGACATCTGACATTTCTCATCAAGAAGAAAGAGAAAATAGTTCAAATATTTATTGATAGAAGGTATATGTATAGACTTGTACTTGTACTTCTGTCGAAAAGGAAATGATACACTCGTAAAGTGTAATTTCTGATCATTGAAAAATCAAATCAGGTAATGGGTTTGTACTGTATATTCACAGGCGCTCTTACTTTGTTTTACCACAGTTGAAAGCATATGTTAAATTAAATTGAGAATGAATTTCTCAATATTTCAGAATTTTTCATATTTAAGTTAACATATGCAATCTAAAATAAAATATTAAAACAATTTGCGGATCAATATCATGTATTGATATACCAGTATCAAGTGTTAAAGTAACAAATTTTTTTTTTTTTTAATAGAACATATCTCGAACTAAAAAAAAGTAAAACTTATAATCGACAGTGCTACATCACTATTGAGGCGAAGGAAACGCATTTAACAGTATAGAACTCACTGTCGCCGTCCGGATGCGCGCAACAAATTAAATTACTAAAAGGAGAAACTAGAAACAGGATATATTTCTATTTTCTGCTTTTGTAAATATAGTTTCTACATAAACAATGAAATTGCTAGAAACTAAGCCAAAACGAGAGTTTAGTTACGATCTATGGGTTCTGGGAAGTTAAAGTACATCTTCTGCACTACACACACACACATATATATATATATATATATATATATATATATATATATATATATATATATACATATATATATAGGTGCTTTGCTTTGGTTCACACGTGTCAGTCTTAACTGAGTTTTTGACCAGATTTTTCCACCTCTAAGTAACTCTTGCACTGTGACTTTACTCCACTTTTCCTCACTTTTTCGTACCTTCTTAATCATCATCGTTCCTATCTTCTTGAACATCATAATTTTTTCTTCTAGCAATCTCAATTCTTTTCTAGAAAATGTTTTGTTCCTCTCTCACTCACGACTATTTACGATAAACTGTTCTTGTCATTAATTGTCATACGTTTACAACAGTCATATTATGTGTAAAGCATGCTTCAGATTGGCCATTTTCAATAATTATTTATAGCGTAAAGATATTACACACTCTCCATTACGCGAAATTATTAATGAAAATACCAAATTTATGTCCTTAGATGCTTTTTTTTAATTTCATAAAAGAAAACTATTCATTAAAAATAACGAAGTCGTTCATAAAGCGTCACTCGGAAATTACTACACAGATTTCAATATAACTTTTCATAAAAATATTGTATATCAAGCGACTTAATCCTTGCTTAGCTCGCACGCGTCCCTTGGTACGCGGATCACAATCACAATTTCATGGGTTTTAATTTTTTGCGCGGAACCCTAATTCCTTTTACAAATTAAAAGTAGCCTAAGTTACTCCTTATAACATCAGCTATCTGTCAGTGCAATTCCCGTCAAAATCTGTCTAGCCGTTTCGAAGATTAGCCGGAACAAACAGACAGACAAGCAGACCGACAGACACAGAAAAAAATAAAAATTGTTATTATCTTACAAGTACCGTATATGCTTTCATACGCATTTAGTAAAAAGCTGTTATTTTGACATTACAAATAGACACTTCAATTTTATTTATTATATATTTCTATTATAGTAGATTATTATATTAGTTTATATTTATAATATGTATATATTTAAAGTTCTATATGTGTAGTGTATCAACTATCAGGTATCCATAACACACGCCTCGTAGCTTACCATGGAACTAGATGGTGCTGTGTGTTAATGTCCCAACATATTTATTTATTTATACCTATTACCTGCCAATAAGCTGTAAGTACATATATTACAATGTATAATTTAATTGCATTTTTAAAGGATTTGTAGAAGAAATCGCCTATAAGAAATAATCCATATTTTCTTTAATATGGCTATACGTAAATATATCATAAGGATACCTAGTATAGGTACTATTTATTCCCTAGAAATTTCAACTTAACAAAGTTATTTTGTTACATATACTCGTATGTATATAGTGTACCTATGGGCTTTTGCCATTTTTTGTTCCAGTGAGTCGTATAGTATATGAAGTTATAAGTTTAAAGATTCAAAATATAAGGATTATGAGAAACAAATTATTTTCATAGAAACCTGCGATAAACATTCCTAAGAATAGCAACACAATGGAAGTTAGGTTGGGAATTGGCAGTGAGCCGAAGGTTGCAGGTTCGTTCTCGTCCAACGCATTCTTGTCCTTAAGATCAGTAAGTACCTACATGAAAGAAATATTAATCAGATGTTTCCTAGATATACTAAAAATAAGCTTAACATGTATGTTACTTATATAAACGTATACTAGTGATCGCCCAATTGGCCAACATTCGACCATAATCATTATTGAAAATTTATAATTAAAAATACTGAACCGTTTATAACCACTAATTAACTTATAGCTCGTCAATAACTACTAAGCAAATTAAAAAAAATCGATTGACAAACATAGGAGAAAAACGTAGTGAACTGTTCTTTTATTATTATTTGGATATAGTTCATACAAAAATAGTAAAATCGCGAAAAAAAATAAGGGGGTGGTGTGGGTATGGTTGGAGGGTGAAAAATACTTTACGACCTCTCACACCTACTAAATATACAAAAAAAATCATTAAAATCGGTCGAGACGTTTAGGAGGAGTGCGACCACAAACACTGTGACATAAGATATTTATATATTAGATATTATATAAAATTAAACTTTATTCGTATTAAATCCTTTTCAAACGCATAACCACTGCAATAAGGACGTCATAAAGTGTGCAGTGCAAGAGTCTTATCGTTGAGCGGATGTGTGGAACAAATTAAATATCCTTTCAAGATTTAACAAGGGCCCCATACAAGGGCTCTCAGAAGTAAAATATAACCATATTACTTATGCATATTGCTTTGGCTAAATAATTATTTTGTTATTGAAGGAAATGTAAAAGACCATATTATATATAATTGTTGGTGCGTCAGTTAGTGTTTTCCCTACAAAGAATAATTTTTACTTATTTTTCTCATTTTCTTTTAAAAAATGAGTTTTGTAAGTATTTATACCTACTCAGAAATTAATTTTATAATAAAATTCTGAGTCAAATCTGTACATTTTTTTTTTGGAAAATCTTATTGAAATAGTCATTATTATCGATACAGGGGCCGAATCTAAAGTTCTTAAAATTTTTGTCTGCCTGTCTGTCTGGGAACTCGAGAAAACGAGAAACGAGAAACTGGGAAGACGAGAAAACCACTGGAACGATTTTGATTAAATTTGCTATGATGATAGCTGATTATCCGGGTCAACATATAGGATGCTTTTTACTGTGGGAAAATATCTCATCTCTGAGAAATCTACAAACCAAACTTAATACCTTTAACGTTAATAAAATTCTATTATTTGTATGTATGTGCTATGTATTGATAGGTTTGAAGTCGGTGCCTTTAGTATAGATTTCTCAGATCGCGGCAAGCGTAGGTACTACCATTTGGCTTCAAAGTTCAAACCTATCAATAGGTAGCACATACAAATAATATTTAATAAATATTAAAGGTATTTGGTTTGCATAAGAGGTATATTAAATTAAATCTTTATTTCATACTTTTTAGTTTTTGAAGTCGGTTTTTTAAACGTAGTTTTTTTTTTATTAGGATTGGCATTATCGATAACTTATGCTAATAATAATCATTTGCGATAAATCAAGAAATGTGTTATCTCTATTCTGAATTTCACTGAACTCCATTTAACTTTAACACTACATTAGTATTACGTACAAAGGCAAAAGAAAGAGTACATAAAATATTAGATTATTTTTTCATTCGAAAAGGATATATTATCTGTGATAAAAATAATGGAGGCGCGGATCAATTAAG
The DNA here is from genome assembly GCA_951806755.1 of Brenthis hecate. Lineage (NCBI taxonomy): Eukaryota > Metazoa > Arthropoda > Insecta > Lepidoptera > Nymphalidae > Brenthis > Brenthis hecate. Next base: position 868,080 of record OX638249.1, read on the forward strand.
AAGGCTAATAATATTGCAAAGAAATTAAAGAAGACCATATAATTTACCGAATCACAAAAATAGATCCATTAACTTGATATAAAAATCGAGCTTCGAACTTCTAGTTTCTATTGTGGGTTTGCAACTTCGGCAATTTAATTAGTCCCGCTACAATGAACACTTAGTACAATGCACGATGCTTATTGTTTCATAACCATTGTGCTATACGACATCAAACTCGTGACTTCCGAAGAAGGATGCTTGCCCATACACTAGAAAATTATCATATGCTAGCTTTTCCCACGGCTTTGCTCGCGGATAAGCAGTGCAGGGTCTAAGAGTACCCTATGTCCAATCCCAGGATGCTATCTATGTCCTAGTCAATTTTTATCGAAATCTGTTCAGTGGTTTAAGTGTAAAAACCAAAAAGGTAACCGACAGAGTTACTGTCATATTTATAATAATATTATGGATATGACCTAAATATTAAAAGATGCTACCCAATGACATTTTCTGTGACCGTTGAACAAAGACAACGTATGAAATGGTACTATAATAATTTACTAATCGATATCGATACTAGTAATCGATTTAAATATTTTATAATAGCAAATTATAGTAAAATTGATATTGCTGACACATTTAATTGCAGGCGTATTAAATATGGAAAAGGACTTAATGGATATAAACTTATGAAGTGTAATTGTTAAATTCATCTCAGAAGTTATACAATCGATATGAAATTTAAATATAATAATTGCCAATAAGATTACTACTTGCTTTGCGGTGAAGGAAAACATCGTGAGGAAACCTGCATGTCTGAGAGAACCTAACAAGTTTTCGAAAGATTATTATATGAAGTCCGCCAACCAGCACTTGGCCAGCGTGGTGGACTATGGCCTGATCCCATTCGTAGGGAAGGGATGCCCGTGCCCAGCAGTGGGACGTTAAAAAAAGCTGAATACAATGTAACAATATAGGTAATAAAAACTAATATATATCCAGTTCTTAAACTAGAAAGACATCAAAAACTCAGTTAATAATAATTACACTCATAGATGGTAGTTTTTCTTTTAATATTTACATATTGGTTTATTTAGTAAAATTTGATAGATATCTAAATCAAATATTTGAGTAATTAACTAGCCAGCGCCCATCAAGAGATCTTGATCCAAAAAAATTAGTCACTCGTCAAATTTACCAAACATGAACATTTAACTAAAATATTTTAATTAAAACTCTATTTCACAGAAAACTTAATATACCTATTTCACGATAAATATGAAATTATAATTGCTTCATATTCGTGAATAGGGGAAAAATCGTTACGACTAGACGGTCACGTGAATAGGGTAACCAGGTATAATACTTAATATTATGTTTAAAAAATATTTTTTAAACTCATATTTTTTATAAGTAGTATTCAGCCCTTTTTAACGTCCCACTGCTAAGCACGGGCCTCCCTGCAATATAGGGGTTTAGGTCTGTGAGGGGATCAGGTACTTTTTTTTATAAAACCAAAATAATTTTTTTCGTCATACTTTCTTAACGCTAATTAACTTAATATATTATAGCCTTTCTAAGGAACTTTCTTATTTGGTTTACTGATGGAAAAAAAAGTAAAAAATATGCATAATATAAAATACATACCTACATTTGTAGTTTCATGGTAGATATTTGCACACATTTTTACTCTGGGCTATATAAAAATAACTAAAATAAAAGCTATACCAATGATACGCAAAAGAACTTAATAAAAGTTTGGTAAATGAACCAAGAAACATTAACTTTTACAATATCTACGAGTACCTTCAATAAGCTGCGCGTGGTAAATCACAATACTATATTAATGCGAAAGTTTGTACTTAAATGTTTGTTTGTTGCTCCTTTACACCGAAACGGCTTGACGAAATTTGACGAAACGAAAAATGAAATTTAGTACAGATAGACAGGAATAATTAAGTATTAAAAAATCGCCAAGAGTTGACACTTTTATAATATAATGAAAACAAAAAGCACCTATAGACGCACCCAAGAAGCGAGGGTAAGTAACGATATAACAAACCACTTTGGTTAAATACAATAGGTACATAAAGTTCTAACTAATAAAATAACCGTGTATGAGAATCGAACCTGTTCTCCAGACTGTTTGTAACCTCTGAAAATGAAATCGTGTTTATATCAAGTTGTTTTTCACTAAAATATCTGAAAGCCGCCAGACTGTCGCGTGAGATGGCGCTATTACGAAGCGTCCCAGACGGCACCCAATTAAAATCTCCAAAGAACTGTATGACTCATATCTTCGTAATTGGTTTTTAAAGTATTTTATAGACTACACAGTAAGAACTTAAAAACATGGATGTAAAAAATAAATATATAAAGCGTAATTTTAACTTTTATAAAATAACTAATCAAAAATTATGTAAATATGCTATGTTTTTTTAAACTAAAAATGGACGTATTTATTCAAATCTGTCAACTTAATATCTGCCATTTTATAAAATTTCATATAAAGGAAGAGAATTTCAATAATTTAAAATTTTATTCGATTTTAATATCGATTATTGAATCGATAATTATAATTAACATCAATTTTTCACTACATATTTTATTAGGCAGTAAAAAGTATTGCCACCCTACACACCCTAGCCTCCCTACGACCACTTGTTTATGCGGTTTAATCTAAAAATATTATAATATTGCAACACTCTATAACATTAATTCACATAACGTGGAGGCAACCCTAACATTTCCAATTCATGTGACACAGTGGCAGCGTGACTCTTTTGCCTTCTGCCACAACGATCACAAGTTCAAACTACGTGCATTTTTTTTATTATTAAAACAAAATAACTTAAAAAAGTGAATAAACCGGAGCTTTAATTACAATTTATTTCTTATTTTTTAGCTGTTAATTAGAATAAAGAGGCAGTTTAATTGCATATAAAGCGGGGTTCACATTTAGTAGTTGTGCGCTAAATAACAACTAGGGATTAAATACAAAATCAAAATCTAGAAGAGGCAAATCTCCTACTTATAATAAATAATACATATATATCATAGTAGTACACAAAGCGTGCCTGAGCTTTTTCCCTTTTTTGTAACATTATTATATGCATCAAAATATATATTTTTTTTATATATTAAGGAAATAATTTAAAAACAATATTCTCAACATTAGACTATGTCACTATAGAAATATTAATGAATTAGTCACAGCACAAATCAGGACAAACCATAGATAAACGGTATGTCGATAATAACTAATTTTCTTTAATTAAAGTACCTACACAGTAAATCCAATTAATTCAAAATCGTATTAAAAGTAATTTCATCTATCCGTGACGTAAGGATTTTTTTTATTGTATTTTACAAAACACCACACTTGAAGATTATTTAAAAAAAAACATAAAAATCGGTTCAAATAATATACGAATTAAGTAGCCATCTACATTTTTTTAAAGTCGGTAAATAAGAAGAAACCTTGAATTTCTGTTTATAATCGATTTGAAACGTACAAACTATTTATAAAACTACATTTATCTCTTTCTTTCGTAAACACTTTATATCTATTTATAACCTTGTATTAGTAACGGTTACAAAATTTCATCACATGTTGTACAGGCCCTGTGGCGCAACGGATAACGCGTCTGACTACGGATCAGAAGATTCCAGGTTCGAATCCTGGCAGGGTCGATGAAATGTTTTTTATTTTATTATTTTGCAATGCTTTATATTATTTTGTTTTAATAAATATTATTTTATATTATTTTAGCCTTTTAACAAATGTATACATATATTATAAGCAAAGACAAAATAGTTCAGTATTTTTTTTCACCGCTTTTTGTCAACCGATTTACTTTTTTTTTCGTTTAGTAGCTATTGACGATTTTTAGTGTTATCAAATATTTTTTAAAGCGGTTAGTTTTTTCTTACACATTTTCTAAGATTCCTAATGATTATGGTCGTATTAGACCACTGAGCAGCATTAGTAATAATTAATATTTTAAAATAACCGGACACACTATCTCTTTCACTCATTATTTTTTCATTCGCATAATTGGTATTATTTAATTTACATTACACATTCGTAACACATTCAACCCTTCCTGACCTATATATATATATATATATATATATATATATATATATATATATATATATATATATATATATATATATATATATATATATATATATATATATACAGAGAGAGAGACTTATCCTCACTTCGCTTGTGTGCGACTCCACGTTTGTTCCTTCTGTACTGTTCTGTCTGTAACAAACATACATACAATCTTTGGCATTTATAAAATCGTTGTCCCATACACATTAATTAAACATACTGTTATGTGATATATGATATAAGTGAATTATATTATAGTATAGCATTCTGATTATATAAAAGGAATATAAATGACCCTAATCACGACACTTCCCTTCCCCCATTCCTGGCGGGAATCCCGCAAATTATTCGCTTATGCGTCATTAAAAGGGGGCTTAATGCCCCATGCTTTAGATTTGGGAAGCTTTAAACTTGGGATAATTTTTAACGTTTAACAGTGAACCCCAGTAGCCCGTCTATCTATGGTTCTCCTTACTAGAGATAGGAATTTGACATAATTTATATGGAGTTTATGTCAAATATTTATCGCTAGTAAAAAAGACGGATATAAAGCGCGTTTCCTAATAACGTATCTGTTTTTTTTTGTCTTATTATTATAGACAAAATATTAGTGATGTACTAACACAGAGGTTGCGACACCTGTCGGCTAATTGTATTACTAACAGTAGTCTATGTGTTGCTCCAAGTCATACATATCTGTGTACTAAATTTCATCAAAATCTGTTCACTAGTTTCAGCGTAAATCAGTAATAAACATACGCAAACTTTCGTATTTACAACGGTAGTGTGAGATTATAAATTACATAACAATAAGCAAAATTAAAAAGAACTCAAAGGGGAATTTTGTTAAAAACAAAAACATAAATCATACGCTTCCGCATCTTTAACAAAGAAGCACTTTTTTGAAAGAAAAACTCGTATGCGGCTTGATGCAGGCTTAGCTCTTGAACTTGTGAAAGAAATGTGCGAAACGCCAGCCACTTTGCATGGTTTTTATTTATGATTTACACCATCCCTTCATTTTTGCACATACTACCTATTTTATACATACAAAATTCGAGAATCTTATTTTAGTGCTTATTTTATTGCCATTGTTACAATCGTTGTAGAATAGACATTTTAAAAATTCATTCGATGATTGGGTTACATTATTTTCTCATATATATGTTTTTTTTTTAAATAAAAACTCTAATATGGTTGCCTTTGTTACGATTGTAGACCTCTAGTATGATTCTTATCTTGTCTAAGCCCCGTAGGTTAGAATTGAACCATAAAACTTATATTAATATTTTTTTTCAATGGATTGGCAAGAAATGTCATATTTAAGCTTAAAAAATCCACCTAAAAGCGTAGAAAAATCCCTTTTAAGTTGATTTTTAAATATCTGTAATTTTTGAGTTAAAAATTATTATTCTAAATGCGTAAGTGACAATACTATACTAAGCTACTTAATATTAATAAAACAATTTTCCAATTTCTCAATTTTTTAACAATTTTCTTGATGTAAATTGTATTAAACATTTCACAATATATTATAATTAATTCTATTATTATTTATAATCAACACTCAAATGTTAAGAACGATGACTATTTTTATTATAATTTATAAGTAGTTAATACCTCGTCTGTCGATCGACCTTTTAAAGGTCGATGTCAAAAAGACCCCTGTCTGTCAAGCGACCTTTTAAAGGTCGATTGGTCCCGATGTTATTTAATGTGTGATTTCTCGCATTTAAAGTATATTTATTTTTATCTAACTTTTGTAACGTGTAAAGGAAAATACAAGCAATAATATCATACTACATTTCAAAAAAATAATAACTCCAATAACATAATTTTTTGTAATTTGTGCAGACAATTTATTTAAATTTTGGCGGTCTTCGAACTCAATACTTGTGAGTAAAAAATTAATAAAATAGTGTAAAATTATTAGTATAAGGATTGGAATATGATGGAAGGGTAAGTAATTAACAGTTTGTATTTCATAGGATGTGTATTGAATAAAGATTTTATACAGAAATTGTTATATTTGTCAAACATCGTAAGCATTCACGCGCGCTAAGTCCTTATATTTTCACTTTTTCTGAATAAAAAATACACTAGCGAAAGCATTATATTTTTATTAACATGATTTAAATTTATAACTAAATAACTACGTATAATTGAATTTGTAAATTTTCTATTGGATTTTAAGTAATTATTAATATAATAACACGTAACCCAAATTCGAGCCGCCATTTTTGACGGCTGTTGGATAGTATGGGGAAGGCTTTTTTAATATTGATTAGAATATTCAGATTGATGTTTTTTTAGCATTATTTGAAATTTAGTATTTTATAAAATTATTTTAACTGTTTTCCTACAAAAATAAAAATTGTTTTTCTTTTAAACAGAACGATTTTTATTTTACAGATATAATTTCAACTTACAGATTACTTTGAAACATTATAAAAATAAAAAAGCCTAACTGCATAAAAGCTAACTAAAAAGATGAAAACAAGTTGACGAAGGAATAAAGTATTATGCAGTTGGTGACATACATATGTACATCTCGCGACAAGAATGAAACGTATTTTTTTATTTACAGCTTTTTAATTTTATTAGACATTTGAAGTTATAATAGGTCTTTTGAAATTGCCGTTCTACAATACTTACTTGCCATTGGAAACGTAATTTATGAATGGCCGGCAATAAATTCTATATTTATTTTAAAAGTATGGAGTTCTATTTTTGAATTCAGTCGTTTGTTTATTAATTAGTGTTTTGTTTTCACTACATTTGTTTGTTTTTCATCAATATGAACGCAATAAAAATACGAGTTCCATCGCGGTAGCAATCCCGCACAAACGGCTCGCAATATTAATGACGTGTACGGAGTGCCGAGTGAACACTACAAACGAACGCACGACTCGTTATTGGTCTGAACGCTTCCAACATCGAAATTTTGATCTTAAAAAATTAACCCCGTGGTCGCCCGAAAACTAAAATCAGTAACGACGCATTAAAGGCGATAGTGGAAGCTGCCGATACTCAATCTGTGGATGAGATAGCAGCAGCTTTTAACGTTAGCATTAAAACAATATTGGTACATTTGCATCAAATTGCATCAATAGCATGGGTGCATATTTTGATTAATAGAAATGAAAAATATTTAAAAAAAAAATACTTTAACTTTCTGTATATTAAACGACAATTTCATAGGTATAACCTAATATTTAGCAATTTCTTATCCCAAATTACCTCTAACATGTAAGTTGTGTTCTTTTAAATTTTTTGTGATCACCAAAAATATTTATTTTGAGGCCCCATTCGATTGATTTGGAAGATTTTTTACAGAGACACAAATTGGCGCCTGATATCCGCCATTTTAATTTTCAACTATTTTTAATTTTCAACTATAATGCGAGTATCATAGGCTATATATAGCTTATAGCACTCGCGTAAATACGACACTAACGACATATGAATCATCAAAATCGGCCCACGCGTTTGGTTTCTAGAGTGCCACAAAGGAAAAACATACCTATGTACATACATACATACATAGACTGATAAACACATTACCCTCCTCTGCGTCGCGTTGTCGGGTAAAAACTATGTTTATTTGCATCTCTTACACTAGTATCATGTTGCATTTTATGTTTATTGTAGCTGCACCAAAATTGCTTAAAACATGCCTTATTAGATTACAATATTATGATCGGTGGGGTGAACAAGAAAGACCAATTGTAGGCAATGTAGAGCGGAAGCAAATAAGGGTGTAGTATAAAAAACTCTATAAAAACTTAAAAAAAAATATAAACCGACTTCCAGGCTCTAAAATGTAAAAAATAACTAAACGGAGGTTTTCATTTAGAATAGATACCTAATCAGATATTTTCGAAGTCGGTGCCAGCCGACAATATTGAAAGATATAAATATCTAATAAGTAAATATATGTTTTACGTATCGAAATATATTAGATGTGCTTTGCATCGGCTGGCACCGACTTCGAAAATATCTGATTTATAATTATACCACGCCTTTGTTCGTTTCGACGACGTGACTGAACATCGAAGACGTGCTGAACTTTATATGGGAGGAGGTTAGTATAGCTACGTATGTATCTTTACTTAGTGATAATTAGAATTTGTTGCTTTTAGGGTAGATGCTCATCTTTTTTTTTGAATTACAAAAATATGTATAAAAGCTTCTACCTGCCAGCAATATTCATTAAAAAGTGTCCTTTACTTAACAAAAGGCATCCAAAATTTTCAAGTTCAGATTTAAAACATCTGTGAGTACTAATTACAAAATTTTTATACTCTACTATAATTTTGTTTACTACTATAATTACGCAGTCCATTAAATACTCAATACAGTAACTGGCACAATACTTCAATCTTATAAAATTAAAATTAAAAATTTAAAAGTAACCCCGACATGTAATTCGCCATTTTGTGGCGGCGGCCATCTTGGATTTGAAATTTATCGTAGTGTGTATTATACTAGTCAACCCTAATTCATTTGATACCCATTTTGAGGGAGTTGTGAAATAATATGTAATCCGCTATTTTGTGGCGGCGGCCATCTTGGACCGATTTTCATGAAACATAGCTAGAACACTTCCGAATATTTCACCTTTCTAAGAAAAAACAAAAACAAAATCGGATCATCTCTTCCGGAGCTACTATGCCACAGACAGACAGACACACACACACAGCACGTCAAACTTATAACTCCCCGTCGTTTTTGCGTCGGAGGATAAAAACAGTTGAAAAAAAAATAATTCCTGTCCGAATTAATATTTGAAGTTGTTTTATTTTTTATTGATGTTTTTATTATCATTTTATTTCCATAACATAATCAGTTCAGATGTGATGGAATTGGTCGTATCCATACTTTTTTAGCTGTCCCTTGTAATTCTTATAGTGAAATTGTTAGTTTTCAGAATAGATTTCTGAAATATTCTAATAAGGCAACATGTCTTTTTATTATATTTTTCTAATTTAAAATATCACTAAATTGTGAGATGTTCATATATTTTAATGAAAATTTAAACAGAATTTGCTCTGCGATCCAAAGTTTGAGATGACGTTTTTTAGTACTTATTTTAAAGTGTTTGGTTTATTGTTTAATTCTCGTAAACTAAATAGTTATAAGAACTCAAACTATGTCAGTATAACGTATGTGGACTAAACTATAATATAAATGATTATCCTAAATCTCTTGATCTTCAATGCTCTCAGAATTAAAGTATAAAAAAAACCTCTTTTTTATCCAGCGCTAAGTCGCTATGATTGAGACATGTTATTGTAAAAGCTTGTGGTATAAAATAAATGTACAGTGAGTTGTGTTGTTTTAATCAATTAATATAAAATATTGTATCAATTATTAAATTAAATTATAACTTTTTAAAATAATAGTTTTATTTTGTAATAATACCTGTTTTCATACTATATACTGCTAAAAAATCACTTTCAGTAATTTCAACTTAGAATTAACTATATATTATTAAATACAATTGAACTCATTTATATATATATTCTTAGTATATTTTAAAACGATTCTAACGGTATAAGCTTTATATATAGCTTATATATAAAAATTTTAAGAAATATTGTTATTTTAATGATGCGTACATATTTCGCGCAGGTCCTCAGAAAGTAGCCGACAGATGCGCCATATTCTTGTAAAATGACAGCGACAGTTGAGGGGTTAAATAGATTCACCGCCATAAAAGGTTATAACATTCCACAGATAACAAAGAATCGACAGGCCTTTTAAGCACAAAGGCAAAGGTATCGGTTGAACGGCCATAAATTAATAGTGAAGGAATTTGCTTCCATTTCTTACCTGGTTTACTTTTATTAATCAGATTCCGTATACTTTCCATACATGAAAAGTATATTATGGTCCTTGTAATAAATTGCCTTGAACTATGATATTTTCTACTTTATAAGCTCACTAGGCTTAGCTACAAAAATAAACATATTTCATATTATATTCTTAGCATTTGCTATTTGTGCTAACTTGCCGGCAAATATTATAAGACTAAAAAAGAAAAAACTTACCTATTTAATATGATCACAATAATTTTATTTAAAAGTAAAAAAAAATATTCCTATTTTTGAATGGGATTCCAAAAAAATCAATAAGGGTATCCAGTGTCAACTGACACAGTACCCGAGGCCGTATCGTTTTTTGTACAGGAACGTGCCAATGCGGTTGGGAACAGATTTAAAATAACAAAAACTACTCTATTCATATTCAATAAGTATGTGAACATTAGATATTTTAGATATATTGCTTATTAATTGATTACATTGTTCAATAAAAATCATTGCACTGCTATAATAGATTTACCTGAACTTAAAAAAACGTTCGTCATAGCTTGCCAACCTATTAGGTCATAGGTTCGAATATCAGAAGAATTTTCTTGCTTATATCTTATTACATATATTGTAGGTACTAAAGCTCGCCTTGGCCTTATTAGGACCAAAGGCAAATTAAGTTCTCAAAGAAAAATAAGAAAATTATGTCAGGCGTTTTAGGAAACTTCATTTTGTTATGAAAATTGTTTAAAGACGCCACAATCGGCGCCATAATTCAACCATTTTGATTTTTTATAATTTTAATATAGCTTATGTCACTCAAGTTATCAAAGATAATCTAACGACAAAATTGAATTTACTAAAATCTGCTAAGTCATTTAGTAATTAGCAATTACTAATTACAAAGGACATAGCCATCGGTTGTTAATATTTTCGAAAATGTCACTAAATGTTACCAGGGTCAAATCATACCTCCATTATATCATAGTTGTTAAAAATTCGTTTAATTTTTGTATCTTAGTATACTAGCGGCTCACCCTCGCTTCGCTCGGGTTCGCCTCTAGAAAAACAAAAAAAAAATTATCCCACGGGTACCGTACATTTTTCCGAGATAAAAAGTAGTGTGTTATTCTGATGTATGAGTTTTGTTATTATAAAGTTTCATTAAAATCCATTTAGTAGATTTTGGATGAAAAGGTGTCACACATCCATACATCTATAAGTACATCTAAACATCCAGACATCCTCACAAAATTTCACATTTGTAATATTAGTAGGATAAACAAAAACTAAATTAAATATAAACAAAATACCTACTATTCTTGTATTGTTTATATCAAAATTTCTTACGTATAATATAATAACTGGCCAATATTGTAAGCGATTACGCTGTACCTCATAACTTTAACAAATTTTAGTAAAATATATAATGGAAAGAGAGAGCATAGGTATATTATCTAGAATTAACACAAAACCAAATTCTTATCGCCATACCACGGGAGCATATCTAAATACATTTATTACCTAGTTATATAAAAATAACTGAAGATAGTTTTATTTAAAACGTCAAATATTCACGTAAATATAAAAAAAGTCGGACTCGCACACGGAGGGTTCCGTATAATATAATAGTTTTTTTTTTTTTAATTTGCACGGCAGCCTTTTGGAAATTCGCCATCTTGGTTTTTTATACTTTGTTGTTATAGCGACAAGAGAAATACACACTCTGTGGAAATTTCAACTTTCTACCTATTACGATTCATATGATACAGCCCTCTGACAGACGGACGAACGGACAGCGGAGATTTAGTAATAGGGCGCCGTTGGCACCCTTCGAGCACGAAATCCTAAAAAGTATCGTGCTTAGGCCTTTTTAACGTCCCACTGCTGGGCACGGGCCTCCCTTCAGTACGAGGGGAATCAAGCCATAGTCCGCCACGCTGGCCAAGTGCGGGTTGGCAAACTTCACATGTCTTTCGAAAACGTGCTAGGTTCAGAGGTGCGAGACCCGGGATTTGAACCCGTTTCACTCGGTTTCCCAAGCGAGCGCGTTACCACTGGGCTACCACTGCCTTAAAGATAAGTATTATGCTATAGTTAAAGTTTCAACTATTAATTAAGTATCACCTGATAATTAAATTAATTTAAACCTCTTAGTTTGTAGTGTTAATGACAATAACAAGATTATTTTATACGGTTCACAGAACTGAATGTTAACACCTCCAGGTAAATTTCTTAGAAATTAATTAAATTTCTAAGAAATCTATTGTTAACTGTAACGCCGGCGTGTCCGCGGTCGTGGAGGGATTAATATGTTTAACTTATCGTTGAAGTTTTACATACATATATACTAATACTTTGTGAATATTTACTAGCATTTCCCGTGGCTCTGTTTGTATAGTCTATCTATGTACAGCTGTTACAATCCAAAAACTCGTAGCGTTATTCTAGATAGCCTATATATAGCCTTTGTCACGCATTTGCCTAGCAAATGTGAAAAAGGTTTTACAAATCCCACTTTTCAATCCAGGGATTACCGCGTCCACATAAACTCTTCGTCTTTATTGTATTAATATATTAGATTGCACACGTACTACTACTATAATATATTTATGTTAAAATCGAAATAGTAAATTAAAGAGAAGGCATTTTAAATCATCACAAAATAAGCGAGTTTGTTCAGTTAATAACAAATCTTACCTGCCCGTTATTTGATTTCGTATCTCCGTTTCCTTTTTCGCAAAAACTCTATATCATACGCGTATCGGCATTTACACACAATCACAATTCACAACGAACTGTCTCACATATGACAATAAGTCACGATAAGGTAATTTCTATTGTAATTTAAAAAGGTAAAGTTTGTTTATATCGAAATCTCAGGAACTAGATAAAAGATGCAATCATTTAACATAAATAAATCTATGATTGTCAAGAAAGCTAATAAATGTCGTAGCTAACACAACACTAGTATTAAAACAATAAATTCCAACAATAAATTACATATTATATAACATTAATATTTTAAAGTAAATTTGTTTCAAATAAAACCTCTTTTATTCTTTTTTTTTAATTTAGACCGTAACGCGTCAGACCACCCTCGGCCTTTGACAGCTGACTGGTGTAAAAAATGCGGAGATTGCCGCGCATGCGTTCTGTCAACTGTTGGGTGTTTGAATAGGGGTTGTGATAATTTGTTTTTGTCCGTTGTCGTAAGATATCATCTGAAGCACATTTTGATGCAGCGTAAGTCTTGAGTTAAAACCTTTTTTCAATTATATTGTGCGAAAATTTTATTATATGATTATAAATGAAAATAATAAATAAGGATAAGAACGATAACAATGAATTGCGTAGACAGTGTTAATATTAAAATGGGTACCACAGTTGCGTCAGCTCCTTCATCTTTAAGAGAGAACACTTTGCCATTGAGCAAGTTTCTGGACTCCAAATTCAGCTCCTTTGAGAATCACAATGTTGTCCACATAAATGCATAAAGTATTTTTTGTCATTACAAAGATTTGCTAGCGTCCTTCGACGTAAAAAATCTACATGCAATTCTAGTATCCGAAATGTGGTTGCAACCATATTCACCTCACGACGTCACGTCAACCATAGTAACGCTTGGTGATTCTTCACCGACTGCTGAATATTCTTTACCAAATTTTCGTTAAAAAATAAAAAATAAAAATAAAAACAGCGAGCTGATCACCGGCACTGTCTCTTGATAGATATTCACAGTCTACTGAATACTTATTTCTTACAGTTAAAAGTGAAGACAACCTCAAAGTACTGTTGAATGTATATTACTCTTCCTCAAAAAAAGTAAACTATTTCCAAGATATAGAAAATTTGCTTAAACAACATGTTGCCACTGTCGATCATACAATCATGGGCGACTTCAATACTTGCCTTATCAAAAATGATTCACTAAAAGCGAGCGAGCTAAAAGATTTAAAAATATTACGAATAGATTCAATCTGAGTATACTTCATACTAATCCTACACACCCTTTTCCTAAAAGATCATCCCTTCTAGATATCATGCTTGTTTCTTCAGCAACTTACGTTACGTTACACCTCCAACAAATATCGTTGTATTTTAGCCAATGTATACAAAAACTTAACAAAGTATATACTAAAACCTTCCTCTTGAATCACTCTATCTATTAAAAACAACCGCATCAAAATCCGTTGCGTAGTATTAAGGATTGATATCTATCTGCTCTTTGTAAGATTTTGTCGTTTTCATTAACTGTAACATACAATTTTCGTTTGAGACATTAACTTACCATAGACTCTATTCATTAATTCGATAAAATACGGTGTTTCTTTTTTGCATTTTCAGTTGGTTCGATTACCGGTTTAGGTCACGTCTTTAAAAAAAATTTAAATGCAGTTAATCTTATTTTTAAAAATAAAATAATGTTTCCTTTGAGTGAAACTTAATATTTTCAAACATTTTTCTTCCATGTCCTGTACGTTTGCTCCACGATGTTAGAGCCTATATGTATAACTTGTAAGATTTCACCGTTTTCTTTAATTCTAAGACGCAATGTTTGTTCGGGAGATTTTATCCTTCCCATAAACCCTGTCGATTAATACGATAAAATAATGTCGGTATCCTTTTTGCATTTTTATTTGGTTCGATTCCCGATTCAGGTAAGCTTTTTTTTAAGAAAAAATTAAATGCAGTTATTATTATTTAAAAAAAATCCTTTGAGTAAATTTTCATAACTCCAATATTTAAGGTACTTTTCTTCCATGTCCCATCAATTTGTTCCACCCTGTATAGTATAGATATATATAAAATTGCATTATTACCATATCTTTCATACATCTCTAGTAGAATGGAATAGAAATCTGCCCGACTTCACCAACAACCCATAAGCTACCACCTACGTATGGGATCCCTAGCTTAAAAGTCCCCTAAACTAGCCCCTAAATTAAATTTCGTTTTACGATCGTCTTTAAGCCCATATTTCGAGCACCTAAATTTAGGGGGCCTTTTAATATTTAGGTGACCCCTAACTGTCGGTGAAACAGAAACTGTCCCCTAACAGCCCCCTAACCATGCTTAGGGGATCCCTTAAACTTAGGTGACGTTGGTGAAATCGGGCATAAATTTCAAGTGCTAAAAACCGATAACACATGACAGCACCAAGGAGTGGTTAGGTACTTTATTCGAACAATATTGAAATGCAAACGTACTAGATAGTGTCCATTTATCATTTATGAATATATAAGTTTATACTATTAGCGCAATCATGAAGCCAACACTGATGTCTGACAACGTCCGGCGCCACACACGACTTTAAAACCATTTTGAAACCATTTTCAAACTGTATTAACTAGATTTAAAGCCCAGATTTCCGTATTACGTATGTCTTGAAGAAATATCACGATGTAATAATAATAGTGGGTGCTTCGAGTAGTTATTATGTTGAACCATTGCTTGGAGCTTATTTATGCGTGTTAACAGGGTCGTGGAATCGTGGCCGAACCAGTGTAGCCAACTTACGGGCTTTCCACCAAATTTAGGGGTAAAAAAAATTGCACTGGGGTTTTTAGGGGGAGAAATGTTTTGTAGTCTTTAGGGGTTTTTAAAAGCATGATTAATTAAAACAAAAAAAGTTTTATAAAGTTTCGTATAAAGACTTGGAAAAATCATATATCTTTAAATATCATTAACATCATTTACCTATCCTTTTTTTAATTATTTTTTAAGGTATGTATGAAATCTAATATTATTAAATGGTTATATGTAATTATTGAAATAATTACCATAAATACGCTTTTTACGCTACTTATAATCATGTATAATAAAAAAATAACAAAAAAATATTAGATAAAAAGTTAAAACTTACATTTTTCAAATTGTCAGTTAGAGGGTTTTTGAAATTACCCTTATGGAAATAAAATTTCAAGTGTTGGCAACACGGGCCGAACATCGTCGTGATCCTTAATAATTTACGAATTGTATTTAAGATATTTTTTTCGCATACGTATTAAGGTTTACATGTTTCTAGCTAAAGTAAATGACCATGAGTATGTAAAAGACTTAATTTGGCATTCAAGCCGAGTTTCGGCCGAATGCCGAAATTCGGTTCAAACTGCCGATTTTTCGGTTAAAACGATAATAAAATATATGAAATAAAAAATATATAAAATATACGAATCAGCCTAGCTCTACTATTTATGCAGTCGGGCCTTTTTTTATTTAATATATATTTTTTTATCTATATTTTATAGCTTAATTTAGTTTTAGCCAGTTGCACATTTTTAGTTTTATTTAATAACTAGCATTGCCCGCGGCTCCGCCCGTGTTCAAATGACTAAAACTACTCTTACATTGCAGTTTTTGTATTTTTTCTCAGTTAAGAGACATTTTCCCGCGGTAAAAAGTATCTTATATGTTGACCCGGATAACCAGCACCATACCAATTTTCATCAAAATCCCTCGAGTGGTTTTTCTGTGATGCGGTAACAGACAGACAAAAATTCTAAAAACTATAGATTCGGCCTCTGCATCGATAATAATGTTTATTTCAATAAGATTTTCCAAAAAATGTTTAATGTGCGGATTCGGCTTAGTTACAATTTTTATTATATGTATAGATTCTTATCGTAAATTATTTTCAAACATAGAAGTTGTATACTTACTTTGTAATCACCTCTTTAAAACCTGTATTTTGATACCCAATCGATAGATTTGGAAGAAAAAAAATTTGTAGACACACAATTTCGCGCCTGAGATTCGTCATATTGATTTTGAATAATATCCAAAAAGCCTATGTCACTCGCGTTATCGAGACGAATCTAGACTAGTATCCTTTAGGAATTACAAGAGAACGTAGAATCAGACATACATACATACATACATACATACATACATACATCAATACAAGTCAGACACATGCACAACCCTCCTTTGGGCCTCATCATAGTTGGGTAAAGAAGTTAAGGAAATGTGCAATAAAGAATATGACAAGTTTTTTTATCTGCATAATTTTGCCAGTAGATAAATATTTGTAGATAAATATTTATATACAAGGATGAATATGAAATAACAGTCAAAATTAATAAAATAAAAGATGATTTTAAATAAAACTATCTTTTTGCATTTTGTTAAGGTTTTATTTTATATATTTTTTCACAGTGTTTCGAATGTTTTTGACGTTTCGAATGGCTCCTCCGGGCTTCTCCGCAGTCGGGTAAAAACAGATACGGCTTATACCTATATGTATAAAGCTTTGTAAGACGTCTATTACATGATTTCAGCTAACATATTAATGCTTAATTCATTTATTATAAAATCATAGTATATTTAGTATATAACATGTGAATGTCAATAAATATAACATTATTTTTAAAACTTTTAATCAGTTCATTTGTCATTTTGGACAGCGACATTTTTTTTGGTAAACAATTTAAGGTCATTACGCCATACGTCACTCTCACCTTCGTCTCAATATGTAATTAAACGATGAATCAATTAACATTAACGAGCAAAAACTTACACTTGCTAACGGATGGACCACATTTTAGAGCTGCAATATTTTCATTAAAGTATGGGATACGGGGTGACTATGGTTTCCATGAACCTGGAACTTTGTAGGTACAATGCTAAGACATATTGAAACAAAATGAATAAACGGATCGTCAACTTAATTTAATAAGATTCAGTGTGTAGTCCTTGAAAAGAACACATAATATTACTTGCTGCACTTTTCCAGTCACTTTCTTGTATAATTGTGCTCTTAATCATATCCTATAACGTAAAATAACATAATAATTTTTTAACTAAACTAGTTTTCGAAAATCAACCATAATCGATGGAAAACATACATAAATATGAATAGAATTTACCTATCTAATATATAAAAAAATTTAACTGCCTCGGTGGTGTAGTGGCTAGCATGTACGGCTGCACACCCGGAGGTCCTGGGTTCGAGTCCCGGGTCGGGCCAAGTTTAGTTATTGAGTCTTTCTGTATATTAAGCCTCAGTAACAGCCCGGAGTTGGGAAGTTGGCGGTGTTTCACCCCCGTGCCTCGGAGAGCACGTAAAGCCGTCGGTCCTGCACCTTAACTCTCACTGGTCGTGTCGAGTGGTCGCCCCACCGGAGTATGAGAGTGACAGGAATAGAGAGTGCACGTTGTGTCTGCGCGTACACTTGTGCACTATAATATCTCCTGCGCAGTTGGCTAGTCTCAATGAGATTGGCCGACGTGGCCGGAATCGGTCAGGCGAACATCATCATCATATAAAAAATAACTGTTTTTTTTTATAACATTAAAGCTCTTCAATAGTTACCTACTAAATAAAAAAAAACGATCGACAAACAGGAGAAAAAGATGCCGCTGAGTGCTGTTTTGTCTTTGTCTATTTATATAATTTGTAGATAATTGATGGTAATATGAAGACATTAAATAATATGAATTGCAATATATTGCACTTCACAATTAATTTAAATTCCCTACTAAGAATTTCACCGTTCAAGATGGTTTTTCCTCAAATTTGATATGGAGTAACTGCTACTCATTTCGAGGCTTTCTTGTAGAAAAAATGCTACATAGAACCTATCACATAACACGAACACAAAAAGCACTTTCAAATTAAGAAATGGTTGAAAAATCTTCTTTTTGCAATCGTTCAAAAATAAGATTATGAATTTTAGAATACTCTCAGCAAAAAGTACCTATATTTGTGTCATGTGTATATTGATGATACTATTTCTTAACCATGCGAAAATTGATGGTTTTAAAATAATATAAACACGAACGAACGATTAATTAATTATAATAGGTTAACTACCTATACATAGATTTTCCTTCCTAAATAGATATCTTATTTTCTTTCATCTTCGTTTTGACAAATGAGTATGCAACGGCCTCGAGATATTGTTTTTGCTATTCTTTTTTATCAGGCGTTATTTTTTTATAAATACTACTTTATTTTGCTCAACCAGCTTACGTACAGTCACTTAGCACTCTCCTAGATCATACATAAATGATTGTAAAAATATATTTTGAAAGAAAAAGTAAAGTAAAAATATAAGTAATAAATAGATTATAAGTACAATCGCGTTCTGAAGACCCTATATTGAAAAGAAAGACCTACAATTAAGAACACAAATAGTATAGATTAAGATCACAAATTAAGTCAATATAAATTAAACATAGTTCATTAAAATTATTGGAATTGCTATTAAAAAATAACAGGTGAATTTAATAACTTTCGCCATTCTTAAAATCGTTCTAATATATCAAAATTTTATCTATCTGTACATATAATAAAATTCGGAGTCGAATTTGTACAATAAATATTTTTTAGAAAGTCTTATTGAGATAGTCATTATTATCGATACACAGGTCGAATCTATAGTTTTTATAATTTTTGTCTGTCTGTCTAGGAACGCATCACGAGAAAACTACTGGACATATTTTTATGAAATTCGATATGATAATAGTTGGTTATCCGGGTCAACATAAAGGATATTTTTTACTGCGGAAAAATATCTCATCTCTGAGAAATCTATACGAAACGTTAAAACGATAATTATTAAGAAATACTAGATTATCCTAAAAAAGTTTACATATATATTGGTCACAAGCGGTCATCTTGACATCCGAGATGTCATCGCAAGATGGAGGCGATAACGCAGGCGGCTCTTTTAATATTAATTACGCACAATTGTTCATTAGCGATCGTTACTTTTAATGAAAGCCTCACGACCTGACTAATTTCGTACACTTATTTTCGTCTGATAACCTATTTTCCCAGGATTCACGAAATTCTTATAAGACAAATTGTATTTTTGCTGTTTTTCTACTTTTTCGCTACTTATTTACCGGTATCGATCGTGAAAATATTTTTAGTTGAATGCGTAGTGTCAAAATGAAGGTTTATTTTTTTTTAATTTTCTGCCAAGACCCATTAACAACTTAAGTAGGTACATTGATGACATTCTACAACACATATAAACCGTTTGTTAAATGTTTAAACGAAGATAACAGATTAAAAAAAGAAAGCGAAAGAAATTAAAAAAATACATAGCTTTATAAACAGTTGGTACAACGTACATTGATTCTTTTCATTTCATTGATACTTAGATTTACGCGAATATTTGATTTTTTAAATAAAACTAACTTTTCTAATTATTTCGCGGATTCATTTGGATTTTCGGCCCCAGTCTCTCCCTTGACCATAATTGCTGTATAGCACTCGAAACGTCGGGAACTAAAAATCAAAATACCACATAAAAATCCGAGATTTTCACTAATTTAATTGAAAGTTGGACTATATTGGTTTTAAAATCCCCTCATTATGACCAACATACATATACAGAGGAGATAGACATAGCAAGTAAACTTATTTACAGTACAAAATAAATACACAAAATATTTTTATTAATTTTTATTATTTATCTATAATAACAATAACAATTTAAATATGTATTAACAAAATATGTCTCAATGCTTACATCTATCATATATAGAACGTTTTAAATACAATTTTTGCGTATTTCTACATGTTATATAACTTCAAAAGGCAAACCCAATACCAATATTAAGTTATAATTGATATTTTGTATGAGATGATTGCTTGTATATATTTTTTTACAGATTATCCTAACAAATTACAAAGTATTTATTTCTAAGAGAAATGCTTAATTATTATAGACCAGCATTGCCCACGGCTCCGCCCGCGTTCAGATGACCAAAACCAAATTCTTAGGTTTTACATATTAGTATACTCTTACATTTCAGTTTTTATATATTTTTTCAGAAATGAGACATTTTCCTGCGGTAAAAAGTATCCTATATGTTGATCCGGACGACCAGCTATCACCATACCAAATTTCATCAAAATCCCTCCAGTGTTTTACTGTGATGCGGTAACAGACAGAAAGACAGACAGACAGACAGACAAAAATTCTAAAAATTCTAAAAACTATAGATTCGGCCTCGGTACGATAATAAACTCTATTTCAATAAGATTTTCCAAAAAATATTTAATGTACAGATTCGGCTTAGTTACAATTTTAGTATATGTATTGATTAACTTGAAATATGCATATTAGAATTACCTTTGTTGAGCAACATATAGTATATAGGCTCAGACTAAGAAATAACATAGACAGAGTGTCATAGAACTAAACATGAAGCCAAACAATGTTTTAAAATAGCATACAAATATTAATAGAATATTCATTGCTGCGATAAGTAAATAAATGTTAATAAGTAAAAATGGTTACCGGATGTTATTATAATAAAGAAATAAATGGAATGGCCGATTTCACCAACGTCACCTAAGTTTAAGGGATCCCCTAAGCATGGTTAGGGGGCTGTTAGGGGACAGTTTCTGTTTCACCGACAGTTAGGGGTCATCTAAATTTTAAAATGCCCTCTAAATGTAGTTACTAGAAATACGGGCTCTGAACGATGGTAAAATGAATTTTAATTTAGGGGCTAGTTTAGGGGAACTTTTAAGCTAGGGATCCCATACGTAGGTGGTAGCTTATGGGTTGTTGGTGAAATCGGGCAAAAAATATCTTCCCCTTGAAATAGAGATAGCAAAACTAATGTTTAAAAACTAAAAAAGAACATATTATTATCTTTATTATTCATATTGATTCTCAAAAATAATTAAATAACGACTATTATCTATATAAAATTTTCCTTATTCTTTGAAGAAATTAAACGATATGTATGGCAAAAACCAGAGTAGTAGCAAAAACAGCAAAATTAAGCCTCCGTTTTTGACTTTGACATTTATTTTGACTGGCTCCATCTATATATTTATTTAGTGTGCTGAGTGTGTTAGTGTTTATGTAGTGTGCTGTGGATATAGATTTAATTATACTTTTTTATACTTAATTGTACTAAATTGTAAACCCAATTATATTAGACTTTGGCTTCAATCTCTTAACAATTATATCTTTAACAGTACCCCAATGTAAGACACCTATATTACGATTATCTTTATTGTAAATAACTGTTTAGCATTGATATTAGAATACTTTTTATTTACTAATTTGTACCCATAAGAAAAAACATATCCATTTTTAAAATAAATATTTTATTTCAATTTTTGGTTCGATTTTTTTTTGCGTGATCTTCTTTGAAAAAGTTTAAGAATTGACGTTTATAGTAACTTTCTACTCAACTTTTACTGTAATACAAAAAAAAAGTAATATGTTATTTTTACAACTTTTTTTTAAATTGCAATAATGCAATATTACAATGAAAGAAAGATGATGAGTTGAAAAAGTTTTTCCGGAAAATTTAAATTTATTATTTTAAAAATCAGTGGACCTCCTTAAAATGTTGATTATTTTTTATTTTATTTCAAAAAATTTGGTTTTTTATAAGCTACAAATTTTATCTCCAAGCTAAGAAAAAAACATTTTTTTCTCTCCAGCCTAATATCTATATCATATTACAAATGCGAAAGTTTGTGTGTTTGTTACGCTATAGCAGCTGAACAGTTTTAATTAAGTTAAATTCAGAATGGAAAAAAAATTAAGTCCCGCCGAGTTTCTTCCGTCAGTTCTTCTCAGGACTAAAATTTTTTCTTTCCAAGATGGCGGTAGAACTACTAGTTCAAAAAGAAAAAGCCTTAAATCTAATTAGAACAGGAAAAACTCAGTATAAGCATGGAATAATCGACTAGACCTTTAGTAGATATTTCACTTGTCGAGCAGGTACCGGTCCACGCAGTGCAGCAGCTCGAAGCAGACCTCGGCCAGGATGAGCGCGATGACCATCCACTCGAGGCGCACGTGGTGGCGGTCCGCCGCCCACGCCGACACCAGCTGCAGCAGCTCCACGCAGTGCGCCAGCCGCTCGTTCAGCACCTGCGGGCGGCGGCGCGCCATTGTACTCGCTGTGCCGGCGGACGCGGCTCCGCGCCCGCTGGAGGCATTCATTGGTGTGATGAGCACGAATGTTTGTACTCCAGTGTGTATCGACTATCCGGTATCCACAACACAGGCCTCGTAGCTTACCATGGAACTGGACGGTGCTGTGTGTTAATGTCCCGACATATTTATTATTTATTTATTATGTCCGTGTCGGATTCACGTGCGAGATTGAGGTAATAACTATTAAATTTGTAGATTTGAAAAGAAAACGAAATATATAAATTAATCTTGTTTTACCGGTTAGTATGAAATAGATAGTCGATCGCTTGCTCTATGAAAAGCAAAAATAAATATATTCCACGAGAACCGTACATTTTTCCGGGATAAAAGTAATCTATACGCTATTCCAGACTATAATTTATCTCTGTACCAAATTTCATCTACATCCGTTCAACCGTTCTAGCTGGATTGAAAAGTATATTTTTGGATTTGTGTAGGTTAGTGGCAGTTAATGGCAGTGTTAGCCCAGTAGTGATGTACTCGCTTGGGAAACCAAGTATAGCCTCCTCTCATGTGCGAATCGTTTTCAACATTACCACTTATCTTTTTGTGAAGGAAAATTCGTGAGGAAACACCTACATGTCTGAGAGAACCCAACAAGCTGTCTGGAGACATGCTCAGTTCTCCCGCGCCTGGCCAGTCATGGACTATGGCCTGATCCTCCTCGAAGGGATCATCCTTGAAGGGAGACCCGTGCCCAGCAGAGGGTCCTCAAAAAGGGCTCCAGTTACTGAGGACTTACTCTGATCCTCTTCGGGATAGTGAAGTAGGCGACGGTGTTGGAGTAAAGCCTCTCCAGCCTCTCGTCCTCCCAGTAGCAGTCGGGCGTGTCCAGGAGGTCGGACTCCACGTTCAGCTGGTGGCGGAGAGAGAACAGCTCGCCAAGCTTGCGCACTACCTAGTATGTACAGACACATTATATGAAGATAGCTTGTCGTTTTGTTATAAACATATGATTTTTACAGTATATTTACCTTTCTTGAACGGATCCTAAATGTACTGCGAAGAGAGAAAGAGAAAGACTCAAAGTCTTTCTCTTTCTCTCTTTAAATTAAATTGACGATTCAAAAGTGCTTTTACAAGTATAATTGAATAAAAATTTATTTCATTACGTTTCATTTGAACTGTTACACTATTGCCGTTTAAGAATAAACTAAAGGAATAAGTTAGTACTAAAATTATATATAGCATTGGACAGTCGAGTTATATAGAATACATGGTTAACTAAAATAAACATAGACACTCAAGAACGGTTGGACCGATTTCTATGATCTTTGATTTGCTGACACTCGTGACTGCTTTTTGCTTTGCATCGGCTGGCACCGACTTTGAAAATACCTGATTAGGTATATATTCTAAATGAAAACCTCAGTTTAGTTATTTTTTACATTTTAATGGCTGGAAGTCGGTTTTTTTTTTAATTTTTTAAGTTTTTATTTTTTCACTTTTAGTGTAGACGTAATAAGCAGGTAATTTTTAAGAAGAAAGTTATTTAGCAACATATTCGATTGCTTAATCGAAAATGTTATTAAATAATTCATTATCAAAAAAAATAATTCATTTTTGATTTTTTATAAAACTGACCATCTGGAAAGTATACCCTTTGAAACGAAAAAAAAATATTTCCAAATCGGTTCAAGCGTCTTCGAGTAATCGGTGAACATACATAAAAAAACAAGATTCCGACGAATTGAGAACCTCCTCCTTTTTGGAAGTCGGTTAAAAAGAGCCGGTCCCTGTCAGTAGCGGCGGCGTACCTCCTTCTTGTCGACGCGCGTGACGCCCTCGCGCTGCATGAGCGCGGAGTGCGCGCGCACGGCCGCCGCCAGCGCCTCCAGCCGCGCCTCCCACGCGCCCAGCCGCGCCGACTGCGCCATGGCGTGGCTGCGTGCGGTACGCTCGTGTTATACTTATGTCCTCCTGACCGTCATCTCATTGAGACTAGCCATCTGCTCGGGAGATATTATAGTGCACTAGTGTGCACTGTTCCTGTCACTCTCACACTCCGGTGGGACGACGCGACACGACCGGCGAGAGTGTCGGCGCAGACCGACGGGAAACGTGCTCTGCCTCGGCACGGGGGTGAAACACCGCCAACTTCCCGACTCCGGGCTGTTACTGAGGCTTATTATGCAGAAAGACTCGATAACTAAACTTAGCCCGACCCGGGACTCGAACCCAGGACCTCCGGCTGTGCAGCCGTACATGCTAACCACTACACCACCGAAGCAGAAAATTGTTACTTTTTTTTATTGAAAAACAGTACACATATATACGAACAGATACAAATATGTATGTATATGGGCAAATCCATTACTTCAACGAAAATGTGCGCGCGTGGCTCACCGATTTAAGCGCTGCCTTTTTTTCGAAAGGAGGTTAAAAAAGGAGAAGATACTCCAAATTTCTGATATATATATATATATATATATATATATATATATATATATATATATATATAAGGCTCGGCGCACACTACATATATTACACAGTAAAATAATAATATACCTAAAATTCTCCCGTGATTATTGTACGCGACATATACATAAATTACACTAATAAATAAATGAAACCTTTATTTTCTGCTACGTATTTGATATTCACAAACATTTTAAAATACATATTGGTATTAAAAGTAAACATTTTCAAACTTTATAAAATTGATTGAATGATGTCAATTTCCCATTCATGTCACTCGCCTCACCATACTATAATGAAAATGCTATAATGGCTTTCTAAATAATAAATTACAATTATATCACACCTCCAAGTTAAGTTCATTTAAATCGGCAAGAATAATTAAAAAATATATTACTATGAAGTCTGTATACTTAAAAAATAATAAATATGTATTTACCTGAATGAGTACTTCTCTAATGAATTATCAGCGTCTGGAACTAACACAAAACATGATTCTTGCAAATAACACCTTTTCCTGTAACAAATCAAAGTTATTTTAATATATTTTTATAAAAGATTACATAATACAATATTAATGCGCCATTTCATAAAAAAAAATTTAAAGGCGTGACTTCAGCTCTTTACAGAGAACTACATACAAATACCAAACATAAGTCCTGCTTCTTAAGCTACGGCTTTCGAGATTAATAATTAAAATCACATTTTAACCTTAAATTATTACTTTGTTCCCAAAGAGGTTTTATGTCAGGCAGGCGTGAGGCGGCCGGTCGTAAAACTTTTGCCAAATCCTATCAGCAGTACAGAAGATGTCTGCACCGACCCCAAGTCGTTGGGAAATGGGCAGGGAGATGATGATGATTCTAAACTTAATATTAAATAGAAAACAATACTAAATAACTATAAAAAATCGGTCAAGTGCGAGTCAAATTCGCACACGAAGGGTTCCGTACCACCGTATATGTACTTTTTATTAATATGACTTTTACTCTATGTATGTAGTAGGTATATTAACTTCGATGATCGATTACGAACGTTAAAAAATGTTGTATTTAATTTTTTTTTTATTTTTATGTATTTTTATTCTTCGTTGTTATAGCGGCAATAAAAATAAATACTCTGTAAAAATTTCAACTCTCTACCTATTACGGTTCATGAGATACAGCCCTCTGACAGACGGACGGACAGCGGAGGCTTAGTAATAGGCATCCTTCCGTTGGCACCCTTTGGGAACCCTAATAAAAAGATGAGTAAACAACTGTTTTTCAAACATTACTGACAGGTCTAAAAAAATAAACGCAGGCAATAAAATAAAAAAGCTTCAACTGCATATAGATCTTTTTTATAAAAAAGTGCAACTTACGCATTTGGCTGATATTGGTAGGTCATAACCTCCCTCTCCTTCTTGACAACATCTTTAGGGTAGCTTTCTACTTCATACCTGGAAATAAAATAATATCATAGTATATGAATACAAATATTATGTAAATATATATACTTATAATAATATATGTAATAAAAATCTCATGAAATATTTTTTAAAAACAATGACTTACATATTGTGTATAGAATATAGACCCCAAAACTTTTTTGTCTGTTGGTCAATTTATGTATTAGCCTGTTTGTCTGTATGTTTTTGCAACCAAAGAAACACATTAAACTAAATTTAAGTAAAGTTTGTGCAATGTAAATAAAAGTGTTGGTAATATTATAACTTATTACTCAGGTCGACATTTAAGATTTACTACAAGAAAATCTTTCATTTCTACAGGAACATACAATAACTGATTCTATCAAGTCATTCTTAGAAAATTACAAAGCATTTTAAATATACCTTGGAACGCACCCAAGCAAAGCAAGGGTAATTTGTTAATATGATAATATATTATTTGTACAAGTGAAAAATGGTTTTTGTTTATGTAATTAATGAAAAATACTACATATACTTATATACTCACGGTCTAATAAACTGTAATACATTATTAGCTTCCAATTCAGTGCAATTCCAAAACACAACTGCACCTTCCTTGAAAAAAATAATTTCCCGAGATTCGTCTCCTATACTGTACATTGGTTTTGCCACAACTACATCTCCATCTCCTATTTCTTGTGCTTTGAGTCTGTAAATAGAATGAAAATATATGTATCTAATTGCTTAAATTATTATATGTATAAAAGAATTGGAAAATAAATTAGTATATATAAGTTTGATACAAACCCTAAGTTTAACACCTCCCAAACAGAAATAACTTTCTGCCAAAAAATTAAAGATTTGAACCATGTAAAATATTTTTTAATAGAAAATATCTCTTAACTATACCTATATATTTTTTAAACTTTGACCATTTTATGATTGAAGTATTTTTTTTTTTACAAGTTTTAGGATATCTAATTTTAACACGTAAAATAAAGAGTATGTGACTATCTTTATTGGATTTTACCATACTTTCTTCCTTGTAAACATTACAGGTACTGCATATTACATAAAATGTAAGAGATATGAAATTACATTATCCTTACACCTATAAAAGTAAGTTACAGGCAAGTGCATGTCTGTACTATGTATGTGTATTTTATCATAAATACTAAATAAATATTTGCCTTCTACTGGATGCTATTTTGCTAATATATCAATTCATTCACATCAGATTTGTATTAAATTAACATAAATAATTAAGATTATTTAAATGTACTTTTAAATAGTATAGGTTATCAATTTCTATATTTTTACTTTTTATCATTAACAGAATGACAACTTAATACATATGATTAATTATGTATGTAATGATAATTTAAAGCTAACGAACTTTTACGGATTATGAATGATGACACACTTTAACACATTGCACAAAACACTTAAAATGTTACATCATTTTTATACAAAAATAAATGACTTTTCAAAACCTTACGTTCCCGGTTCATACAATTTTTGCTGTACCAATCCTTCTTTCAAGGCCTTCAAATCATACAGATTTGCTGTGGCGTATGCCAAAGTTAAATAGTGACCTTCCTGTTTAGTTAAATCTTCTAGCACTGCTTTCTTATGCACAGACTTCTTTTTCAAAGGTAAACTCTTATTATCCAAAGTCATAGACGTGGGTTGTATATTATCACTGGAATAGTTTCTAAATAATTGCTGTCTCATACAAAATAATTCATTTCTCTTTGAAAAAAACACATTTTTAACCGGCGATAGATCAACTAGAGAGCTTGTTGTAATAACTTTTGTAGCGTTACGTACGGTTGTTATTACAATTCTCGATATAAACACAGTCATACTGAAAGTCTACTTTTAATTATAAGTTTGTAATTATGATATTTTTAAGAAATATATAACTACATTTGAGGTTATGCTTAGGTAATATTTTTATTTTGACTTTTATGATATTGAAATTGACAATTCACAAATCACAATTGACATGCTTTGAGTGTTGCCAATTGCCAATCCCAACTAAGGATTTATGATATCTTTTTTTGTATCAGTACTTGATTCATCAAGAAAGTTATCATCAAGAAACATTTAAAATTATTTAGAATTGAGACTACGAAACACGTGCATAGTGAATTGGTGTTTGCAAGTGCATTTGAAATAATTGGAAAAATGAATGGAGTTGAAACTTAGATATTGAAGATTCTACGTTTCACCGACAAAAAAAAATATTTTACATTAATTAATGATTTTAAAAAAGCTTAACTAAGCCGACAATTGAACCAACTAAAAATGTCTCAAATACAGTCTATTTTATAGAACTAATAACTACTATTAAAGAAAATCATTGCACCTTATACTTAAGGTAAACTATGACATCATACAATTCGTACATATTCGGTCTATTTAATATTATTTATGAAAATAAAAATACCACAAATGTATCAAAAATATTTTATTTAGATTAATCAAATAACATCAGTCTAATAAAACGCTTCCATCGTCTTCAGAAAATAAGGCATGCAACTTTCTAGCAAACTCAGGTCCGACACGACGGGCCTTCGCCCCCGGCACTGCAGCCCGAGACACCCCTATCGAGGCCAATTCTGACATACCATCAGGTGATTGGAGAGCCTAAGTATAAAAAGCAATACGTATATTTAAATTAGAATGTGTTGGGTTTTATTTTTACTTATCCAGTTTTGCCTAAAAAGTTTGACGAGGATTATACAATTCAATCTAATAACGAGCGAAACTTTAACGGACGCGTACAATTTTTTTCTCTTTATAATATTAATCCCACGAGAACCGTACATTTTTCCGGAATAAAAAGTATCCTATGTATTATTCCAGACTATAATCTATCTCTGTGCCAAACTTCATCCAGAACCGTTCAGTCGTTCTGGCGTGAATCCATACACACAAACTTTCACATTTCTAATTTTAAATATTAATACGGATTAGAGGAATTAGAAAAAAATTCGCTTACTTCATATAACTCAAGAGGTGTTTTATATCGAGAGCATATCGCTCTAGATGTTTCTAGACTCGACAGAGGCAGAATGGCTATCATCTGTTGCCATAGTTTACTTAGACCGTGACCTAAAAAAGGATATAATTAATATTGGCAATTACTAATTATAATTTTTTTACAATGATGTTTTATATATTAATATTAAACGCTTGCCATTGAATGACTATTAAAAAAAAATTTGATACCTTAGGTTATATTATTGCAATATTCGTGGGGACCACTTAATTTTTTTTTAAATAAAATATAGCCCATGTCACTCTCTGATAATGTATCTATTGATAGGTGAAAGAAATTTTAAAATTGGTCCAGTAGTTTTTTTTAATATATTAATTACAAGCAAACACAAAAAAAAATTTCTCTTTATAATATTATATTATTGAATTTTTTAAATTAATCAGTGAAGTAAATACCATCTTTGTCTATGGGCACGCATTTCTTATTTTCACCCCTCATATAGAAGTCGGCTTGCTCGTCAATAATACGTTTCGCTCTCCTAAAAAAAAAAACCAAATAATTATTAGCTTTTGACACTCACTCTCAAATACACTATAATATCTTTCTTACAAAAAGTAAACTGACTTTAATTGGAATAAGTGATTTTAAATAAATGATTCATATATTAGAATCCAAAAGAATATCATATCTAATACTACAATTGTAGTTTAAAAATTAAAATATATACATATAGAAAACTTGTTGTATTGTGTTTTTTTTTTGTTGCTTTTTTTATATAGCAACAAAGCAGCATTTTTGTTTGAAGAAAGTATTTAACTGACATACTATCCACTACCAAACTATTTTATCCCCTATTTTTATTATATGTGGAATATTAAAACTGTTTCAGGAAATATAATATATTAATAACTGAATTAATTAAATCTCATACTTATGTGGCTCCTCTGCTATAGCTTTGGTGAACTGGACTATAGTGAGTGCCAGCTCGTTGGGTGTATTCACTATCACAGTGTCACAGTCTGCACTTACTAGTAAATCTGCAAAACACAACTTACAATGAATTGCTTGACGAAAACAATAAATTTAATTATAAATGTTAATAACATAGAAAAATTTAATATTTAATCTATACATATAATAAAATTCTAACTAAGTCAAATCTGTACATTAAATATTTTATGGGAAATCTAATTGAAATAGACATTATTATCGATACAGAGTCCGAATCTATAGTTTTTAGAATTTTTGTCTGTCTTTCTGTCTGTATGTTACCGCATCACGAGAAAACCAGTGGACAGATTTTGATGAAATTTGGTATGATGATAGCTGGTTATCCGGGTCAACATATAGGCTACTTTTTACCGCAGGAAAATATCTCATTTCTGACGATAAATACAAAAACACAAAATCTGCATTGTAAGAGTATACTAATATGTAAAACCTAAGAATTAGGTTTTTGGTCATCTAAACTCGGGCGGAGCCGCGGGCAATGCTAGTTAATAATAATAATTAACCCCTTTTTTAAAGTCGCATCCAACTACTGGGCAACGTGAGGGGATTAAGCCATAGCCTTTTTACCTGACTGAAGTCTAAAAGAAGGTGAATGTGTTTAGTGAAGTTTTGTTTAAAAACTTTAAAATTGCTCGAAAGTAATTATTTTCAAAGTATTATAATTGCACCAATTCTTTTATTTCAAAGACTTTGTTAGTTGGATGTTAATATTTGACATTAAAAATAAAACTATCTTTTCGTAATTTGTCGCAGATTTATTTTGATTTTTTGGTTCCCGACGTTTCGAATGGTTTAAAGCAATCATGGTCACAGGAGAGACCTTTTCTTTTATTTGATTGATTTTTTCTTAAATATGTTAGAGAAAGGTGAAACACGATAATTAAACATTTGCTAAATATGTGAAAGACATTTAAATGAAATTAAATTATCTCTATAACTCTTACATTATTATTACCTGTAATTGCTTTTTCTAAATCAATCTCGGTCATAAGCCTCTGGTTTTTCAAAGTTTTGCGACCAGATGTTCTGTAAAAAAAAAAAAAGAAAACATTGCAAAATTAAAAAAAAATATTATGAAAGCCTGTCAATGTATTTCATATATATTATATACTAATTGTAATAGTAATTGTATGGATAAAAATTATAAGACAAGACATTATTTAACAAAGGAAAATAAGTAAGCATATAATTTGTGATGTAACATAATTTTAGCATTCATCTGTATATATATAAAACAAAGTCGGATTTGTCATTTATAACTCCGATTTTTATGATCTTTGATGTGTTGGATATGCCTCCGCCCCAAAAAGCAGTATAACTATTAAAACATCAGAAAAAATCACGAAAAAAAAATAAAATTTATATGGCTAACATTGGCTAATCACTATTTATATCTATACTAGCGGTACCCATGACTTCGCCCACGTTCAAACTACTAAAAAAACAATCTCCAACAAACTCTCTCAAACAAACCGGGTCCAATTTTTTTTTCAAACCATCCAGGAGCCAATTGAAATATACACACAAAATTTCATCCAAATCAGTCCAGCCCTTTAGGAGAAGTAAGGTGACAAACACATGTACAGAAGAATAATATATATTAAGATAAAACCTAGGGATAAAGACGAGCGAAGCAAGGGTGATCCGTTAGTAGTAAAAAAATAGAAACATTTAAAAACAAAAATCAAAATAAAAACACTAAAAGAATAAAAAAAATAAGTTTTTACTTCTCAATAAGAAGTTATTGAACCAAAAAATAGTTTTTTTAATAAGAAGTTTCTTAAAAAAAACAAAAAAATAGTTTTTTTTTGTAATTAGAATACTTAATATTAAAACTGCAACTTACTTAAAATAGTCTTTAACACCAAACAACACTAAAGTAAGTTTGCATCCCGCTAACTCTGCTGCGTTTTTAATATGTTTGGACAAACTGTGAGAGATAACCAACTGTTCAACATTTTCAACAGCAAAGACATATAGACCATGGTTACATTTTACCTTTGATGGTGTCAGTTGTACCTGGAAATAATAAAAGTTTTACTTATAGTATAAGAAAATCTCTCACCTTATTAATATAAAATTACAAAACAATTATAAATGGATGCGATTCTGGAAATAAGTATTGATTTCTAAAGTTGTTTTATCTTTCAATACAATGATTTATGGTTGTAATAAGCGAAAGTAAAAAGCTTAGAAAGGATTTTTTTTAAGTTTCTTTTTGAAAATGTAAAAATTAGCCTAGATTTGACAAATATTTTGTATAACATACCAAAAATAAATTAAAAAAACAACACACCAGAATTAAGTACGTCCTCCTTTTAAGAAATCAATCAAAATATAACTATTATTAGGTACTTACAAATAATATAAAATATATACTTTTATTAGGTACTTACAAAACCGTCATTATTTGTTAATGTAGGCATTACATTTCTCGTCCAAAGAACTAAAGAGGTATCACACATACTAGATGATGGTTTTATTTTGACACCACTAGTAGTTGCTTCCCTCTGAACATCTGCACAAAACCAAGATTCAAGCAAAACTGGATGCATTTCTATACACATGTGCTGTAAATAAAAAAACACTCTAATGATATAATTTCTGTATTAAAAAAAAGGTTTTTATAACTATGTGAATGTAATGCGACATATCATCAATTTTGATTATAGAATTAAATCAATTAATTAAAAGACTGTAGAGATGGTTTTGAACAATTCAGATTAGATCTTTTAAAAATTATACATATATAATAGAAAATATCAAGTGTGTGTTTGTTTATTTGTCCTTGTCACAATGTGAATGCTCAATGCATTTAAATGAAAATGAATAGTATCATAATTTATAGTATCATTCTTTTTTGAGCAAAATAATACTACCTTCATGCACTCGCCAGGTTTATATATTTTATTAGCATTTTTGGCAGCTCTCCTCTCTTCTGCCTGTCTTTTCTTTAATTCCTGTTTTTCTGCAGCAGATACCTTCTTCTTGTTATCATTTTCTATAAATATTTTATAGTAAAACATAATGTAAATAAAAAGTATTGTATAGAGATATTTTAAATATAAGTCATTACATTTTGGTTAGTTTTAGTACCTTTCTTTTTACCTCTCTTTTTCTTGTCAGCAGTGATTGGAGGGTCTTCACAAGGGTTTTTATTGTAATGAGTTGTTATACTAGTTGATGGTCTTGTATCTGAGTCTATGAATAATACAAATTATAATTTAACATTGAAATTATATTATTTTATATATTCGTATTATTTTGCACAGTGGCTCGTTGGAGTGCAACTTAGCACAAATTTACTTCACCAATATCGCGTAGAATGGAGAAAATACGTTATACAAAATTTATAGTTATATCTCTAACTCAATTAATACAAAATCTAAATAAAGATAATATTACCCTCCGAATATTTGTTGATATAATTTGTAACTGCTGAACTAGACACATAATCACTTTGAGAGCTTTCATCAGAAGATAAGTCAATCGTGTCAGTAATCATAGTTTATAAAATAAGAAATAACATTTTCCAATTATATATTTATTTGCTGTAATGGTTTTTTTTGTTATGTATAATTTAAGTAAACCGGTAAGACATTAAACAATCAAACCAAAACATTTCAAATCCACTGTCAACAATCGACTGTCAATAATAACTCAAATGTAGGATACATGTACCAAAAATATTTTCTTGTAAAATAAAATAATTAAATTACATACATACATTATTAAAAAATTAAATTATATAAAATTAAGCACGTAGATTGAAATGAATTACAATAATGATAATTTACTGGCAGAGTGTTTATAAATAATTTATACAAGAAAAAATATCAATACATCGATGTATAGTTATTGAAGTATTTTTAGATAAATATATGTATATATATTATTTCTTCTAGGTATTGTGAAAATACATTTTTTTCATTTCTTTGTTCATAAAAATTAAATAAGTAGGTACTTTACAATATATAATATGTAGGTCATGATAGGTACTATATACTTAAAAATTCATACTTTATTTAAAGTAAAAATATAATTAACAATATAATATTTGCGTCTTCACAAAGAAACAAAGTTAAAATGCCGCTGGCGTGAAGACGATTACACTGCGCAACTATTGATTTCACATAAATCTGTCATATGAATCATACTCAATCGCTTCAACAAACTTCTTGTGATACAGAAACGTGATGACCTTTGCAAATCTTTTGTAAAGAAAAAATAAGCTAAGTACTTTTGATTCCGAAAATACATATCTAAAAAATTATAATAAAATTCGATAGATATTTTAATTGAAATAGAAAACACAAAGCAGAAATACGACGAGGCTTTTTTAACTCCATGAGAACTTGTTTGTCAAAAAAAAAACGTAACAATTAAATATAATATTGTGTGTATGTGATTTATTTTATTTATTAATTAATACGTGATTTTATTATTGGTTTAGTAGTTAGCATGTACAGCTGCACATCCAAAGATCGTACGTTCGAATCGCAGGTCGGGCAAATTATAGAGTTGGATTTTTTGTCAAGATATTCTCAGAAGTAGCCTGCAATTAAGACTGGTACACCACCGGTTGTGTCGAATTGTCACATCACCGGAATACGAGAGTGAAAGGAATAGATAGTGCACTTATGTCTGCACACACAGTGCAGTAACAATATACTTATTACCTCCCGCGCAGATGTATCGTACTGTAGGTACTCAGCCGTGCGTTGCTGTCGCTCAATCTGGTTCAATCAAGCAACAAATTATGTACAGAAAATGGATAAATTAATACTTTCTCCATAAAAACGATACATATGTGTCAATATAACTATGTAAATAAATAATATGTAAGTGAAGACTGAAAATCCTTATTTAATCACGCGTAGGTAGGTACTAAGCATTACTTTCAACTTTTTTAACCGACTACAAAAAAGGAGAAAGTTCTGAATTCTACTGTATACATATGTATATATTTTTATTGTTTATAGTTTCTATTTACATCGCATTATTTCAGTGAGCCGGTTAAAGTTAAAATAGTGACCTGTGACCATTATAATCAAAAATTAAGTTTGTGGTTTTACATTTAAATTATTCACATTTACGTATACATAACTAGTAGTACCTAACACCCATGAACGAATAAACCACTGGACGAGACATAAAATACAAATGTATGAAAACTCGTTCAACCAAAAGACGCATAACGCACACAAAGATTTTATTACATTATTATACACACAGGTACACAATACAATATTTCTAGTGCTTGAACGTAATCGATAAAATACATATATCGATGAACCAATTAATGACATTTTAGACATTGGTTAGCATAGTCATCATATTTTACATCTTTTAATTTAAAATATCTGTATTTATTATAATAAATTAAAATAAATGAATTAAAGAGGCAATAATAATGTGTCAAATAATAATTATTTTTTAATTTGATTTATATAAATACGATGGCATTGATGGCAGCATTCTGTTGGTCTATAATAATGTTAATGAACAAATGAATATCGGGTGTATATTCCATTAATATATAATAAAAATTATTTTTTAAAGATTAAAAAAATATTAAGCTAATTTAATTAAATAAAGTGATTTTGTTGATTCTGTTATTGAATTATTTTAATTGGCAATTGATTGTCTCGGGTAGCTTATAAAAATGTGACACTGTCCTAATATTGCTCAGTTATTAATAAACATTTGTGAAATTAGGAAAAAGAAAAAGTGATTGCAAATTAAAGTGAGTGTTGGATCGTGAAAGTAAAATAGATCGTGAAAGTAAAGTGTTTTATTACAAATCGCCAACCCAGAAGTTTAGTGCTAAAACATTATTGTTTGATTTTGTGTAATTTATGTGTTGAAATAAAATGATCTTTATTATTATTACAATGGAATAATATTCCAAAGTATATAAATGTGGTATAAAATAATAAAAATTAAGTACACATACTAATTATAATTTTTGCATTTATATTTTTATGTGACTTAGAAAATATTTTTATAAATTTATTGTCATCAGATTGTAGGATACTGTGATAAAAGTATTTTATGTTATTGTACTGTACAAATAACACAATTCGTTCAGTTATTTCGTCAAATATCGATATATTTTTCGACATTGTCAAGCACTAGTCGATGTCAAATGGACTCACTCGACAGTTTAGTCATTTGTTCTGAATGGTATAATCCAGGGATTTTATGATGGTTGTCAGATGTCAACAATACATAGAAATATCGACTATATTTAACATAGTTGGATAATATGACATTTTATTTTACAATTTTATTAAATTGTGTGATAAATAACAATAAATGTAATAAAATAATGTATTTACAAGTGAAAAGAAACAGTGCTGCTTCCGCCGCTATAGTTTTTACACCATTTAACAGAACATTTAGTCATTTTTGGCAGATTGTTTGTTGACAAGTAAATGCTTGAGACTGACGCAAAAAACAAACGACAAAGGCTGAAATTTCCTGGCTACTAATAAGACAGATAAAGGTACGTCCGCTTATATGTCTGGTCCAGTGACTTATTCGTTCATGCTAACACCTATTCAAAATTGAATGTATTTCTTTTTATACCGCAAAATCACAGTTCATCTCATAATCATATTATTCAATGTTTCAGATAAACTAAAGATATAATAATAAAAAATTACATAATAGACTGCAAGTAATATAAAAATTAACATAACACATTACACGTGTAAATATAAATTTAAAATTCGCAAGCGTTATAACATTATGCATAGGTGTAAATAGGTATCGAGGTATGAAGTATGAAAAAGAATTTAAAGCTTTTTGCCCTTGCGTTGCCCTCAGCGGATTGTTTCGACTCGCTGAATTAATTCAAGCCTTTTGCAATCTAAACTCTACGTGAGATATGAGAGACGACCATAGACTAACTTATGTGTTTATCAAAACATAATGCCTACACAGGCTAAGTTTTGAGCGGACGTTATTTTATCGTTATTTACTTAAAAAAATATATAATTTAATATAGGCAGGTAAAATATGCAGATTTTTCGTATATTAAATATTTGATCTATACTTACATGTAATAAAATTGTAACTGAGCCGAATCTGTACAGTAAATATTTTTTTAGAAAATCTTATTGAAATAGACATTGTTATCCATACAGAGGCCGAATCTATAGTTTTTAAAATGTTTGTCTGTCTGTCTGTCTGTCTGTCTGTGACCGCATCACGGAAAAACCACTGGAGGGATTTTGATTAAATTTGGTATGATGATAGCTAGCTAGATATCAGGGTTAACATATAGGATACTTTTTACTGGGGAAAATATATCATCTTTGAGAAATCTTTACTAAACGTTAAAACGTATTTATATTGAAATACTTTTAAAATTTGTTTTTTTTTCTTTTTCACCTTTAACACATTTAGAAAAATATTAAAAATTTAAAAAATGAGTTACTACAGTGAAACTATATTAATAATAATTATCATTATTCATAATGTAATTTACATTTAATCTTGCTAAATTCAATCATATCAAAATTTACCATAATAATACAAATTTTAATATAATATTATCAAAGCTATAAAATATAAGTAAAAACGTATTTGTCTCACTTCGTTGCTCTATGACGGAGGGTTCCCTCGTTTGCCCTCCCACCTCCAGTCGGTCTTTGTTTACGAGGGCGTTCGGGCGTTGCTCCGCGTGTTGCTTGATCTAAAAATAAAACTTATTTTGCCGCGTACTATTCAAGTTATTATTATAAATAATATTTTTATAATTATTGATCAAATTAGTAGTGGTTTACATTAATATCCAATTAGTTAGTGTTACTTTTGACAGACAGACAGACAGTATTAGTGGCAATTTTGTTTTATAATATAGTAATTATAATTATGTAGTGATACTCTAAGGTTTATCCGTCAAAGCAATATATTATTAATTTAAAACAGATGTAGTTTAGATTAAATTATTTAAAATAATAATTAAATTCCTTGTTTTGGTTGACGGTTAAAGCTTCTTGGTAAACTAATAATTACTTACATATTTTAAACACGCAGTGTTAAACCAAACAAATAACATCCAAACCAGTCGCGGTGAAGACAGAAAATAAACAAACAGGCTGTATAAAAAATGTAAGACGTGTTTGGAATAAAAAAAAAACAAAAATGGATTGGCGCGAAAAACTTTTCGGTCGTGTCCTTGTGAAATGCGATGCACCGGGGACTAAGAATGGGAAATTTGAGAACATACCAACTTTGGAGGCTTTAACCGACTGCGTTGAGGACGGGGAGGGTGCTGTGTGTGGTATTTACTTCTCTTTCGCAAATATAAGTGATACTAGTGACGATTTTGGGGTCCGCTTGGAGGAGGTGTATAAGCGAGTGCACCCAAGGTTAAAAGTCGTGGAGGTTGTACTGTGGGCCCATGTTGGAACCCCTGAGGGTCCGGTGGAAAGGGAAGCTGGTTTTAGAAGGAGCTTGACAGGAAAACCATGGTTCGCTGTGCCTTTTCATGATGTGGACACTAAGGTGAGCGAAAAGTATTTATTAGCACTTAGGCTTCTCCTCATTGTCATCGTATTATCTTTAAAATACAACAAGCATTCATTTCAATAAAATGCTCTACAGATATTCAAACAAACTAAATAAACAGAATCAAAATAAAAAAGACACCTCGAATTTAACACCTGCGTCTCTATTCTAAACAAAAATATGAACAAAGTCCTATTTACACTATAAACACAACTTGTACAAACATAACTGTCATAGTTATTTATACTGCCTCCATAATTACCCTCAACATCTACCCCAAAACATTTGTAAGCCCTCAAATTATAATGACGTAATCAAATTCTTAATTCATATCCCCATGGCACTAATTGTTCAATTAAAAACCGCCCAGTTATTAATTAAGTATATTATATTTCTGCTGCAACACTTTTATAAATAGATAAAAAAAAATAGAACCTTTTTCTACTCTTTGTGTTAGCCGATTTTTTTTTCTTTTTATTTTTTAGTAGCTATTGATGAGTTTGATGACCACTGGCTGACTGCTCGAGCAGTTCGTGTATGGCCAGCCTTAGTGTTATCAATAAAAAAAGTTTGTTTTCCTCAAATTATTAATTATGATTATAGTCGAATTTTGTGGGTGATCATTATTAATATTTAATATATAATCACACTACCATAATATATGCGAAGTTTGTATGTTTGTAAATTATAAAATTTACCAAAAGATGCTATTTCCTCTATATAGTTATAAAAATACAAAAAACTGTGTTCCACCGACGCTCGTCAACCGTAACTCTTGCCACTTACATATTAACTTAATCAATACTAATATTATAAAGAGGCAGAGTTTACTTGTTTCACAGCGCTAATCTCTGGAACTACTAATCCGATTTGAAAAAATATTTTTGCATTAGATATCCCGTTTATTGAGGAAGAATTATAATATCATCTGTGCTAACCATTAAAACGAAACTAGGGACGAACCCGAGCGAAGCGAGCGTGAGCGTTCGTGAAATGTGCGTAATAGTCCGAATAAGGATTTTATGGGAAAAGTAAATTAGAAAAGTTACCTAGTTAATTGGGGAATTCGGTAAAAACTGAAAGTGCTTTTTATATTTATAGGATTTTTATAAGAACTCAAAGATCACAAACTTTGGGCAGGATTTTATTTATGGGGTTAGCTTGTAGTTCGTAGACTCAATGAACATGTTTTAGATTTTCTTTTGCTGACACCTTTTCATTTTAATAATATGGCCTAAGCAAAATCGTTATCAATATAATAAATTCAAAAGTGTGTATGTCTGTCGGACTGATTCATTTTTTAATTATTTGAACTCTTACATAGTCCAGGATAAAAAGAAGCCTTCCCAAGAAAGGTTCCCAACGTTAAAAAAAAAGAATAAAAAAAAGTAATTTGCAAAATGGGACAAATGTACGGAAATATTACATAAAAGAAGTATAAACAAAAATCTGTTATCTAGAAATAAAGACTTGTGGAAAATCAACAACATAATTATCCCAAGACAATGTAACACTGTATGTATATTTCTAGGACTTAGATGTAAAGATGTATGAATAAAATAAAAACTTGAGACAAGTTAATCTCTTGAAAAGGAAAAATAATACACATACAGACATTCATAATTTCAACTTACACCCTTTTTTAATTAAAATTTCAGCGTTGTCCATCATAAAAATATCGTGCATCTTAGCTTTATCTCATTATTCAAAAAAAAACCATTCATAAAGTACACAAAACATGCAAAACATAAATTATAATTAGCTTGTTTGCCCTCCTCGTAGTACTGCGGTACATCAGTTTGTAGAGTCGGAGTATTTCTTTGCAACTGCAATGAATTATAACTGTACGTACATGAATACATACGTACCTACTATAACCGTATATACGTAGTTTGAGCTTAATACGTTTTATCTCAATTTTATATTTTAGTTCGCTTATAGTTTTATGTAGTATTCAGTAAGAACTTTTATGTGCCTCAATGCTGAATCCGCGCACACTTCATACTTGACGTTAACGGATTCAGCTGTTGAATTAAATTTTAAATTAAAAGTTCACATATCACATAGGTACTTATACCTATATTAAATAGATTTATAGAATTGTGGACATTTTTGTAATGTTAATAAAGGTTCTTATTTTTGCCAAGCATTTTTTTTATTATTATAAACTGTTTTCTCTATCTGTCGGTCCCGTTATATCCTGACTTTATTAACAGGTAACTGTTAGATAATTTCAGAAATCCTACTAAAAATAATTCGACTAATAATAGTAGAATTATTTTTAGTAGGATTTCTGAAAATGAATGCACATTTATCGGAATGACAATAGCCTAAAGCACTCGGCAGTATAATGAAGCTTGCTATTAGTGAAAGAATTTTCAGAAACAACAAACCAAAATAAATAAATACATTAAATATACGTATGCATTACGTACAGATAAAAAAAAGGATAAAATAAAAACTGAATGTACATTTTGTAGAACTTGTATTGTGAACGACTGGCACGAAACATAAGTATACTAAAATAAATTACACTTTCCTAGCACAAAATATAAAGGTTGGCGTGCACTTATCACAAAATAGTGCTATTTGTATAATGAAAAGAGGAGACTCCTTGTTTATAAGCAAATATTATTTCATAATAATGTAGATTGTTTCTTTCGAAATTCCTTATTAATAAAATAACATGTAAGTATGTATTATCAAAGGCATTGGATGGGTGTTTTAAAAACTTAAAATCTAACCAATTGTAAAAGATTTGTAAAATTAATAATAATATGTACACAAATTAAACATAATTTATGAAGAAAAAAAAAGATTAAAAATCAAAATTAAAAAAAACTTAAGCTTTAAAAAATGGGTAGCTACAGTTATTCAGTGCGTGTGAGACCTGCATAACGTATTCGAGTCTTTAACGTACCGTCAGCAGCAAACTACATTTTATATGTTAATTAAATACGTTCCCCATTCACTCGCATAAAAACCTTTTTGCTTACAGAGGATTTTATTTTTTAATTATGTTTATTAATAGTGTCTCGTGTATACGGTCTTAGAAATAAACTAGAAAGCTCCTTTAAATTACTTTTCGACACTTCAGTATTACGATACAAGTACTTTTTTACATTGATAGTACTTTGCTGTAATAACATTATGAATTCATTTTTTTTTCATTCATAATTTTAACTTAAAAAACTTAAAATAAAATTCTACTCCACATCCTTGCTGACGTTTTCATGAACAGCTCGACCAGGGATGTTTTTCCACAGAATATAGATGTAAAGTGGCAACATTCATTCGTTTTGTTAGAGAAGCCAGTGTTATCTATCCCAATAAAATTCAAATATTTTAATTGAGTATAAAATTATTGCAATCCTTTATTGAGCGCCATGACTAGGTATACCATCAGTTCGGAATAAAATGGTCCCGAGAAGAGCTGACGAAAGAAACTCAGCAGGGCTAAAATCACTCTATGCCTACGAAACATGCACTGTCTGTTACTAAATGCTAATAACTAAAAAACACCAATGTCTAATTCAAATAAATTCTTATCAAAACCACACACGAATCGCGGGCTTATGACGTTTTTATGGGTGCTGTAAAGTATAAAACACCCTACGTGAGGGTGGAAAGTAAGGGGGATGCTCCCCACCTCTTAGTTTATAGGGGTGGAAAGAAAACATTGTTTAAGGAAATCATAGCTTACAGGTGCAATTTCATTAAAATTGTGTTTTAGATAGCGCCCTTTGTTTTTTATTAAGATTACCGATTTGTAGATTAGAATATCCTGCAATATAAATTCGTAAGCCTGTATAGGTGTATGTTTGTTTGTTACTCCATAACGCTTCCTAAATAGCTGGAAAAATTTAGTAAAAATTTACTTCACACATATATTATAGTACCTGGACATGTAGACTACTATTAGCAATATAAATTTACACAAGCAGGTACCCGAGCAAAGCTACGG
Source organism: Brenthis hecate (assembly GCA_951806755.1). NCBI lineage: Eukaryota > Metazoa > Arthropoda > Insecta > Lepidoptera > Nymphalidae > Brenthis > Brenthis hecate. The sequence goes on from OX638249.1 coordinate 911,255, forward strand.
TATGTCGCTAGTAACGAAATAAAATCAGAAACAAAGTATCACATTCAAATAAACAAAAGAATACCGCATTCAGACTGACCCACGCTTACGCCAATAACGATTAAAATTTTACACTCCGGCGGCCGACGCAGCACGACGCACGTGCAAAATATGTATTGTATAGTAGAATCTACTTGCGCTAGATCTCTTTTTGATAAAAAGTAATAAGTATTTAATCCCTCAACGATGGCGGACACGCCGGCGTTACAGTTAACAATAGATTTCTTAGTTTAATTAATTTCTTAGAAATTTACCTGGAGGTGTTAAAATTATATTTTTTAAATTATTATTCATACACACTACATTTACATATTGACAGGGGAAAATTTCACTCATTTTTATGATTTCGTAGTCGAAATTAGTAAAGTAAAAAAGTCATTCTACAATCATTGAAGAGTAGACATTTTAACATCAACAAACCAAACAATTGAATTGAAATAGATTTCAATTAATTCAATTGTTTGTTTTGTGGCTTATAAGAGCACTATAAATAGAGTTGTATTTTTTAATCTTAATAAAATTCTAACTGAGCCGAATCTGTACATTAAATATTTTTTGGATAATCTTATTGAAATAGACATTATTATCGATACAGAGGCCGAATCTATAGATTTTAGAATTTTGTCTGTCTGTCTGTCAGTTACCGCATCACGGAAAAACCACTGGAGGGATTTTAATGAAATTTGGTATGATGATAGCTGGTTATCCGGGTCAACATATAGGATACTTTTTACTGCGGGAAAATATCTCATCTCTGAGAAATCTATACTAAACGTGAAAACGTACGAGCCGAGCGAGTTTGAGTCGCTAGTATTCTATAAACTGCTCCATTAAGACTACACTTATCCATACGGCAATAGATAGTGAATTAATAGAATTTATATTATTACGGCGGGTTTTATTTAAAAATCAAAAAAGTTAAATAGAGGAATTCCCTAAGAGAAATCTTTTCTCTACATCTTCCTTCACCTTAAAAAAATAATTTAAAATTATTAATAAAACATTATAAATATGTAATTTAATGCTGCACTGACTTGTCAAATAAACTGCTAGGAAAAATAATGGGTATTGTATTGTATTCAGCCTTTTTTAACGTCCTACTGCTAGGCACGGGATTCCCTTCAATACGAGTGGGATCAAGCCATAGTCCACCACGCTGGCCAAGTGCGGGTTGGCGGACTTCACATGTCTTTCGAAAACTTGTTAGGTTCTCTCAGACATGCAAGATTCCTCACGATGTTTTCCTTCACCGTAAGGCAGGTAATCATGTTGAAAATGATTCACACGTGAAAATATCAGAGTTGCGAGACCCGGGATTTGACCCCGCTTCACTCGCTTACCACTGGGCTACAACTGCCTAGTTTTAATATATTATATTTTTAATATATTATTTAGCTATGGTTATCAAACGAACAAACATTACGATTAAACTCGCATACCTATGTATATGTACCTAATTCTTCTTAATTTAATTCTTTCAAGCTTCTAACCGACATTTTATATATTGCATATCGCAATCACAAGGTTTCACTTAGTACTATACACTTGCACTATTTCTAAAAATATATAGCGGACTGGTCCCATAACGATTAAAATTTTACACTTGGCTGGGCGTCGCCGCGTGCACGTGCGCGATTTTATAATTATACTAATAAGTGCAAAAGAACTTCATTTCTAAATAAAGCTGGACTGCACATGTGATACTAGGTTTTACCCGCACTATCGTCCTTATAAACTGTAAATATAGTTTTAGCGATATTAAAAAAAAAATGGCACAATGTGCTTCCTGCTAACCTCAGCAAGAATATAGCGTGAATTTGCGTATATATACACATACAGTACTTAGTACCTGGGCGACCGAGCTTCGCTCGGAGTTTTGGGCCAGAAAAACATTAAAAAAAAAAGTAACTAAAAATTTAAATAAATACAAAAAAAAAAGTAAAATCTTGGTGTCCGACCGGGATACGAACCCAGACACCTGTGGTATACAAACTTGCGCCTTGGCCGCTTGACCACGATGCTTATGTCCTAGTGTGCGAATTAGCGACCATGTTTTGCGTGGAACAATGCGAAAAAAACCGCATGAAAACTCGAAAACACGCGTTTTCCCAGACATAAAACTAATCTAGATCGATTTATCCCCCCAAAACCCTCTGTATACTAAATTTCATGAAAATCGTTGGAGCCGTTTCCAAGATTCAGATTATATATATATATATATATATACAAGAATTGCTCGTTTAAATATATTAGATATTTGTATGTACTTTGGTTTGGAATCAATTGCTTTTATCGATCGATACGCTTAAAAAATAAAATTTTATTTTTATTAACACATAACGTGAACAATTATTTGCGTATTATAAAAGGCGTAGTTTTCTAGATTTCATTTAAATTCTCTACGTTATATATAATATACCATTCATGTTTTAACATTCGTAGAAAAGTAAATAAATATATGTCCCCATCGTTGCGTCGTCTGTCGCAGTTACACTGCAGGTTAGATTCGATTCGTTGTTGATATTTAATTTTTAATTGAACCAACAACGACAGTTCAGCTTGTGGGAAAACCTAAAATGATCTAACATGGTCGCTCCTTCAGCATCCGGCGTTTTATCTTGAAAAATAAAACAAAAAAAATATATTTCAATCTTACAATCACTTTATTAAAATTATGACACTATCACCAGTGCTGAAAGAAAATGCCATAGTACTGAAAAAAAGAGCTGGAGAGTTCGAGGGACTTATTTTATGATTTTTTTATTATGAATAACACATTGCTTCATGATTAAGGCGAATCTTGCAGTTTTAAATATCTTTTATATTTAATTCCCAAAATTCACGCAAGACTTGAATTTGCAGCCACTTCCTTGTTAATTGTTGGCAAACAAAAAAAAGAACAGTTTGATAGCTGTGAGTATAGGGTTAGTAAAATTGGAGCACACCACAGATTAACAACGCGTTTTTATTGTTGGACAATATTTCAATAATCTATACTATAATAAAACAGTAGAGATCGAATGCCTGTACATAGCAAAAAAACACTTAAAACCGAGCCAGGGGGGTGTAAGAAGACAAATAGAACAAATCCAGTTTTTTTTCAGTTTTTTTGTTTCTCTGTCTGTCTGTTTGTACGGGCTAATCTCCGAATCTATTGGACCGATTTAAATGAAATTTTGCATGGTGGTACCTTATATCCCCGGGCAACATCTTAGATACTTTTTATCCCGGAAAATTAAAAAGTTCCCGTGGGAACTAATAGATTTCTATTAGTGTTTTTCTAGAAGCGAACCCGAGCGAAGCGAGGGAGAGCCGCTAGTTAAATAATAAAAGTTTAGCTGTTATAGTTTCTTACAAAATATAACAGAAATATTGATTTAACTTCTTCAACTGTAAAAGGAGTAATTGCATGAGACGTCCCCTGGTCGTGTACTCTCTTATTTTGGTGATCAGATTTGCCCACGAAGATCATGTGATTTCTTACTGTGGGATTATTAATTTAAAGTCTTTGTTCAATAAACAATTTTAATAATTTTAAATAGACTAAGATTTGTATGGTTAATACATTTATTTGTTGCCAAAATTGAACTCGCTACCTCTGGCATAGTGGGCAAGGTAGTTTAGATACTGCGATAAATAACTACGTTTGTAATATTTGTTATTAGTATTTAGTATAATAATGAAATTAACGTCGCCACTGATACGGGTTTGTTTATATTTCATTTGAAAGATATTTCAATGTATGTACGCTCAGTTTGTTGTCTAGTTAGGCAACATTCAGATTGTGAGATTAGCACTGCACTAATAACACGCTCGCTTGAAAAAATGAGTATAGTGGGTTCAAATGCCGAGTCTCGCACCTCTGATATTTTGTGTGTGCGAATTATTTCCAACATGATCACCACTTGTCTTACGGTGAAGGAAAACATCGTGGGGAAACCTGCATATCTGAGAACACCTAGCAAGTTTTCCAAAGACATGTGAAGTCCGCCAGCCCACACTTGGCCAGCATAATGAACTATGGCCTGATGCTCCTCGTTTTATTAGTTGCTTGCTTCCCAATACAAACTTTCATCCCCATTTTCACCCCCTTAAGGGATGATTTCCGAGATAAAAAGTATCCTATGTCCTTCCCAGGGTCTCAAACTATCTTCTTACCAAATCTCATCTAAATCGGTTCAGTAGATCCAGAGATTGCCCCTTATAACGTCACAAATTCACAAACTTACGAACTTTACCTCTTTATAATATTAGTATAGATTAAAGTTGGGTGGATTTTTGATTTTGTTGTAATTTTTGTGGAAAATTTAGTAAACAGAGTGTGATCTGGAGTAGTTAGAAGGCTATAGTATATAACAAAAATTGTGAATGTGCCCTTATCGCAGTATATTATAATATGCATGAATTCCAAATGTATAATGGTTAAATCAAATAGTTAAATGAAACAGTCCATTGGCCGCAATCGCTAGAATAATTTAGTAAGGCGTTTGTTAAATCAACTTCCGGGTAGTATTTGGTTTGCAATCAAATCATTGCGAAAGTAATGTAATACCTACTATAGGTTCAAAATTCAAATAAAATCAACAAACCAATTTCAATTTACTTATTGTTATATATACACTAGCAGAATCCGCGGCTCCGCTCACGCTAAAACTACAAAAAAAAATCTCTAAAAAGGTAGGTAGGTACCTAGGTTTCATACAAACTTTCATCCCCTATTTTATCCCCTTATAGGATGAACTTCGAAAATTGCTAAAACACGTATTTATTTATTTCTGTTGAAGAGCATTAATACCAAGTTACAAGAAATTCTGATCAAAAATCCATTTTTTGGATTGTATTATAACGTGTTCCCGTAGAAATGAGATGATCTCCCGCGATAAAAAGTAGCCTTATGTCACTCCGTTTCGACGTGAAAGAAAGACAAACAAACACACTTTCACATTTATAATATTAGTATGGATAATATTAGTATCGATAGTCAATGTTTTAACCGACTTCAAAGGAGGGAGGTTCACAATTTGCCTGTACGATCTTTGTGGGTGTTACTTGCTCTTTTTTGTTAAATTATTTTTTTATTGAACCAAAAAAATCATTATAGATGAATTTTATTAAAGCTATTTTAAAACAAAATAAAAATGCATTTATGTTTTATATCCTTAAAATGAACGTAATAATTTTAAATTAGAAAATACTTATAAAATCATCGAAATACTGCATTAAATAGACGAACTTGTTATATTTTGATGTTTCTACTTCTAAGTACGTATCGTAATATTAAATGCGAAAGTTTGAAAGGATGTCTGGATGTACAGTTAGATGTATGGATGTTTGTTACTCTTTAACGCAAAAACTACTGAATCGATTTTAGTGAAACTTTACAATAATATAGCTCATACATCAGAATAACACGTAGGCTACTTTTTATTCCGGAAAACTATACGGTTCCTGTGATTTGTTTCTGTTTTTCTTGAAGTAAACTCTAGCGAAGCGAGGCTGAGCCGCTTGTAACCAATAGGTATACGAACTCGGTAGTATAGATAACAATGCTATTTTTAAAATTCATTCTCAACAAAAGAAGACCACGCTTAATACTAAATGAAAGATCTCATTTGTTTAAACTTTTCATCTCATAACGTAATATCACTCTGTCAACATATACTTATATATAACTAGCGGCTCACCCTCGCTTCGCTCGGGCTCGTCGCTAGGTACGTTTTAAATAGATATAAATAGTTATTAGCCAGCGTTAGCCATATAATTTTTTTTCGTTAATTTTTCTGATGTTTTAACACTTATTATCCTATTCCGGACTAAGAGAAATCCAAAAATTCAAATATCATAAAAATTGGTCCAGCCGTTCTTGAGTTTTATGTCACGTCACACGGGAACGCAATCGAACGGGATAAAAATCCCATGTCCGTCTCCTGGTTCTAAGCTACTTCCCCACCAATTTTCAGCCAAATCGGTTCAGCCGTTGTTGAGTTATAAATAGTGTAACTAACACGACTTTCTTTTATATATATAGAAATCTTTCATTTAGATTTCAATCCTTGTATATCCACTTAGTGTATTGGCGTGGAAAAAATGTATGGGTTTACAATAACGACTTTGAAAGAAGGCGCGAGCGATCTCGACATGTAAATGGAGAAGCTTGAGAATAAACCTTCTAATATAAATCCTTCTAATCTTAATATAATTTTCTTTTGAGTAATATAATAATATAAATGGCGAAATTGTAGAAAATATTCTCACATATAGCCTTTGTTTAACAATATTTACTGCGTAAATTGGGTACCTATACTGATAAAATGTCCTCCTGACCAATTATGGTCATAGCGGCTAATCTCATTGAGATTAGCCATTTGCGCAAAAGATATTATAGTGCACAAATGTGCGCGTAGAAACAAGTGCACTATCTATTCCTGCCACTCTACCGGTGAGAGTTAAGGCGCAGGACCGACGGCTTTACGCGCTCTCCGAGACACGGGGGTGAGACACCGCCAACTTCCCAACTCCGGGCTATTACTGAGGCTTACTAAATAAACACTCAATAACTAAACTTGGCCCGACCTGGGACTCGAACTCAGGACCTTCAAATATGCAGCCGTACTTGCTAGCTACTACACCACCGAGGTATTATTTTGGGTACCTATATCAGCCATGTGAATGCCTTCACTTCACATCAGTAACCATACACTCATAACACAGAAAGACTCAGTTCGCCGTAGCCGAAATTGGATTGGAAGCGATCATAAAATACTTATATACTCTAACTCTATATAATTCTAACCGTAAAATGAACCCTTGACGTCCAGACGTACCTTTCTCTGAGACATATAAGAAAATTGAATTATCGCATAAAATGAAATGCCGTAATAATGCCATTAGCTGAAGCTAAAAGGTACGGATTTAATACAAAACCCACAGTTAATATACATACATATATTATCGCTACATCTACAGCTATTAAGATGATGAGAACTTCGAGATATTCCTTGCTTATATTCTTATATTCAGTACTTTTATAATCGTCAGTGAGTTACATAATTTTTATATTATAATCATAATTTTCAGTATTACAAACAATTCGTGCCTAGTCACTACATGGTGGTACCGACATCTGTGCAAAAGCGCGGGAAAACAAATGAATATCCCCGCCCTTTTTTATTTTTTTTAAAACACATTCCTATCGGCCAAGGTCACATAAGTAAATGCCTTATACATAAATCATTACAAATTAATCAAATGTATTATTTTCTATTAAAACACTCAATATATAAAAATGCAACCTTACAGTGTACGCGCTAATTTCTAAAACTATCACTCACATTAAACTAAAAGGGGTAGTATCCCACTTAGGATTTGTTATACCACTTTTTTCTAATCGATCACATCTATAGAAGTTGCCCATACCCCTTTACCGTCTAGAAAAGAGCTGACGGCCTACAAACGGATTTGCTTGATTTATAGCTAAGAACACTCTCAATCAAGTCACATTTCAAACACATAGATACAGAAGATTTATGAGAAATAAAACATAAGAGAACAATAACAGAACAAGGGAAAGGTATACTCGTATATAAATATATCTTAAACCTAAGAAAGGTATATATAAATATACCTATCTATAAAGGAATATATAAATAAAGGTATTCATAGAGATAGTTTTGGCTATGACCGGAAGTATGATATGATGGGATTCTTGATCTGTTTCCCACAAAATTTTTCTATGTTTTTTTTGTGTGTTACACAATTTTGTTAGCAAGTGTGACTCAATCTTAATAATTATTTATTAAAATGAATGGTTTATCTATACTAATATTACAAAGAGGAAAGATTTGATTTTTTGTTTGTTTGCACTGAATAGGCTCTAACATTACTGGACCGGTTTAAATGAAATTTGGTAAGAAGATAGTTTGAGACCCTGAGGAGGACATAGGATCTATCCGATAGTTTTTATCCCGGAAATCCCTCAAGGGGGTGAAAATGGGGATGAAAGTTTGTATGAGAAAGCAACATAGGGACTAGCTAGTACCATATAAAATAAACGAAAATTACACCCCTGAAGTTGGAATAATTACTAGCACGGTGTCCTTTTTTTATAATAAAGTAATTTTTATTCCGTTACATGATGGGATTCCCGAGGGATATTAGAATATTGCAAAGCGTTGTTTAGAAACGCGTCTGACTCGAAACGAGGGTGAAATTTTGAGTGTTTCATATTATAGGATTGGAAAATAAATTGATTGCCCTATTAATTTTAATTGAATGACTGTCCAAATCCTGGCAAAGGATGTTTTAAATCTATACATCATTCTTCACGAATTCTCAAAAAGATTGTTAATTCCTCATAAGGAATTACTCAAAAAAATTTTTTTGGGAAATTTAATCTTTAACAGGATAACAAAAGTGTTAGAAGTTTGCATGAAAATTCATATTCTTAAAGTACGCTGACATAGCCAATATCAAAATAACCTGTAATAAGAATTCCATCTACTCAACAAATACTACTGAATACATAAAACTCGACTCAGGACTCGAACCCACGTACCAATGGTCCACAGCAGTATAAACTAGCGACGAATGAACAGTAGTTTCAATGCATATCCAGTCTCATAACATTCTAACATAGCTTACCTTTACTCGCCGCATATTTTCTGTTTATGCATTGTACTGCATCCATTGTTCCTGCAATACACCGACTAAAGGTTATTTCTAGTCATTTCTAAATACGTAGTAGGTACAGCAGAAGCTATAAAATATGGCACTTTAAATTCCAATGTATATATTTAATCTATACATATAATAAAATTGTAACCAAGCCGAATCTGTACATTAAATATTTTTTGGAAAATCTCATTGAAATAGACATTATTATCGATACAGAGGCCGAATCTATAGTTTTTAGAATTTTTGTCTGTCTGTCTGTCTGTTACCACATCATGGAAAAACCACTGGACGGATTTTGATGAAGTTTGGTATGATGATAACTGGTTATTCGTGTCAACATATAGGATACTTTTTATTGCGGGAAAATATCTCATTTCTGAGAAAAAATGCAAAAACTGCATTGTAAGAGTATACTAATATGTAAAACCTAAGAATTTGGTTTTTGGTCATATGAACGCAGGCGGAGCAGCGGGCAATGCTAGTGTTTATATAAACATAAAAATATTATTTTACCATCCCGAGTCGCGATCTTTGCGTGAGGATCCTATATTCATATAATTGGTATGTTCTTTTTAATTAAAGCGTTCTTTAATTATGTAAGTATAAGTGGCCTTAATCCTATAAAAATTGTTAATCTAATATATAAATATCTCGTGTTAAAAAAATCATTAAAATCATATATTTTTTTGTATATTTGTTAGGTTTGAGAATAGGTCGTAAAGAATTTTTTACCCTACCAACCCCTGATTTTTTTATCGCGGTTTTAGTATTTATGTATGAACAATACTAATAAATATATAGTAAAATATAAAGCCAAATAGTTTTTTTTGTAGATTGAACGCGGGCGTAGCCGCGTGTTCTGTTATGAGGTAATATCTATATAATTAAACAAGAATGAATACCTATATCAATAATTACATATCGGCCTATTATAATATTAAATACGAAAGCTTGTATGTATATATGTTTGTTACTCGTTTACACTAAAATAGCTGGACAGATTTAGGCAGACAAATCTGATCTGGAGTAACAATTATACCACTAATAGGCTACTACGTAACGTTACGTAAACGAGCGAAGCCGTTTTTTATTAATCGGGGAGAATAATCACTGGAACAGATTCTAAAACTTCTTGTATAGTAACAAGACGGACATAATAGAAGTAAAATAATTACATAAAACAAAATATTTTAATTGGCGTAATTGATGCAAGCAGAGCCGTGAGATGAAACTAGCTTCCGAATCGAATATTCATAAACAAATATATCCCATAACAAAAATTAAAGATATTCCAAAAACATTTGCTCTAATAACTCAAAAGAACCTGAGAAACAAATAACTGAGAGTAATAACAACTTTTAATCTTGAAAAATCCAGGACAATACGCTAGCACAACTTAACTAGGCCGTGCTGAAAGGAAGGGGAAAAACGGAAAAAACGTTGCATTTAGCTCTAAGATATAACAAATGGCAACTGTAGGTAGTTTTAGAAATGCACTACTTGCATTCTTATTCATGCATCAAGCGAATGACCCGCCAACAATGAGACGAATGAACCCGTCTAGTGTCATTGAGACTGATTGTTCATTATGTAAGAAACATACGACTTGGTTTATTGTTTTAGAACTGTAATTTTAAAACTGCAAATTTTTTTATGACAATTAATATATCTTACAATCTATTTTCTTATAATATTTTTTATGCAGGCAAAAAATTATAAAAATAAAAAAGTTTTTTTTTTTAATGAAAAAAATTGATTTGAGTTTTGCAGTCCCTTCACTACTCTTTCTCTTGACTACACTAGAAGTTCAAATAATTCTGTCCTAAAATTTGCATATATTTTTCCATATTGGTTGCCGGTTATACGAGTATATTGATTGCCGGCATCATGGGAAAGACTAAGCAAGGTTTTTGACGTCGCAATAATGATTAAATTATTATTACCGATGATCAGGTATTACTGTTTTTTAAAATACACTAGAAGAAGAAGATTTAAGGTCAAGAAAAGATAAAACTAGCTATGTTCCCAATATTCATTTTTTTATGTTATGAAATAAGAATCATGATGCTCAAGAGAAAGATGATTTAAGCTCTAATAAAGACTTATTAGTATAAATATTGAAAAACTTAACTTTTAGTTTCGTCCTTTCCGTTTTTGATATGATGATGATGTTCTCCTAGCCGATTCCGGCCACGGCGGCCAATCTCATTGAGACTAGCCAACTGCGCAGGAGATATTATAGTGCACAAGTATACGCGCAGACACAACGTGCACTCTCTATTCCTGTCACTCTCATACTCCGGTGGGACGACTGCTCGACACGACCAGTGAGAGTTAAGGCGCAGGACCGACAGCTTTACGTGCTCTCCGAGGGGTGAAACACCGCCAACTTCCCAACTCCGGGCTGTTACTGAGACTTACTATACAGAAAGACTCAATAACTAAACTTGGCCCGACCCGGGACTCGAACCCAGGACCTCCGAGTGTGCAGCCGTACATGCTAGCTACTACACCACCGAGGCAGTTACTTTTACTCGTAGCACATAGGTAGAGTTGACGATGGAAAAGATATAAATCACTAACTTGTTTTAAATAAAATCCGCGAAAAAATCCGAAAACTAATCCAATCTAAGAAAGTACATATTAATATATAACGAAATACATATATTTTCTGTTAAAACAATAATGCAATAAGGTAATAATTTAATAAATGTTTGAAAAAATGGACGCTAACAACATGGAATTACAACAGCGAGCATCTCTTTAAAATGACTGCAGGTACCATTCATCTAGAGCACTGGGCGTATGACCTGATTCCGATAACCTAACAATGAGTGGGAAAAAATCTAGCTTCACTACTATCTACCTTGAACATCGGCTTTCATTTCGAAACCATCATAAATATTTTTGTGGTTAAATATACATAATATGCATTACTCTAAATTGTAACTAGTAATTTGAAACAGTAATGGCCGATTTCACCAACGTCACCTAAGTTTAAGAGATCCCCTAAGCATGTATAGGGGGCAGTTAGGGGACAGATTCTGTTTCACCGACAGTTAGGGGTCACCTAAATATTAAAAGGCCCCCTGAATTTAGGTGCTCGAAATATTGGCTTAAAGACGATCGTAAAACGAAATTTAATTTAGGAGCTAGTTTAGGGGACTTTTAAGCTAGGGATCCCATACGTAGGTGGTAGCTTATGGGATGTTGGTGAAATCGGGCATAAGTATCTTAATTCTAAACCAATTGTCTTTACAGCTCAGTGATAATGTAAATTACGAAAATGTGTTTGTTTGTTCAACTTTTTTACGCAGTTACAATGGATGAATACGATTTTTTGTTACTACTAGAGATCAACTAGTGGACGGAATTGGCCCATGATCATTATATAAAACATTGAAGTAAAACTTTTTTAGAATTGTTTTTATTTAAAATTAAACGGAAGTGCGACACTAAAAAGAGACAAATTCAAAGACAAACACAAATATATAAAATTAAGTCGGCGAGAAAATGAGATAGAATACATTGCCATGTTGCCATGGTAACCGTTGTTATCGTCTGACTAATATATAATATTAAGTTTCACTTCTAGCGTGTGTGAATTGCACACACACACACACACACACACACACACACACACACATACACTTTCTTAAAGCAAAAAAAAAGATAAAGCTTGTCAAAGGCTACTAAACAAAAAAATGACAAACAGAGGAGAAAAAGGTATAGACCTGTTTGAGAAAAAGGTACCGAGCTTGATAGAATTAGTTACATGATATATTTTTTTTAATTTTATCAAAACAACGTAATGTCAATGCAAGAATTTTACCGGTGGTAGGACTCTGTGTAGCCTGAGGAGTCCGACTGGATGGGTACCACCCCCTTATCTATTTCTCCCACCAGAAACAATGATTACATTGTTGTGTTCCGGTTTGAAGGATAAGGTAGCCAGCGCAGTTACAGGCAAGAGACATATCATCTTAGTCCTCACAGTGACAACGCACCTGCGGTTCTGTATTTTTGTTACATAAAACCTATGTGAATGAACCGTAGGTGTTATGAGCGACAGGTACTGCTTTCCATCAGGTGGTCTGTTTGCTCGTTTGTCACTGAATACCATAAAAAAAGAATTATAAAATAGCCAAGAAAAATCAAGATTTGTAAAGAAATTATTTTCTTAAGGTTTTACAAACAATTGCAAAATTGTAATGTGTTAGTTACAATGTACATGTAAGCTGTTAGTCGCAGATTTCATCTCGCCATATCTTCACCAGTCTAATAGAAATAATCTTTAGCTGCTACGAATCAATATTGTTGAAATGCGGAGATCGGAATGATGAGTTATCTATATTATTTAAAGAAAACTGCGATATTATCAAAAACTATATGAGAAAGAACTATAAAATTAAAATATTTTCTTTAAAATAAGAGCAATTTCCTAATGAAGGACATTTTATTATAAAGGCTAAAAATGAATAAATGGAAACTTTTATTATTTTTCATGAAAACAGGACCAACATTCATAAAAATGATGTTACCATTTTTACATTTCCAGTATAAAGAAAATTCTTGATGCGATTCAAGCTTTTGGAGTCACAATTTTTAAAAACCATTGTAAGTATAACAATGTATAATAACTCAAAACTGTCCTGTGCCTAGCAGTCGCTGTAATGAATCCTGGGCGAAAATATAAAATGTCACGACCTCGTTTGTTACCGGAAGTATATGTCGCAAAACGGATGTTGAATTCAGTAGATCGTGATCTACCTACTCCAGGCTTTTCGTGATTTGTCGGATTATTTATATGCATTATTATGATAATAGGACGCAGTATATATATTTAAGATAGAATATATCGCTTGGGAACGCACTTTTGATATTTCAATGTGCCATCGTTTCTAACATGATTGACCATGACCACTTCTCTTATCGTGAAGGAAAACATCGTGAGGAAACCTGCTTGTCTGAGAGAACCTAGCAAGTTTTCAAAAGACATGTGAAGTCCGCCAACCCCCACTTGGCCAGCGTGGACTATGGCCTGATCCCCCTCGTACTGAAGGGAGGCCCGTCCCCACCAGTGGGACGTTAAAAAAGGCTAAATAAATAATTATGGTTTGTAATTGATTAGGATGTGGTGAATCAACCAATCAGTCTTAATAGAATATGTAAGTAGAAAAAGAAAAATCAATATCTAGTTATTATTGAACATACTTATTTTCCATCAATATCGCAAGCCCGTTTGAAGTATTGACTCCCGAAAAGTCTCCGAAGAGAAAACAAAATTTAAACAACTTTGCAACAGATATTCTACAGGTATTATCAGGGTATAGATTAGCTTTTGTCATGTATAGTACATCTACGCAAGAAATCCCATTAATATATATATATATATATATATATATATATATATATATATATATATATATATATATATATATATATATATATATATATATATATAGTCTGGAATAACACATAGGTTAGTTGTTATCCCAGAAAAATGTGTGGTTCCCGTGGGATATATAAATGTAGTGTTTATATTTACAGTGCATTGCAGTCAATGAATGGCGTAGTCGGAACAATAACTTCCTGCCAGACATGGACCGATGACTAACGATACGCTTTTTTGATCACCCTCATACACCCCAATACCAGCTATTTGATCGATACGTGTACAATTTAGTTGTTATCTTAGTTTCGCCAACATTTGTATTTTCAGTTAAAATATTCGATTTTACAAAAACAAAATGAAAATATTTTATTCAGTACTAACGCCGCGCACTTCGTCACATTGATTTTCCGAACCTTAATACTTGCTTTTACAATATAACTATGTACATTTTGTTATATCAAATTATTTACACAGAATATTGTGCCGTATTTTCTGCACAATATTCTATGTAAATAATTTAATTAGCAAAACTAAATTAAATTAGTAGTGAAAGCTTTTGATAACAGACACAAATTTTCATATGCGAATTATTTTCAACTTTATTACCATTTGCTATACTGTATATCATACGGTGAAAAAAATATTGTAAAGGATTTCTAATTTGTTTTCTGAAGACATGAAGTCCACCCATCCAGATTTGGCTAGCGTGGACTATGCCCTAATTCCCTTGAAGGTAGGTCTCATTGAAGGTAGACTATGCCAAGCCGTGGGAGGACTAAAATATTATTATGTAAGATCTAAAAAAATAAAAAAATATCAAAAAAGCATTGCCTTAGATGTGGCAAAATATTTTAATGATATACTCGTAGCTTTTAAAATTATTGATATTAAAAATATGTTATATACAGAATGAGATATATTTCTTATAATATATGTAATAAATAAGGCGCAGACGTCAAGGCAGTCATTACGAGCTTTCATTCGAGTTCCTTGCCCTCCCACTTTATCCTTGAATCAAATTTAAGGTGGATTTATTTTTACTTATTAGCGGGCTTAAAATAACGAGTGATTCTGAACTTGAGCAACACAGATTGTCTTTGGTTTTTGATTTTTTCATATCTTACAGTTTTATTTTCTGGTAGTCCCCTACTTTGTATATATACATGTACATACATACATATTCATTTGAATTTGCAAACTCTATCTATACTAATATTATGAAGAGGAAAGATTTGTATTTTTATATGTTTGTAACGAATAAACTCAAAAACTGCTGGACCGATTTAGATAAAATTTTGTGAGAGGATAGTTTAAGACCCTGGAAGGACATAAGATATTTTTTATTCTGGAAACCACCCCTTAAGAAGGTGAAAATGGGGGATGAAATTTTGTATGAGGAATCAACCTAGGGACGGTTAGTCGCTAGTCAATTATAATTAAACTACTTACTCCTAACTTTCTATTCTTAGCATTACCTATATAATATAAGCCCAATTAAACTCCGTGTACATTCAGATTAAACATACAGACAAACATTATAAATTAGTTTAATTTTGTTCTTAAAATCTATAAGGGTGTAATGGAGTCATTAAAAAAAACATTTTAACAAAAAAATAAAAACCGAGTTCAAACAAAAGCACTAAAAAGTAAAAAATAACTAATTGGTAGTTTTCATTTACTATACATACCTAATAAAATATTTTCGAAGTCGGTGTGCTTTGCTTTGTATGGGTTGGCACCGATTTCGAAAATATTTGATTAGGTATGTATTTAATAGGTAGGCTTTAATTACTTAGCCAAAATAAAATAATAAATAAATAAGAATAAATATATTTTTAAAAAGAAATATTGAATACCTTACCGTGTTTTAACATACCGAACCTTTTGTACGGTCGACCTTACTACATTGTACTAAAAACTATTGATTTGGTGGAATCTAGTACCTATAAATATGTTGGGACATTAACACACAACACCATCTAGTTCCATAGATAGTTGATACACTACACGTATATAACTTTAAATATATACATATTATAAATATAAACACCCATGACTGGAGTAGAAACATTCGTGCTCATCACACAAATGAATGCTCCAAGCGGGCTCGAGCCCGCGACCGCTGGCACAGTAAGTAGGATCACTACAAACTGAGCCAAACGTGTCGTCAACATAATATGAAGCTCAGTATGGTTCTTATTTCACATAGAATAACAAAATAACATTGCGTAATAACAAAAGTATTCTTACATTGCCACAGTTAGGTACATTTATACCGTATAATGTCTTGGCGTAGATCCCAAGTAGGGTAGCGACTCAGCGTTTTTATCTTATTTCGATTCAGCAAGTTGTTTTTGATAGATCAATTACTTTAAGTAACGTCATCCTCCTAGTCTTTTTCTATTATACATCTACACTAGTATATAAGAGATAAAATGTGTAAGTTTGTATGTAGGGGATAATCTCAAAAACTACTGATCAGGTTCTGAAAATTCTTCATAATAATTTACTAATAGGACGAAGTACGAACTTTGTAGTTTTTTGGCAAAAATGTATTTAGCCCTTTTTAACGTCCCACTGCTGGGCACGGGCCTCCCTTCAATGCGAGGGGGATCAGGCCGTAGTCCACCACGCTGGCCAAGTGCGAGTTGGCGGACTTCATATGTCATTTGAAAACTTGCTCGGTTCTCTCAGACATGCAGTTTTCCTCACGATGTTTTCCTTCACCGTTAAGACAAGTGGTAATCATGTTGGAAATTATTCGCACATGAAAATATCAGAGGTGCGAGACCCGGGATTTTGAACTCGGTTCACTCGGTTTCCCAAGCGAGCGCGTTACCACTGGGCTACCACTGCCTTTTTTGGCAAAAATAAATAAACAAAAAAATGTCAGTTGAGATTTATATACAATATACCAACTAATTATGCACGTTCACGAGTCTACACGCTGGCTAGTTATGAAGAGGAAAATTACATATTTTCACTACTTATATTTTTGTTACAAAAATAATAAAATTAGCAAAAATGAATATAAATAATTTTCTCTCTCTCTCTCTCTCCCTCTCTCTCTCCCAGTCTCTATTTCACTCTTTTCTTTCAAAATAAATAAGCAATTAAGTATAATTTTTATATAAACTAGCGACTTACCATCGCTTTGCTCGGGTGCGTCCCTATTTACGCGGTTTTTTTTCACAATTTCATGGGTTTTATTTTTTTGCGCGGAACTCTGATTCTTTTTCTAAAATAAAAGTAGCCTAAGTTACTCCTTATAACATCAGATATCCGTCAGTGAAAGTCCCGTAAAAATCAGTCCAGTCGTTTTGGAGATTAATCGGAACAAACAGACAGACATAAAAAAAATAAAAATTGTGTGTATCTTTATAAGTACCGTACAAAATTATTGATTTCAAACACATTTTTTACATATAATACATACGTGCAAGCTATTATTTTGATATTACAAACGGACACTTCAATTTTATTTATCTATATAGACAACCACAAAAATCATTTTGAGTAAACTATATTTGGCGTTTGAGTTGATATATTCGCTGTCAGTGGCAAATGACTGCATATTGCATCGAAATAATCCGGGCGGTGATAAATGTCCATGTTACGACTGCATTCATGTATGATAGCTGATAAACGAACTGCCACAAATCTATATATATATATATATATATATATATATATATATATATATATATATATATATATATCAATTTATCTTTACCTACGATTTATTAAAATATAGATATTATTAAAAAAATCTACTGCTTCCTATTGTCTTTATTCATAAGTCATCTGTATTTACTTCCTTTTAAGAAATTCACGTTAAAAAGTATACCTATATTTTTGTGAATATTACCTATTGCATATATTACTGTGCTAAATTAATACCTGGGCGTTTTTCGGAAAAGATATAAAAATGCATTTTTTAATATACACCTTTATGTATGTATTCAGCCCTTTTTAACGTCCCACTGTTGGTCACGGGCCTCCCTTCAGTACGAGGGGGATCAGGCCATAGTCCACCACGCTGGCCAAGTGCGGATTGGCGGACTTCACATGTCTTTCGAAAACTTGCAAGGTTTTCTAAGACATGCAGGTTTCCTCACGATGTTTTCCTTCACCGTAAGGCAAGTGGTAATCATGTTAGAAATGATTCGCACATGAAAATATCAGAGGTGCGAGACCCGGGGTTTGAACCCGCTTCACTCGGTTTCCCAAGCGAGCGCGTTACCACTGGGCTACCACTGCCTACACCTTTATAGATAAACTTATAAAGCAAAACCTTATCTAAATACATGATAAAAAAAATTTGAGCCGTTTCCGAGATACACGAAATAAATTAATATATTACTAGTTTGGATTTGGTGCAAAATTCTTCAACATCGAGCGGCATTCCATATATTTATTTATCACCCATTTATTTAATACTGCATATAAATTTAGTCTCTGGACCATTTTCCTTAAAATAATTCTTTATACAATGTTTATTATATAAAAAATAGATATAAAAACAAAAGTGGAGGGTGGTCATCATTATTTTTTATTTATTTATATTTTATTATTAGTAGTAGCAGGTAGTTATTATCATCGTTTTATCAAAGTGCCGTTATCAGTTAAGTAATTTGAACCAGTGATTCCTCTGGCTTTGTCATTAGCTAAAAACAATATGACATCCGCTATTTCCTCAGGATCTGACACTCTATCTAAAATTGTACCCTTTTTGAAATCGTCCCACGTTCCTGGGAATCCTGAATTTTCAATGATATCAGTCTCAACAGGTCCTGGACTAACCGTGTTAACTCTAACTCCATGAGGTGCCAGTTCCACCGCTGCACATTGACCGAAATGATTCAATGCTGCTTTAGACATGCAATAAGTCATCAAAGGTGGCATTGAAGATGGCATTTGTCCTAAAACACTGGAAATATTGACGACGTTGCCTTGAGTTTTAATCAAATATGGCGCAGCCAACTTTGTCAAATATATAGCAGCTCGGATGTTAACATTCATGACATCATCATACGCTTTCATTACATCTCCCGTTAACATACTACCCCAAGTTGAAATTCCAGCGTTGTTAACGAGAACATCCAATTGTCCAAACTCTTCAATCACTTGATCAATCAACTTTTTACAATCTTCATCTTTAGTGACGTCGGCGCGTATTACCAAAGATTTGTCACATTTTTTGGCGGCGGCAGAAAGTTTCGATACATTTCTTCCAATTAAAGCCACACGAGCACCCTCAGAGCTAAACGCAGCAGCCGTTGCAGCTCCTATTCCCGAGCTAGCGCCAGTAACTAACACAACTTTGCCTATAAAACTCATAGTAACGTCGAGTCGGGTGATTCGAGTAGATAATAATGACTGAGACACTGCATTTTTATACAAATAGATAAACAAATCTTATCGCTTTAACATATTAAAATGATAAACTGTTGGTAAGCGAGTCCGCATACTAAAACATATATTTTATTGTGCTAAAAAAACTTTTTAAAAAAAATCAAACCGACTTCCAGGCACTAAAATGTAAAAAATAACTAAACGGAGGTTTTCATTTAGAATAGATACCTAATCAGATATTTTCGAAGTCGGTGCCAGCCGACGCATAGGAAATCTAATATATTTTAATATGTAAAATACATATTTACCTATTAAATATTCATATCTTAAAATATTAATACTTATAATAATATTTATTGTTCCAAAAATTTAACATATTTAATGCGAAGAATGAAATTCTTTCACATATTTATTTATAACTAGCGGCTCACCGTCGCTTCGCTCGGGTTCGTCCTTAGATACGTTATGACGGTAAGTATAGAATAGACTATATACCTATATATGTACAGTGTATTATTTAGTCTAGAATCTCTTTCTTTTGGATATATACAATAGTAAAAATGTATGCTATGTTATCTAAGTAATAAAAAAAATTAAATAAATACGAGAGATGAAACGCAAATATTTGCTTTTTTTTAATAATTTCCAAATAATAGTTAACAAATTTAAGTTCACACTTCAGAGGCTATTATATTATAGTCCTAAAATTCATATTCGGGTATCAAATAAGGCTAAAACACACAGTATCAAATGAGAGATGTGCACAATGGCTAGCGTCAGGGAATGCCGACAGCGCAAAGAGATAAGGCTCCGTTGTGATGAATGTTGCCCATTACGTTTAATACCGTCGGATAAACTGTAGTTTTGTGATTTTGGTACGTAGACTAGTTATTGTACGCGACTTCACTAGCATTCTTTTATAATAACTATACGAAAACTAATAGATATATTAACAATTCATTCTTCATATTATAAATGTTAAAGAAACTCTGTCTGTCTGTTACGTTTTCAAAACTAAAAACTCGCTGATTCAATTTTGATTATTTTTTGTATTATAGAAATAGATGGGATCTTAGAGAAGGACATACCTAAGCTACTTTTTAATAAAATCAAAGGGAGTAAAATGAAAATATGAAATTCTATGTTTTTGTTGCTAGAGGCATAAAAGTGAGTTATATTTTTTGATAGGTACTCCTATAATACATTTATAGAAAAAATTGAGTGATATTTTTTATAAATATTAAATGCCAAAGACCACTACACTAATTGGTTAATAAATATAAGACGAAAAAATATAAAGTATTGAGAATTTTGATATATAGGAAATTGAAATTTGACATATAGCAACTTTTTCCGGTAGACTCGGCTCATGAACTACTACTACTTCTACTACTAATAATGTCGAATATTTGTATTGGACATGTTAATATTTACCTTGTGAGTGTTCAGTCCCTGATATTCTTCAATAATAAATAATGAAACTTATATATATTTTCGTTTTATCTATACATATAATAAAATTCTAACAGAGTCGAATCTGTACATTAAATATTTTTTTGAAAATCTTATTGAAATAGTCATTATTATCGATACAGAGGCCGAATCTATAGTTTTTAGAATTTTTATCTGTCTGTCTGACTTTGAACACATCATGGGAAAACCAATGGACAGATTTTGATGAACTTTGGTATGATGATAGCTGGTTATCCGGTTCAACATATAGGATACTTTTTACTGCGGGAAAATACCTCTGAGAAATCTATACTAAACCTTAAAACGTATCTAGGGACGAACCGAGCGGAGCGAGGGTGAGTCGTTAGTCAAATTATAAATATTGAAATTTTTAACAATCTTTTTCGGTAGACAAGTACTTACTGCTATACAAATGGCACTACACCATCAAATCTTCTAACAAGAAAAGGTCAAAATACAAAAGGTTAGTGTTTGATTTACTTAAAGTAAAAATCGAACCCCCTACCTTGAAAATGAGCACTACTAATATCACCGCGTTAGTGATTTTTTAATCAGCCCTCATTTCTCCAGGCGAATCTTCCGACAGATTTAATTCTTATCAAAATGCTAGGGAGATGCGAGATATTTGCACAATGGCTGACATCCCGGGTATTCATGATGCGTCCCATTTCCTGGCGCCCGCTATCTCGCGAACATCCTTATGTTATGTTAAATCCATGTTTATATATACATAGTTCATTGTTCTTTATTTCGTATACAGAGTTTTTTACCTTTTATTCTAAAACATCGTAATAATATTGGAATGTTAGAAAGCGGCATAATCAAACACCCTCTCTTTTTTAAGTTAGTCAAAACGAGCACTAGAAATAACTAGAAGTATTTGAGACCTTCGTGAACAACAGTTTAGTATCGTCTGTAGACATTTTTACTTGTTATTAATCCCAATACAAATATGAAAACATCAATATATCACACTAATAGCATATATTTCATTTGCAAGTAAATTTCAATTTAATAAAAAAAAATTATAACCCCAACAATCACGCAAGCAAAGCCGCAGACAAAAACTAGTTTTATCATAAAATCTGCAATGTATGAACATCCATCTATAGGTATTAAAAGTAATTGAAGCGTAATGGAAGCTAGGGCTACTATTATATAATATTAATAACTAAAAGCGTCGCACACAGTATCGATCTGCCGAGAGTATATTAATTGACACTCTCGTTAGTCAATCACGTGCAATTTTAAAGATATAGCAACAATCTGATCTCACTGCGGAGTGCAAACTCCAATATCAATAGATAGGGTTGTATTTCGATAGGATGTATTACGGTGGAATTATCTACATAGCTTTTGTTTACTTGTATTCAGCCCTTTTTAACGTCCCACTGCTGGGCACGGACCTCCCTTCAATACGAGGATCAGGCCATAGTCCACCACGCTGGCTAAGTGCGGGTTGGCGGACTTCACATGTCTTACGAAAACTTGCTAGGTTCTCTCAGACATGCAGGTTTCCTCACGATGTTTTCCTTCACCGTGAGGCAAGTGGTAATCAAGTAAAAAATGATTCGCACATGAAAATACACCTCTGAGGTGCGAGGCCCGGGATTTGAACCCGCTTCACTCGGTTTCCCAAGCGAGCGCGTTACCACTGGGCTACCACTACCTTTTGTTTACATTAAATACTAATGATCTGCCTTAACTTGATCTAGGTTTAAAGAAACAGATTTCGTCATTGTTTACCGTTGAATGCAGTAGTAAATTTTAAATGACCCAACAAGAGGCCGTAAATACCTATCATACATTCACCCAAAGTTTCATCGCAGTAGATTAATAGGTGAAACTGTATGTATTTGTACACAATTGCCTTCATTACGGTTCCGTACAACTAGGAACAACTAGGAACTCTTGTAGTTCCGCCATGTCCGTCTATACTTCCGTCCGTCTGTTCGCAGCATAGTTTAGAAACAATAATAAAATCATCCCTACAAAAAGCGCTCTTCTTAGTCCTCAATATTGTTATGGGCAACTGCAGAACCCTAATTTGACCCAGATTGCCTGTCCGTTTGTTATATTTTTTTTTTGCCGGTCCTATAAATAAGCACAATTTTAGTAGATATGTTAACCCCATGACGATCGCTTAGTATTATTTCATTTAATTTTGAGAGCCAATGTTAGACGTCATAAAAATAATAAGAAAATTTAGTCATAAGACTTATCAAATGAAATGTTAGTACACATATATATTTGATAATTAAAAAAACATATACGAACAATAAATATTAACACTAAAAATAATTACAAGTCATGGAGTTTTAAAAAATATTAGGAACAGCTTATTCTAACAATTTACTGATAAAAACTTAACGACTTGTCATTAAAGGTGTTACGTTTACAACCCCATGACTTTTAAGAGTACATAAAACCGTATTTTAGTCCTGTAGATTCCCCTCTGGACATATCAGGTTGCCGACCCATCCATGAGAGGGAGGGTATTAAGTGCACCTGTGTTTGCGCACCCACTTGTGTTCTATAATAACTCCTATAGATGGCTAACCTTGGCAAGATTGGTTGCTGTGGCTAAAATCTTTCAAGAGAGACATTATATACCATGAATGTAAGCTTTGTAAATGTTTCGTATAATCTTTACAGATAAATAAAATTAAAGTGTCTATATGTAATGTCACAATTACAGCGTACATATGAAATTATCATGAACGAATAAGTCACTGGACCAGACATATAAGCGGACGTACCTTTATCTGTCTTATTAGTAGCTAGGAAATTTCAGCCTTTGTCGTTTGTTTTTTGCGTCAGTCTCAAGCATTTACTTGTCAACAAACAATCTGCCAAAAATGACTAAATGTTCTGTTAAATGGTGTAAAAACTATAGCGGCGGAAGCAGCACTGTTTCTTTTCACTTGTAAATACATTATTTTATTACATTTATAGTTATTTATCACACAATTTAATAAAATTGTAAAATAAAATGTCATATTATCCAACTATGTTAAATATAGTCGATATTTCTATGTATTGTTGACATCTGACAACCATCATAAAATCCCTGGATTATACCATTCAGAACAAATGACTAAACTGTCGAGTGAGTCCATTTGACATCGACTAGTGCTTGACAATGTCGAAAAATATATCGATATTTGACGAAATGACTGAACGAATGATGTTATTTGTATAGTACAATAACATAAAATACTTTTACACAGTATCCTACAATCTGATGACAATAAATTTATAAAAATATTTTCTAAATCAAATAAAAATATAAATGCATAAATTATAATTAGTATGTGTACTTACTTAATTTTTTATTTTATTTTATACCACAATTATATACTTTGGAATATTATTCCATTCTAATAATAATAAAGATTATTTTATTTCAACACATAAATTACACAAAATTTGAGATTTCCTAGGGACCCTTCTCGAAAGAGAAAGTGGGTAGAAGCAGTTCGTAGAGATGACACCTGGATTCCAACGAAACACAGCGCAATATGCAGTGTACATTTCGAAACTGCCTGTTTTAATAACAATGCAAAGAAGCAGAAAAAGCTCGAAAAAGATGCTGTTCCAACATTGTTTTTACCTATATATGTGAGTTTATTAAGATGACTTACTTTAATCATAGGGGTTAAAGTATGAAATTGCCGATTTGAACTGAAAAATTGAAATTCGTTTTTTTTTTAAATTAACATACTTATTTAATCAAAATAATTACCATTATTATCTATACATTGCTGCCATCTAATAGGAAGGTCTTTTATGCCTTTGCAATAGAACTCTGGTAATCTAGATTCGACAAACTGTGTGAAAGCATTTTGTATTGCCTGCTGAGAAGAAAACTTTTTATCACGTAGAAAATTGTAGTCCGCTCGAGCAAGGTCTGGGGAATACGGAGGGTGACGAATGATTTCTAATTGCAGTTCCTGTAGAGTTAAAACACTTTCTTGTGCTGTATGAGGTCTCACGTTATCATGGAGCGATAATGATGAAGATCGATTCATGAGTCGGGGCTGTTTCACTACTAGTTTTGCTATCATTGTTCGGAGTTTAGTACAGTAGATATTTGCCGTTATTGCTTGACCAGATCGGAGAGAGGTATAGTAAATAACACCATGCTGAGACCACCAAACAGTTACCAGTACCTTTTTATTGCTAAGCTTTGCTTTAGGACACTGTTGCGGCGTTTGACCTAGGGTCATCTATTGCATTTTTCGCTTACGGCAATCGTAAAGAAACCACTTTTCATCACATTTCACAATTGGCTAATCAAATAAGCTATATCAATTTTATAATTGAAGCTGGTTTAGGGTTTGACCTGTGAATTATCTGCTAATATAAAGTAAAATCTCTTGTTTTTAGTCACATGAAGTAAATAACAAGCATTCAATAGAAAGTGTTCAAATCAATCAAGACGTGGTATTACTAGCTGAAAGTTTAAACCCGTTACAAGAATATGTAAGTTCAAAATAGGTATAATTTTATTATAAAATTTTTACACTACTTTTTGTTACTAAAATTGTATTAACTGGTTTTTAACACTATGCTAAAAATGTCTACATCCCAAATTACAAAAACACTTTATTTAATTAAATTAGCTTAATATTTTTTTAAATAAGTTTATAATTATTATCTATACAAAATAATATTTATTATATATTAATGGAATATACACCCGATATTCATTCGTTCATTAACATTATTATAGGCCAACAGAATGTTGCCATCAATGCCATCGTATTTATATAAACCAAATTAATAAATAATTATTATTTAACACATTATTACTGCCTCTTTAATTCATTTATATTAATTTATTATAATAAAAACAGATATTTTAAATTAAAAGATGTAAAATTATGATGACTATGCTAACCAATGTCTAAAATGTCATTCATTCGTTCATCGATATATGTATTTTATCGATTACGTTCAAGCACTAGAAATATTGTATTGTGTACCTGTGTGTATAATAATGTAATAAAATCTTTGTGTGCGTTATGCGTCTTTTGGTTGAACGAGTTTTCATACATTTGTATTTTATGTCTCGTCCAGTGGTTTATTCGTTCATGGAAATTATATACGGTTCTTATAAGATAAACGGGTATTTCTCCGAGATTGCGTTCTTCGTCTGATTTATCTGGCCAAAAATTATTTTCATTTTTGGCTCTATTCAACATACTCTTATGATTAAAGACATGCCAAATATTATTTGGCATGTCTTTAATCATTTTTGGCCAGATAAATCCAACGAAGAATCTCGGAAAAATACCCAAACACAATTGTTAATTTTTTTATCTCTGTCTGTCTGTTCTGGTTCTGGTTCTCCAAGACGACCAGACTGATTTTAACGGGACCTTCACTGGCAGATAGCTGATGCTACAAGTAGTAATTGAGGCTACTTTTATTTTAGAAAAATAATTAGCACTGCGATCAAAAAATTAAAATTTACCTAGGGACGCACCCGAGCGAAGCAAGGGCTCACTACTAAATAATAAAGTTCTATTTTGTAATTTCTTAATATAAATTAACTGACTACTATTATAAAAAAAAACAAAGATTCTATGTTTCACGCCAAAATGGCTGGATTGATTAGCATGAAATTTAGTAGGTAGTAGGTATTTAAATAGTATTAAATTTAGTAGGTATATAGACCGCGACCTGATGTAACACATAAGCATTAGGCACCTAGAGACGTAACCGAACGAAGCGAAACTTTAGACTCAAACGAATTCTATTCAAACAAACATTTCAAACCCATAAAAAATATTCCACTACAGTCCTCAGACCACTTGAGAAAAAATACACATGAAGAAATAAAATGAAAAGGTGGAGATAATCTATAAAAATAAAACACTCATTGCATCCCTCATCCCTTTGTAAGTTCGCTCAGGTCAGTGAACTGCAGTCTTAGACTCGAGGGTACTTACGATGTTCTTGAGGTGTTTAGCTTCGTTGGACACATTTGCAAATATCATAAGTACGTGGATAATAAATTATTTTATATTTGTCTAAGAAGTATATATTTTAGTCAATAAATTACATATTTTTAACAAAAAAGTCAAAAAGCCTTAGAAAAAGATTTAGCGATTTAAGTTATTCTACCTATAGCCGCGGATTTTATTGGATTCATAGAGAAATACCTAGCATGTTCAACAAAACCATAATCATGAAATGTCGATCAATATTATTAATGCTTTCGTTTATGCTATGCATAAAAAGAAAAAAACCCAACCAATTAAGTATAAGTCGTTTTAAATTCAGACAAATATAACTTCATTTTTTCATATCATTCATTCGTTTTAGGCCCTTTTTAATATCGCAGTACTGAGCCCGAGCCTCCCTTTAATACGAGGAGTATCAGACCATAGTCCAAGTCGCTAGCAAAGTGCAGGATGGCGGACTTCACATGTCTTTCGAAAACGTGTTACGTTCTTTCAAACATACAGTTTGCCTCAAAATGTTATCATTCACCGTAAGTCAAGTGGTAATCATCTTAAAAAACCAAATATCTTACTTGTAGTTAATGTTTATCCGACATTCAACATCCATCGGTAACTTTCACACATATTTTTAAAGGTATTTCAGGTGTCAAAGAGAGAATAGTACTAAAATTAAATCCGTTATGTCATAAAACACAGACAATGGCTAACTTCTATTAAAATTCACCGCACAGTTTAACTAGTCTTACCTTTGCTGTGTATTAGCAATCACATCACGTTCTCAAATGTTGGAAGTTATGATAGAACTAATAATATTATTTTGCCAATTTTTAATACTTTTTGCCCGTAGCTTTGCTCACGTAGTAGGTATGTATACAACCTTTTTAGCGTCCCACTACTGGGCACAGACCTTCCCTTAATACATGAAGGATTAGGCCATAATTCACCACGTTTGCCCAGTGCGGATTGGTGGACTTCACATTTCTTTCTAAAAACTTGCTAGGTTCTCTCAGACATGCAGGTTTCCTCATGATATTTTTCTTCATCGTAAAACATGGGGTAATCATGTTAGAAATGATTCGCATGAAAATATCAGTGGTGTGAGACCCGGGATTTGAACCCGCTTCACTCGATTTCCCAAGTAGCGCATTACCACTGGGCTAATACGTAATAGGTCAATATAAAATAGATAACATTTAATTTATGTCTATTCCAAATTTCATTGAATCCGTTAAGCCGTTACAGCGTGAGGAGTAACAAATTCACTTGCAAAATGTTCGCAAGACCAACTGAGCAGTTATTTAATATTTATAGTTGTTTCAATTACTAAGTTCTTTTGTCCTCTCCCGCAGACATTGCCTTATACTAAGATGCATACAACTAGCATCGATTGGACGCTTAAGTGACTTTTGTATATATGAATGGTATTATAAACAAGTAGCATCACCTTTTGGCAAATTTTATTACTAACAGTAGCCTATGTCCTTCTCCATAACCTATCTATACACTAAATTTCATCCAAATCCGTCCAGCCGTTTGCTATTCATAATAGTAGTAGACTACACACCTTACAAGTAATAATAAGTGTAGGTAGGAATATATTTATTTCTAGCGACTCATTCTCACTTCGCTCGGCATCCTTTCTTGGTGCGTTTTAACGGATTAGTATAGATTTCTCAGAGGTGAGATATTTTCCTGCAGTAAAAAGCATCCTATATGTTGACCCGGGTAACCAGCTATCATCATACCAAATTTCATCAAAATCTGTCCAGTGGTTTTCTCGTAATGCAGCCACAGACAGACAAACAGACAAAAACTCTAAAACCTACAGATTAGGCCTTTGTATCAATAATAATGATTAATTTAATAAGATTTTCCTAAAAATATTTAATGTACAGATTCGACTCAGAATTTTATTATATGTATAGAATACTAATAGCTACTCACTCTTATCTTTGCAAGGGTACGTGTGGTCGGTTAGTCGCAACCATTTCGCTTGACCCTTGTGTTGTATGAGGCGACCTAGTAAGGGGGCTCTGGTAATAATGGTAACTCAACCACCAACCTAAATTAAGTTCCGTGATGCTTTTAAGGTGGAAAACAGGCAATTATATGTTCTATTGAATTTCTTCCGTCAATTATCGAGTAGTACTCACGTACAGACAAAAATATACATATAAGTAACAGTATGGAATAGATAAACTAGTTCATAGCTTTACTTGCTATGCCAGCGGTCGCGTGTTTGAGTCCCGCTGGGTGTTTATATTTATAATATGTATGTATGTATTTAAATTATTTTTTTAGGTGGTGCTATGTGTTAATGTCTCAACATATTTATATTTATTATATAAAGTTTCGGTAGTTCCCGAGGTTATCCGTAACAAATTAAAAAGTATTTCCTTATAAAACTGTAAGTTAAAGGTTTTTTTAAAACAGATAATCATAAAACTTTAATACTAAATATATGTATGCAGAAAGTTGCAAACTGCATATGTAAATGCACATGATCCCAAGTAAAGCGGGATAACGGAAGAGGATTACGGTATGTAGATTGCCTTTTACATATTAAAAGGGGGAAATGGCTGTCCGTACGCATGTCGTACTTGACACTGTCTATTAGTTTTATAGTACAAATAAAAACTAAAGAATTATAGCAAATTTTATTTAATTACTAGCATTGCCCGCGGCTCCGCCCCCGTTTAGATGACCAAAAATCAAGATCTTAGGTTTTACATATTAGTATACTCTTACATTGCAGTTTTTGTATTTTTCCTCAGAAATGAGACATTTTTCTGCGGTAAAAAGTATCCTATATGTTGACTCCGATAACCAGCTTATCATCTTACCAAATTTCATCGAAATCCCTCCAGTGGTTTTTCCGTGATGCGGTAACAGACAGACAGACAAAAATCTAAAAACTATAGATTCGGCCTCTGCTTTGATAATAATGTTTATTTAAATAAGATTTTCTAAAAAATATTTAATGTACAGATTCGGCTTAGTTACGATTTTATTATATGTATAGATAAAAACTAAAGAATTATAGCAAATTTTCCATTATCTCATGATCGAAAATCAATTAGTCTTAACATTATTTAGAACCTTTTGTCCAAGTTACATAGGTAGGAGTATTTTAAATCCTGTTATTCCAAAACATTATCATGTACAGACACACAAACATTCTATGTATCATGTTGCTGTGGCTTTTACTAGTGGAGTTATTATATTCTTCTTCTTCTTCTCCCTGCCCATTTCCCAATCACTTGGGGTCGGCGCAGTACATCCTCTGTACTGCTGAAAGGATTTGGCAAAAGTTTTACGACCGGATACCGGAAGATAAATTTTGGTTTGACGTTTTGTGACGTGGAGTTATTATATTATATACATAAAAATATGTGTGTGTGCAATGTACACACGGTAGAAGTAAAACTCCAGACCAAAAACCTACGAGAGAATGAGATGAATATAGTTATAGAGTATCAAGAGTAGGATAATTGTAAGGTTTTTTTTTATTATATTTTTACCAAGTTTAAAAGTTATTTTACAATTTATTTGTCATGTATTACATTACTTTTTTAATAAAGTTTTTTTATTTATTTTTATTTTATTTATTTACACATTATTCAGTATTTAATTTTTATTATTGTTCACTTTCTGTGTAATCTATCTCGTTCTCTCGCCGATTTAATCCTATATATTTATGTGTGTCTCTTTCTCGTGTTGCATTTTCGTTTCATCTAGTTACAAATCACAACGATTCTAAAGAAGTACTAACATATTTCACTTCAATAAATTTAGAAAGCAAGGCCGCGGGCATAAGCAAATTACTAAGTTATTGCTTTCTGCAGACCTTCAGTAGTCAGTGTTAGGCTGCAGTTAGCGTTATATGTATAAATACGTTTTATTTGTTAAATTCGTTTTTAGAGTTTAAATAATCGATCAAATTAAATTGTAAAATTAAAAGTTTTTTATTACATAAACAAAAACATTCCAAAAATTTATATTTTCCATATAATAATAATATTTAATGTTACACATTGAGCCTATTGCAATTTTATTACGTGTATTCAATTTTATTTTACCAAAAATTATTAAAAAAAAAAAAGTGAGCAGAATAAAAAAATTCTACCCAAAAGGCAAACGTGCATGTTAAAAATTCATGTACACCAATATTTTATGCATCACTATAACCAGCTGGGTTGACGTCTTCACAAGTGCTCTCAAACTACGACCTCTCAGCTCGTTTACACCGCTTTCATACTAAACACTTTTTATGGTATATAATTAAACCGGCTGTGGCAAAATGAAAGAACATTTCCAGTGAAAAATATAAAGGAACAGCCTAATAACGTCCCAGAAAGACTTTTTAGTGATAAAATTCTAATACATTTTTTTTCTATTCATTATGTTTATAGAATGTCAATGTCAAGTTAATATTGAATAGTAGCAATTGAATAGCGAGACTAATCTAGATCTTCTCGTTCAAACTCTGCTTGTCAGATTTTTTTTTAATTACCTCAATAAATGTCATTATTGGTAAAGATCACCATCAAAAATTTTATCAAAATTAGTTTAGTCATTTAGGTGTAGTAAATATAGCATTCATACTATCAGTGAGTATAAATAACACTGTAGTATAATAATATAGGTATAGGCAAATGAAATTGAAAACCACACAAATCTGTGTATCTGGGGGCATGTCAGTTAATAAATCAAAAATAAAAAAATTAAATTGTATTGAAATGAAAAATTAAATACAACTAATAAAAACACAAATTGAAAAAAAACTTCTTAATTTATTTTGAACAAAGGAAACATTTACAAATAAAAACTTTTTAACAAAAAAATAAAACCTACTTCGAAAAAGCACTAAAACGTAAAAAATAACTTTATTATGCTTTGCTTTGTATCGGCTGGCACCGACTTCGAAAATATTTGATTAGTTATGTATAGTAAATGTAAACTACCAATCAGTAATTTTTAATTTTTAGTGTTTTTTTTAAGTTGGTTTTAATTTTTTTGTTATAAAAATCGGTTTATAAATGATGGAGTTCTGAGGTAACAAACATAAAAAAAATACAGCCGAATTGAAAACCTCCTCCTTTTTGTGGAAGTCAGTTGAAAAAGGTAGATATTTACAAAATGTGTATTGTGCGTGTAGTGTGTGCCTCTTCCGAGAAGAGTCGGCGAGAAACTCAACAGTTGCCCTTTCAAAATAATATTTTTTTACAATATTATAATAAAATAATTATCTACTTATCCTACGTGAAACCCAACCAGATTAGTTCCACGCATAATATGATATTTAAAATTTAAATACGCATAAACGTAAAAGTTCCTGGAAATAATTAACAGACACGACGCAGGCAAAGTCACTTTCCACCGCTAGTATATATTGTAATGACTTACAGTAACACGGATAGGGTTGTAGCAATACAGTGGGGTGTGCGAGCGAGCGGAACGAAGGCAGGGAGGGAAGCGCCCTCCGATCACCACTTAGCCTCATAATCTTGATTGCTGGACTGATGACGTCTTGTAAATGGACTCCCTGTTCGAGGTTTAATAAGAACAGTGGTGACGTACTCGCTTGGGAAACTGAGTGGAGTGGATTCAAATCTCTGATATTTTCATATGCCAATCATTTTCAACATGATTACCACTTGTCTTCCGGTGAAGGAAAACATCGTGAGGAAACCTGTTTGAGAAAACCTAGCAAGTTTTTGAAAGACATGTGAAGTCCGCCAACCCGCACTTGGCCGGCGTGGTGGACTATACCTGATCCCCTTCGTATTGAAGGAAGGCCCGTGCTCAGCAGTGGGACGTGTTAAATAGGCTACACTACAAAACAAGTGAGCATCTTAACTTTAAATAGAACTAGAAATTTTCCTTTGCTCGATTCCTAACAGTAGCCAATCTGTTAACTCCGGGTCATACATAGTCTATCAGTGTACAAAAGTTTCATCCAAATCCATCCAACCGTTTCAGCGTGAAGGAAACAAACATACACACATACAAACTTTCGATTTTATAATAGTAGGTTGATATGATAGAAATTCATTTATAACAGATACTGCTTAGGGATTCGGAAAAAAGCATAATGAAAAAAAATATTTACGTGTTAAAAACTGAATGTTTTTCTAAGTAAACTTTGTTTGAATGTTTTTATATTAAACTAGCATTGCCCGCGGCTCCGCCCGCGTTCAGATGACCAAAAACCAAATTCTTAGGTTTTACATATTAGTATACTCTTACGATGCAGTTTTTGTATTTTTTCTCAAAAATGAGATATTTTCCCGCGGTAAAAAGTATCCTATATGTTGACCCGAATATCCAGCTATCATCATACCAAATTTCATCAAAATCCGTCCAGTAGTTTTTCTATGATGCGGTAACAGACAGACATACAGACAAAAATTCTAGAAACTATAGATTCGGCCTCTGTATCCATAATAATGTCTATTTCAATAAGATTTTCTAAAAAATATTCAATGTACAGATTTGACTTAGTTAGAATTTTATTATATGTATAGACAAGTTTTTGTCTGTGGTTTCGTAAGTACTTGCTTACAAATAAACATAAAAAGGCAAAGGTACTGTTGCATAAAGTATTGTTTTATCTTCTACATATATGCCTCTAAGCGCATTCTAAAACAAATAAATATTTTATGACTTTTGCTCTTGAACTCTATCAACTTTAACTGTACTATTTATAAAGATTTTTTTGTTAAATAAACTTATAAAAGGTTAATTAAATAACAACGTGATTGAGTACAGAGGTTAAAATCATTAATGGCCAATTACTTTTTATAATCTTATATTATAGGTATATCAGCTCGGTGGTGCCTCGGTGGTGTAGTGGCTAGCATGTACGGTTGCACAGCCGGAGATCCTGGGCTCGAGTCCCGGGTCGGGCCAAGTTTAGTTATAGAGTCTTTCTGTATAGTAAGTCTCAGTAACAACCCGGAGTTGGGAAGTTGGCGGTGTTTCACCCCCTTGCCTCGGAGAACACGTAAAGCCGTCGGTCCTGCGTCTTAACTGTCACCGGTCGTGTCGAGCAGTCATCCCACCGGAGTATGAGAGTGACAGGAATAGAGAGTTCACGTTGCGTCTGCGCGTACACTTGTGCACTATAATATCTCCTGCGCAGTTGGCTAGTCTCAATGAGATTGGCCGCCGTGGCCGGAATCGGCTAGGAGAACATCATCATATCATTATACTTGTAAATAAAATTCCAAAGTGCGTATGTTCATAATTTTCCTTCTTCTAAACGGCACGATGGATGTAGATGTATTTTTTAAATTTCGATATGTAGTTTGGACGCGCGAATAGTTTTAGTAGAACTTAGTAGTATTTTAGTAATTTAGTAGAATTAGCAATAGTTAGACACAGATAGGTGGCGTTGTTGTCGATGACAAGTTTTTTTTTTAATTTTCCGAATAATCGAGGTCTGTGGCAAGACAACATCTGCCTACCGGGTCCGTTAATTCTTAATAAGAAAAATAATGTTTTATATTATATAATTACGGTTTTAATTATATTTTTCAGTACATTTATACCGCATAATTATATTCGTAAAACTTCGATCAACAAGTATTGTTGATCGAAGGTGTGTTCTGTTAAAGAATATAATAATACATGAATATAAATATTATAATTTTTCAGCCTACCTAATTTTTAATTTTTCATTTTATTCTATTACCAATATTCCATATAATATTATCTATATATTTATTATTTACAAATTCTATACTAAAAGGTACTAATATTCTTCTTAGTAATCTTACTAATATTATAAATATGAAAGTTTAGATTTGAATGTTTGGATGGATGTTTGTTATTCATTCACGCCAGAAATTTTTGTACTTGACACCATACTAGCAGTAGTACCCGCGACTTTGCCCGCGTTCAAACTTCCGATCGCTACCAAACTTAACAGGATCACCCGCTGGGCTAATCTAAGGATTGCTTGAAAATTTCATCAAAATCATTCCAGCCGTTTTGGAGTCCATAGGGAAGATTGATTGAATGCGATTTGCATAATATATATCGTCATGCCCCGACCCTTAGGATCGAGCAATTATACATAAATAAACTACTCGAGGTAATTATTATAAAGCATTTTATACTCGCAGAAAAAATATGTGAAATGGACTTAATATGTCGATTCTAAAAACACTCGTTAGTGGGTCGACTACTCGACGCACAATGTATGTAGTGATCAGCTAAAAGCTCAGAGTTTCAACGCTAACGTTTCCAGTTGGAAGGACTATTACGTGTATGATTTTCCATTATTATAAACATTTTTCATAACATTTTAAACATACTCTAGATATTTTTTATAGTTATATCTGGATATTTCTTACATTTTTATATTTATCTTTCAAGCAATCCACTCACGCGCTACGATGTTGAAAAATAGGTTTTATTCATTCGAATCCTATGAAAGTTTAATTAAAATCTGTTAACCTATATTTTACTGTGACCATCTTCTTTCCCGGGATGCAAAGTAATCTTTCATTTTCATCCGTATCCTTTATCCGCCCGGGAAAAGTCCCGCTTAAATCCAATCGCTGACAATAGATTTGTGATATTACAAACAAAAATATCCACGTGGACGATGTTTCTGTTTACAACTCTTATAAATAAATATTCAGTTCATTCAAGCTGTTTAGGGATTTAGTAAGAAACACTCAAAAGACGAAAATAACAGTTAATTGAAATGAATAATGAATTAAAATTAGTACCTATAACTTTTAAATGAGTTTCAAAAGAAAATTAGTGTTACTACATCAAATAATCAAATTAAGAATTTAAATATTTCATCCCCATCCTCAACATTTTGTACCATACTATCCTACTAATACATATTATAAATGCGAAAGTTTATAAGGACGTACCTATAGATGCTTGTCACTCTTTCACGCAAAAACTACTGAATAGATTTTAATGAAACTTCACAGTAATATAGATCATGTATCAGAATAACACATAGGCTACTTTTATCCCAGAGAAATGTACACCTCCCGTGGAATAGATTTGTATAATATATGTAAATGCATGTTATGTTCTCCAGTAATTAGGGGTACAATTTAAACATTTAAACACCAATTTATAATACAGTATTTAATTTTCATTTTTATATGTACATATTTCTGTTGGTGTTCCTTATTAAATAAATAAATGATAATACTAAATGTAAACTATACGTCTCAATTTTAGAGCCGCCCCAAGTAAATACAATGTAATCAGCTAAAAGCTGAGAGTGTCGCTCATATTCCACGTGAAAGCACCACTACACTGCTTCTGTCGCATGGATTTACTTAGTTGAAAGTTTTCTATTCTATATATTTATCATGTAAATACAATATTGGTCAAGTTAAGTTTTTGTCGGTTTTGGGTAAATTCATAATTTTGAGTGATCGTAACGTATCTACCATACTCACGGGGTGCAACGTCAACATCTCAACTCCGGACTGTCACTTAGAATTTCTTGACTGAAGCCCAATCACTATACTTGGTCCGACCCGGGACTCGAACCCAAGTCCTCTGGATATTCAGCCGTACATGCTAGCATCTAGACCAACGATACAATTCGATCATATTATACAGTTAGGTTGCCCATTCAGACATAGACGATGGAATGCTGATCATAGAGCTTAATTTTCTAGTCGACCCCAAATTAGAAAATGGATAAAGTTTTATCAAGTGTGTCATGTGACATATCCAGTATTATAATATTTACTAGTATATTCGTTTTATATTGTTTAAACGTATAAAAAAATAAAACAATTGTTATTTATAGGCCAATATTTCGTTTCATTCATATTATATAAATTTTAGATATTTTAAATAAACTCTATATACTTACACATATAGATACAAATATTGTAATATACATAAGTATGTGCAAGTGGTATTGGAAGTATTTAAAGCATAAAGAACTAACGTACGAGTATCTATACAGTCTTAAAACTTCTCGTCGCTCGCTTGTAATTTAGTAAAATATTTTACTTTTAAAGCAGTGTTGAGTGTAATGCACTAGGACATGTGTTTCTTGTACGCTGGCACACTTTGCTATCCATTACTGAGTGACAGAAGAATAAACCAATACAATCTATACATATAATAAAATTGTAAATAAGCCGAATCTGTACATTAAATATTTTTTGGAAGATCTTATTGAAATAGACATTATTATCGATACAGAGGCCGAATCTATAGTTTTTAGAATTTTGGTCTGTCTGCCTGTCTGTTACCGCATCACAGAAAAACCACTGGAGGGATTTTGATAAAATTTGGTATGGCGATAGCTGGTTATCCTGGTCAACATATAGGATACTTTTTACCGCGGGAAAATATCTCATTTCTGAGAAAAAATACAAAAACTGCAATGTAAGAGTATACTAATATATAAAATCTAAGAATTTGGTTTTTGGTCATATGAACGCGGGCGGAGCCGCGGGCAATGCTAATCTTTCATAAATATAATCTACACATAAGCATAATAAAATTGTAATTGATCGCAGTCTGTGCATGGAAGATATTTGAGAAAAACTATTATTGGGAGTCTTTATTAAGGCAATAGAACCCAAAACAATGATTTTTAATTTTTTTGTTTGTTAAGATTTAGTATTGAATAAATAGATTATATTATATATATATATGTATACATTGGTACAAAATAAACAGTTCTGAACTTTTCGATTTTCCATCATATCGGTCCAGCCGTTTTTGAGTTTTAGCGATACTAACGAACAGCAATTGATTATATATATATATATATATATATATATATATATATATATATATATATATATATATATAGATGATATAGACACATCTCTTGACTGTCAGAGTACTCACAAAATACATTTCAAATCTGAGTTATTTAATTTGTAACCAAATTTTAAATCGAACTTAAGATTTATATGAGAAATGTAATAATTTTTTTTTTAAATCTTTTAAAAATGACGACAAAACTACATCTAGTTAATGTTGTGAAGATTTCTAACACATGAACTTACCAAGAATATAAATAGGAAGTTGTGCTTTTTTATCCTCTGTCATATTTTGTTTTTTTATTCCTTTGTTTAGCTATTAATGGGCTTTAAGTTTATCAATAAAACAAAAACCAGAATCATTTTTTTTATATAGTCACTTTCTATTTCAATATATTTTCCTCAAATTTTTAATAACTGGAACTTAAAATTAGTACAATTACTATAATATAATGTAGTTGTATGCGTATAAATATAAATATGTTTGGACATTAACACACAGCACCATCTAGTTCCATGGTAAGCTACGAGGCTCGTGTTATGGATACCAGATAGTTGATACATTATAGATATATAACTTTAAATACATACATATTATAAATATAAACACCCATGACTGGAGTACAAGCATTCATGCTCATCACGCAAATGAATGCCCCCAGCGGAACTCGAGCCCGCGACCGCTGGCACAGCAAGTAGGGTCACTACAAACTGAGCCAAACGTGTCGTATGGTACATACATATGTACGTACCATATATATCTAGTGCTATTACTTTACACTTGTGTAAATCTATACATATAATAAAATTCTGAGTCGAATCTGTACATTAAATATTTTTTGGAAAATCTTATTGAAATGGACATTATAATCGATACAGAGGCCGAATCTGTAGTTTTTAGAATTTTTGTCTGTCTGTCTGTTACCGCATCACAGAAAAACCACTGGAAGGATTTTGATGAAATTTGGTATGGTGATAGGCGATAGCTTATTATCCGGGTCAACATATAGGAAACTTTTTACGGCGGAAAAATATCTCATTTTTGAGAAAAAATACAAAAACTGCATTGTAAGAGTATACTAATATGTAAAACCTAAGAATTAGATTTTTGGTCATCTGAACGCGGGCGGAGCCGCGGGCAATGCTAGGCCAATATAAATCATATCGCGAAACTTTAAAAGCCCTGCCTGAAATTAT
Organism: Brenthis hecate; assembly: GCA_951806755.1. Classification (NCBI taxonomy): domain Eukaryota; kingdom Metazoa; phylum Arthropoda; class Insecta; order Lepidoptera; family Nymphalidae; genus Brenthis; species Brenthis hecate. Next base: position 950,134 of record OX638249.1, read on the forward strand.
TTTAACTGACAGTTTAACAACATGGAGTATTGTAGGTCAGTTAAGTCTGGTTAAGATCAGTCGTTCGAAATGCACCCAGTACGGGAATATTTCCGGCGCGAGAACTATTTATACTACAGCTATTAATGCCTTTGTTAATGCTTTGTTTGAACATTGTGAAGTAAATTGCTTTTGTATTTATGAAATCTTATTTAAGAATACATTTGGGATATTGCTCTTTAAACTATTTGTCACTAGCTTTAGATGGTTAGTTGTAGCCTGTTTTTTATCAGGTCATATCTGTGTAATACATTTCATTCAAATTCCTTCAGCCATTAAAATGTTAAAGAGTAAAAAACATTCATACACAAACAAACTTTCGCATTTTGTAATAAGTAACATTATTTTTATCAATACCGGAGAAATTATAGAAAACGGCTTTTCATTGCGACATTTAAAAGGAACAACCTTGTAACTCAATATTATAGAAATTTTTAATTTTGGCTTCATATTAATTAGACACGATATTCATTTCTGTTTTTAGATTATCTTAGAAAGAGTTACAATTTTGTTCTTTTCAGGTATCGATTTGAAAGTAAAGTATCTATCAAAGTCTATACGCTTAAACGGGATTGATTTATGAACCATCGCACGAGCCACTAGAGAAGATTGTTGGTTGAAAACGTACGAAGGAATTTATTTAGTTACGAGTATATATCACTTTCTATGCGATTTATGGTTGTCTGCGTTTTTTGTGGACCTCGTTTGGTCGGAAAATTAAAAAATATGTATCACAAGATTCAACAACAGCAACAACTACAAAGTCCAACTATAGCTATTTCATACATATAAAAAAAAACATCAAAATCGTCAAAATCGCCAAGAAGTTTAGGAGAAGAAGAATTAAGGATACACGTTCACCAGTTTTTCACAATCAAAAATTATAATAGCGTAATTGCATTTAATTATAATTATTATTTGTTTTCTCCACAGACTTCGTAACCTATTCATTGTATTAAGAATTATCAGAATCGGTTCAAAATTCGCAAAAAAATATAGCGTAACACACAATTAACACACTCGAATACCTCATCTTTTTCGAAATCTAAAAAGTATCCATTAAATTGATATGGTAAACTGTACGATAGCAGACCGCAAACTATTTTGTCTGTCCATCGATCGATCCGTTTGGTCGAACTGAATGTCATAGCGGTTGATTGCAATGGTAGGACAGTGGTAACGTGTAGTAGTTAGGATAATTAAATGAAACAGGTTCAAGCTCCGGGACTAGAACCACTGATATGTTTGGCTCAGTTGGTAGTGACTCTACTTGCTGTGCCAGCGGTCGCGGGTTCGAGTCCCGCTGAGGGCATTCATTTGTGTGATAAGCACGAATGTTTGTACTCCAGTCATGGGTGTTTAATGTTTATATTTATAATATGTATGTATTTAAAGTTATATATGTGTAGTGTATCTACTATCTGGTATCCATAACACAAGCCGCCTCGTAGCTTACCATGGAACTAGATGGCGCTGTGTGTTAATGTCTCAACATATATATATATTTCATGTACAAATAATTCTCAATATGATCATCACTTGTCTTATGATGAAGAAAAAATGTCTTATATGCATATCTGAGAGAACCAAACCAGTTTTCGAAAGACATGCGAAGTCCGCCAACCCGAACTTGGCAGCGTGGTGGACTATGGCCTGATCCCCCTCGCATTGAAGAGATCGTGCTCAGCTGTAGGATGTTAACAGCTAAATTATACTCCTTAAAAGAAAGTTTCCTCGAAGATATACATAAATAACTATACTATCTTTATTAGAATCTTTAAATTACAGAAAAGTCATGGCAACAAATTAGTAAATTATCAAAGACATAGCTTAAATGATCAGACCGCAGTTACGATATATGCCGGATTGATTTATGATTGTCTAACAACGCGACACTAACGGGCAGCTTTGTGGATAATGCGGGAGTGTTGTAGGGGGCTTTATCGTGCGGTTTTGCTCAGTCTACGTGTTCTGTGGTAGATTCTGCCTTAATACCTTATAAATAATTTATTTAGTAGTTTATTAGTGTAATCATTTAACACTTTTTTGGTTTAGTAATAAGTTGGTCTTAAGTGAACATATATTTAAGTTAAATGAATCAAAATCAATTTACAAGCATTAATGATCAATAAAGAAGTTTTTAGGTGGGTATGCTAACAACAGATTGCAATGTAGATAAAAGAAGTGGCGTGAAATTTCACAGTATATTAAACTCTCTCTATTAATATTTTTATTAGACAAAAAATTAAAATAAAACTTTATATAATACTTTGCTGAGTTCTTTCGCCAGTTCTTCTCAGGTCTGAGGCTTCTTCTTTCCGAACTGGTAGTAGACTCATGACGTTCAGTGAAAAATTGTAATAATTTATATATATTCTTTTATTGCACTAAAAAATTAATAAAAATAATACATAGAAAATGATGTGGACAAAGGTGGACTTATTTCTTTAAGAGATCTCTTCCAGTCAACCCATGTATGTGGGAAATAGTGTTAAGTAGCGGGACAGAAAGAGAAAGTGCAAAGAAAAGAAAAGAAAATAAATAAAAATAATATATGTACACACTATATTTCCATATATAATATATAAGCATAAATACATAAATACAAATATTACTTATAAACAATACATAAACATTAGAGAGAATAAATAAATACCAAAACTACGAGTATATACATACATACATATACATACATACATATACATACATACATAAACATACTTATATTATGACGAAACAGAAAGATATATATTTTTCAATTATGAGCTAGAAAATGCTTCTTTAAATTGACTTTGAAAATTAATGTTGAATAAAATAAAAATTAAAATAAATATTGCCTTATTTAAACCGTTCAATAAAAATGCTTTCTAATTTTTAATTCCAGCGGCGTCTAACCCAAAAATATAGTATAGCTGTGGGAGTCCCAACGCTCGTGATCCGGGGTCGGGCAGTCCGAGACGCTCTACTCAGTGACCCTAAAGGCGAGAGGTTTCCATGGCCCGCGCCGCCTTTAGATGAAGTCCTGAGAGGAGTGGAGTTGGAAGGAGAACAGAAGAAAATGTACGAAGATCTTCCTCCGGATGCTGTCAGAGTATTCTACTTTGCTGCACATTGGGTAAGTGAAATAAGGTGACTAGGTGAACTGAAGTCTGAAACCATTACAAAATACCGTAATTATTTTATATTGGTTTCAGACTACAGTTTTATGTTTATGACGACACGTTTGGCTCAGTTTGTAGTGACCCTACTTGCTGTACCAGCGGTCGCGGGTTCGAGTCCCACTGGGGGCATTCATTTGTGTGATGAGCACGAATGTTTGTACTCCAGTCATAGATGTTTATATTTATAATATGTATATATTTAAAGTTATATATGTGTAGTGTATCAACTATCTCGTATCCATAACACAGGCCTCGTAGCTTACCAAGGAACTAGATGGTGCTGTGTGTTAATGTCCTTGCATATTTACTATATGTATTTACTATATATGTATATATGTTTAATTCAATATGGTTGTCAGGAATGAACATTATAGCTTATTTTTTATTACTAGTTAAAGTCGTCAAGCTGGTATCATATTCATGTAATTTTCGATAGCATAAATTATTTTAGAACATTTCAATTTATCTTGATTACTTTGAAAACATAAAATAAACAAACAAATTTTCTGGTACTGAATTTTCTATAATCATTCGTTCCAAATAAATGTGTTATACAAACCATTTTAATAAAATTAATATCCTAAAAATGTTTTGCAAAGATTTAAATGTAATCAAATAGTTTTTAATTAATTAAAAAGGATTTTTTTTTAACTTTTATAATACGAGTACACGCCATTCATAAGACCAGTTCATATCAGCTCAAAGAAGACTCGAGTTTAAAGTTTGCCAGTTATTAAGTGATCGCAAAACTTTTTCATCTGCGAGAATTTTTCAAGTTTACTTTTAATATATTTATGGTCTCATAAGTTTTCCTTATAAATGTTCCCACAACTGCAGTGGATTATTATTATTTAGTTAAACATGGAGTTTCTATATGACGTTAATATTATACTCAAAACTTTTTAATTTGTTCTTTAACTTAGTTTTTATATGCTATTAATAGTTATTTATAAAAAAAAAATATCCATACTAATTCTAGAAATATAAATTAATTCTATGATAAGCTAACAAGCCAACAGTTCGACTAAAGAGAATATTTAACAGCTCAAATAATTTCGATTAAACATAGAACCAAGAAATTTAAAAGGAGAATAATGTTCTGAATATATTTGTCATCGTTATGCATAGCGTATAAAATTATAAACTAGAACAAAATCACTCAGTTAAATATAGTATCAAATCAAAAAATCTGACTAAGACAAGATGGATCACTAGAGCCTTCTTAAAATCTATTGGTACCTGTAACTCGATGATTTTTTATGTGCCTACTTGTTATTTCTCAATAAATTATATTTGCAATTTATGATGAAATAAAAAAGATTTTCTAGATTTTTTATTGCGTAACTTTATGGTAAGTATTTATGGTCATAAAAATACTAGGTATATTTTTATGACCATAAATACTTGCCATAAATAATATTTTATTGAATAGATTAAATCTATATATTTTGAAATAAGATGAAGTATAAAAAAAATATAAACATTTACCCAGTGTCCTCCGTGTCGGTCGTTTGCACCGGGCCTGTGCGCGGCGCTGTCGGCCGTGCGCAAGCGCAGGTCGAAGTACGCCAACACTCAGCTCATATTGGTGTCTAGCGACAGGTGAGTTTCTATTCATTTTTATATAACAATTAATTGTTTTAGTATACTCAATAGGTTTCATAGTTTAAAGAACCTAACCCATGTGTACACTGCTGGGCACGGGCCTCCTATCCTTATCCTTATACTTCTTCAATAGGCCTTGTCTCGTATCGAAGGAAGGCCCTTGCTCAGCAGTGGGACGTTCAAAAGGGCTGAATACAAAAGGAATCTCTTTCTATTATGCATGCACCTACTGCGTAACCCGAAGTGACATCTAAGTAAAACTAGGAAGTATTTGATATTCAAATAAATTTTTCACAATATTTTTCACAAATAGCATATAACTGAAACTTGTTTCTTAAAATGAATATCTATCTTTCCAGAAAAGATTTAAAAGTAGACCTGTTTAACTTTTCGACTAAACTTACCAACTCGTATTTATGACAAAACTTTGCACAAGTTTTAGAAAGATTCTCATGTAAGCATAAGCTTTTATAATAGACTATAGCGGCTCAGCCTCGCTTCGCTCGGGTTCTCTTTAGGAATACAGAAACAAACCTGTCCCACGGGAACCGTATATTTTTCCGGGATAAAAAGTATATATAGCCTATGTGTTATTCCAGACTATAATCTATCTCTGTCCCAAATTTCATCCAGATCCATTCAGCCGTTCTGGTGTGAAAGAGTAACAAACAACCATACTCACAAACTTTCACATTTATAATATTAGTATAGTTTTTATAGGTTTTGTTGGTTATTTAGCCACCTTCGAAGCTGGCGTTGCTTACTCGATCGTAAGTTGTAAGTTCAATTTGACGTCCATTACCTATACAACAGTATATGCGATACAAAGAAAGGAAGGTATCACGGTCCAAATCTTACAGCTTCCCGTCTTCCCAGAAGTGTTAGATTTGAGATATCAACATTTTCTCGAAATATGAGAACAAAGGCTTCGAGAAAGTCAGATTTTATCATGATGCACATTTAGCCTGTCTTAGAAGTAATGTTATAAATATATATGCATACATAATATATATACTACTTATATAAATAACTGCCTCGGTGGTGTAGTGGCTAGCATGTACGGCTGCACACCCGGAGGTTCTGGGTTCGAGTCCCGGGTCGGGCCAAGTTTAGTTACTGATTCTTTCTGTATAGTAAGTCTCAGTAACAGCCCGAAGTTGGGAAGTTGGCGGTGTTTCACCCCCGTGCCTCGGAGAGCACGTAAAGCCGTCGGTCCTGCGCCTTAACTCTCACCGATCGTGTCGAGCAGTCGTCCCACCGGAGTATGAGAGTGACAGGAATAGAGAGTGCACTTGTGTTTGCGCGTACACTTGTGCACTATAATATCTCCTGCGCAGTTGGCTAGTCTCAATGAGATTGACCGCCGCGACCGGAATCGGCTAGGAGAACATCATCATCATCATAAGTAACATGTAAACTAACTCTATTCATTCTAGTTAAGTAAAAGTAATTCGACGTTATTACTGCATTGACTGTGAGTACACGAGTTCTGTTAAAAAGAAAGAAATTCTAATTACTACACTACAATAAATACGGTATGTGTGTACACGTGTATGTTTGTACCTCCTATACCCTGAAACATACGAACGGATTTGGATAAAGTTTTAACGCCGATAAACTATGTACATACCAGGAGTAAAAAAATCTACTTAATACCTACTTAATTTTAGTAATAAAGTTCCTAACAGGGAGCGCTTCCTACATATAATACTAAAGACTCACCTTCGCTTCGCTCAGGTTTGTCCCTGGCTTGCTTCCCAATACTAACTTTCATCCCCATTTTCACCCCCTTAAGGGATGATAATTAAAATGATCCCCCTCGTACTGAAGGGAGGCCCGTCTCAGCAGCGGGACGTTAAAAGATGGGCATAATACAAGGGATGATTTCCGGAATAAAAAGTATCCTATGTCCTTCCCGGCGTCTCAAACTATCTTCTTACCAAATTTCATCCAAATCGGTTTAGTAGAACCAGAGCTTACCCCCTACAACGTCACAATCTCACAACTCACAATCTCACAAACTCACAGACTTTACCTCTTTATAATATTAGTATAGATTATTAATACAAACCCCACCCTAACCACGCACTTGAGCAAAGCTAAGTTAAAACCTTAGTATTTAATACACATTTAAAAAAACTCCATACACGAGCTTTTCTACTCACTTTGAAAATTACTAATTACTTTAGAAACTGCTACATTCAATTACAATGGCAAAAGGAATACTCAACTTCGTCTGTTAAACAATAACAGAATCCAATTTAGCGGAACTTCATTCAAATACTCAATTTGGTGAATAAAAGACGAAATAAATCGTTGATTTGATTCATTCGTTCACTTATCAACGTATTGTGCCTTGTGCGAGCGGAATATAAATTGTTCTTAGTGTTCGTGTAATGTTTGTGTAAGGGTTTGGTAAAAAAATATATTTTTAAATAGAATATTACATCATTATTTTAATTTAATGGCTGTCTATAAAATTATTGGTTTATTTATTTATTTATTTTTTACTTTTTTTATAACTCTTTTAAGTGTTCGAGCTACCATATTTAGATTCCAAGTTTTCTGATCGCATAAAATATTTATAATGTTATAATTTATGTTGATTGCAATTCATTTTACGTAGTAAGTAACCTATAACTGTAAAATGGATATTTTTTTCAAAGAAATTCTCTATCATTGCGTCTTCGAAAAACCAATAAATAAAATTTATTTTACGGCTAAAAAAGCTTTTAAAAATAATCCCACGGAAATCTCTAGAAGGAAAAAAGTAGCCTATATAATTTTTTACCGAAATCCGTCACGGGACGGTCTATAACGGGACAATCTGCATGACCTATGTACGTATCCTTTCAGGATAAAAATAATCTTATGTGTCTCTTTTTTTTTAAATTTTATACTTCTATCATCATCATCATCACCTCCCTGCCCATTTCCTAATTACTTGGGGTCGGTGCAGTACCTACGTCTTCCATACTGATGATCAGTTTTGACAAAAAAAAATCCGAACGGCCGCCTGCTTGACATTAACACTCCTTGGGAATGCTGTTGTTTATCACAAGAAGACCCAAGCTGTGATGACCAGCACAGAATCCTAAGATATTTCAACTAGTAGTGAACTTAACTCTCAGTTCCCGAGTTAAGTGAAAGAATATATAAAAATGGGGTACACAATTCTTATTCTTATTAAACAGAAACTGTAAATGTCTTTCTTATATACATACATAGTTGCTATTGTCTTGAAGTGGCATTGTTTTATAAAGCCTGTCCTCCACTTGCAGAGCTACACTACACTATAGAGTCTCATTTAAACTAGATTTTCGCTTTTATTCTTATAATGACTGCTTTCCGTATAACTTTTAATGGACAATGAAGCTCTATTATACAATTTATTTACTCGCGTGGACTCCAAAATGTTTTTCATTTTTACAAAACATTAATATAATAAACATTTTTATTTTCTACAAGCGTTGCCCGCGGCTCCGCCCGCGTTCAGATGTCCAAAAATCAAATTCTTAGGTTTTACATATTAGTATACTCTTACATTACTGTTATTGTATTTTTTCTCAGAAATGAGATATTTTCCCGCGGTAAAAAATATCCTATATGTTGACCCGGATAACCAGCTATCATCATACCAAATTTCATTAAAATCCCTCCAGTGGTTTTTTGTGATGAAGTAACAGACAGACAAACAGAGAGACACAAAAATTCTAAAAAGTATAGATTCGGTCTCTATATGGATAATAATGTTTATTTCAAGAAGATTTTCCAAAAAAATATATAATGTACAGATTCGGCTTAGTTACAATTTTATTATATGTATAGCTTTAACCATTCATAAGTATGTCTGCGTGCATATATTTAAAAGTGTGCATGTTCAAGTTATGAATTGATTTTATTATAATTTAAAGTCTAAAATTTCAATTCTATTTTGTTTCAATTCAATTCTTTGTTATTTGACTTGAAAGAAATTTGAGTTGAAGTTATAGACTTTGTTAATAGCTTATTCAATACTTAAAAAAAATGTGATATTGAACTAACTCCAAAGGCGATGTAGAAGAAGTTTGTAGAGATAAACAGATTAACGAACGTATTTTGACTTCAGATTTAACATTTTTTTTTTGTAACAAAATAATTATTTCCATGAATGCAAAATCCAAAAAAACATCTTTAGGGAAACTAGGTGTTGCCATTTGTATTTCAAATAGAATTAGATCACAAAATGATTTTAAAATAAAAAAAAAGATATCCATTAAAAAATAAGTGATTTTTTAATATTTCCAAATCATATGCATAGATAGGTATCTATACTAATATTATAAAGAGCTAAAGTTTGTGAGTTTGTTACGTTGTAGGGGGTAATCTCTGGATCTACTGAACCGATTTAAATGAAATTTGGTGAGAAGATACTTTGAAACCCTGGGAAGGACATAGGATACATTTTATCCCGACAACCATCCCTCGGGATGAATATATCTTGTTTACTTACACGATAAAAGAACATACTCTTAATACTTCCCACACGATTTACTTACGAAGCAATTCCTTTCAAAAATAATTGCAGACTACCCTCACAACACAATAGGGCCGGGTAATCAGAACAAGGGGGACTTCGACATGGGGCTATGCTAAAGTAGAGGCTATTCCCTTGGAATAAGGACTTTATAAATCATTGGTATACGCATTGCTTTGAAAGAAATTCAAGTGTTGATACGATCCGACCGCGTCAAGTTGAATAGGTGTTCTGGAGCACTCGGAACATTTCGCCTTTCTGCGTTTAATGACACTTTTTAATATAATATTTTTGTTATTACAGTAATTTTAACATTTTGGCAGGAAAATGATAATTAAATGTTTATCTCTGTATTCGTTTTGTTATTTACTTTTTCTTTGCTCTCCAAGTGCCATAAATCTATACAGAAAATAAAATTGAAGTTAAACAGGCATTTATAATGTCAAAAAAACAGCTTTTTACTATATGTATGTTCACATACAGACAGACAGACAAAAATGAAAAAAAAAATGTGTTTTTCTTTTATGAGATTTTTTTTTCTGTCTGTTTATCTGACTAATCTCCGAAACGGCTGACCAGGTTTGGCAAGACTTTCACTGGCAGATAGCTAATGTTATAAGAAGAAACTTAGGCTATTTTTATTTTAGAAAAAGAATTAGGATTCGGCTAAAAAAAATTAAAACGCATCTAGGGACGAACCCAAGCGAAGCGAGGTTTAGTCGATATTTCACCCAATATATCCCACCAATACCCAATATTGTATAACATGATGGTGGTAAAAACCAAAAACATTTTACACACACGTTAATTCTTCTTTTTTTATGGGGCTTAGTGACAAACGAGCAAACAGACCACCTGATGGAAAGCAGTACCTGTCGCTCATAACACCTACGGTTCATGCACTTAGGTTTTATGTAACAAAAATACAGAACCGCAGGTGCGTTGTCACTGTGAGGACTAAGATGATATGCCTCTTGTCTGTAATTGCGCTGGCTACCTTATCCTTCAAACCGGAACACAACAATGTAATCATTGTTTCTGGCGGGAGAAATAGATAAGGGGGTGGTACCCATCCAGTCGGACTCCTCAGGCTTGACAGAGTCCTACCACCGGTGATAATACCTTCACTTATAGACATACTCGGTACTCACACACCCGGAAATATATACATTATCTTTTTATACCTAACTAACATTGCCCGCGGGCTCTGCCCGCGTTCAGATGACCAAAAATTAAATTCTTAGGTTTTTTATATTCTTAGTATACTCTTATATTGCAGTTTTTGTATTTTTTTTCAGAAATGGAACATTTTCCCGCGGTAAAAAGTATTCTATATGTTGACCCGGATAACCAGCTATCGCCATACCAAATTTCATCAAAATCCCTCCAGTGGTTTTTCTGTGATGCGATAACAGACAGACAGACAGACAAAAATCCTAAAAATTATAGATTCGGCCTCTGTATCGATAATAATGTCTATTTCAATTAGATTTCCCAAAAAATATTTATTGTACGAATTCGGCTTAGTTACAATTATTATATGTACCTATAGATTTTAGTGTAATTGAGTATATCAGCCATATGAAGACACTTCAATAACTATAGTGCTCATAAAAATAGAAAAAAATAACACATCGTAGCTGAAATCGGATCGTAAATAAAAGCTGCTGTTTTTAAATCCATAATATACTATACTTTCAAATTTGTTTTTAAAAATTTTCTCTCCAAAACATTAAAAACATGTTATTTCTATAAACAATACAATTATAAAAAAACATATTATTGTATTTACTTACTATGTTACAGTGTAATACAATTTAAGGGATCCTTTAGTGTCGGTATACATATCGATCGTATCAAAAGAGCCTTGAGATCTTTTCTTATAAATATGTAAGTTTATGAACGGTACAGTGAATTTCTTACTTCACGCTTGTAACTAAAGGAATTTGAGAGAAATTTTAAATGGGGACAGCTTTTACGGCTACACTTCACATAATATAAATTCTTCCATTAGACGAAAGCAATTGACGACACGTTTGGCTCAGTTTGTAGTGGCCCTACTTTCTGTGCCGGCGGTCGCGGGTTCGAGTCCCGCTGGGGGCATTCATTTGTGTGATGACAAAGGTTTGTACTCCAGTCATGGGTGTTTATATTTATAATATGTATGTATTTAAAGTTATATATGTGTAGTGTATCAACTATCTGGTATCCATAACACAAGCCTCGTAGCTTACCATGGAACTAGATGGTGCTGTGTTAATGTCCCAACGTAAAAAAAAAATTTGCTTTTGTATATGAAATCTACTCGCTAAGCCGAAATTAATTTAGGGAAATCGATAAAAGCCACCTGTGGCGTATTAAACTTTTACGATCTCACAATTTTCCAACTGTATTCAAAGAGAAATCTTTATACTTTAGTACTTCTATGCTCTAATAAATTTGGTTATGGTCGAAATTTAAAAACTTTAAAATTATTTCATTTTCTTTTATTGATAACACTAAACCTCGTCAATAGCTACTAAACAAAAAAAAAGAAAATCTGTTGACAAAAAAGAGGTAAAAGTACTAAACTCTTTAGTCTTTGCTTATTGCCTATTTTGACGACACGTTTGGCCCAGTTTGTAGTGATCCTACTTACTGTGCCAGCGGTCGCGGTTTCAAGACCGCTTGAGGCATTCATTTGTGTGATGAGGACGTATGTTTGTACTCCAGTCATAGGTGCTTATATTTGTAATATGTGTATCAACTATCTGCTATCCAAAACACAAGCCTCGTAGCTTATCATGGAACTAGATGGTGCTGTGTGTTAATGTCCCAACATATTTCTTTATTTATACCTAGATTATAAGTAATTTATCGAGCTTATGTTGATTTTGCAATCAAATAATTTTGAATGATGTTTGTCTGTAGTCACTTTTAAAACCACTGTACAGATTATGATAAAACTTTTCATTATAAACTTACTAGTGACACCCTCGCTTCACTTGTGAGCGTCCCTAGATAGCGCTGATCCCTTACCAAATAATGGCCAGACATTTATATATATATATATATATATATATATATAATATATATATATATATATATATTATATATATATATATATATATATACTACATACATCTGTACGTAATTTACATCTTAATAATACAGTGAACGTTAATGGTTATATATGAGAAACGTAAATATATTAGGAACATACGAACATACATACATTTTTATAAAGAAAAGTGTTTTAAGCAACACCAGGTGTTATTCCTCACATTAAAAGAAAATATATCTTTATAAAGCACAATATGCCCATAAAAGCTGCGTAAAACTTTTTTAGCAGTAAAAAAATATGATACTCATAACCTCTTATAGCTTTTCGGTAGCATGTGTTTCTTTATTAAATTATAACACATACCTATCTAGTGTTCGTCCAGTGATCGAAATTCGACCATAATCTTTAATAACACTGTTATTTATGTTACTTAGGTATACCTAATTTACGTATATTTTATACGTATAGGCAGTAGTAGCCCAGTGGTAACGCGCTCGCTTAGGCAACCGAGAGAAGCGGGTTCAAATCGGGTCGCGCACCTCTGATATTTTCATGTATGAATCGCTTCCAACGTGATAACCACATACGGTGAAGGAAAATATCGTGAAGAAACCTGCATGTTTGAGAGAACCTTTCAAGTCACTCAATCAATTTAAAGTATCACTTAAAGTCTGATTTTTAATTCGACGGAATTCTGACATTTCAGAAGTGTTGTCAACTTTGAAACATTGTCACTAAAAACAGAAAGCATTTTAGTAAAATAAAAAAATAAACCTTTCTTGAAGTTAAGGTTTCAATTAGAAAAACTAAGACTTAAAAAATTATTGATAACTCTAAAATGGTAATTATTTTTTTATTATCATATTATCGAAGTTAGAATAATTATTAAGGAAATTATTTTTCTATTACAGGAATCCGTGACCAATAATTCATAGGTTGCAAGCCTTTTTTAGTAAAACCCCTTTGTTTGTAAAATATTCTGTTTTATTCATTTAACCATTAAAAATTTACATTATAGTTAGCGTGCATTGATTACACAAAACAAAGACTATTTACAATGTCATACATATAGTTTACTTTATCTAATTCTGTTTCATATTTTCGTTATTTTATATAAAAAAAAATACAAAGCAGAAAAGGTTTATGATATCTGAATTGTCAAAGAATGATAGCTGTCATATTTCCGAGGAATTAAAAATCGGACTTTAATAGTAGTCAAAATATAATCATATAAAATTTTGACTATTAATTATTTAAATACTTATCTATTGGAAACTAGCTCACTCTTTAAATTGACATGACAGTTTTATTAATAAAACAAGTACTAAATGTTAAGTGAAGCTTACTACTATATATTAGTGTAAACCGCACCCAAATCGGTTAAGCCGTTTACGAGATACACACACACAGATAAACAAACAGACAAAAAATCTAAAAATCATTGTTTTCGGTTCTGTTGCGTTAATAAAGACCCATAATAATAGTTTTTCTCAAATATCTTCTATATACAGACAGCGATCAGTTACAATTTTATTATATGTATACCTACTGTATAGATATAGATATAAAATATACTTATAAAAATAAATCATTTCATTTATGACTTCATTCATAATAACCTATACTTATTTAAGGACAACTAGAAAGAGGGCTTCGTGTTTATTCTATTAATTCCACCAATAAAAGGAGCTTTATTATCTCATCAATTTCTTGAATTACATTCATTACTCATAATCTGTTAGCTAATCAACTTCTCTAAGCGATTTTATCAGACTATTTACATTATCCATATAATCGTACTACGAATATTTATATACTAGGGATTTACCCTCGCTTCCCTTGTTTCCATCTGTAAGTAGCCTTTATTTTTATGATATTACTATATATAATAACTTAATCTCGTTTCGTCTGAGTGCTTCCCTACATACCTTACAGTGACTAGCCAGGTCAAATATTATTATTTTGTACTAAACATCCAAATCCGTCCAGCCATTTCCGGATGTTACAAACATATACAAACTTTTTCGTTTTTTAATTGTAATCGGATATATTTTATTTATATTACAAATTGCAAATTAAAAAAAAATACGCTAGTATTGTAAATACTGCATGCACCCTTAATAAAATTGAAAGCTCCAAAGATGCATAGAAACGAAAGCTTTTTAAAGATTTTGCTGAAAAAATTGTGCCAACTTTTCCTTCAGTGCTAAATTGAAGCTTGCTTCATTAACCTAGTTTTAAATATTCTGTAAAAGTAGTAAATGTGCTTAAAATAATTTCCGGTTGAGTAAAATTAAAAGGCGGGAACGGTTGCAAATATGGCGGTCGTGACGGCGCGGTTCTTTCCCCTCGTTTTAATTGCACACTTAATTCCGTTCCGAAGATTTAAATAATCTAGATTTTATTTTAATTATTACTTCTTTTTGCATTTATAATTTATAAAATAAATATTCTTGATAGTGCGATAAAAATAAAATGGCCGCACTTCCGGACGTGACAATTTGAATTATAAAGTTTAAAAATATATATAAAGTAAATTAGAACATTACAAATAAATATGTACGTCTGAGTTCCACAACTTAGTTAAATCTAACGACAGCAATTTAAACATGCTCCCTTGTAGAGCGAAGCTAGAGATAAAAAGAAAATATAAAATATATTTAAAAACTTCATTAACCCGGTCTTTCATTCATCGAAACATATAAGCTTAATAGACTTCAATTCAATATGAGTGCATTTAAAACCATAAAACTGCGGTCATGACAATACCGCTATGGGGTAAGCGCCCCATAGCGGTACTGAGTTCATTAGAAGACATAAAATGAATATCAATGTGTAGATCTAGTTTATTAGGCTGAAAATCATAAAGCTCTAGGTTCGAGTCCCGAGTTAGGACAATAGGATTAATAGGTTTTTTTTTTGTGATATGCTTAATAGCAACGTGTTGCCAGTTGTAGTGTGCTACGTGCGGTATTAGGACGTTTAATTTTATTACTAGCGACTCACCCACACTTCGCTCGGGTTCGTCCTTTGGTACGTTTGAATTTTTTTGAGCGGAACCCTAATTCTTTTGCTAAAATAAAAGTAGCCTATGTTACTCCCCATAAAATTAGCAACATTATCTTCCAGTGAAAGTCCCATCAAAATTAGTCCAGCCGTTTCAGAGATTATCCGGAAGAAACAGACAGACAGGCAGACAAAAATTTAAAAAATTGTGTTTTTCTTATATGTACCGTATATAACTTCATATGCAAATAGTAAAACGCTGTTATTTTGACATTACAGACACTTCAATTTTATTTATCTGTATAGAAAACATCAACAATATCCAAATTTACTAATCGCTCTTGCGCCTGATCTTTTTTCGCAAGTATCATCGTCTGATGAAGACTATTTTCAGAGCGGCATAATTATAATACCAATAAAAAAATATATAATGAAATGTAAGCATTCCTAACAAATTACATTTCCTGCCGATTAATTTATATTCTTAAATTAGAGTTTGAAAGATTCAAAGTACCATATTGTTGAAATAATTTTAACCCCTCAGCATTGAATGGAATCCGATGAGCCTATACGGCTTTTTTTATTGATCGTTTACTGTCTGTGCATTTTTAATATTAGCTTTTAGCGTCTGCTTCGAGGTAACAGGTATTGTAATAAATATTTTTTTTTCTTTTCATAAAAATACAAAATAAAATAAATCCAGTAAAATATATCATCACGAAGAAGTGATAGAAAGGATACAAGCACAATACATATATAATAAATAGGTACTATGTAGTTTTCATAAGCTCCAAATAAAAAAAAAACTTTTATTTTATTTCTATCATACTTGAGTGGCCAAATATTAGCATTGTCTGCAATTTTTATGACTTTATGTGACTCCTAACTAGATACTAAAACCTATCAAATTTTTCTCTTCAAAATTCAAATTTTCTTTTTATGTTAATGCCAAAAAGCTTTTATAATAAGGCAAAAAAAGACAAGCAGTGACGATAAATTGCTTACACCATCTCAACAGACTTCCTTTTCGATGACAGCTTCTCCTTACACTATTTATAAGAAGAAACGAAAAAGTTATACCTATTTTAAAAGAAAACTTTTTTTTAATTTTCTTATTAACACTATAAGTTTGGCGTCTAAGTCCTGGTTAATATTTTTAACTAGCATTACCCGCGGCTCCGCCCGCCTTCAGATGACCAAAAACCAAATTCTTAGGTTTTACATATTAGTATACTCTTACATTACAGTTTTTGTATTTTTTCTCAGAAATGAGATATTTTTCCGCTGTAAAAAGTATCCTATATGTTGACCCGGATAATCAGCTATGACCATACCAAATTTCATCAAAATCCGCCCAGTAGTTTTTCTGTGATGCGGTAACAGACAGACAGACGGACGGACGGATGGACAGACAGACAGACAGACAAAAAATCTAAAAATTATAGATTCGACCTCTTGTCTCTCAACCATCAAATATTTTTTTTAAAATCTTATCAAAATAGACATTATTATCGTTACAGAGGCCGAATCTATAGTTTTTAGAATTTTTGTCTGTCTGTCTGTCTGTCTGTCTGTTACCGCATCACTGAATAACCACTGGAGGGATTTTGATGAAATTTGGTATGGTGATAGCTGGTTATCCTGGTCAACATATAGGATACTTTTTACCACGGGAAAATGTCTTATTTCTGAGAAAAAATACAAAAACTACAATGTACTGTATACTAATATGTAAAACCTAAGAATTTGGTTTTTGGTCACCTGAACGCGGGCGGAGCCGCGGGCAATACTAGTCCCTGTATATTATGTGCAAAACATTTTCAAAATTATTACCACTTGTTTTAAAGTAAATTAAATCGTGAGGAAAGCTGCATGTCTGAGGGTTTTTGAAAAACATATGAAGTCCGCCAACCCGCACTTGGCCAGCGTATTGGACTATGATCTATCTCTTGTATTGAAGTTAAGTCCATGCCCAGCAGTGATTTGCTAAAATGGCTAAATACGTCTAGGTTTAAAGAGAGCCTAAGTCTTTAGTAAATTATAATCTATTACACATGTTTATTTAAGAAGAAATTGTAGAATTTAGAGTTAGACGTAGGTCTAACTCTAAAAAGTAGGTAATTTGTGGATGTAGCTATCTACTATACGGAATATTATAGTTTTTGAGAGATAACGAAACTATGCAAAAACGTCAATATATAAATATTATATCCAAAACTAAAATTCGTTGAAATAAAATAAATATTACCCTACGATTTTATTGTATTCTCTCTAACTCCACGAGTTAAACTCAAACTCCACTCGTTCGCAGTCAACAGCACTTCTCACTAGTCGTCAACATTGTGTTAACTAATTGGCACTACCACGGAATACACGACCAGTGCTTCTTAAACTTCTCCATTTGTTTTACTACGTTTTTTGTCATTGTTTGTCACCCTTTGTTGTGGATTACCCGACTGGAACAAAAGAGAAGTAATGTACTTTGGTCTACTATAACACACACAGTATAAATAAAAACAAACGGATTTAGATAAACTATCTACTGTAGAGAAATATGCTAAAATCTGGAAAAACACATGGGCTACTTGAAATAAAACTATCTTTTCAGATTTTTTCGCGGATTTATTTTAATTTTTGGTTGCCGGCATTTCGAATGTAAAGCAACATGGTCACGAGAGAGACCGGAAAGATAGTTTTATTTAAAATGTCAAATATTCGCGTAAATCTAAGGAAGTACGAGTATTATGTGAATCAGTACGTACTTGGTACGAACAAACCAAATACGCCGGTCAGAAGACTGAAGACATCGCACATACATATAGGCTACTGTTAGAAATATTTTTTTTCAAAAGTTAGCGCTACAAAAGGCATCTAATATTAGTAAGGCGCTAGTACTATAATACTTCTCGTTATGACAACAAATCCTTCCAGCAAAGGTCGTCTAGAAGACTGACTCTAGGAATGATACGGCTTTTACATAAACCCTATATACTTTCTAGATTACATCTAAAAAGATAATTTCTCTTCTCTAATACCTAAATCAATCAATGAATTCATTTTATTACGTCGATCGAACACACAAGCGTAGCTGAAGGCATTTAAAGGACGGGCTTTTTATTCAGATCTATATCGTTTTTCTGTGAAATTTTTTTACTATCAAAATTCGACAGAATGGAATTGAATCCGCTACCTCTATCTCAGACAGACAGTCTCCGTTTTCACCATTTACTTACCAATTATCTTCCATTCTTCTATATACAGTACAATGTGGCTTAAAATATAAGAACAATAAATACAAGCTACCAACAACTTGACAATACTAAAACTAAATTCAATCGAATCTCATTTCAAAAATTACATTAGAATATCCATTTTATTCCGAGTCCTTATCGTAAAAGAAAATTTTATAATAATAGTATTTAAATAAGATACAATTTAAACCCACCCCTTATTATTTCATCGTCTTGTTTACAAGAAAAGAATTTTAAAATATGTGGGGGTTGTTGATAGATGTAAATTGATAGAGTATGTAAATTGATAAGAGTCATCTGAGAATGTTTGAAATTATTGATTTATTAGTAATAAACTGATATATTAAAATGATTAAAATGATATGATATGATGTGAGCGCGCCCGGGCTTCTTGCTTGCCGAATGCGAACTAGTCTAACTTTTAGTATAATAATTAATATATAATGGAATAAATGACGCGTCATGAGAAATGTTGAATTACAATATGTACGGTTGCACCATACAAAATATGTTCCATTTAGTATGAATTAAAAATGGGAATTTTATTACACAATATACTTAGTACAATCCCTATTATTTTGAAAATATATAAAGTTAATATATATATATATATATATATATATATATATATATATATATATATATATATATATATAATAAAATTCTAACAGAGTCGAATCTGTATATTAAATATTTTATTGGAAAATCATATTGAAATAGTCATTATTATCGATGTACAGAGGTCGAATTTTAGTTTTTTGGAATTTTTGTGTCTGTCAGTCTGTCTATCTGGGAACGTATCACGAAAAAACCACTGAACAGATTTTGATCAAATTTGGTATGATGATAGCTGGTCATCCGGGTCAACATATAAGATACTTTTTACTGCGGCAAATTATCTCATCTCTGAGAAATCTGTGCTGACCGTTAAATTAACGTTATCGAACTTTTCAGACTTTTAAAGTGACTTGTCGTAAACTACGAACGAAATCGAAGACGACAAGTATCGTACTCGTTTCAGATTAAACTTAGATTAAATATTTTCTTATTCAAGTTATCCACTAAATATTTAATCTTCTCAACGTGCTTCTATGATAATAGTACATTCGATACATCTGGGCGAAAAAGCTTCGTTAATATTTTCGCTACATCCTCTTTATACGTGACTAGACTGTGTAATTTTATAATATTTGTTATATAAAATAAGTAAGTGCCTCGGTGGTGTAGTGGCTAGCATACAGCTGCAGATTCGGTGGTCTTGGGTTTGAGTACCGGGTCGGGCCAAGTTTAGTTATCGAGTCGTTTTGTTTATAAAGTTACACCTTTGTAATATAATATGTGATATAAATTATAATTTTTTAAGAAATTTCTCTGTCTGTTCCGCTATTCAATATATATTATAGAATAGTCCACCGTTGTCCACATCACTTTCTATATACTTTTTTAAATTACTTATTTGTGCAATCTATACATATAATAAAATTCTAACTAAGCCAAATCTGTACATTAAATATTTTTTGGAAAATCCCATTGCAATAGACATTATTATCGATACAGAGGCCGAATCTATAGTTTTTAGATTTTTTGTCTGTCTGTTTGTCTATCTGTCTGTTACCGCTTCACCTAGAAACCACTGGAGGGATTATGATGATATTTGGTATGATGGTAGCTGGTTATCCGGGTCAACATATAGGATACTTTTTACCGCGGGAAAATATCTGATTTCTGAGGAAAAATACAAAAACTGCCTTATAAGAGTATACTTATATGTAAAATCTAAGAACTTGGTTTTTGGTCACCTGAACGAGGGCGGAGCTGCGGGCAATGCTAGTCTCACATATAATAATTGTCTATACGTAGTTAAATATTAAAACAACGTTTAAATTATGAAAAAGTTTAATGATTTCTAATCTATTACAAGGGACAAAGCATTGGGTATCTGACGCGGATGTGCGAATGTGTCAACCCTACTTCACCCTTCCATTAATACCGACTACCAAGCCAAGTACCTGTCGCGACTACAGTGACGTCACGCGACTGCTTCATATCAACTTATATATTGTAATCTATAATATTATATTGAAGGGGAATCATTTTGCAGACTTACGTCGGTCTAGCTTTTATATTTAGTACTGATGCAACAAATACTCGTATTCGTCTAAATATCGATAATTTTTACATATTTTTTGACAATTTGTAAAAACTTCTATTTAGAGTTAAT
The DNA here is from genome assembly GCA_951806755.1 of Brenthis hecate. Classification (NCBI taxonomy): domain Eukaryota; kingdom Metazoa; phylum Arthropoda; class Insecta; order Lepidoptera; family Nymphalidae; genus Brenthis; species Brenthis hecate. The sequence continues at coordinate 970,976 of OX638249.1, forward strand.
TACGATACACAATGAGCGATATGGTAAAATGGCGCTAGATTAGCCCAAAAACTGAAATAAATGACTGTCGAAACTTATGATACTTATTAGATACCGTATAAGGTAAAAATTAAAAAGACCTATTAAAGAAGAAGAATAAAAACTTTCCATGCCAAAAAGAGGTTGTTTTACAATATTACAGTTTAAAAAAAAAGAAACAAAACATTTTAAATAAAACTATCTTTTCGGATTTTTTCGCGGATTTATTTGGATTTTTGGTTTTTTGGTTATGATTTTTTGTTTGGAACCAAAAATCCAAATAAATCCACGAAAAAATCCGAAAAGATGATTTTATTTAAAATGTCAAATATTCACGTAAATCTAAGAAAGTATTAAGAAAGAAAACGATAGGTAGAGTAAGCTCAGTAATAAGGTTGCCTGGGATGAAACATCATTAATAATGCCGCCATTTGCACATTCTAATTATCTTTTAATAAATCAACTCTCTCCACTTTTTAACTTATAACTGTTTATGCAAGGTAAGTCCTTTATGTATAGAGCATTAAAACTGATGAAAGTTCAGAATATGATGTTGTCCAAAAACAAGCAACTCAACGTTCATTTCCAAAACTAAATTCAGTTTTTCGATGCGAATGTACACAAAAATGGTACATTAATCATCTTAATATGGGCACCGGTATTACGCCTAAAAGTGAATCGCAAAAAGCAAAGAATTCCAACTAAAGTCTGTCTGCGGTGTTTGGCAGTGAGCTGTGAATTTGGTGCCTTTGTGCTCTCTTAGTATTAGACGAAGTAAAGTCTCGTGTCTGTCTCATATACATCAAGCATTTAGTTGGTATTTGGGAGCAATGGAACGATGCATTCGACTGTAAAATACTGTTTAGTATGTTATATTTAAGAACATAGATCGATTTTTTAGCTATCCCATGGTTTTTCATGGGTTTATACAAAGTAAAGCATGATCTTAACATGATAATACTCTTAATAACGACTTTACCGAAATAAAACCGATGTGTTAATCTGAATTATTTAAACTTTTGCCTTTAGGTTCTGGTCACAGTGCCATTATTGCTTTCTGATATCTAATATGAGTCTCAATTCTTCAACAGTAGAAATGTGAGGTACAATAATTTCAATACTGAACTTATGTGGTATAATACAGAGAAGATAAATAAAAAAAAATGTATTTTATATAGACATATACTTGTTAGGGTGCTGGTGGACGTATAAATAAAAGTGGACTGTATACAATAATTTAATTCTGGACGCTGGTTAACAATCTCGTCGTCTTGAATACTCGTTTACATAAAAAAGGAAAATCACATGAATTATTTAAATTAAGATGTCGGTCGTCTTGTTGGCTATGATTCTAAGACGCAAGTGGGCGATCGCCATGGCTCTCGATGGTGGAGCTGCGCTTGCGGCCCCGGTGTTGTCTATTGTTACGTATATCGGAGCGCAACAGTACTCATGAATTAACAATATTTCTAATTAATTACATGGCTTCTACTTACTCCTTAATTTCTACTGTTTCGTCTACATTATGATTTTTATTAATACACATCAAAATTGTTACCAAAAAGGTTTTTTTCTCTTTTATTATATATTATTATATCCTTGATATATTTATATTGGCTTACTAATTTGGTGACGCACAAAAAAATTAATGTAAAATATATCAAAATAGACGGCAATAAAGCCAACGACATAAACAACCCATCCCTTACGTTTCCCGCCCATTTAAGTGACAGTGACAAGTGAAGGCCTAAACATTGAATTAAATTAGCTTCCTTGTTGTGTGTCCAATTTATACAATCTTTACTAAAATACTTATCTTTTATTTTTAATAAAACTATCTGTTCCTATTTTTCGCGGATTTAATTTGATTTATGATTTCCGACGTTTCAAATACTTTATAGTAATAACGGTCGCGGAAGAGACTGAGGCTTATTTTTTACTTATATTAAAAAAAATCGAGACACCTTGACGCCTATACCAGTATGGATGACATGGAGGAATATTTGTATTCCAAAGATTTTTTGCCCTCGTGATACCTTATGGATAAAGTTCTACGAGACCTAAAGTCATATATGATTATGATGTTCTCCTAGCCGATTCCGGCTACGGCGGCCAATCTCATTGAGACTAGCCAACTGCGCAGGAGATATTATAGTGCACAAGTGTACGCGCAGACACAACGTGCACTCTCTATTCCTGTCACTCTCATACTCCGATGGGACGACACGAGACACGACCAGTGAGAGTTAAGGCGTAGGACCGACAGCTTTACGTGCTCTCCGAGGCACGGGTGTGAAACACCGCCAACTTCCAAACTCCGGGCTGTTACTGAGACTTACTATACAGAAAGTCTCAATAACTAAACATGGCCCGACCCTGGACTCGAACCCAGGACCTCCGAGCATGCAGCCGTACATTCTAGCCACTACACCACTAAGGCAATTAAAAGTCATACATAAGTCTTGGCTGTATCCGTCCTGTTATTTTAAAAACTCCTCTACAATATCTGAAAACCGATAATTTATACGTTATTTTAATATACATAGTAACAGATCTAGACAGAAAGCTCTGAAAGTCCAAACAAAATATTTCGACGACCCGAAACGGAATGTACCTATGATCCTTATCAATACTAGAAATCATCTGAAATATTTAATACCATTTCGGCAACTTTATCTCCATGAGATCATCGTATCAAAATACAAAACAGATCAAAGTGTAACCTTTCCCAAAGAAAATCGACACTAGATAAGGTCAAACAGGTACTATTAAAGGGGTTGCAAAGTCCGATGGAAACGTACAATGTTGAAATCGAGAAAGTTTTTACTTAAATGACTGCCCTTCCAATATCAGTTTGGCTTAATTTGATTTGGTACAATAAAAGGAACTTGGGTATCCCAATAGAAACATATTGAACATGTGAAATATATTATGTAAATGAAAATATTTACAAGTTGTTGAATAACTGTCTGGATGTCTCAATAGTTTATTTGTAGTTTGTATTTTTAGATTATTTGTAGCTCTGCCATTTGCATTTTAAATTTTTAATGTCTCATTATTATATACTATACTAGCTACTCACCCTTGCTTCGCTCCGGTTCGTCCCTAGGTTGATTCCCCCATACAAAATTTCATCCCCATTTTCACCCCCCTAAGGGATGATTTCCAGGATAAAAAGTATCCTATGACCTTCCCAGGGTCTCAAACTGTCTTGTTCTTACCAAATGTCATCTAAATCAGTTCAGTAGATCCAGAGATTATTGCATAGATACCAAAGTTTCAACTAAAACGCATAAAATTGAATACACAAATTTGAAACCTGAAAAGCAGAAAAATACTGAAGTAAGTTAAATAAAAGCTTGTAAAACCATCTGAAATATGACGTTTTAAGTTCAAAAGATGTCTTATAGAGAATCTACCATAAAAATAGTCTTGCAAAAAAACATAGAAAGTCACCCCTCAAGCAAGTGCCCATTGAAAGTTGCAACGTACAGGGGTGCAATTAATAGACTTCAAAGTCGGAATGAACCGTCTGTAATCAGGATCATGACCCTTTCATTATAAAAGACCCAAGACTGCAATATTGCTGATAAAAATAGCGCAAAATCGATACCGGCGTACTTCCTAGGTCTTTACTTGTTGTGCTTTGTAAAATGTAACGACACGTTTAGCTAGTGACTCTACTTGCTGTGCCAGCGGTCGCGGGTTCGAGTACCGCTAGGGGCATACATTTGTGTGATGAGCACGAATGTTTGTACTCCAGTCATAGATGTTCATAATTATAATATGTATATATTTAAAGTTATATATGTGTAGTGTATCAACTATCTGGAACCATAACACAGGCCTCGTAGCTTACCATGGAACTAGATGGTGCTGTGTGTTAATGCCCCAACATATTATTTATTTATTTATTTAAAATGGCGATATTTTTATTGTGTACGTTGATACTATTATTGACAATGTAGTTATCAGTTTGATTTCTATGGGATTATGTTGAGATTGACATCAAAAAGTAGAGTAGAGTAGCTTTTTGCATGTATTTTACGCGATATCGTAAAAACTATTGCTGAATTTCATTTTTTCAGAAATGAAATATATATGTATGTGAAATTTTCTCAGATTCCTGACATAGATGTGACTAAACAAACTTACCATTCAAAAATCGGAAAAGAAAGACTCTACACGAAACTCATTTAACAACTCAACTATCTGATATCCGTCAATAGCAAGATCATTGTATTGATATATGTATTCTGTAATTAATTATAAACTGTAAATCAGATTTTATTATCCTATTTTACCCACTAATTTTACAATTAGATGTTGTTTACCAATCACAAAATGTTTATACTTTACTACCAATATTTTAAAGTAGATGGGAACATAATCATGCCCCGTAGACTGGTTCCACATCAAATTCAAGAAAATTTTCCACCACGTAAGCTGGAATTTATGAAGGAGAGATGTAATAGTAAAAAGTTTCCAATTTTTATTCCATCCTCAAAATGATAGTGGATTTTTTTATGTTCACATGTTTTTGAGTAAACTCAGTCAGTGTTAACTTTAATACTTTAATCCAATAATAATTAAATGACATGACGTCTTACTAAATCTCTAACCACAAACTGAATAAATTTAATCATTGTAAGAAAAATTAATCGTTATTTCCTCGTAAGCGTTCTTCGGTTTTTTCTTTAATGAAAAATATGAATCTCTTCTACAGCGCCGTCTTTTGAATCCAGATGTTGTGCTTTTTCAGAAGATATATACCTACATACCATCAGTCTTATTACTAAAACAATATATAAACACACAGGACATGACAATTAAAACAAATCCAACTACGAGTATTAATGCAATATCACTACATAGTATAAAACAAAGTCGCTTCCCGCTGTCTGTCTCTATGTATGCTTAGATCTTTAAAACTACGCAACGGATTTTTTATACGGTTTCTTTCAATAGAGTGATTCAAGAGGAAGGTTCATATGTATAATACATGCATATATATATATATATATATATATATATATATATATATATATATATATATATATATATATACTATATATATAGTAGAGAAAGCCAAGAAATTCAAATATTTGTATTTCATACTAACCGTTACAACGTACCCCTAGGGATGAACCCGAGCGAAGCGAGGTTGAGTCGCTAATTTACTAATAATGCATTCTTTTATTAATAACTAGCGACTTCCCTTCGCTTCGCTCGCGCGCGTTTCTAAGCTTGAAATGTTTAGGAACGCATAAAAGACAAACATACAAACAAAAAATCTTTCTTAACGCCAGGAACCTTCGCAGACTTGTACAAAATGACCCACAAGAATTTATTGCAATCGGATCAATGGTTTATGAACGCATAGAGAAAAAATATACGAACATTCATTTTTATTCATATAGATAAATTGCATTTCTTCTACGTGTTTTAATCAATTCAGAATCTGGCCAAAGCCACTCGACTAGACAAACCTAGCATTCATCGAAGCTATAACGCGACGATACAATAGCACAAAGAGAATTGAATTAAATGGATCGATGGCTGAGATTCAAAGGGCGAATAGCTTTTCATATATCGCAATGGCAAAATTGCAAGTATTTAAACAATAAGTGTAATTGAACACTTTTTAAACAATTCGATGAAACCTATTAGCGAATTACGGTTTTAAGGGCTTGCTTTTTTATATATTTTTTATTGTACAGCTTTTGTATTGGGCAGCTTTGCTCGTATGTTAGGTAAAATGCAATTTTCGCCTACCCTGTGTCATCGCGTGTCCTCACTATGCACTGGTAGCGACATGTACAAAATCCTTGTGTAATCTAAATACTTAACTATTCAATTCAAATGCGGAATTCGTTACAGATTTTTTTTTTGTAAGAACATTTGAGTCAGTTTCTAGATAAATTTCTATTTCGATGAATTTCTATATATCGATAGAGAAAATTCATTGTGAATAGAACTATATATCTAAATAAGTTAAATATTAAACAAATACTAAATAATACAGGGATGCAAATTTTTTAGTAAAAAAAATATATAATTATAAATAAATAATGGATAAAAAACATTTCAGGTAAATTATTTTTAACAATATTCATTTCATATGATTCCATCGTTCATTTAAAAATAAATGAAAAAAGTATTTTTTATAAATATTTATTTTTATTTAATTTATTGTTTTAAATATTCATGTAATAAGTAATAGTTTAAATAATTTTTAATTGACTATTTATTCACTTCCGTCACAACTATTTCCGTTACAAAAATCGTAACGCCGATCCTTTTTTTCCTTCTGCGGCGCATAAAGAAGTTTCACTTCAATAAAAAGTGTAGTAGATTAGAGTGGATTCAATTCATATCCAAGAAATGAAAATCATTTAAAACCATTTGATGACACATTTGGCTCAGTTTGTAGTGACCCCACTTGCTGTGCCAGCGGTCGCGGGTTCGAGTCCCGCTGGGAGCATTCATTTGTGTGATGAGCATGAATGTTTGTACTGTATTTATAATATGTATGTATTTATAGTTATATATGTATGTATAGTGTATCAACTATCTAGTACTTATCTATAACACAAGCCTCGTAGCTTACCATGGAACCAGATGGTGCGGTGTGTTAATGTCCCAACATATTTATATTTATTTACCATAATTTATGTTGCACCAACACCATTTCCATATATTTATTATTATTATTCCATATATTCCAGTACAAACAATACATCAACATTTAATCAAAAGCAAGACAAACAATGAAAGATAGGCTGATTTTAATATACCGTAAAATAAATCCGAGAAATTCTAAAATTAACGTTCCTATATAGTGTCTGTCGCAACCCTCTATCGATCGAAATTATTCCATTCTCTCGATATTGTGATGAGATTTTTATTGCGCTGTTTGAGCAGACGGGCTTGCGAGGTCCTGTGGTCAACTAATGAAAATAATTGGATAGGGATCTGATGAGGATGTTGTTATTGGATAGCCAAGCTGAAGGGTTTAGACGTAAAGTCCTTTAGACCCCACAATTTTAAAGCTACATTTCTATACGTAGAAAGGTTTTTTGTAAAAATTAATCTTAAGTATATATGCAAATTTTAAAACGATATTTATTAAAAACATCTTCGATTCGATTCTATCGATTCGATAGAACTTATTCGATCATATGTTTAGTAGATACTATAAAATGTTAATGCTAAAGTTTAATTATATATTAATTTGTTTTTCTTTTTAAGCAACAACGGAACAATGGTGGAGCCACCATACACTGTTTTTATTAATTTCGATAAATCTCATATCCTTTTTTAGGATATTTATTCCATAAAGTACAGGGTATTACAGGGAAATCACGGTACGTGAAATGAAAGGAGCTTTACTAGAGGAATGGCAGAATATTCCGCACCGTCGCCTCAAAAACCTAGTAGAAAGTATGCCAAATCGCATAACAGCTGTATTGCGAGCTCGGGAGGCAACACAAAGTGCTAAAATGCGTGAAAACGGCACCTCTGTAACCAATCAACATTTACGAAAATACTGGAAAAAATACGCATTTTTATTTTACATTAATTAAAAATAAAAAGCTTTAATTCGTTTTTTTTTTATTTTCATTTAAGCACATCAAAATATTCTTTAATTTAGTCTTTATTTCATAAAACTAGGTCAGATACTTTTGAAGATATTAAAGATTTTCTAACCGACCTTTTTTCTTTGCGGTATTTAAAATTCCATAATGAGAAAATTCCATTAAAAAAATTAATCTATTTCAATTAAGCCTACAATGTTATATAGACACCGCCACTATCTCTTATAAAGCCACCTACCCTCGAAGCTACAACTTAAATCAACATACCAAATCTAAATAAGCAAACGCAGTTCTAGGATTTATCGTTTCAATAAACCGTCGACGCTTCGTTTCCCTTACCCGGATTACTGGGACCCTTCTACGATTTTATGACCTTATTTACCCTTCCCGGGGAAAACTATGCGATAAGATCCGGATATAAATTAAGGGGCACTTGGCAGATATCGCTTATTCTAATTTCTTGATGTTGTAGACTCAACTGGCATTCCCAATTATGGCGGACGGTTAGGGTTCGAATCTTTTTAATATATATTTGTTTTTTTTGAAGTGAAACTTCTTTAATATCATTGTGATTTGAAACTCGATGAAACGAAAATGCGACACTAAAATGAGACAAACAGATAAATATATAGGATTACTCCAGCGAGACAATAAGATAGAATACATTGCCATGTTACCATGGTAACCGTTGTTATTGTCTGACAAATATATAATATTATATTCTTTCCGTATATGATATACTATAAATATATGATTGTAATATACCTTATTTAATTATTGATTTGTTTTAATTTAATTGCGACATTTGCCAAAGACATTTTACTTCAACCGCGCGTAAAGGTTACACGCATACATTTTTTTTGTAATTACCATTTAAGTACGACGGTGTTGAATACCAAGAACTATTACACACTACTCCTATATTGAAAAATTTAGGGGAATTTTATAGATGCATATGAAAGTATATTTGGTACCTATAAGAAAAAAACCATTTTTAAAACCTTTGTCTGTCTGTTTGTTTGTTCCGATTAATCTCAGAACTCAACCGATTTTTGACGGGACTTTGACACTGGCAGATAACTGTTGTATGGAGTAACTTAGGCTTTTTTTATTTTAAATAAAGAATTAGGGTGCAGCGCAAAAAAATAAAACCCATGAAATTGTGTACAAAATCACCCGGATTTTGACCTAGGGACGCACCCGTGCGATGCGAGGGTAAATCATTAGTCTATTATATATTTGCAAAGGGCACTATAATATTTGTATTTACTTATTTTAGCTTTATTGCTAATATATAGTCAATAATCATTACCCATTTTTGCTAAACAACATTACAAATATTTAACAAATAATGTTTTGATTATAATTATTATATTTGCAATAACTTTCTTCCGTAAATATCCTTGAAATAAAATTCCTATAATACCAACATGCTGGTTATAAAAAGTTTATGCTATGTACATAAGTATGATTTAGTGTTTCTCTAACATTATTGCATTTTTGTAATAAAAATGCGGTTTTAAGGAATTTATTATATGAAAATATGCAAAACTTATGAGTGAGAAATCTCAAACTAAGAAATAATATCTTTAGTCTAAGTAAGAAAGGTACTTATACATCAAAAAACAATAACTGAAAACAGAGCCTTTCTTTTAAACTTAATAAAAAAGTAAATTTTGATATGAAATACCTTAACTAATTTAAAACCTATTGTTATTTACTAAAACTATAGCCACTGTATTATTTATAACGCGATACGTACCAGAAGGCACAAAACACTTCAGTTATCTTTCACAGGCAGCACATGTAATGGCGCGCGAAAGAAATATGGCGGGAAAAATATATGTCATTCAGCGTTCCGGTTTACGGAGCCTGCGAAAAAAATTATATCGAACGTTTAACAGTTGTTGTTTTAGTCTTTTTCGGTTTAACTCGTTTTTTCTGTGGCTTCTCGTGTTCCTAATTTGAAATTAGCTTTAATTTTTATAAAGTAATGGTTATATTTATTTATATTTTTATGGTTATGAAATTTGACTGCTGTTTGATTTTTAAGTATGCCTCATTGAAATATAAAGAGTACAAGCTTCAGTAATATTGTCTAATTTTTGACAATTATCATAAAATATTTTTATTATTCAAACAAAATCGAAAGTTTACGAAAGTTCTTTCTGGTATCATTTTTTTTATCTGTGGTAGTAACTAAATAATTTATTATGATTTTATTATTATTATTGATTTTTTGTACAAAATAAATATTTAAATTAAATATTTAAAATAATTATATGACATAATGTAACAGGTGATTATAACAGGTAGGTACACTCTAACAGTATAACAGATATACTGTAGGTGATTTTCATCACTTAGAAACTACAAAAGCTACTTTTAGAGTGCTTTTATTTAGCTTTAAAAGCATTCACAGCGAAAATAAAGCGGTAGCTTGTAGTACTTTTAAAAAGTAAAAGAAAAATTTAATCATCCGACTCCATATTTTCGGCTTGCAAAATGAAAACAATGGCAGAGGTTAGCAAGCCACCAAACGAGGGGGTTCAAAAAGTGCAGTTTAAAGAATCAAAAAAAGCAGCAATACAATTTTAAATGCCCCCAGCGATACTCTATGGGAGGTTTTATCGACGTTCCTATTGTTTGCACGAAGATGAATCAAAGGGATTCTAACTTTCAACTCGTAAATTCATTTTATTCATGTCTAAATGGAAATGCATTTTAATTTGTTTTCTTTTTATGTCTTATTATGATTCATTATTTATGCGTGCTGCCATTCGAATTAACCTTCAAATGAAAGGTTTTATAGGTAATTGACGTCAATTCACATAAGATTTTTTTTAATTTTTGGATAATTCTTTAAATATATTCACTTTGAGGGAGGAAATAGCTAGTATAAAGTACAATTTTCTTACATAATATGTATGACTAGTAGCACAGATTATCTATACTAACATTATAAAGAGAAATTTTTTTTTTGTTTGTAATGGAAAAACTAAAAATCCGCTGAACCGATTTAGATGACATTTGGTATGAAGATAGTTTGAGACTCTGGGAAGGACATAGGATAGTTTTTATCCTGGAAATAATTACTTAAGGGATTGAAAAGTGAGATAAAAGAGGATCAATAATTTCGCAAGTAAGGTATATAAAACGCATCATACCTATATATACTGCACTACGACTCTTTATTGAATGTCAAATACATATAATCAATTCATTACATACAATTAAAAATATAATTTACTAGCGTTACCCGCGGTTCCGCCCGCGTTCAGATGACCAAAAACCAAATCCTTAGGTTTTATATATTAGTATACTCTTACATTGCGGTTTTTGTATTTTTTCTCAGAAATGAGATATTTTCCCGCTGTAAAAAGTATCCTATATGTTGACCCGGATAACCAGCTATCATCGTACCAAATTTCATCAAAATCTGTCCCGTAGTTTTCTCGTGATGCGGTAACAGACAGACAGACAATATTTCTAAAAACTATAGATTCGGACTCTGTATCGATAATAATGTCTATTTAAATTAGATTTTCCAAAAAATATTTAATGTACAGATTCGGCTTAGTTACAATTTTATTATATGTATAGATGAAAGACAAACATAAAAATTAGATAAAAGTGTGTAAAATAGAAAGTTTTCAGATATAATTCATCTGGTGTCACCCGCCCAGCGCCCTCCATTCGTAGTTAACGAACGTAAAAACTTTTCACATTACGCCCGTGTCGACAACTTCTACTGAGTAAAATGCCTCCATTTTTATTTTTCTCCTTGTTTGTATTACATTATTTCATTTGTAAATTCCCAACTGCGCACTCCCTAGACGGATACTTTTAAATACCTGCCCTCTATATCCGCTTCCGTTGTAGCGCATTGGCGTATGCTGCATGGAATTCGCTACTAATTTGCGAGTTATTTCATACTTCAAAATAGCCAAATATTTTGGATAAAAAAATATTTCGTATATCCTTAATAGGCATAATGGTATTTGTTTCGCTCTTCTCTTATGAATCTTTCTAATTAATTAAAATGATTTCCCGTACAAACTTTCATTCCCATTTTTACCCCCTTAAGGGATGATTTCCGGGATAAAAAGTATGTCCTTCCTATGGTCTCAAACTATCTTCTTACCAGATTTCATCTAAATCGGTTCAGTAGATCCAGAGATTATCCCCTACAACATCACAAACTCACAAACTTTACCTCTTTATAATATTAGTATAGAAAACTAGCAACTTACCCTGACTTGCCTCGGATAACAGTAGCCTATTTATGTGTACTCCAGGTCATAGTCTATCTATATTACATCCAAAACCTTCCAGTTGTCCCATGGATAAAGCAGTAACAAACATACACACAATTGTAATAATATTCCCATAAAAAGGAGCAAAAAATTTAATCATAGGTCAATGATCTTAGCTTATGTATTACATAATAGGATTCTTCTTTAATACAACAGTAACAATTCCAGCCAACATGACCCGCGCGTAGCGATTACCGGGATTATGTCTTAACTTACATCGTAAACCAGGCTATAATGCACGCACGTTTATACAGGGGACCCCGATTCGTTATCTCGTACTCTATACCTATATTATAGGGGCAGTAAAATACTAATTTAAAGTAAATTATTTTGTTTGCAGATATTTTAAAATTTTTAAGGTTTGCTCCCCTGACATGAAGTGTTCATTCGAATGGTATAAGTTATTTTATTAACAGTTGATCATCAGTTATACTATAAATACTTGTACCATACAATTGTCCCTACGGGTTGGTTAGCAATTAAAGCCGCTATTCATGTAGGCAATTAACCAGCGTATTGTTTCACGAACAACCGGCCCACGACTGTTCTAAACACGTAGGGAAGGAGTAAGAACAAAACTCTATTGACTTGCTCACTAAGTTACTTGTTTGACGAAAACACCCAAAAAATCTCCAAATAATACCACTAATTTAAAATGAAAAAACAATTGTGTCTTCGACAATATTGTGAAGTTTGTATTATTTATTTTGACGACACGTTTGGCTCAGTTTGTAATAACGCTACTTGCTATGCCCGCGGTCGCGGGTTCGAGTCCCGCTGGGGGCATTCATTTGTGTGATGAGCATGAATGCTTGTACTCCAGTCATAGGTGTTTATATTTATAATATGTATATGTGTAGTACATCAACTATCTGGTAACCATAACACAAGACTCGTAGCTTATCATGGAACTAGATGGTGATGTGTGTTAAAGTCCCAACATATTATATTTAATTTATAAACAATGTCAGATTGAACCGAGCCGGGTCATGGTGATGAGCTCAGTTCTTAAATAGTTCAATAATGTTTACTGATACCCTCATTTTCTCATTTTATTCAAATTGAAAAACTTTTATTTAGCATAAAATTAAGACAATGTTTTACTGAACGTCATGAATCTACTAAAAGCTCAAAAAGATAAAGCCTAAATGCATAGAAGATGGCGAAAGAAACTAAGCGAAACTAAAATTAGATACCTGCCTAATCTTTTACCTAATAAATATATATTATCTTTTAGCTAATAAATGTCTCATAATTCCGTAAATAAATATGTCTACCTAATCATTTAACTAATAAATATGTCGTTCAACAGATCGGAGCAATCGTACGCGAGAACGCTTTCATCCATATCATCTGCCAACGCGCTTTCAGTGCCGTGGTCTGCCAATGAAACAAGATTGGCATTGCCAGGCGCTTTAGGTGTGGCTGGCATCCCCGCACTAGTCATAACGGATGGCACTGGCAAAGTTTTGACTACGAATGGCAGACAGTATCTTGCTGCTGATCCATTGGGATTGGTAAGTTACTCAATTGGGAAATCGCAGTTTTATTTTATTTATACATACTATATTTGGCATTTACTTTGTAAGTATAATGAAAAAGCTCGAAAGCTAACGCTTCGTTATTTGATATTTTTGAAACATATATAACATACAAAAAATATACGGCAGTCTTTTGCGCAATATATCGGAGATTACGGGTTCGATTCACACAATGAGCAATTTAGTCCTCTTTACAATTTCAACAAAATACCTTAAGCTGTATAGAAAATTTACTAGCCTTAAATAAGTAGATTTAAAAAAATGTGTTTTTTCTTTAATAACTCTATGTTGCCTACAAGTTTATTTACGTACGTCGAATAATAATTCCCAGAACTTCCCGTGGGCCCAGCTTCCAGTGTCGGTGCTAAGCGAACAAGCTCTACTGAAAATGGCGCGTCACCCAGCCGTCGTGCTTTTTACTGGTAATTATCTATATAATATTATATATTTTTTATTTAATTTTAATTAAATATATTTCCAAATAATACTATTTTACACGTTAATAAAAAAATGTTTTATTGTGCAATATTATTTTTACCGTGTTTTTTATACTGACATTGTTCAATAATCTTGTGTAGCGGCCGGTAAATTCTACTACTTACTTTATCACATGTCTTTACAGACGACGAAGATGGTGAAATCGAGTTCTCTGAATCAGTACTAACGCCATCAGCAGAATCATACTATGAGGAATGCAGCATACAGTACCCTGGCTTTTGTCCCTATCAGAACTCCTCAGACGACGAGACCATGGACTTCGACTACATCACCAAGACCTCGAGAATGAAAAAGAAATCTTTCAAACACGTCATGTTCTACATTGGCATCGATGGAACAGACAGTGCCGATATGATCAGAGAACACATCGGCTTAGATGACGCCGTGCCATTACTAACGGCTATAGATTTTCCAAAACAACGTATGGTCACCATGAAATATGGCGACGAAATAACAACCGATTCGGTGCAAAATTTTGTCGATGCCTTTCTGAGTGGCAACGCCGATTTTAAACCCTTAAAACCTTATTCCGAAAAATGTTAAACTAAAATTCAGTTTATTAAAAGTATTTGAAATAATATTTAAAACAAGCAAACAATATAAAAATTATATTAATAATTATACAATACGTCTGTTTGTAAAGAAAGTTAATACAATGTTACTTACAGTTGCAATTAATGAAGTGCTCTGAAAAAAACAAAATTAAATAAATACCATAGATTTTTAAATATTTTTATTGAGTGTGAAGTACGTCGAGCCAAATATTATTTGACTCTTGACCGACTCTTGACCGCCATCTTGACCGCGGGAAATATATTATACGAAAAGCACGAACAGATCTATCCCACGGGAACAGTTCAATTTCCGGGATAAAAAGTAACCTGTTGTTTGACCGGCAATATAAGGTATCAACATGCCAGATTTTACTAAATTAGGTGCATAAGTTGTTGTGTAAGCTGTATAAGATACTATAGTTTTTATCTATCCCACGGGAATTCTTAAATTTTTTAGAGGAAAAATATCTAAAATGTTGACTGGGGATATAAGGTACCACCATGCAAAATTTCATTTAAATTGGTGCAACAGTATCGGAAAGATTAGCCCGAACAAACAGACAAACAGACAGAGAAACAAAAAAATTGAAAAAATCTGGATTTGTTCTATTTCTCTTCTTACATCCCCCTGACTTGGTTTTTAGCATTTTTTTCTATGTACAGACATTCGACCTCTATAGTTTTATTATATGTATAGATTTCCCACGATCGAGATGACAGTCGGAGTTCATGAAACCAACGATACCAACGCTAATATTATTTAATATTCGTATTAATCAACCAATGGTTAACAATTTAAATAGTTAAATTTTATCAATTTTTATCATTTATTAATGAATAGAAGCAATGGCTCCATTGCAAAATGCCAGTAAACTGTTCGTTCATTGTTCAATATTTTCAAATAAACTCTACATGTAGTATTAACATTTAAATTATAACCAACTTAATTTTCTTATATTTAAGTGTAGTGACAAATAGACTCTAGACATTCTCGTAACATTTTATGATTTAATACTGTATGTACTCAGTAGTTATAGGACCGTAATGGCCTTAGATTATATTTATAATATTTAACCAGTTCCGTCTTTACCATAAGGGCATACGGGGCACTTGCCCAGGGCCCCCAGTTCAGGGGGGCCCGAAAACAATATATTCTTTTACATAAAAAAGAGAGAAGCTCAATTTGTTATGTATAATATAATGCATTGTAATGTTTTTTTTTTTTGTAAATTAATTTTTTATTGCCATTCACATTTTTGAAGTGAAAACTTCTATAGGCAGGTTTGGATGAGAAGTAAATTCATGTAAGTCGTCATCGACATGGTCACGTGACGTGTTAACGCTAACACTCAGAGTGCCGATAAATAATAATGAGTCAAAAGCAGATAAATTTAAACGGTTTTAATTTACAAATTTTAATTTAAGATCAAACAATTAATTTGCATGTCCAAAAATAACAGCAGTTTATTTATAGTTTTAAGTTTTCACTTCTGTCGGCAGTCCTGATTACGGTTTTTTTTTTGTGGATTTTAATTTTTTATTACATACCATTTATATTTTTTATTTTCTAAAGGGGCCCTAAATTGTTATGTCCCAAGCCCTAGATGGCTTAAGACGGCCCTGTATTCAACAGTCAATTTGTCTCGAAAATTGTAGTAAAATAATATTAGAATGTGTTATGTATTTTTTACTTTAGCAATTAACTTAAACAAGTAATTGTAATTATTTTCATTTTTTTTGTGAAGTATGGTCGTTGTAGAATTAATAGATATAATGTGTGCATAGAGTAGTCAAGACTAGAAATAAAAGTTTTATCTTTAGAATATTATTAGTTACATTCATTTAATAAAAGCATTAATTTAACTCTTAAATTTAATTTTAAAAAATACATCTGTAACAATTAGTATATGGTGATATATTATGTGTTGCTTAGCTTCAAAAGCAGACCCAAATCAAAAAAAAAATAATAATTTTACTAAATAATTGGCATTTGACGACACGTTTGGCTCAGTTTGTAATGACTCTAGTTGCTTTGCCAGCGGTCGCGGGTTCGAGTGCCGCTGGGGGCATTCATTTGTGTGGTGAGCACGAATATTTGTACTCCAATCATGGGTATATTTATAATATGTATGTATTTAAAGTTATATATGTGTAGTGTATCAACTATCCATAACACAGGCCTCGTAGCTTACCATGGAACTAGATGGTGCTGTGTGTTCATGTTCCAACAACATTTATTATTTATTTTTGTTTAACTTTACTGCTTGAAAAAACTTTTTACATCGGCTTGCAATGTATAAATATGAAAAAAATAAATTTATTATTTTATAATATACTAGCGTATGACGTTTTAACGATTAGTACGAAATAAATAGACTATATCCATATCCATACTCATACTATACTATTTTAACTATTAATATTATAAATGTGTATGTGTGTTTGTTTGTTTGTCCTTCTTTCACGTCGAAACAGAGTGACGTATTGGCGTATTTTTTTTAACCCCCGACGCAAAAAGAGGGTTGTTATAAGTTTGACGTCGATGTCTGTCTCTGTGTGTGTGTCTGTCTGTGGCATCCTAGCTCTCAAACGGATGGACCGATTTCGATGTGGTTTTGTTCATTTCATTTTTCATTTGAAAGCCAGTTTCCTTGCGGTGGTTCTTAGCTACGTTTTGTTAATATCGGTCCAGCAGTGTAAGAGTATCAGCTCTTTTCCAAAATGATGTAAGGCATTTTGGCGTATGATTACTCGATTAAGTGCTTCACGCGTGCCAGTGTAATCGTTAAATGACAATTAATTTGCCTTTAAATTTTTGATTTATAATTATGTATGAAGATAGTTGGAGGGCTAACTGTCTCCAAACAAACAAAACTTTCACATTTACAATATTAAGTATGGACTTAAACTAGTTGCCTCTACTCTATGTCATGTTACAACTATAGAGCAAAGATGTGTTTAGAGTAATGTTAATTTATTTTTGTAGTATTTAGTATACTTGTTGTATGTCATCAATCAAATAGATTGAGAACGGTAGATCTATAGAGATTAGATTTTTACTTTTGTATCTGTGATCAGTTTGTTTTATAAAAATAATAAAACATTCGATGCATTTTCAATAAAGTAATATAAATAAACATTCAAAGTTTTTTATTCTACTATGAAACTGAATAAATTATTTGAAGCCACAGAGATATTGGGATATATAAGCATATTATAAGAAATGTCTATGTGCAGTTTTATAGCACTTAAATAAAAATCCATTGCAACAAGCCAACAAATATATTTAATATTAACATTGCCCGTGGCTCCGCCCGCGTTCAGATGACCAAAAACCAAATTCTTAGGTTTTACATATTAATATACTCTTACATTGCAGTTTCTGTATTTTTTCTCAGAAATGAGACATTTTCCCGCGGTAAAAAGTATCCTATATGATGACCCGGATAACCAGCTATCACCATACTAAATTTCATCAAAATCCCTCCAGTGGTTTTTCTATGATGCGGTCACAGACAGACAGACAGACAAAAATTCGAAAAACTATAGATTCGGCCTCTGTATCGATAATAATGTCTATTTCAATAAGATTTTCCAAAAAATATTTAATGTACAGATTTGGCTTAGTTACAATTTTATTATATGTATAGAAGTTGAGAACACGTAGAGGTAATTCCGTAACCAGCCCACTCAGCTCTTTTCAATCAGCCTACACTCTACAGACACCATTCAAAAACGTCGAGTCTAAAATATGATTCTAAATGTGTATCGGACGGCAAAACTGACATTTAGGTATACATTAGTATCAAATTCATTCTATCAAAAATTCTTAGAATATCATACTTTTATTAATTCCTAAGACTACACTTAAGTTCAGACTTAACGAGTTATATGTAGCACTTTAAAGCCGCTTCTTCCTTCTGTTTAAAGGTATTTTTTTTTAATTCAAGGTTTATGCCAACCGACTCTTTTACCTCAAATATGCGAAGTATTTATCTGCAAAGAAGGCATAGTGTATACAGGCGAGGGTGCGCGAGCAGCACAGTACATTCTCTAATATTTCTTAAACTTTCATAGTCCGATGCCAAAAAAAGTCTAATGGAAGGTAAGTCTGTGAATACTGTGAAAGATTAATATTAAGAACGCAGATCAATAGCCTAGTTTTTGAGTCCATCCAAACTGTACTCAATTCATTTAATTTTTTAACCGACTTACAATTCTAAAAAGGAGGAGGTTCTCAATTCGTCGGAATCTTTTTTTTTTATGTATGTTCACCGATTACTCGAATACGCCTGAACCGATTTTAATTTTTTTTTTTTGTTCTAAAGGGTGTACTTCCCAGGTGGTCCCATATAAATTTTATCGAAATCATAAGTAAAATCAATATTAATTAAATTCGCGGACTTTTTATAGAAATGTATATTATTTTATAATAAATTATTATTAGAACATTTTGTGGTTTCGCCTGCAATAGAGTTTACGCGGCGCACGCCGCACCAGCCGTAAAGCTCCCAGTCGGTATTATTTTTCCGAAATCTTCAACAATCATCGTTATATTGCAGCCAATTTACACAAAACCTTAATGAATTATACACCTTTTTTTTTTTTGTTGACGCTGGGGAACCCATCATGAGGACCCTACCGGCCGTCAAAGGGTAGGGTACTGTGAGACTCCTACTCACCAAAACCCGCAGCGGAACCCGTCGCCGCAGTGCAATGGGGCGTTGCAGGATCGCTTGCGCATTCACTGCAACACCCCTGCGGTCGGCCCGTACCCCGAGGGCCATTCTCGTCTGAACCGGGATGCCCTCGATTCACAGAGCATCCCGACCGCCCCGATGACGTGCAGGGGAGTCAACGAGAGACCCCCCCCCCCCCGCAGTAGCTCCACTAGAGTGGCGGGAGAAGATGCGCATACCGGCGCCTTCTCTCCCCCAGCCGACGGCGACGAAGAAGGTCTGCTAAGGCGTTAGCCTCGCGTTCCCTCTCCGCCGTCTCCTTCAGTGAGATGACGGCCTCGCTGAAGGAGACCATCGCCGACCAGGACCTCTCGTCGCGTAGCATGGCTCCCACCACGCTTCGCAACGACAGGTCTCCACCAACTACCGCCATCAGGGCATGGCGCTGGGGAGCCCAAGCGGGGCATACCGCGAGGAATGAATTATACACCTAAATCTTTCTCATGAATCACTCGTCCATTGGTGAAAACCGTACGAAAATCTATTCAGTAGTTTTTGAGTTTATCGCGTTCATACAGACAGACGCGGTGAGGGACTATGTTATAATATGTAGTGATAATAAGCATTTCATTTATCCATTTACTGAAATTCACAAAATTCATAGAATCCTGATATTCACCTGTTTTAAATTTGAATTTGACTATAAAAAAAAAAAAAATTTTTGTGTTTTTTTTTTTGTTTTTTTTTTTTTTTATTCTACTATGAAACTGAAAAAGTTATTTGTAGCCACAGATGTATTGGGATATAAAAGGATATAAGAAGTGCGTATATGCGGTTTAATAGTACTTAAACAAAAATTAATTGCCAAAAGCCAACAAATTATACTCAACTAGTGACTGACCCTTGCTTCGCTCGGGTTCGTCCCCAGCTTGCTTCCCAATATAAGCGTTCATCCCCATTTTCACCCTCTTAATGCAATTAATAAAGTTAATATTTAATGAGACATCTAAAATATTTTGAGAAAGTTGTAAAATCTTCTTTAAATTATATGTGTAGATACCTATTTATTGCTATTTTGAAATAGCTTATATACCTGAGTGACCTACGGAAAATTTATTTATCAAAAGGTTCACATACCGAATACTTTCTTTTTTATTTAAAACTATCAAAAGGTATTTCATAGAGAAGTGGGGAAGGGGCTAGGAGGGTCTGGCGTATACTTTTTGCATTTTCTGAGAAAATTTACCATAATAAGTAATGTATTTAATTACACTATCAGAAAATAGAGATTTCAAAGAACAAAAAACCCACCGATTTTTTTAAAAAAGCAGATATTTTGACGTAAGAATTTTCGATTGAAAATTAAGGTGTTTTGTATGTTTGGGACATAAAAAGATAAGTTATCACCAAATTTTGTGAAAAGATTTTTTTTGTAAAAGATAAATTTTTATCTTTTTTAAAAAACCAAAAACTTGGTTATTTGAATTTTTAACATAAATTTTGAGGTTATATGAAAAATTGTAATTACAAGAGTTGTAGATCTTTTTATTACCCACAACTTTGCCATTTAAGTTTTTTCCATAGGACTTGTAGTTTTGCCGGAAATCGAGATAAACCGTTTTTTACCCTTAAAAACTCATCCTCTCCCACTTCCCTCAGATCGCTCGTAAATTATTTTTTCCTTTCATTTTTGTTATATTCTCTTCCTTTTCCAATGGGCTTCATCCTACTACTATTTTTTTCACTTTTTACCATTTTCAAAGGCTTTAGCCCTGGTCTATATATTAGAGACCATATCAAATTCATTCTATCAAAAGTACAAGTTGTTAGGTAAAAAATATGTAATATTTTTTATTAATTCATACCATACAGTTAAGTCCAGACTTAAGAAGTGATGTAATGCTTTTAAATACAGAGACCAATCTAGAGAGGGAAGAGGGGAGAGGGGGGGGATCCCCGGAGCGGCAAAAATGAACGGCGGCAAAATTGAGGGTACCGGGTGATTGTACGGAGTTCTTAATTCTCTCTCTCTAGGAGAGAAAAATTTTACAAATATTACTATTAGCACCTTGACAAAAAATATTA
The DNA here is from genome assembly GCA_951806755.1 of Brenthis hecate. Lineage (NCBI taxonomy): Eukaryota > Metazoa > Arthropoda > Insecta > Lepidoptera > Nymphalidae > Brenthis > Brenthis hecate. The sequence goes on from OX638249.1 coordinate 992,265, forward strand.
TTTAAAGAATAATTAAAAGAATAGTAGCAACTATAGCGGCTGTAAATCTTTAGACGGACCAGCATATTTTGAAGAGCTGTGCTTCTTAATGCTGTCTTCCAAGAAAATTTTAAAACTTAGCAAGTTTGCACTTAAGCAAGCCAAACTGAAAAAAGAAGAAAAAATACCTAAATAGGAAACAAGAAACTCAATTTCAACTCTTTCGATATGTAATGATTTTAGAATATAGAATACAAAGAAATTCACCCGATTTTTTTACCGATTTTATATTTCTGAAATGGCAACCTTTTTCGTGCTGTTCATGTTTGACGAGGATTCCTCACAAATGTTGTAGGAGAATACTCTTTTATCCTACATTCCTAGACCACGCCGCATTTTAGGGGAATTCCTTAAATACTATGTATAAGTAAAAATTGTGTTATTTTTCCATTAGTTCTTCTGAGGACTTCTGGAAGGAAATTCTGTTATAGACTAACTTCCGTCATATTTGTGAATAGTGTAGCGGTAGCCATGAAAAACGTTACTAAGTGATATAGAATTAAAGCGTTTTTTCTATATAATAATTATAATTTTAAGCGCAAAAATGGTTCTATCAGGATTTTAAATAATTAATTATAAACCAAATAAATATTGACTTTTTCTTAACTCTTCTTTTAAACCAATAAAATTTATTGTGCCGTAACGTGTCTGCCATAATTAATCGGGAATGGTACAATCTTTATAATAACCATGAATGAAATATAAATAAATATGTTGGGACATTCATTACACACAGCACCATCTAGTTCCATGGTGAGCTACGAGGCCTGTGTTATGGATACCAGATAGTTGTTTTATATACATTCATATTATAAATACAAACATCCATGACTGGAGTATAAACATTTGTTATCAAACAAATGAATGCCCCCAGCGGGACTCGAACCCGCGACCGCTAGCAAAAGCACTACAAACTGAGCCAAACGTGTCGTCGTGAATATTAGAAAAAACTGAAAATCCGCGATGAAAAGCTCGCAAACATTCAGCACCATTTGACATTTCTAGAGACCTCACTCTATATTAGCGCCCTCTCGCGGCGAATTCAAGCGCGGCAGCCATTTGGTTACAAATTACGTTTGTCATGTGTGGTGACGAACCAATCATTGAACCTCGTCAAAAATATAAAACCGAAGTATTTTTTCACATTATAGATACAGCTATAAATTCCTTAGAGTTCAGATTTCCCAAAATTACTGAGCGTAGTAAACTGTAAACATTTTGCTTTTTTGTCTAACATAATATTATTATGCCATATGAGAACTTTCAAAAATTAATTGTTAGAACATTGTAACAACCTCGAGTCTATTTTAACTTACGAGCACTAATGTGATATAAATGCATTAGAACTTTCAGAGGAGTTATCTGTTCTTTGTGCGTTTTTAAATAGTAATTTTTCCCTTCAACGTTTTAAAATTTATAACAGATTTAAGATTTGGTTCAAATATCAGTATTGCGCTCAGAATTCTTTTAATTTTACCAGTAACAGTTGCAAGTTGTGAAAGAAGCTTTTCTAAATTAAAAATATAAAAAAATTATCTGCCATCCACCATGATACAAAATAGATTATTTGGATTGTCTATGATTTTCGGGAGCTAAAAAGTAAAAATCAAAATAAATTCGAAAAGATAGTTTTATTTAAAAAGTGTTAGTGTAAAGGGCGGCGAACATAATTTTGCCCGGGGCGGCAAAATGATTAGATTTTAGGGCCCTGTTTAGATGTTTAGGGGTATTTTATAGCATATAATATATAATAACTAATTAACCAATATAACTAATAAAGTTTATGAGTTTAGATGTTTGTTATTCTTTTACACCAGAATGGCTGAACGGATGTGGATGGCACAAAGATAGATTATAATCTGGAATAACACATAGGCTATTTTTTATCCCGCTAAAATATACGGTTCCCGTGGGATAGGTTTGTTCTTGTTGACCTAGAAGCGAACCCGAGCGAAGCGAGGTTGAGCTGCTAGTATATAGTATAATATATTGGCATAAAGGCTTATGCCAACCAAGTTTTTAACTACTGATATGTCAACTATTAATCTCCAAAAAAGACGTATAATACAGGCGAAGTTGCGCAAAAAATACAGTATATTATTCTCTATTCCCTAAACTTTCATAGTCCGAAGCCAGGTAAGGTCTAATGGAAGGTGAGTCAGTGAGTATTGTTTAGGATCACTATTGAGAACGCAGATACAATACCCTAGTTTTATAGCCCATCCAAACTGTATTTAATTCATTTTTATTTGCAGTTTTCCATAGTTCTTACGCAATATTCAGTGTCCAGTGACTATCATAATATATAGGTATGATGAGTTTCATATCCCTTACTTGAGAAATGGTGAATTATCACCCCCTTAAGGGATAATTTCCGGGATGAAAACTATTCTATATCCTTCCCAGGGTCTTAAATTATTTTTATATGAAATGTTATCTAAATCGGTTCAGCGGATTTTTATTTTATCCATTACAAGCAGAAATATGTTTTTTCTATATAATATTAGTATAGATTAATAGAATACGGACTTAGCGGTTACTTGAATTATTTTACGATAAAATAATAAGTAAATTATTTATAACCTGTACCCAAGCTTGCCCATAGAGAAACAAAATAAATTTAATATTATTGTTATCTGTGGTTTCATCGTTTGAGTTTAGCCGCTGACGCCATTATTGTGAAACGATTTTTAGACAAAATTTCACGTGTATAATCCTGTTATTATTGTTTAACATTTAAAGACCGTCCGTTTGTTTAGTGTTTATATATTTAACGCTTAAATCATGGCCGATAACGACGATCTTCTCGACTACGAAGATGAAGAGAATGCAGATCAGCAAGCGGCTGATGGAGCGACCGAAGCGGCGCCAAAAAAAGAGGTTAAGGGCTCTTATGTATCGATTCATAGTTCAGGATTTAGAGATTTCCTTCTAAAACCGGAAATTTTACGTGCTATTATTGACTGCGGCTTTGAGCATCCTTCAGAAGTACAGCACGAATGCATACCGCAAGCAGTGCTCGGTATGGATATATTGTGTCAAGCTAAATCCGGTATGGGTAAAACCGCCGTTTTTGTTTTGGCAACGCTACAACAATTGGAACCCTCGGAGAACCATGTTTACGTTCTCGTAATGTGTCACACACGAGAGCTCGCCTTCCAAATTAGCAAGGAATATGAGCGCTTTTCCAAATATATGGCTGGTGTAAGGGTTTCAGTATTTTTCGGTGGAATGCCGATCCAGAAAGATGAAGATGTATTAAAAACGGCATGCCCCCATATCGTGGTCGGCACTCCAGGGCGTATCTTAGCTTTAGTCAACAGTAAGAAACTGAATTTGAAACATTTAAAACATTTTATTCTGGACGAGTGTGACAAAATGCTGGAGTCTCTAGATATGCGCCGTGATGTACAAGAAATCTTCCGTAGTACTCCTCATGGAAAGCAAGTTATGATGTTTTCGGCCACATTGAGCAAGGAGATCAGACCAGTGTGCAAGAAGTTCATGCAGGATCCCATGGAAGTTTATGTTGATGATGAAGCTAAACTGACGTTGCATGGCTTGCAGCAACACTATGTTAAACTTAAAGAAAATGAGAAGAATAAGAAGCTTTTTGAGCTATTAGATGTTTTAGAATTCAACCAAGTTGTAATATTTGTGAAATCTGTGCAGCGATGCACAGCTCTGGCTCAACTACTTACAGACCAAAATTTCCCAGCAATAGGTATTCATAGAAACATGACTCAAGATGAGCGTCTCTCACGTTACCAACAATTTAAAGATTTCCAGAAAAGGATATTAGTTGCTACCAATTTGTTTGGTAGAGGAATGGACATTGAAAGAGTCAACATAGTTTTCAACTACGATATGCCTGAAGATTCTGATACTTATCTACATCGAGTAGCCAGAGCTGGAAGATTTGGTACCAAAGGCTTAGCTATCACCATGGTGTCTGATGAAAATGACGCCAAGATCTTAAATGAAGTTCAAGACCGCTTTGATGTCAACATAACTGAACTACCTGAAGAAATTGAATTATCTACCTATATTGAGGGCCGATAAATTTAAGATATTTTTCTCATTCCCACTTAAAAACTAATCAAAATATTACTTTGTTTTCATCTTATGTTTAAAGTTCTGATTTGGATTTAGTCTACAATCAATTGTAGTTTTATATGTAACTAAGTAAAGAGTAACAGCTGTAATGCAGTCTTAATAATTAAAGTGTGCTGCTAGCTTTAAGATATGATTAAATTGATATTTGACATTGTGTACTTTTTGGTTTCATTTTTAAATCAATTCAGTATTACATATAATTGTGATTAACTCTTACAACATGAGGTTCGATAGTTACATGATGATGTCAATAGTTAATATTATTATTTAGTAGATAGGTATGGTGCCGAGATTGGCATGACATGATGATAATCAATTCCATATTAATCTGACAATACTTTCACACAAAAATGAAAAATGTCTATTTCATGACATTATTAACATTTTTTCAATTCCATTCAGTACCTAATTAATTTTTTTTACAAATCTAAAAGTAATTTGTAAAAAAAAAGCTTTATTTACTATGAATCATTTTATGCATTAGCTATGATGAGTCATTATATAGAAACTTCTATTTTCCTTGTTAAAATACTCTTTAATATACATAAAATATTTAAGATGGATAGTAATAATAACTGGAAAAAAATTAAATATAAAGATAAAGCAAAGTTATTATAGAAACTCATAACCCACATATTTGAAATGAAATAAACTATTTACTCAGCAGGTATTTATTAAACAATGTAGCAAATGCAGTCTTATATTACACATATGAGATTACTTTTATGAAACAACATAAACAAAAAAACTTTAAATTATTCTTATTACAGCTAATGTACATGGGTAAAAGTTTTTTCATGGGTCAGTCTAGTTATAAGATCAAGTGCCCATTTAGGTTGATCCCCTGGAACCATGTGGCCAGCATTTCGTACCATGATCTCAACCAACTTACCACCTTGCTTTACATATCCAGCCAATTCTCCGTCAACATACCACTGATACCTCTTGGCTGACCTATACTCGTCAGCACCAGTAAAGTTGAGGTTTCTCAAATAATTTAAAGTCAGCGGATATGCAACAATAATATCCAGCTGCCCATTATAAACTACTATGTAATAGTGGTCTAGAAGTTCAGATATCCACGGTGCAACTGATTTCATAACATCTTCCTTTAAGTGTTTTTCTACTTCTTTTCCATCATGGAAAGTCAAATTACCAACATGAATGGAATTCCTGACAGAGCTACTTTGTATCATGGGACCAAAATCCTCTTGATTATAGTCCTTATTGTACAAATAATTGAAATAGAACTCAAAACCGGTCATGTTGTAAAAGACACTTTTGCCATCAATCATGTCACCATTAAGTAAAGTATCGAAGGCCTCAAAAGCTTCATTCCATTTCTCTTGTTTAATAAGATTAATAGCTTTGCTTTCCATATCAGCAAATACACTAGCCTGGTTCCAGTCCAATAGCCCAATTTGATACAAATATTTACTATAAACTAATTGGTGCTCGGGATCACTCAACCCATTACCAATGGCCAATGCTTTCAAATTAATCTTTATTTTTGCTGAAGGATTCTTCTTGTAGATTGTGTAGGCCAAAGAGGGTACATATTTTCCAGCATATGACTCTCCAGTGATAAAGAACTTGTTGCCTTGTAACTCGGGGAATAATTGAAAGAATTGTATGAGAGTGGAGTATAACTGTTCACCAACTTGAGTCTGATTAATGCAGTAGCCCCTAGGGTCTTCAGTGAAGCTAAAGCCAGTTCCAACCGGATTGTCTATATAAATAACATGATGACTCAAAGCCCAGTTATACTTACGTCTTTCAAATCTCTTTTTATGGACTCTAAGAGGACCATTTTCTGTAAAAAGTCCATAGAGAGATGTCGCTCCAGGGCCCCCTTGAAGCCACAATATAACTGGAGCATCTTTATTGTTACTAATCATAGCAGGAAAATACCAAAAGAATTGATTTGAATTGTATTGTTTATTCACAGTGAAAAATCCTGCATAGCTTTTTATCTTAAGGCTTTCTGTAAATGGCACGCGAGCCAACCGCCTGCCTTCTGTGACATTACCACTCTCGACATATGGAGTAAGGAATAATGGACTACCTGGATCTCCATCATCAGGTTCCCCAAGACTTATTTTTGGATATTGATTAAAGAGGCACTGTACAGTTAAAAAATTAATAAGTAGAGCAGCCCAAAGAAAAAAACTAGACATCGTGCTTAAACGTTGACCGATACTTGTATGCGGTAAACCAGTGATTATTAATAAATTATATAGAGCAAAACGAAATGTAATCAAAAAGCGGAGATAGGTATATTTTAGCCTTATCTACGAGCGCTATCCATATTCCAATTTTGCTTATCATTCGACTGGGAACATAAAGGTTAACAATAACTATCAAGCATCATTCAAATAGGTATATTACAAAGATGTAATTTTAAATTAAATTGAACTTTTCTCCTGATTCAAGTCAAAACTCAAAAATCAAAATAAAATAAATGTTGCCATGTACATTGTACATATATCGTATCTGCGTCCTGCATTTTTTTTCTAGTTTTAGTAGTTAGTATAGTTTTTTTTCTAGTTAAATTCAATGTAAATAAATATTAACCAGAGTTATTTTATTGTTTCACCAAAAACTATATTGAATAAACTTAAAAATAAAATTATCAATGATTCGAAAGTGAAAGCCCTGACAAAAGTCAACTGTGTCAACAGTCAACGTCAAATGTCAATGTACTTTTGAATTTTGATGTTGTATATTTTGATTTTTGTAAAATGTAAATGTTAAATGTTTTTTATTTAGTTAATTTTTGCGTTGTGACTTCTGTCTATGAATGACACAACTTCTACCTTAAATGCATAGTAATTATTAGTTAAAGACAAGAGTAAATAAGAAGTCGGTTAAAATGAATATTCTTCTTAATTTTTATCCACTGACTGTTCTGGCTATATTTTCGTCATTTTATATATTTGTGCTATCTATACATTTCCCATATGTATATCCAAGAATAAAACTTGAAGCAAAAAGTAAAGGTGATGCGGGAGAACCGCTCATTTTAACGCCTTATATAAAAAAAGGAAATATTGAACAAGGTCAGAACTTATCACGTGTATCAATTACAGAAAAAATTGGCATCACAAGTCATGCCGGCTTTTTAACTGTTGATAGTAAATATAATTCTAATTTATATTTTTGGTACTTTCCTTCTTTTGATAAAAATCATAATGCCCCAGTAGTGCTGTGGCTCCAAGGAGGTCCAGGAGGAAGTTCCTTATTTGGGCTATTTACAGAAAATGGCCCTTTAATGGTAAAAAAATCCGGATTTGTTACAAGGAAATATCATTGGGCTCTAAGATACAACCTACTCTTCATTGATAACCCAGTAGGAACAGGATTTAGCTTTACAAATGATGATAAAGGATACTGTGAAGATGAACAATGTGTTTCGAAAGGCTTGTCTAATGCTTTGAAACAGTTTTTTAAACTTTTCCCACATCTACAGTCAAATGATTTTTATATAACTGGAGAATCTTATGCTGGAAAATATATTCCATCTTTGGCTATGGAAATTCATAAAGATAACTTGATTAGTAAACAAAAAATAAACCTCAAAGGTATGGCATTGGGCAATGCATACTGTGACCCTGTCACTCAAATGGACTATGGTAATTACTTATATCAACATGGCTTAATAGATGATAAACAAAAAAGTTTATTCATTAAAATGCAAAATGCAATTGTTAAAAATATAAATGAAGAAAATTGGGTACAGGCGAATGTACTGATGGATACATTAATGGATGGAGACTTAACAAACTTTTCATATTTTAAAAACTATACTGGTTTCCAAAATTATTACAATCTTTTAATACCAACAGACACGACAGATATGGATATGTATATAAATTTATTGAATAATGACCAAATACGAAGAAGTGTTCATGTTGAAGGACTGCCTTTTCATTCTGGGAAAGAAGTAGAAATACATTTAGCGTATGATATATTAAAGTCAGTCGCTAGTTATGTTGCAGAATTATTATCACATTATCGTCTTCTATTTTACAATGGGCAATTAGATATAATTGTAGCATATCCTTTAACTGAAAACTTTTTGCGGAACTTAAACTTTTCATCTACTAATGAATATAAAAAGGCAAGTAGAAAAATATGGAGAGTACAAAATGACTTAGCTGGTTATGTCAAAAAAGCAGGCAACCTTACAGAAGTGATGGTCAGGAATGCAGGTCATATGGTTCCTCATGATCAGCCCAAATGGGCATATGATCTTATAACAAAGTTTATAAGCAATAAATTGTAAAAGTTGCTTATATTTCATTTTGTTATATTCGGCTTCATTCAATGTAGAATTTAAACTCTTACTCATTTTCTTTTAAAATAGATATAGTAGAAATATAGAATAAAAATAGTAGTCCAGTGGTAAAGCATTCACTTAAGAGTGAAACTGGTTCAAATCCTGAGCCTCGCACTTCTGATATTTTCATGTGCAAATCATTTCACATGATTACCACTTGTCTTAGGTGAAGAAAAACATTGTGAGGAAACCTGCATGTCTGAGAGAACTTATCAAACTTTCAAAAGACATGTGAAGTCCTCCAACTTGGGTTTTGGCTAGTGTTGTGGCCAGAGCCCCTTTCGCATTGAAGGGAGGCCCGTGCCCAGCAGTGGGACTTTAAAAAGTGCTGAATACATACATACAAATATAATCAAAATAATCATATAGAATCTCAGAGAAACTCAGTATATTTACAAACTAGGATATTATATTAGAAACGAATTGATTTTCTACAATCTTAGGGTATTTGGTCCTCTCTATTCCTTAAACTTGAATAAATGTAATGGCTATGATTTTTAATAATGAATTATCACGTACATAATTGTTACATTTCATTTATTTTATTATTTCATTTGTTTTAAATAAACATTTTTATATATACACAATTATTATTTTGGCCCAATCTCCTTTACCATAAAAGCGTTTAAGACTCATGGTGTGTTAAATACATGCACTTAATTTTTTTTAAATATAACTATTTGTTTCTTATTGCTTTTTATTATCTTTGATTTTATTATTGATTTCTTTTTTTTTACATTAACACACAGCGCCATCTAGTTGATACACTACATATATATAACTTTTAAATACATACATATTATAAATATAAACAGCCATGACTGGAGTACAAACATTCGTGCTCATCACACAAATGAATGCCCCCAGCGGGACTCGAACCCGCGACCGCTGGCAAATCAAGTAGGGTCACTACTACTGAGCCAAACGTGTCGTCTTTAAGAGGCCAATATTACATCCAAATGTGCTGATGAATTTAGCAGAAGTACAATTTCTTAAGTTTATTGACAAAATAATGTCCTGAGTCCTGACAGATTTCAGCCACGGCGGCCAATCTCTCTGAGACTAGCCGCGCAGGAGATATCTACGTTTACATTTAATAAGACTAGGTCGAATGTAATATGGTGTACATAGAAAAAATATGCTAAAACCGAGTCAAGGGCATGTGAGAAGAGAAATAAAACAATTCAGATTTTTTTTTTAATTTTTTTGTTCCTCTTGTCTGTTTGTCTGGTTGTACGGGCTAATCTCCGAAACTGTTTGACCGATTTAAATGAAATTTTGCATGGTGGTGGTACCTTATATCCCCTGTCAACATTTTAGATACTTTTCATCCCGGAACATTAAAGAGTTCCCGTGGGATAGTTAAAAAACTATAACAACTTATACAGCTTAGTACACAAAAACTACTGATTGGATTTTAATGAAACCTTACAATAATATAGTTTATACATCAGAATAGCAAATAGGGTACTTTTTATCCCAGAAAAATGTATGGTTCCCGTGGGATAGATTTATTTTTGTTTGTCTAGAGGCGAACCTGAGCGAAGCGAGGGTAAGCCGCTTGTCTATATCTATACTAATATAATAATGAGGTAGTTTTTGAATTGTGAGTTGTGACGTTGCAGGGGGTAATATCTGGATATACTGAACCGATTTAGATGAAATTTGGTAAGAAGATAGTTTGAGACCCTGGGAAGGACATAGTATACTTTTTGTAGCGTCTTAAGTGTGTTTGTACAGTGTACTGTTTGAAGTGTACTAAATACTAATCCATACTAATATAATTATAAATGTGAAAGTATCTGTTACGTTTTCTACACATCTAAACCGGTGAAGCAATTTTGATGAACTTTTATATGATTTATATTTTTTGTCGCAAAAATTAAACTTAAAGAGAGTTTATAGAGGTTGATAGTTTGTATTGGGAACAAATCATTTCTCAAGTACAAAAATTCATCATTTCATATAATTTTCGTTATAAATAAAGAATACTTCGGCGTTTATAATCAACGTAAAATAGTAGATGAGTTCAAGTTTTTTTTAATCTTTTCTACACCTATATCTATTCACATTGTAAAACATACACAGGGACGAATAAATCGCTAATCTATACATATAATAAAATTGTAACTGAGCCGAATCTGTACATTAAATATTTTTTGGAAAATCTTATTGAAATAGACATTATTATCGATAGAGTCCGAATCTAGTTTTCAAATTTTTGTGTCTGTCTGTTACCGCATCACGAGAAAACCACTGGACAGATTTTGATGAAACTTGGTATGGTGATAGCTGGTTATCCGGGTCAATATATAGGATACTTTTTACCGCAATAAAATATCTCATTTCTGAGAAAAAGTAAAAAACTGCAATGTAAGAATATACTAATATGTAAAACCTAAGAATTTGGTTTTTGGTCATCTGAACGCGGGCGGAGCCGCGGTCAATGCTAGTCTTCCATATATCCTGCTATTCCCTTTGAAGGATTTTTTTTGAAGCTACTATTTAGTTTGTTCTAAAGTCAGATTAATATTTGTATCAAAAATTATAACAATAAGACACGAGAAATACAAAAATTAGGTACTCATTTATTTCATTTTCATCATTTTTTCATTTCTAAACAATTTAATAAATAAACTTAGAAGTCATTCAATTAATAATTATATTAAGACTATTTTATATTTTAAATGAATAAAACTTAGGTCTAATATGGACTTTGATTTCATCTCATGCACACTTAACCAATTTAGTACAAAAAGGTATTCATTTGAAACTGTATAATAGTTTTTTAGATTTACACGAATATTTGACATTTTAAATAAAATCACCTTTTCGGATAATTTCGCGGATTTATTTTGATTTTTGGTTCCCGACGTTTCTAATGCTTTACAGCAATCATGGTCACGGGAGAGACTAAGGTTTTAGAAGGCTTAAAGGTCCCAGAAAATTACAAAATGATTTCCAAAAAAAAAAACAAAAATATCACCAAAGTACCTTTTCAATATTTGTTGATTTTAATTCTAAACATATTTTTTTAATAAGTATTATAATTAAATATGGCAATTTTATTTATTTTATATTAGCTGTTATCAAAATAAACCCACAAAAAAAATTCGTTATGATAGTTTTATTTAAAATGTAATTTTTAATAATTTCAAAAAGAATTTATGAAATCAAAACTAACATTAATATGTACATTTCTATGAATATATTATAATTGTGTTTTATATATTTGTCTGAGGACCGAATTTAGGTTAGGTTTTATTAACTTGGCTTTTCATTTCTCTAGATCTTTTAGCGTTTTTTGAATAACCGACCAAGTATCATATAACACGTGCAAAGAACAATGCTGTAACTCACTAATCAGTATTAAGATAATTTGAATATAATAATAATTTCTATTGTAAAGTTCTATACACACCACATTTTATTACCGAGCTGCCAACGCATGTACCATGAATGTAGGCTGTCTGCACATATTCTTGAATAAATCATAAAAAAATGCAGATTGCTATCTAATTCTCGTCTACAATTGTTAAAAGTCGTTGTGAGTATAATTATTAGTTACAATACAAATTCCCCGCTCAGAAAATCTGGATGTTCCTGGAGTCAACGGGACTAAGCGGAGCACTTTGAACTCATTCTTAAGAGAGCTACAATGGACAAAAACTGGTCGACGTAGCTAGGGCCGACCTCGGCACCACACCCAACATAATAATAATAATACAATACAAATACATAAATGCTTCGTTACATACAGTATTACAATTTAAATATTTTTCTTTTTTCTTCTTTCATTTCTTTCTCATACTCTTTTCTTTGAATTTTAAACTTGATTTTAAAATATTAATGTGGATAGTTTTATTTAAAATGCCAAATATTCGCATAAATCTAAGAGAATATTAGTGTTACAATATTGTTCCTTGCAAGTCTGTATAAAATGATAGCAGTCACTCAATTTAACTAACATTGGCATTGATATTATAATTTCACAACACATCTTCCATTATTAATTATTATTATATTAATTAAAAATCAAATTTTTAAATCATTCAATATTTGTGTAAAAATTTAAAAATCTTGTAAATTGTCATACTTCGAATCAATAATTAATTAAGTGAAAATATAAAGTGGGGTTACATTTTTTGCTTATATAGTAAAAATTTGGTTTTTATTACAAATATTGTTTATGCGAGTAAAGCTGTCAATGCGTCTAAGAACTGGGCTCTCTGAGATATCGGTACTATGATGATAGAGGAGTCCACGAAGTCCAGTGACACTGATATTCCGCTTTTAGTGGCTGCTTGTTCGAATGCTGCTCCGAATAAACTAAAAAAAATATTTAATTTAATTTTGAAGTAAAACTTCTTTAGGCGTGATTGTGGGGTAAGTCAATAATATATTCGAAAAATGAATGTCGCGGAAGTGAGAGTCAAATTTATTGATAAAGAATAATGAATAATTAAAAAAATAATATTATAATTATATTTTATAACAATTATTATTTATAAAAATGAGTATTTATTACTAATAACTTTATAAAAATTATTATACATATTTATATTTTGATTTGTTATTAATTTAAATTAATTGCTGTATCTGCCACAGCCAAAAAAAAAAGTATTAGTCTTACTTCAAACGCGCGTAAAAGTTACACGCACTCATTTTTAGTATTGGTTTTGATTAATTAAAATTTAATTTGTTGTATGTATTCAGCCCTTTTTAACGTCCCACTGCTGGACACGAGGGGGATCAGGCTATAGTCCACCACACTGTGAAGGGGAAGATAGTAGTAGAAAAAGACGGTTAGAGAGAGAAATACAGGAGTGGAGGGGTAGAGAGAAAGAGAGGGACATAGTGAGAGGAAGAGTGATAGAGAGAGAGGAAGTCTTCTGCGTATTGTAGTAGTGGTCGTACTTGCGCGGGTCCTGGTGGTGGTGCGGCGGCAGGCCCAGCAGCAGCGCCCGAGCCGCGCACAGCAGCGGCCGCGCCGGCGCCGCGCGCGCCACCCAGCGCGCCGCCGCGCCCAGCCACAGCGGGCCCGCCACCGCCGCCGCCTCAGGCACGCCCTGAGATATATATACTGATTATATGAGAAAACACAAGACTAATAAAGCAAAAAAAAAAATACAAGATCTATGATGTCCTCCGAAGAGTTCTCGGCTACGGCGACCAATCTCACTCAGACTAGATTTTGAAGACAAAGTAAACCTATCAAAGCATAATATACAACTTAAACTACTACGAGTTACTTAACTACTTAGCTACTTATACCTCGCTTCCCTAGATACGACTTAACTTATATGTTATATAGTCTATCTATTCCATACTAACTGGCTATATATATATATATATATATATATATATATATATATATATATACATATATATATATATATATATATATATATATATATATATATATATATATATATATATAATATTATATATAGCCGGTAGCCCTCCTCAATAAACGGGATATCTAATGCAAAAAGAATTTTTCAAATCCGATTATTAGCTTTTGAGATTAGCGCGTTCAAACAAACTATGCCGCTTTATAATATTAGTATAGATTTGATGAAGTTATAATATGTAAAAGATACACTAAATAAATAATAAGCATTTTAAAAAGTATATACTAAAAACCAATAACATTTACTCACCTCCTGCACAATAAAATAATTGAATGGTCCAGCCAGCATCAGTCCCCGGGACGATAAGATATTGTGAACTAGTCTGGCCACCGCCTGCAGGGTCTGCTTCGCTGCTGCTATGCCTTGCTTCAGGGCTTCATTCTCTCCGGATACATCGAGGCATGCGAGAGCTAGCTGAAATCCTTCTGCTCGGGGTATTGTGTCCTGAAATATATTTAAATTAAATACACAATATCTACTTAATAGTATATTATACTTAAGATAGTGGTAGCCCAGTAGTCACACACTCGTTTGGGAATTAAATGAAGCGGGTTCAAATCCCGGATCTCGCACCTTTGATATTTTCATGTGCGAATCATTTCTAACATGATTGCCACTTGCTTTAAGGTGAAGGAAAACATCGTGAGGAAACCTGCACGTTTGAAAAAACCTAGCAAGTTTTCGAAAGACATGCAAAGTCTGCTATCACTTGGCCAGGGTGGTGGACTATCGCCTGATCCTACTCGTATTGGGAGGCCCGTGCCCAGCAGTGGGATGTTAAAAAAGGCTGAATACTTATACTTAAATTAAGATACACACACACACACACACACACATATATATATATATATATATATATATATATATATATATATATATATATATATATATATATGTATGTATGTATATATATTCATTCAATTAATTAAAACAAGTTTATTTTTACTATCCCTTTAACTATATGAAAATAAAGAACCTCAGGATATCAGCAACTGTTTTATCTGTCTAGTTGGCATTAATTATTGTTATATTTTCTACAATTTCCACCGATAATCAAACTTACGACCTCACTATATTCTGCCCACATAGCTTCATTAGTATGTACTGTTTAAAGTATGACTTAACTACATAATCGAAGAAAGACCATGATAATATACCAATGATAATCTTTTAATGTATTTTGAAATATTTCTTTAATTTCGACTCTACTTACATGTTCAATAAGGGCCATGATAGCATAAACTACATCTAAAGCAGCGACTACAGGTGCATGAGGCCGTTGCAACAGGAACGTGGCTCGAGTGGGAGTGGGCAGCTTGTGCTTAGCTGCCGCTGTCTCCAGGGATGTGAGGAGTGACCTCCGGAGGTCCACGTCCATTGATCTGTACGCTTGCCTCGCTTGTTGGAGTGGGAAGCTGGAAATGATAATGCTTTTGTTTAATATATATTAGTTATAAGATTCTATTTAAATGCAAGTTGTGGTTAAGTGTTCTTCTTTGTTATTAATACTGAATATGTTAGGACAAATATGTTGGAACATTAACACAGCACCATCTAGTTCCATGGTACACTATGAGGCCTGTGTAATGGATACCAGATAATTTATACACTACACATATATAACTTTAAATACAATATATAATAAATATAAACCAATTGTGTTTAGGTTATTATTCTAGTTGAAATAAATATACAACAATGATATTTTCATCAATCATCAATTATCATTTTTTTTTTAAATTGAACCTTAAATGCAATGCTTAAAGTTTTCAAAAAAAAACTAAAAGCGGGCATAAATTTTCAAATGAGCGCTCATTTGGTGAGGACATTTTTGTCGCTGATTGTGTATCTAGTACTTTTTTGATCGATGGCTATAGTGTACTAACCCCATGTCGGCCAGCAGCTGGCGCAGCCTGGCGGCGCCGGAGCGCGCGTGCAGGCGCAGCGCGGGCGCCAGCGCGCTGTGCGCCAGCGCAGCCTCCAGCGACCACCAGCGGTACAGCGGCAGCCACGCGTCCTTCTCCACCACCACGCGGGCGCCCTGGAATTACACGTACTTATTTAGTTATTTGCTAATTATTTATGTACCTACGTTAATTTGCCTCTCTAGGGAATGTCCAATCCAGCTACCTCCCTTATGTGACCCCAGACACTGGAAGTGAACGATGGACGGTGTCAGTGTCAGATTCAACCTTAGCACCGCCCCCTGGGCATAGTAAAAAATGCCGCCCGCCCTATTATCGAAATTTTGCATAAAATGGGTAAAGTATCGATAATTTTTTTTTCCTTATTAATTTATTGGAAAATGCAAAAAAATAATTTATAAATGAAATCAATTTTTCGAAAAATGTACCTACTAGTTAGTCTTTTTTTATTTTTTGGAAAATAAAAGAAGCATTTTCGGTGAACGGAAGAATTTTTTTTTTCCCGCCCTCCGACTTTTACCACCCCTAAAAATTTGCCGAACTGGGCACTAGCTCCGTTGTAAATACAGCGCTGGACGGTGTATCATGTGGGTTCCTGCAGGCACTATTCTGATACTGGCTTTTTTAGTTGGTGAGACCCACAATTTTTCCCAACATTACAAAAAAAAGCGTCAAGTCATTAATATATTATAAAAAAATAGATACTAACGAACATAGAATTATCTTTTCTGAAGCTAAAATATTATCAGACTAATATTACAACTGTGTATGTGCTAACTTACCCTGGCTTCATTGTGTAAAAGAGAAAGTCAGGATGAGCATTGATCAAAAAAGTACTGAATTTGAAAATTTGAGTGCGGCTTAAATTGTTTTGTTTTGTAAAAACAACTTTAAGCATTGCATGTAAAGTTCAATTTACATTGTTGTATATTTATTACAATTAGAATAACCACCTAAACACATTTGGTGACAGTTTTAAGAGAACTTTTGCATGGGATTGTGTATCTAGTACTTTTGTGATCGGTGAGGGTAAGTGAGTATGGTCAACTCACGGTGTATACGTCGTCGCCATGCAGCTGCGCGGCCACGTAGCGGTGCAGCGGCTCGGCGTCGAGCAGCGCGCGCGCCGGCGAGCGCAGCTGCAGCGCCGCGTGCGCCGCGCCCGCCGCCGCCGCCGCCCACAGCGCGCGCACGGTGCAGCGCGAGCAGCGCGCCGCCAGCTCTAATGCCGTGCACGCGCTCTGGAATACATTTGGTTTTTTGAGGTCATGCTTCTTTTGGCACATTTGAAAAAAAATATAAGAGTAAAATTTTTACGATTGACGACAGCCAAAAAGCTACATGATGAAGTTAGCTGAAAGCGAGATAATATTTTTTTTTTTTATAATTTCAACAGCTATTGTGTGAATGACAATCTAAATTCAGCCTTAACCTAACAATGGTATATTAAAAAAATGAAGAAGGTATAGTTTAAAATTACTTGATCACTCAGTATTAAAAGGCACCATCACACCCAAATAATTGCCGTAATGTATAATAAAAATGCACTCTGTTTAAATTAAATATAATAGTGAGAATTATTTGTAAATAATACTCAATTTTAATTGTTATTAATTTTGTATTAAAAATATAACATATAAAACTTACTGGTTTTCCATAATAGGAGAACTGAGTATAATTAAACATTAGTGTGTGTCGTTTTTCCTCCCATGCTTTTCTTTCTCGTCTCTTTTCCACAATTGTTTCAATATCTTCCCTGCCTACCGTCTCCTCTTCCTAGAATTTATTAAAAACAAAAATTCAATCCAATTCAATTTTCTTGTTAATGGCATCTAAGCGTACCAGTTGAGTGCAGATTACTTCCCTAATGTCATGAAGAATGCCGAAGACACAAGAAGATTGGTCTATTTACAAAAATTTATACATTTTTGTACCTCACATTTAATAGATTGCTGTGTCCAAAAATGACTTACTGTAATATAAATTATTATTATGTTAACGAAACTAATATTAGTACGAAAAAATCAATATGAGGTAAAATTTCTAACAGCCCCTAAAACGTCTTTTCTTAATAAAACCATTACACTGACTGAGAGATAACAAGTGTTTTTAATCTACTGGATCTACAAGAATGAAACTTTTACAGACAAGAATTCCTTATATGAAAAAGCAAGGTAGTGGCAATGTATTGTTTTTTTTTTAATTAACCTCTAAAGAGGTTCAAAATCAGGTAAGGTATACTGGAAGTTTATCATTTTTTAATAAGTTTTTAGAACTAATAGAAAATCCCATCACATGCACAACTTATTATGATAGATATTTCTAGAATTACTTAAACTAGCATATAAGTTATCCCAAAAGCAGAATACTTACCTCTTCCTCATCATCCCGGAATATATCATCAAAATTTGGAATGTTTTCCTCTTCGTCTTTATAAATAAGTCTTACCTGAAAATAAAAGATCAGCCTTTTTCATTTGAAAATTACTATTTAAATTAATATTACAAAATAAAATATACCAACCTGACCATCGCTATATACATTACATATGTCAGTAGGCTTGTGAGAGTCCAGAACAAAGAATATTACATCTTCTTCTGGTTGAAGGATATCTACTAAGTCTATGGTCCCGCCACAATTAATTAGTACAACATATTTAATTTCTTCATTGTTTTCATCATATGCAGTTTTCAACTCTGATATACCCCCAACTGGGACCAAAGTGTACAAAATATTATCACATTTAAACAAGTCTTGAAGTATTTTACACGCACAAATCGCATCCACATCGTAATGAACTAGTAATAGTACCCTCTGGAAGAAAGTTCATCATAAAAACAATAACCCATGTGAAATTTTTATATAATAAACAAAAACGATACATACGTTGCCTAGAAGAACATTATAAAAATCATTTCTAATATCTTCTATAAACATTTTACGAGCTCCTCAAGTTTGAACAAAAGAAGATTTTATGAAATCATGCTTTTGTTATAAGTAACAGAAAAACACCTGCTCAAAACACTACTAGAAAAATTGTCAAACTTCTCCTTTCAAAGTTTAAACTGTCACTTTTTGTTCTCTTATTCCCGCCAAAATTTAGATGCGTTCATTTTTACGACTTTTTTCACACATTAGCCTGCACGTAAAGTAAAAATATAATCATAATTTACTAACAATATATAACAATACGGGTATTAAAAATACTCTAAAAATAAATATCATACAATGTACATATTCTAATGTTAAGTTTAATGTTAAGTAGTTAGTTTTCAAAAAAAAAGGTCAATGTCCTTTCGCACTCCACGTACTTTTAAAAGATTTGTACATTAAATATATTTTTTAAAACAAATACAACTGTTACGTCAGAAAAAGTAAAACTCCCAAAATAATAGTTGTAATTATTTGTCTGTTTGTAATCTGTATATAAATTATTACATTGCAATATGCGCATTTCACGCAAAAAGTACTTACTGAACCGATTTTAACTAAATACCTGTATAGTTTTTTTTTCTTTTTAAAAATGTATAGTACTCGGATTAATATTTAGAATATTTTATAGTACAGGAAAATCTTTAATTTCCATGGGAAAATACATACGTTATACTTGTTTTGTCGAATCGTCCTTAAAAATTTAACTAACCCTAAAGATCCATCAAAAGAAAATTGTAGGTCTTAAAAAGGCCTACAGTTAGTAGCTATAATAATATGTCTATCTCAGACACGCAATAACAATAATATTTTTATCTATTTAAAACGTATCTACCCGAACGAAGAACAATTAATTAATAAATAAAATTATCTACATCTAAACATTTAAATGTGAAATTACATAAAATTGAAGTGTTTGTAATATCAAAATAACAGATTTTTACTAAATGCATTAGAAAATTATATAGATTATATTCTAAGATATATACGGTACTTATTAAAACACATTTTTTAACATTTTTGTCAGTCCGTCGTTTGTTCCGGCTAATCTCCGAAACGACTGGACAGATTTTGACGGAACTTTCACTGGCAGAGAGCTGATGTAAGGAGTAACTTAGGCTAATAATTAGGATTCGGCTAAAAAACGTACATAGAGACGCACCCGAGCGAAGCAAGGACAAGTAACAAATAATAACAAGTAAATTATGTTTAGTTTAGTAGTTTATTTACAAAACGAAATTTTTAGTACATTTAATCTTATTAAATACATATTATATTAGTTATCTAGACTTTCAAGTACCTTGCTGTTCATCAATACAATTTTTTCTCTTTTTAAAGCATTCAACATGATGATGTGCTATTTTATATGAAATTGTGCCCGGCCTTAGTAAGTTACTAGAGACCGCTCTGAAATAGGATTTCAAAAGAGTTTCTTCCGTTTCTTCTGGATACAAATATTCATTTAATGTGTAACATAAATCACTTTCTGGACAATCTAAGGCTCTTAGACAGCCTGCATATTCCGACCATAGCAATTTACGCCATTTAACATTGTGTCTCTGAGCGAGAGGAACTAAAACACATGCAGCGAACGTGTGATCTCCATAACTGACCGATTGGAACTGTTCCAAAAACTGTGTGTAAAAGTCTTGAAAGTTGTGTAATCCAGTAAGTTTCTTATCAAAGTTAAATCTATCATGTTTCCTGAAAAGAACCTGTGTGCATTTTCTTAATAGAATTTTTATTTTATCATCCAAGAACAATGAATTATCACAAAGAAATACACACATAAGTCTACAAAACCTATCGGTGTGATTGATATCATTTAAAAGATCTGGAAAACATATTTCATTAAACAAAATCCACTCTAGGCTACATCTTATTATTAGTTCTTTTTCGGTCGCTAGTTGCTGTGCTGCTCGATTTGCATTTTCACCAACAACTGTAGGAGTAGGTTTTACTTCTTGGCTTCTGCTATATAGAGACAATATTGGTAAATATATCCAGTCTCTCGGTAATACTGGTTCTTGCCACTGCTTCAGACCTACATTACCAGTAATATCAAGTGAATTTAAATTAGTAACCTTGCTATAACATGCCCTTATATCTTCCACATTAGTCAGAGCATTACTAAAACTGTCTGCTTCTGATAAAGACACAATGTTTAAAAGTCGCTCAGCTGTAAACCACTCCCTATTAAATATAATATTTTTGAACAAATATTCCAGTTCATATTTCTTGTCCACTCTTAATATATAACAAAGTTTACTGGCAACAGCATAAATAAGATCTTTTATAGATTCTGAAATGTTACTCTGAATGGCTAGTCGAACAATGCTGAAAACTAATTCTACTTCCATTCTTGTAAACCAATTGTTAGTCAGACTCGGTGGTTTCTTTGATAAATCTGTTATATAGTTTATAATCTGATTAACATATAACTTTCCTATTTCTTTTTCATTAACAACATTCAACAGTTTAAATAAGGATACTAAAAATGGAATAGGTGAAACTATGTTTAGCATTGGAAGTACTTTATGTGGTGAATCTATTACAGATGTTTTAAGAGTTACAAGATTTTTGGTGGAATATAAATCTTTATCATCTATAGCAGAAAGAAGATTTGAACTTGGGGATAGGTTGTTTAAAAGATGCTTGAATCCATTGGACATTGCTAACATTTTCAAAGTATCGTTTAAAAATTTAAGTGAAACCTTTTCATTAAGCAAAATTGTCTTACAACAGTCAACAGCGGAACAGAGAAGTCTCAAATGTCCACAAGTGTAATTATCAAAATGGGCTGTTTGCATCAACCATTTTTGTACTCCTTCTTTTAATAATGGATATATCTGCTTTTTATAGTTCTCTAAGTTAAGCATATTGCAGTTCAAAAGCTTAGTAATATACTGTAACACTACTGCAGCATGAGTGGCTGATATGACAGAGGTACTAATAAACAAATCAGTCCCCTGAACATGTTTGTATAATGTAGTGATCACGAGTGGAAATAGAGACAATGCATTTTCAGTCCCAAGACCATAATTGAGTAAATTTGATAAAATACAGAATGCTTCTATTTGTAGCCTCAAGCCATATGTACCATCTACTCCAGAACTTATGTATTCCGATATAGGTCTCAAAATGTCATACTTTGTCAGTAATATTTCATCAATCTCTTTGGATTGTAGTGATAGAATTCTTAAGAGTTTGAGGGCGGCCAGAATTGGTTTTCCACTATAAACTATGTTAGGATCAAATGTAAAATTAATACTTGTTGTCGGAATAAAATTTTTCATTATAGTATTCATTAAATGATCGGTATCAACAATGCTTCTTGCAGTTTCAGTGGAATCCCTAGACAGTCTTGTTAGTATCTGAAGTGCATACTGAACACAGTTAAAACTCGGTTTTACAGTTTCCAAAATATAAAACAGGCGTTGCAAAATATCTGTTCTTAGAATGGCTGCAATTAGATCTATTTCTGCGAGATGAAAATCTTTTAGTTCAGATTCTTTGGATTCTAGATCCTCAATTTCTGACTTGTCATTTTCTAAACATGGCTGAAAGGTGCCTTCTTCAAATCCTAACATAGCATCAAGGCATGCTTCATCTATTCTATTCAATAATAAATTTCTCATAGCTTTCAATGCTGGTTCTAGTAATATAACCTTATTTTCATCCATTGCAATTCTGATAACAAAAAAGATTTTACTCAATGGTAGTTCTATAATATCTTTATATATCCCTGTACTATTATACTCAAGAAGTCCTGCTAATGTATTTAGAGCCATCACCCTTTGCTGTGTTACACTTGATCTAGTTAGTTCAAATAGTTCAGTTACTGAATATCCAGGTCTATGAGGTTCCTCACCATGGTGGAACAAGGTTTTAGCTTTTTCAGTATATTCTATGGTATATGGGAGAAGATAACCTTTGAAATCAAACCTTGCCTCATAAGGTTCATCAGATTTAATTTTTCTACTTTCTTCAATGCCTTTCATCCATTCCAATTTATCTTTTTCTAAGTTTTCAAAATGAAGCCATGTATTTAGTTGTGGATGTGATAAAATATCATTTTCCCAGAGTGAATCACTTTCAAATTTATTAACACTTTTATCAATTTCAGTTTCAAACTTTGGATTAATGATATCCATTTTAGCTTTAACACTATTTGATTCCAACACGCTGTTTTTGCTAACTTTGCTACGATTATGCCTTAAAAAGTTTATAACTTTGGAGTCCAAGGTAGAAAGTAATTTCTGTTGTTCTTGAAGGATTTCATCTTCACTCATTTCACTCAAAACTTTAATATTTTCATTATGTATAGCATTTGCTTCCTGGCTTGAAACAATATAGCTTTGTTGTGGAAAATTTAAATCTTTTACTTCATTCATCGTTAATTTTGAACTTGATGGTTGATCAATATCCATCTCTACATCTTTCTCTTTTTTCAACATTTCTAAGTTTTGGGCATGAATGCTTTTAGAGGCCGGTTTTACATTCGGATCTCGCTTAGTTACCTCTGGAAAACCTTTAGATGGTAATTTGAAATCCATTAATGCACTTACATTGAATAATGATACATTTTTTTCAACAATATTGCCAAGAATTGAAGGTATAACTTTTGGATAGTAAACTTTATCGTCATCAGGTTCTGCCGATTTTTCGTCAGTTTCTTCAACATTCTTTTCTAAAATATCACCCATAAGAGACCCTGTGCTAGTTTCTGTACGAGCTCGTTTTTCAATATTGGCTAGACCTTTAGATTGAGCATATTTCGAAGGTTTTCTTGTACTTAATGAAGGAAAAGAATTTGCTCTTTTAGTAGTTTGATGTTCTGTTTTTCGTAAATTAACAACTTGTGCTGCCGGTTTAAAACTTTTGTCTTTGAGAAACTCTTCTTGCATGCGGAGTATATCATCTTCGCTTTCTCCGGGCTTAGGTCTACGGATCATTTTGTTACCTTAGAATAATGTTCAAAAAAAAATACAAGTTACATTATAAAATTCAATTCAATTCTTCTGTTTAGTGGCTTCTAGGTACAAAAAATACATTAGTATTTAGTCGCAATTCGCAGAGCTACTGAGTAGTGACTACTGTCACAGTGACAGACCAGCAGGGCTGCCAGTACACAGTAGGGCAGGGTTGGATCCACACTTTTAAATCGCCTCTTTCAACGCGTTTCTTCTTTGGCGTCGAAAACACCGCACTTTTGTTCGCCCTCACTTTCACTCATGTTTACAAATTGCGATTATAAAATAGTTTATTCTCAAAATTGTCAAAGCGTAAGAAACAATAATGTACACACTCACTTGTACTTAGTCAAAATATTGCTATGAACATGATATCGTCTCTCTCGCATTTACAGTAGGGTCAACTTATTTTTTTAAGACTTATCATTCAAAAGCTGACAAATGTCTGGCGACAGCTTAAAATTATCTGAGGTATTAAGGTATCAAAGATAAACAAGATATAGAAGAAAGATCAAAACATAAATTCTTTACTGTACTCTATATGAATATAGCAACTTTACATTGCTTAAACGTAATAATGAACATCCCAAAATTATATAATTATAGACCTTCCAAAGGCCGTAAATGTGCAATTTTGTTTTATACATATTAAATATACAACGAAACGCTCTATCACGGTAATACGCATTACATTACCGTGGCTCTATCTTCGTATCCACTAGTTCTTCTATGAATAAGATTCAAAACAACCAAAGAAAAATATTTTTAAGCATTCTATAGCATTATTATAAAAAATAGCTTGAGTATTTTTTCCTCCACCTACATTAGTTCTGCTTCTTTTTTTAAATTATTTTCATAGATTAATAATAAAGATAAAATAATTTTATAAAATTAACAAATGCTATTAATCTGTTCTAATTACTGATGTCACATTCACCTGTTACTGACTACCAGTGATGCCAACTTGGGGGTTTTCCCCCTAAATTTAGGGGAAATAATTTAAAACAGGTTTTTTCGGGGAGAATTTCATCTAGGGAATTTTTTAGGGGGAAAGTAAATAGTCTTTTTATGACTCAGAATTTTTATCATCAAACTCATGTCAAATCAAGACCTATGCAAGTCTTTGTTCTCCGCGGTCTCCAACTTACTTAATGGCCTAGACAGTAGCATCCCAAGAAAATAAGAAACATAATTTTTTGTTCTTTCTTTTAAAAATATAAAAAAAGGCTTGAGCTGAGAGCTCACTCTACTAAAACCCCTCACAAGATAACAAAGAACTATCAATTCCCTTACACTAAAATCTATCTGGAAGAAATATAATTCTGAAAAAAATTAAATGTCGCCATCTATATTTCGATTGTTGAACTCAATAAGTGAATAGTGTCTGTTTCATAATGGCGGAATAAAAAGAAACAAACAGGTGTTTTTTTAAAAAATTCATGATACGTATGATGTTCACAACTATTTAATTTATTTTTTAAATATTTTTATTATTCTAATTCTGTACCTATTTACTTTTAATTTTCTGATTTAACATGAAAAATTATGTAGGTAAGTTAATTTATCGAATTTTAAACAAATAAAAATATTTGACTAATTTTTTTTATTTAGTTAATTCTATTAAGCAAAATAATATTATAAAATGAAACTGTCGATTCAAAATTTTTTCACGTTCGAGTTTAGGGTATTTTGGTTTGAATTTAGGGGATTTTAAAATAGACTTGGGGGAAAAAATTTCGACGAGTTGGCATCACTGCTGACTACTGTCAAGTGTCATTTGATAAATCAAAAACACGTGTTTTTGTTGTGGTACATACTTGAACTTCAATCATTTAAAAATGCCTAAAATAAGAAATATTGATAAATTAAAGCACCCCAACAGCAGGAAAACCATTTCACTTGCAAAAAAGATGATTAAAAATGAAAAGAAAAATAGCAATAAACTCGGAACGCACATAAAGCAAAATTTAATTGGAGAAAAGATTTTATGGTTCAAAGAAAGACTACCGGAAGGTTGTGTAATATTGACTAAAGAACAAACATTAAATTTGATTGAAACATATCTTGCTCGATTTGATGAAGAGTTGGAACAAATTGCATTAAAAAATTCAATAGGACAAAGAAAAAGCCGTCAACATGCAAGTAGAGAAGATGTTATTAACATTACGAAGAAGAGGGAACTAGAAGAGTTTGAAAGTTGTGGACTCGAAATGCCGGACCTAATGGACGCTCAGCAAATGGAAGTTTTAAAAAATTGGAATGGTGAACTTCGATTTTTACAACATTTTAAATTAAAAAGGGTGGCTAGAAAACATTTGACATAGAAACTTGTTTTTATTTACTCTAATGTAGTTCCTTATTTAATATATTTTGATAATATCCCTTCTCTTTTGGCCAGTGTTAGTGACTGCCATATGCCATGAATTGAATACAAGTAGTAATATGACAAACAGTTTAAATTATTACTATAAAACAGTACTTTAGTTGTATTCTCCGTTAGGGAAATAAAGTAATCTTTAGGTTTTACTATTTTTTTATTATTAATATTTACAATTTTATCTAATCAATACCATTAAATCCTAATGTAACTAGAGAAAAGAGTAAGGAACAAGTTCAATTATTAGACGATGAGAAACAACATGTTGATATGCTACACTAAAATCAGTCAAAAAAACAGAAATCACAAACAATTGGGGTAACTGGGTATGTATTAAAATTAAGGTACAAAAATCTTAACAATATTTTAATGACTTAGTAAAACTATTATTACCACAAAAGTTTTGACCAATGTCTTCGTTCACATCTTGTCTGTATAACTTTATTAAAATATCAAATAATTTATCTTTCGTTTATTTCATTAAAAAAGTAAAATACAGATAAAATATACAATCATAGAATGAGCAATGCAATTAAATAAAGACTTTATTGTAAAAACTCATTGGAATATATGAAAATGCTTATGCAGCTTGATCAATATATAAATAACATGATATGATACTAATTTAATTAACTACCATAGGATTATTGATGGTTATTAATAAAAAAATGGGAAGATATTTTATAACAAAATTAGAGATATTAAGATATTTCATGTAAAGAAATGCAATATTAAAATTAAATAATAAATAAGTTCTGTACATGCCAGATATAACTTTACAAATGCATAACATATAATAGTAATGTACATACAGAACATAATAACCAATCTTACCTCACATCACAAGGCTCCATGATGAGAACAGATTACAATGTTTTCCACTTTCTGGTTCCATTATACTTTCAATGTATGGTATATGACATGAATCATTAATTTCGTTTAAGTACTGCTATCCCGCTCATCAGACAATATAAAAATAAGTTTGTGGTGTCATAGCCACACTTCTGGTTACTCGGTTTTCATATTTTATGTTTAAATTTATTTCTTGAATACATAATTTTAAATACAAATTTTTAGTCAAACACAAATGACTTGAGATTATTATTGAAAAATAATGTACAAGTTTCTTTATTATACAGTGTCATCAGTCATGTATTGTGTTTGATTTCTCTGAAAATAATGAAACAATACCTAAATTTTTTACTAACTAATAGAAAGCTAAACCTGGGAAACATGGGATATTTTATCGACATTTCATATGTGCTGTCTAACCATAAACTAATAGTACTAAAGAAAATGAATCACCTACTCTATGGAGGGTAGAGGTGAGGAAGTTTCTTTTATGGGAGACAGGTTGAAAAATGTCCACCTTTATGCTGAATATAGATGGCGCTGACGTACGAATAACTACGATATGAGTTTAGCCGTTGTAGACGGAGTGAAGTGTGCATAGATAAAAAAATTAAACATTTTCATGTGTCATGATGACTAAAGTAGTTTATGAAATACCAGTACATATACAAAACATCGACTATTTACGTAGTCCAAAATAATTTTGTACATAAATATAAACATTCTTATTTACCTCTCTATGTTACTCTTAATTAAATATAAAATAAATAAATATGTCAGGACATTAACGTAATAATAAATATGTTAAGACATTAACACACAGAACCATCCAGTTCCATGGTAAGCTACGAGACTTGTGTTATGAATACCAGATAGTTGATACATTATATATATTATATAACTTTAAATACATACATATTATAAACACCCATGACTGGAGTACAAACAATCGTGCTCATCACACAAATGAATGACCCCAGCGGGACTCGAACCCGCGACCGCTGGCGCAGCAAGTAGGGTCACTACAAACTGAGCCAAACGTGTCGTCAAATTACTTTTGGCGCTTCGTTTAAAACTTATCCTACGCTAGCGAGTAGCGCTGCCATATTGGACGCCTTTTAACTTACCCTCCATAATCTGTTCTCATCATGAGAAAAAGTTAGCTAGTTACTAAAATGTCTATGGCAGATGTTTTAACTTATTTACATAGATAAGTAATAGATAACACTTGTGTTTATATTTTTATCTTGCCTTGAATTTTTTCGATAAGAACTAGAAATTAGCTGACAGATAATATATCAGGTAATTACATAACACTACTTTGTTTACTTCAGAGTTAGAAAAAAATTGTTTTTTTCATATGGGAGTGCATTAAAAAAAGCAAAGTAATCATTAAAAAAATCCCAAATAACCAAACAGGTCTGACATTACTTTATACATTATTAAAAAAATTAAATACATATATTATATTCTAATCAAATAACCTGTTATGTATTTTAATCAATAATTACTTTCATTCAGGCTTATTTCAAGAGAATAGTATAATATTTTCACAAGTGTTAAGATATACATTAAAAATTAAAACAAAACATGATTTAACTTGAAAATTAGAGATCAATGAAATATATTTCATTATATCTTAAGATACAATTACATCATAAAAAAAAACAACCAAAAAAAAAAATGATGGACAACTTTTACAAAAAAAAAAAAAAAATATGCCAGGTGCCTAAAATAATTGTTTTAGATAATCCAATATCTATAAATAACTAGGCACTTCAAGATTTTTTAAAAATATATCCCGTTTTGGGTCCTAAATTTAAATAATTAATTAAATATGAAAATTGATTTTTATATTTTTTTAAAGCTTCATCTACATTATTATGTCAACAGTAAGTCAATGAATATGGTGTTACCAAAATATTATAATTGAAACAATTTTTTTCTCAAATGGTCATTGCCATCATATTTCCCTGTAATCAATTGTTTACAAGACCACCATACAATGAGTCACGGCTGACACAATAATGTAAATTAGACGAATGCTTATAAAACATGGACAGTATTATTTAAATACTTCATATCAGAATTCATTTTAGAGCTTAAGTATATTCTGCATCAAATTTATAATTTAACTTGCTATTTTGTCAATAGTTTTTGCAGGACCAGCTATAAACCTCCAAATGGGTACAGAAAAATCATTAATACACCTTTAAAGACCCTAAAATTTTTAGGCAAATAGCAAATAGAGAGCGCGTCATTTAATTCCGTAGGATTTACTTAAACAACTTAAGGTATCTTAAGCGAATCAAGTAAACAATGGTAAATGGTAAAAGTCGTAGCCCCTTTGTCCTCTAGCGGCTAGCCAAATGTAGACCACGTGGTAGGCTCCGGGTACAAAACATATCATACCAGCAACGAAGAAAACAGCTCCCTGTAACCCATTTTCTGGTTCCGCTACTGCGAAGGCACCCATGCCTAGAAGACCTATCCCGACTAAGAGGAGTATGACAGCAGCAAACACGGTCTTCCAGTTCTCACGCACTTTAGGGTGGTTCCAGCAATAGAGAGATTGTGTCGCTTCTACGTATTCGTGGATAAGAGAGTCCGAGTCCCGCGAGGTGGTGTCCTCTGAACATTTGTATGTTTTACTGAAATAAGAGAAAAGATGTCTTATTAAAATGGTAATTCCCTATATAAGGACAAACCTTGGCTAGCCCCGGATTGTTCGAATTCGGATATATCGTAGATTTTTCTATAGTTTTCCTAGTCCTCAGTTTAGATACCCACAGGTAGACATAAATACCTCAAAGTAGTGTGCGAGTTACTTAAGCGTGGGTTAATCGATAGTTTAAATATAAACTTAAAATTACAACAAATTGAAAAATTTACAATGATATTATCATTTTAATTTACTGATAGATGTACCTATGTGAGCGAGTGTGTTTATGGAGAGTTCAAAAATAAGAAGGTAGCTACTTAGATTGTACGTTTTGTTCGTATATATACATAATTATTACACAATGCATTGGCCATTTCTTTATAACAATTTTCATAATTCTTTTTACTAGTGTTGCCCAGTAATTTAAATTCAACCATAATATTTTTTTATTGATAACACTAAAAGTTTATCAATAGCTCGACAAAAAAAAAATCGGTTGATAAACAGATGGAAAAAAGGTACTGAACTGTTTTGTCTTTGCCTATTTATACATATGTACAGCAGAACCCGCGGCATCGCTCGCGCTAAAACTACAGAAAAACTCTAAGTAGGTATTATACAAACTTTCATCCCCTATAATTTTACCCCTTTACGGGATGAATTTCGAAAAATGTTATGACACGCATTTATTTAATTGCATTGAAGAGCATTAATACCAAGTTTCAAGTAATTGTGATCATAAATAATTTTCGGGTTGTATTATAACTTGTTTCCCCGTGGGAATGAAATTATTTCCCGCGGTAAAAAGTAGCCTTTGTCACTCTCCAGCCCTCCAACTATCTCCACACAAAAAATCACGTCAATCAGTCACTCCGTTTCGACGTGAAAGAACGACAAACAAACAAACAAACAAACACATTTTCACATTTATAATATTAGTAGATATGGATAGATAATAAATAGGTATCTCAGGGGCCACTTATATAAATTTGATCCTTAAAGTGGGATCATTACTTTCAAGAGATTTCGAAGTGATCGATGAAATTACTGATTAGTCTACATAATTAGGATTTAAGGTAGCAGATATCCAGGTTTAAAGCACAGAGCAGCTTTCATCGTCGTATCCGTACGAGTGGAGCCTTAAACAAAAATGTGTGTAGTACTATCTAAACATATAATAAAATTGTAACAAAGTCAAATCTGTACATTAAATATTTTTTGGAAAATCTAATTGAAATACTTTATTATCGATATAGAGTACGAATCTATAGTTTTTAGAATTTTTGTCTGTCTGGCTGTCTGTCTGTCTGTTACCGCATCACGAGAAAACCACTGGACAGATTTTGATGAAATTTGGTATGATGATAGCTGGTTATCCGGGTCAACATATTGGATACTTTTACCGCGGGAAAATATCTCATTTCTGAGAAAAAATACAAAAACTGTATTTTTTTGTAGCCATTGTAAGAGTATACTAATGTGTAAAACCTAAGAATTTGGTTTTTGGTCATCTGAACGCGGGCGGAGCCGCGGGCAATGCTAGTAGATAATATAAAAAGTTAAAAATGACATCCACACTTTAGATTAAATACCTACAAACGACCGTATTCACTTCGCTCAGACAAAACTTCGCGTTCTCTTCAATCACTCTTTGCTTTATACTAAACGTCCCGCGAAAAGGCATGCTATTCTATATTAGTGAAAAGAATTTAATTTTAGAACTTACCTCCTACATCTCAAATTCTACATAAAAAATCCAAACATACATAAATTTAGTCCGCAATCCGTTCAGATAATTATTACTTTGTTCATTCAGGGTAAATTATAATACTTTGCTAACCTAATAATAATCAAAAGCTATCGTTTTCTTAGTAACCATTGGTCGTAGAAGTTACACCAGTGTAGATACTTTTTATACAGATCCTATCTTTAGTGCAATCATCGGTCATAGATATGCTCAGTAGTTACATCAGTGTAACAAAACAGTGTAACCACGGGTCCAAAGTCGATGAAAACAACAAATTAGCAATTATTTAGGTATGTTTAAGTTATCTTTATTTAATACACTTTATATTTAAGAGCTTGGAAGCTTCTAGATTTATTTAGTTATAAATTATTCTATTCTATTTTATTTTTAAATGGTTGTAATTAAATTGGAAAATGAGATTTTGAAAAGAAAAAAAAAATTAAAATAAAAAAGTTAACTGCAAAATTAGGAAATTGGGCAAAAACAAAAAGGTCCCTTTTTCATCTATACATATAATTAAATTGTAACTAATTCGAATCTGTACATTAAATATTTTTTGGAAAATCTAATTGAAATAGACATTATTATCGATATAGAGTACGAATCTATAGTTTTTAGAATTTTTGTCTGTCTGTCTGTTACCGCATCACGAGAAACCACTGGACAGATTACGATGAAATTTGGTATGATGATAGCTGGTTATCCAGGTCAACATATAGGATACTTTTTACCGCGGGAAAATATCTCGTTTCTGAGAAAAATTACAAAAACTGCATTGTAAGAGTATACTAATATATAAAACCTAAGAATTTGGTTTTTACTTTTAGTCATCTCAACGCGACGGAGTTGAATGCTAGTTTTTTATATAAATTTTGTACAAACAAAAGATCATACACAACATTGTAATAAAGCAGTATTAACAGTTAGTTTAAATAATAAATTATAGAACTGGTATTAATTTCCAAAGAGATCGAACAATCTAATTAAAATAATTTGATAATGAGGAGAAATTTTATTTAAAAAACTCGTTTTACTATCTGGTCCCGTAGAGTCCGTAGAATCCGGTACTCTGCGGGTACTCTTTATTTGTTTATTTGTGAATTGTGACATTATCTATGGAAGCTAGCGTTTCCGCACGGCTTTACTCACGCAGTATTTTTTTATTATTCATGTACAATCGCTCCACGCCTAAGTACTATAGCATAACGTTAGATGACCTGTAAGCTTTTTAAATATATTTTTTACTAGCATTGCCCGCGGCTCGATAGATGACCAAAAACCAAATTCTTAGGTTTTACATATTAGTATACTCTTACATTGCAGTTTTTGCATTTTTTCTCAGAAATGAAATATTTTCTCGCGGTAAAAAGTATTCTATATGTTGACCCGGATAATCAGCTATCATCATACCAAATTTCATCAAAATCTGTCCGGTGGTTTTCTCGTGATGCGGTAACAGACAGACAAAAATTCTAAAAACTATAGATTCGGACTCTGTATCGATAATAATGTCTATTTCAATAAGATTTTCCAAAAAATATTTAATGTACAGATTCGGCTTAGTTACAATTTTATTATATGTATAGAATATAGATTAAGTAGTAGTACCATACAAATAAATTCTTTGTATCTTTACAAAACAAATTATAATAATTCTATATTTTAAATTGTATTGATATAAATTGATAAACACTTGAAATATACTTCAAATCTTAATTATTAAAGGACAAATTGCTTTTTTAGTGTGTTTTATAATTGTATGTATCAAGAATTTACACAAAGTACAACGGTAATAATTAACATATTTATCGGTTTTTTTACAAATAAACGAATATAATATACACGTTTATAAAATATATATACCTAAAATGATATAACGAAGGAACATTTAGAATATTTAAATAAGGACAAAATTCTGTATCTTTAAATTGTCTTTGATAGAGTATAAAAATACGTACACAAATCCGTTATCTAAAAAATGCGGCATTGATTTTCAACGCGTTTTCATATTATTTTCACTTGTATTATTATGGGATCAAAATTTGTTAATCGATTAATATCATCAAAATCAAAATATTTTACGTATCGATTTAAAACTGACAACCAGTAGGAGAATAGTGGAACTCTTAAATGACTACATAGTAAAACTTTCGAGTTCTTATCTTTTTCGTGTTCAATATGCAATAGAAAATTCTATATGATTATTACCTACCGAGATATAATTAATTTTTTTTACCTTGGAAATGGTGAACGTGGGTTAAAAAAATAGTGACGTAAACGAGCGAAACCACGGCAAAAAACCTGAGTAAACAATACAAAACCGTCAATCGACTTTTTTTGCTTTACATAATAAACCAGTTACCTGTAACTTTGGATAGCTTTAATAGTATCGTTTAACCTTTGGACGACCGTCTAGTCTCTAGAGAATAGAGATATGGCGGCATATAGCAATTTGAAAAATGAACAGGCTATATATATATATATATATATTAGTCTGGTAAAAAAAGGGCGCTACCTTGAACTTAATGTTTTCTTTTCAACTGACAAAATCAACAACAGTCCTTTTGTTTGCTACACTAGCAAATACTCATATTTTATACTAGCGCCTCACCTTCTTTTCGCTCGGGTTCATCCCTTGGTACGTTTTAACGGTAAATACTAAATACGGAACAGATAGACTAAGTATATATTATATATACAAAATAAACATTTCTGAACTTTTCAATTTTCCAGCGTTTTTTTTGGGTTTTCCCTATTTTTTTTATACCCAAACCACTCCTGACACATCCCCATCGAAACAAAAAAAAGAATTATTCAAATCGTCCGGCCGTTATTGAGTTTTAGCGAGACAACGAGCGGCAATTGAATTTTTTATAAATAGACTAGGGATGTTAAGGTGGTGGTTTTATCAGAACCGGAGTCAAGAGGCTTTGAAATCGATATATCGGAGTCGAAGATTGCAGCCAAGATCAAAGTCAAAATTAAGCCGCGCTTGACCCAAATACAAAAAACTTAACGGGGCGACAATCTTATCTAGCGATACCATGAAACGAGCGTCAGGAGATACCCCGGGCGACAACTTGAGACTGTAGACAGTAAGTACGAATGCAGATCATACTTGGGCAGAGTTCGTGGCCTTTTGTATATTCGATATAACCGATTCTTTAACCGAACCGAAACCGGGAGGTGTAAAATCGATCGGAAGTTCCGACCATCGGAATCGGAGTCGAAGCATCGTAACATCCCTATTTCATACTTTCTCCATCATTTATGATGCCATTACAGTTATCTATACAGATAAATAAAATTGAAGTGTCTGTGTGTAATGTCAAAATAGCAGCTTTTTACTAAATGCATATGGATTTAAGCATGGTACATATGTATACCAAAACATTATTCACAATTTTTGTCCGTCTGTCTGTTTGTTCCGGCTAATATCTGAAATGGCTGGACCGATTTTGAAGGGACTTTCACTGGCAGATAGCTGATGTAATAAGACGTAACTTAGGGTACCTTTATTTTAGAAAAAAAATAGGGTCACATGAAAATAAATAAAACCAATTAAAAATTTAATTAAATCCAATTCAAATAGGGAAGTTGTATACATACGCTAGGGACAAACCCGAGCAGAGAAAGGGTGAGTCGCTAGTGTAATAATTATCAGGAATGATGTTTTGTGGTAATGAAAATCAAAGGCACTTATTGAATTAAAAATCTTTTAGATAAAGAATAGAGTCAGAATAGACTGTAGGATCTTTGTTCACATAAGTAATTTATGTTTTTATAAAAAAAAAATTGAAGCTACACTTTACAACCAAAGAGAATATATATTAAAATTCTTACTTGTTATAAATGTGTTTGTGTGTGTGTGTGTGTGTGTGTTTGTCTTTGTTTTATACTGTTATGGGAAAACTGAATGATGTGATATGTATTTGGATTTTACAGTTGTGGTTAAAAAATTGGATCTTCAAGAATATAAATAGATTAGAAAAATATGTTAATAAAATCTAAAAAAAAAACTTTTTTTACAAAATAATAAACATAACACAATGCAATTTTCATTATAGAATAATAGAACAGTAAATTAGAAAAAATAATATTAAATCAAAACTTGTTTACCATGAAATGATTATTTTTTTTTGTTTAGAAAGTCAACAAAATATTCAGCATAGTATACAAATCTAAAGGTACAAATTTAGATAAATATTACAGCCATTTATTATTTTATTCATATATGTTTATTTAATGTAAAGCAGGCAAAGGAATTTATTCCATCCTACTTTTATTTATTTCTTTTAATTGTATGTTCTAAAGTAATTATTTTTTTTTATACATATAGTCCGTAACATTATTTAGTTAACTTAAAAATATAGACCTAGAGGTAAAAATCATAATTGTGCCTTTGTGTGAGTTTTAAACCAAAAATAAAATCTAGTGACTGAATCATCCACTTACTTATTATTCTATTTATATCTGGCATGAATGTTAATAAGGTTTCCTTATTTGCATCATAAATTCTATTTATCAAGGTTAAATCAAGAAGATTATTTTCTCTGCACATAGTAAATTTAATTTATGAGTTCACTTTGTTTATGTATAGAGAACATCTTGAAATACTATTTTATTTACAAAGTGTACCGTTGCCCATAAATATACTGTTCCTAATAAGTATTTGTTTAGCACAATTAGTGCATTAGAAACTAAGCTAGGTCTTTAAGGCGTTAATAACGGCTTGCTACAGTTCAAAAGCCTTTGCCCTACTAAGAATGACTCACTGTAGGTCATGAACAATACGATTATTTGATATATATAAAGCATTTTGTTAATTATTCTAAATGCAATGTCGCCAAAAAATTTGTAAAGCAATACTTACCTAGCCAAATAATCGTTTCCATTCTTATATTTATTCTGCAAAGGAGACCTATCACCCGTTGCGCCGTACACTTTTATAGCTTCATCAGTCTCCTCTTCAAAGGCATCGTCTATTGAAAAACGTTTATCACTATTACCAAACGATCTTGTCATTTTTAATTATTGTTCCTAAAGTGCTGGATATGTAAAAGAAACATAACAACGCAACGTACGTTTTGTACAAAGACAAAACACAGCTGTCAATTTATTTTATCATATCAACATGCGCCATATTGATTATTGATTATAGTGCGTTTTGAAACTGTTTATTAAAAGGCTCAGGTTTATCGTAATTATTTTAAGTATTTTATAGTTATTACTATTTTTATTATAAAATAAAAAAAGAATTGATTGTATGAAATGTATTGTATAATATTATCAAATTAGTAAATAGACCAATGCTTTTTTAAGTTTGTTTTTTTAACGAAATTATGAACGTCAAACTAAAATAATCTAAAAAAATATGAAATGTTTTAAATGTCAAACTCATGTGGACACTGATTACATGTGTTTTTTTTATATTATTTTTAAATGAAAAATCATAAGAATCAAAATGGTTATTAAAGTATGGGCAAACGTTACTCCTTCGTTATCAAAGCCGGTGTTAAATTGTATCGATAAACAGGGTTTTAAGACTTTGACTCCTATACAGGCGGCTGTGATTCCGCTTATATTATCTTGTAAAGATGTTGTGGCTGAGGCTGTAACAGGATCCGGTAAAACCTTAGCATTTGTTGTTCCTATGTTAGAGATGTTAATAAAACGAGAAAAAGAGTCCCCTTTGAGAAAAGATTTTGTATATGCAGTTGTTATTTCTCCTACTAGAGAACTGGCTACTCAGATTCATAAGGTGAGTTCTAATTAATTAAAGTAATATAAATGCTTTGCAGTCTTCTTGTAAATATTACTTTAAAAAATAGTCTGTGGTGCATTGTTTAATAGAGCACATAATATTGAGTTTTCCTTAAATTTGAACATATTTTGTATTATTGGTGCTTATCTTTTGCTTTAAGCATCAAATTACCCTAATCATAAGATTATTATTTTATTACCATAATACCAAATCATGATGGTTGATAGGCAGGTAAATAATAAAAATCAAGTTTCTTACTTTCAATGAAGATTTTTATTGATATGAACTGACATATAATTCTTTTTAATTATTTTTAGGTAATTCAACAATTTTTAGAAGAACCAGAACTAAAGCACATAACTTTATCTTTACTTGTTGGAGGAAGGCCTATAGAAGCTGATGCAGAGAGCATGCAGAAAGGTGCGCAAATAGTTGTGTGTACTCCAGGTAGATTTCAAGATTTATTGGCCGAGAGAAAACATCTCAATTTACCAGGAAGGCTTAAAGATTTGGTAAATTAGCATAATTATAGATTTATTATTTAGAGAGTTTATTCAATCTAGTTGAACATTAATACTAGGCTGTGTTTGTGGTATCTATCATTACAGCTCAACTAATACTAAATAAAGTTTTTTCTGGTGGAAAGCAATGAACAATTAAGTGCCAGTATGTTTTCTATCAACTTTATAAGTAATGTTAAATAACAATAAGAAAATTATCTACTTTTCAGGATTTTTTAGTACTAGATGAAGCTGACCGCTTATTAGATTTGGGTTTTACTGCAACTCTCACAACCATTCTGCAATATTTACCTAGGCAGAGACGCACTGGACTATTTTCTGCGACACAAACTAAGGAACTCCAAGATTTAGTCAGAGCAGGCTTAAGAAACCCCGTTTTGATTAGTGTTAAGGAAAAGTCATCCATTAGCACACCACTAGCATTGGAAAATTACTATGTAATTGTAGAACCACAAGACAAATTCCTATTTTTACTTAATTTTATTAGAAATCGTAAAATCTTAAAAGGACTGTTCTTTCTACCAACTTGTGCATGTGTGGATTACTGGGCGGATGTTTTACCGGTTTTTGTGCCTGATTTAAAAATATTTTCAATACATGGCAAGATGAAGCATAAGCGGGGTAAAATTTTAGAAAAGTTCAGAGCTGCTGAGAGCACTATTTTACTGTGCACAGACTTGTTGGCAAGGTGAGTTTTGTAACTATTTATATGCAGTTTATTCATATATTGCCAATGAAAATACATTAAAAGTTATTTCACTTTGTTTATCTGTTCTATTATTCAAACTATTGAGCTGTTAAAAACTAAGCCAGTGTATTAAAAGTTGGATAAAAGTTGCTAGACTATTCTGTGGTGTGTGTATATTATATACAAATAAGATAAGAGAAGATATTTGTGATAAATGGCCTCACTGGTCCAGTGGTTGTTGTATATGATGTACGGCTCCTGAGGAGCTTTAAGTTCTGGAATTGAGTTCCAAGTCATGGTATTTTCAGTCAATATAATTCAATATCCACAGGAGTCTTCCCACCAAACTTAATGAATAAATGGAATAGAGAGTCCAGATGCCTGCATGTCATACACCGCATTTGAATATCATAGTCTTATTCAGATATGAACTCAAATATGAGTATGTAGTAAACTTAGCCAAAAAACAAGATTTTAATTAAAATATTCTGCTTCCAGAGGTCTGGACATTCCAGAAGTAGAGTGGGTGCTTCAATGGGAGCCCCCCACCAGCCCTGCGGCCCTGGTGCACAGGGTTGGGAGGACGGCCCGCGGCGGGGCGGCAGGGTGCTCCCTACTCCCACTGCTGCCTACGGAAGACAGCTATGTTCAGTTTATAAAGGCCAACCAAAAAGTGGAGTTGAAGGACTGGAGGGAGTCCACTGATGATATTAAAATTAGTCAGAAGTTGAAGGAGAAGGTGAGTGAGAAGGTTTAATTATATTTTACATATTTAACTTTTTTTTTAAATTCAGATCCTTATGTTAGCTTTCTTAAGTCCAAACTTTGTTCAGTACACAAGAGACTGACGGATTGATGTAATGCCTCCTAGGAGAGAGAGACCTAGGAGAGTATATCTACTTTTTATCGACGTATGTAAATAAGTTGGAATACTAGTACATACAGAACAGGATTTAGAAGAGGCAACTGGGGCTGCTGCCCATATGAGCTTTGCCTGTATGGCCGACTGTAGAAACTGAGTGTTTTAATTAAGTAAATATTATGTTCCTGTAAATTAGGTAAACTATAAAAACAAATGAAAGCCAATAGAATTTCTTTACTTTCTTTCAATATTATTAGGCATAATATCCACTCTCATAATTGCTTTGGGATATGACAATCCGGACATGAGTGTATTGTTATCCATAAATCTTCTAGGTATAGCAAGCGCAGGGCAACAAATATTATCTATTAAACTATAAATGTTATCTAGATACTTACGGTAACCTATCACCTATGTGATACTCTAGGTCACATTCTATTTGTATGCTAAATTTCATCCAAATCCATCCATTTCTGGGTACAGGAGTAACAAACACACACATACAAATTATCACATTTATAATAGTAGTCTCAATTAAAATATAACTTGCGACCTTTTCGGTTTTTTTCGCGGGATTTTTTTTGACTTTTGGTTCCCGACGTTTCAAATGCTTTATAGCAATTCTGGTCTTGAGAGATACATTCAAAACGTCGGGAAACAAAAATCCAAATAAATTCACGAAATAATCCGAAAAGATAGTTTTATTTGAAATATAATACGCGACTTAACTTTGCTTAATTTGGGTGGCTCCCAAAGTGCTTAGCAGAAATCTTTGATCTTCTAGAATTATCTTCATCTAGATGAAACTTCAAGAGTATAATTTCAACTCAGAGGACTAAAACATACATACACACGCTCATATAAGCTTTCATATTTATAATCTGTTAAACTTTAATTTTTTTATCCTAGGTCCTAACATTGCTTCACGACCAACAAAAAAAGGACAGAGCAGTGTTAGACAAAGGACAGAGAGCGTTCGTTTCTCACATACGAGCATATTCCAAACACGAGTGCAATATACTGTTGCAGTTAAAAGAACTACCTTTAGGCCATATAGCTACCAGCTATGGCCTATTAAAACTCCCAATCATGCCAGAAATTAAAGAAGAACATAAAAAGCAATTTGTTGGGCCGACAGATAAAATAGATTTTAACAGCATACCATATAAGAACAAACAGAAGGAAACTAGCAGGTTACAGAAGTTAGAAGAATATAAGAAGACAGGGATGTGGCCGTCAAAGAAGAAAAAGAAAATGGTAATATATTATAATTTCAGTATACCTAACTAAATATTCAATAATTTTGAAAATGTTAGTACTCTGGTAAAATTTAGGAACAAACCACTTTTGATCAAAATAATACAACCTAACAACAGAGTACTGCATCATATTTTATTGTCGGTCAAAAAGAAAAACATTATTTTGTTCGTACATATATATGTTTTTATATTTCGTTCAGTACAGATTTCTCCGATATGAGATATTTTCCCGCAGTAAAAAATCCTATATGTTGAATCGGATTACCAGCGATCATCATACCAAATTTCATCAAAATTTGTCCAGTGGTTTTCTCGTGATGCGTTCCCAGGCATCCATAAAAATTCAAAAAACTGTAGATTCGGTCTTTATATCTATAATAATAACTATTTCAATAAGGTTTTCTAAAAAATATTTATTGTACAGATTCAACTCAGAATTTTATAATATGTATAGGTTAACTATTTTGTACCTACACCGGGTTTCTGGTAGAGATTTCCTATAGAAATTAATAAAATCCTTTGTACACGATGTATCTGTTTTCTATTTATATATATATATATATATATATATATATATATATATATATATATATATATATATATTTGTGGTAGGTACATAAATAAATACATCAATATGACATTTTATTTCTAGGTCAAAACTCAACCGTGGGAGCAAGCAAGTAAGAATAAGCTAGAGAAGAAAGAGAAAAGGAAGAAGAGAAAAGAGCTGAAACAGAAGCATCAAGAAGTAGGTAAAAAGGGGAAGAAGCGAAAAGCGGTGACGCAAGAAGAGCTAGACGAGCTGGCAGCAGATGTCGCGTTGATAAAGAAGTTAAAAAAGAGGAAAATCTCTAGTGAACAGTTTGATCAAGCATTTGATGTAGATAAATAAATATTTATGACTGTTGATAACTTTTTAAATAACCTAACCCTTTTTTCAATGTTGGGAAATGCATTTATAAATATTGCCTGTAGACAAAATAAAGGTGGTTACGTGGGACTCACCGGTTAGAAAAGCCAGTACTACCCACTAAAACTCAACGGAATCTCCCCCGTCTAAATTGGGCGTCGCAGGATGGCTTACGCACTCGACTACGACGCCCCGACGGCAGGTTTGCCAAAGCATACCACGACAACCACGGGGTTGCTCCAACGGTCCCCCTGCTATCAAATAAGTACCAGGAGCAACCCCCATGTTACACCACAACCCAACGGTGTAGGCCTCCTCCCAGTGAGTTCCTTGACTTCGCGCCCGGCTGGATTTCAGGACGCTAATAAGCCCCCCAACACGACACGCTGAACGGGAAACGGAGAAGGGAATGAGAGACAAGGGAATACGTTCGTTGGGGGGGATAACCTAACCTTAAAATATCCCAAGGTAGATTTTTTTAACTTATGAAAAGTGTCATATGTCATACTTATGTATGAACACATAAATGAAACAATAGTAAGATTGTCACAAGGAAATCGATTAAACGGCGTCCATGTTCACTCAAATATATATTTTTAAGTTTTAGTAAAACCTAATAAAGATATATAGTATGCAACACTGTTACAGTGTTACATACATCTTTTGTCATATTTTATGGCGTGAATAAAAAATAAAATCCTTTCTGAGCGGTATATGTCAAGGTTGGCAATATTACATCTTTCCTTTGGTTGCTCCATCGGTTTGGTCTTCTGTAGTGCACATACATTATGAAAATAGCTTTGATATTTTCAAACATAAATCTTAATTTAGGAACCAAACTTCCTTATATTTAAAAAATTAAAAGTAAACTAAGTTGTAGAAAACCATATGTGTTTGTTGATACATTCAGATCTAAAGAAAGAGTTCCAACAAACAATACACTTTCGTAAAAATAGGGAAAATAATACCAGCAATGAAAATAGTAAAATAGACATTTATTTCTGCTCAACTTTCATAATTGCAATATTTAATCTGAGTATTAACAACAAGGCACTTATACCTATTACATATCATTACAAATTCCAATAATCGTATTATAATCGATATTTTTCATAATTCTTACAATTATTGATGGCCATAATTTATATTGTAGATTAAAAAACATCTGCAATTCCATAATTATAATTGGTATATGTTATCTATGATAAGAGATCTAGTTTTTTTTAATCTATGTTCTTTAAGTTCAGTTTTAGCACTTTCACTTAGCACCAGTTCGTATGATAATCCTTATTAAAATAACAACAATTCAAAACCTACATATTATTTAATCAAAAGTTGAAATGACAATCTGCACAAAAAATAGAAACCAGTAATAATTACAATAAGAGACAGTTTTAATAAACAAATATTTCATTACATTATCATATTACAGAAATTTAAAAAGAAAATTAATTATCACCAATACTAGTTACGCACCATATTTGTATTAACATGTGAATCGATTTCAAATCGATTATACAAAAGTAAAACTCTTCTTACCCATCGTTGCTATATTGTGCGCTATTATTTTACTATTTTCAATTTTGACCACGGGTTTTCTAAAAACTGCTTATATTTACACGACTCGTTGTCTGTCCGCGCGCACGGACAGACAGTCATTTTATTTAGTACAAAAGCGACAGGCTTCGTTCGAATACATTAAACAATACTTCAAATTGCAATATTTATAAACGTCGCAATTACAAAAACTTAGGTCCGCCAAATTGAGCATTTTATTGATTTGGCACTTACTTTTACTAAAACGCGACGGTTCGAATAAATATTGTCACATTAAAAAAAGTTAACTAAATAGCTCGATACATTATTGTCGAATCGATTAACAATAAGTACACAATAGCTCGTTATTCCTGCGTTTACATACACGGTTAGACGAAAAGAAAAATAAAATACAAAAACGAAGCTTCACATACAAAATACAAGAAATAATTTACACAAAACCCTCGAAGGTAAATCATTTCATACAATCTAATAACATACACTGCCTTGTCATGATCTTAAAAATAGAACATCTAAAATTACGCCATCTTAAAATTAGAAAAAAAAAGAATCATCGTAATAATACTATTTATTTAAACTATAATACTTGCTGCCTGAAGAGAGACAGCATAACTTAACCTGTCAAGTGTCAATTTCATGTGACGTGACTAGCTGTCAAAACCACCGAGCTATGATTGCAGCGTATAGGTCCAAATTGTATAAAAAAAGTTTTTACTGACTGCAAAATCATAACTGTGTGTTTTTTTAAATAAACTAATGTAAAAATGGCCAAAATTGTCGAGATATTTATAAGAGTACGTTAATGTTAAATTGACCAGTGTTTTCACTACGGACATAAAGTCGTGTTATGCTTAACTAAACGAATGAGCCACTTTTGTCTATTTTTTAACTGTCAAATGAAAAAAATGACGTAGAACACGACACGTCCATCCATGTCTATGAATGCCGCCCATTGAGCGATATACGTATATCTAACTGGGTATAAATAAACGGATGTAGGTTAGTAATAACATTGAAATCGAGCCAGTTATTTAGAAGCGATAAATATTTAAAGTAAAGCACCAAGTTACTGGACTCTTTAAAAGCTAATCGCGAGCAAAAATATAATTATCTGTTGCTTATATAAGGTGATTTCTGACTGAATAAAACAATTTATTTAAAATTATTGCAAAAGAATTTTCATTACAAGATTAGGATATAATAAGATGAATATGATGCACGATAACTTTTAAATAAGTTGCTTTAGAATAAAACTGTTATTATTACAAAATTCACATTTTTAATTAATTAGGTGCAAGAAATTATATTTTATCTGTAGTCACCTTGACTCATGTTTAATAATTACATTTTAATAATATAAAATGTGAAATAAATAACTATAACATATTGCTTTAGTAATTAATAACTAGTAAGAAACAGTACATAGCAATGCTTATTTTAGAATTTATTATAACATACAGTGCTACAAGGATCATTTGGCACGTGGCCGAAATGAGAACTAACACCGCCATTTTGTAAAGCGTCACTTTTGAGAGAAGTTGGAGTTGATGTTTGGTGTTGGATATTAAGTGCTTTTACTTTAATAAAAATATCTCAAAATATGATATGGTGTTAGAGAGGTTAGAAAGTT
Organism: Brenthis hecate; assembly: GCA_951806755.1. NCBI lineage: Eukaryota > Metazoa > Arthropoda > Insecta > Lepidoptera > Nymphalidae > Brenthis > Brenthis hecate. The sequence goes on from OX638249.1 coordinate 1,036,831, forward strand.
TTTTTTTTTTATAAAAGAAAAACCCTAATTTTACACGCACGCCCTCATGTCAATGTCACCTAAGTACCAAATGATCCTCGTAGTTGGTGTATGCACACTTACATAGTATCAAAACGTCAAATTCGAGAACAAATCAAAGGGGAAGGTTTTTTTTTGTGTTGCCATAATTTTTTTTTAAGTATGCATACACTCTCGTAAAGATCATGAATGTTTAGACCATTTCCATAGAACAAACCTCTTAGAAATGACTAAATGCAATAATTGTACATCAATACATAAGGCCGATTTGTGACGAAACTGTCCATAAGGCACAATGTTGCTATTATTTATTTACAATATAATAAATATTTCTCCATACAAGGATTCAAGAAATTCATATACGGGTGGTTGAAAATTTTACTCTAATTATCGTCGTGCTTAAACATATTTCTTTTAATAAATTATCACGTATAATTATTTTTTATAAAAAAAATATTGTCAATTTTCTTACATATAGATAATTTATGACAGTTTCGATTAGTCGGCTTATTGATAGTTGTGCGTAACAATGCCACATGCTAGAATTTTCAGTAGAAAATACTTCAAGTAATTACGCGCGCCTTTCCAGGCAAATATCATTTAAACTTAAGCTATAAAAATACCAAAAAGCATTAGTTTTGTTATTGAATATATTATATCAAATGAGTTTTTATATAATCTAGATTTTAAAACTTTTATTAAATTATATATACAATGTCGTTGGTATATCGTGAAAAATAGCATGTGGCATGTACAGTTAACAGCACAAGTCAATATTTTGGGTCCAAATGTAAAATAAGCTCAAATTGAAGATCGTCTCCCCTTCATTTATAAAGACGTAATAAAGAGTAAATAGCAAAGTTTGTATCACCACATTATTCAGTGCTATTCTATATAACTGTTTATGAACCAATTGTTTAGCAGATTAAATATAATATTTATAATTAAAAAAAATATTAAATCTATTGATGCTGAAATTGTGCAATAGTCATTAACAAAAATCCAAAATTCAAAACCGACAGAATGGAACATAAAAAACAAAAAAAAACCAAAGACAATACTTTCTAGGATAAACACATATATATATAATATTTCAAATAAAACTATTTCTTTCGGGCTTTATCGCGATTTTATTTTAATTATTGGAGAGACTCTCATGATTTCTGTAAAGCATTCAAAACATCAGTGACCAAAAACTAAAAAAAAACCGCGAATGAACCCGAACAAAAAACAGTTTTATTTAAAATACCACAGCCGAATTTTAATCTGTATCAGAATCAAATTCAGAATAAATTAACATAATAAACTATTTTTATCTGTATCATGATCAGAATTCAAAAAAGGAGCCAATGAGCAAAAAACAAGAGCTGATCTACAAAACAATTGGCACAATAGAATTTCAAACCTCATCTGGCGCCATGGCGTCGTCGTGGTTGTTGGGCGAGGGCGCGGGGGGCCCGGCGGGGGGCGCAGGGGGCCCGGCGGGGGGCGAGGGGGCCGGAGGCGCGGGCGCGGGGGGCGCCAGGCCCGCCTTGACCGTGGCTTCGAGGGCGCGGATGCGGTTCTCCTGTTTCACTATGACTGATTTTAGCTTGCGGATCTCCTCTACTAGATCAGAGAGCTGCTTTTCCTGCAAATGTTTGGTTGTGGTGTTTAAGTTAATAATTATTATAATGTGGTTATTCTATATAACTTTATAATTTATTAACTTTAGAATATTATTTTTAATTTTACATATTTATAATAAGCTTAATCAATACACTTTTTAAGTTGATTTTAAATGTCGGACTTTTAACAGTAACACTGCTACTAGATACTGCTGCCACTACACTAGAGGTTGCAGTTTAACTGCTTTAAAATAATCAAAGTTTATATGAACTATAGACGATGACATAAATGATGTTGGTCTAAGGGCACAGCTACGCCTTTGACATTGTCACACTGCACGAACAGTCACTCATTTGTCTATAGCTATTTTAAGTAAAAAAAAAAAGGAAAAAATAAAATAAATTAACATATGTTATTTATATGTGTATCTAAATGTATGATTATATATCAATACGTGCGTATATGCATGTTTTTGTATAAGTGTGCGTGTCTGTATGTACGTGTCCATATAGACATGCACACTTATTGTTAGACATATATGCGTGTGCGTCGATACGTACATATATGTATATTCATGTATATATGTGTGCGTTTACACGCGTATTGTGTATGTGTGTGTGTGTGTGCGATACTCACGACCATAGCAGTGAAGGCGGGCGGCGGCGTCGCCGAGGCCGGCGTGGTCGCCTGCGAGTCGCGCTGCGCGGGCGTCGGCGACCGCTCGGCGTCGCGGTCGCGGTCGCCGCGGTCGCGGTCGCGGTCGCGCGGCGTGGCGAGCGCGTTGCGCTTGGTGACCTGCAGCTGCGTGGCGCGCCCCGCCACGTACCCGCCCTGTACAAGCAGCGCGCGCTCCTGCAGTTCGGTTAGGTATCACCTAGCCTATAGCATCTGTCTTTGTTTCTGTTGGCTTTGGGAGGTGGTGGCACCCGTCACACCACCCGGGGGCGAGACGGCGTTGGTTTTGCTAATTTACTATTTACTGTAGTTTTTTTTTTAAATTACAGTATATCTTTGAATTTAGTGTAAATTTAATATTGGATTTTTTTTATAATTACTGGACTTTGTTTTATAAAAAAAAGTAATCACAATTTACGTAACTAAAATTAACTCTTTGAACTATAATTAGATAAACATAAAAAGATTGAATAATAAATTACTCTTAATGAAAAAAAAAATTAAAACAAGTCTCAAAATTAATTCAAAATTCAAAAAAAAATTTAAAAAATCAAAAAATTAATCAAGCAAACAATTAAAGATCATAGTTAGTTGAAGTATAAAGTAGATTATAACACATAACACACTGCAAAGTTATGATTGTTAGAGAGAAGCCAACAGAAACATTCATCGCGACAAATGCTAAGTGTATGATATATGTACATATGTATGTATGACACATACATACACTCGGATTTATGTTACAAGCCAAACCCAATTATATGAATAAGCATAAATATTAAAACCAATCGGTCCACCTACTTTATTGGGGTTTTTTTTTAGTCTGTGATAACGTTATTTTATATCAATATTTTTATGGCAATACTGAACACTGCCCAAAGTATAAAATAAAGTATCCACAGACGATAAAATATTTACTTTCAATAACCAAAAAGGAAATTAAATTTAGCAAAAAATGTCTTTTACTGAAAAAAAATATTTCTTTTAAGCTTTCTCAGTACTTAAATTGGGTTTGCTTATAAGCATATGTTATTTCTTATATATCAAATAAACAATATATAATATGATATCTATTCACACTTTTTAATGAAAAATAAGTCAACCTCATACTAACTTACATTTTCTTGTTAATATATACGAAAAAATCATGCTCACAATATTAAAAAAGTAAAAAAATATTACAACATAATATAACAGATTATGAAAAGCACAATTGTATTACAGAAAAACACATATTATAATTGAAAACCAAAAAAAGTCACAAAAGAAAAAAATTTAAAGCATTTTATACTGTTACCTGTCAGTATAAACAATTAAAATTAAAAAAATAATAATAATGTGAAAGGTGTAAAAGGACAAGAGGTTAAGGATAATTCGGTTTAATATTTAATAAATACTTTAGTGCCTATAAATCATTTGATTTTTAATTAAAAAAAAATATTCTAGCTTCACTTCTATGTAATCAAAATTTGGATATTGCCATATACTTCTGATTGTCATATCGATTTCAGTAAAATCTCATCAAATATCTTGGTGGATGGTCGAGTTTAAATTCAAAGAAAAACCGTGTAATTAATGGAACTGTCATCTACGAACATGTGTTTTTATGTCAATAGTGAGAATCACAGATAAAGAGAATGGACTGAGCACTTACTTTATCACTACATAGTATAAAACAAAGTCGCTTTCTCTGTCCCTATATCCCTATGTATGCTTAAATCTTTAAAACTACGCATCAGATTTTGATGCGGTTTTTTTTAATAGATATAGTTATTCAAGAGGAAGGTTTTAGTATATAATTTGTTAAGTTTTTGTATACATTGGCTAAAATATAACGATATTTGTTGGAGGTATTGGAAAAAATAAGCAGTCTGGGAGCTTTTAACGAAAACGCTGCCTAAACCCTTTGAGATATAACAAAATAATGTATGGTGGAATTGTGTATCTTACATAGGTCTACAGAAAAGTCCGCGATGGCATATGTCTATCTCTTAAGGATAACATACTATATCCATTTTAATTTAAAACGTACCTAGAGACGAACCCGAGCGAAGCGAGGGTGAGTTGCTAGTTTATACATGTAATAGAAATAGGTATTGGACGGACGGTTTTTCCCTTTCTAGGGTGTGGTCAAATTCATGGGAGTATTAATCAGTACATCCTCTAGGTCTATAGTGTCAATAGATAAAACTGACACGATGCTAGTTTTTATTCTATCGCATGATTTCGTTCAAAAAGGTTCAATATCCACAAACGTACGATTACTCAACAATTTCAGCAAAATAATTAAAGGCAGGCGATTTTGCCCAATATAAAAAAATAAAATAATTGACATTTTAATCCCACCATGGAAATATTCTTTCACCTATCACACACATCCTACCCTGCCCGCCCTACGTGCCGCAGGGGACGGTGGGAGCGGGGGGGGGGGGCTACCTTGAGCGACATGGTGCAGGGCTCGGCGTCGTCGCCCGCGAGCCACTCGTCCGCCGTGAGCGAGGCCTCGTCGCTGAGCGTGTCGGGGTAGAGGTCCTCCTGGAACAGCTCCGACTTGCGCGGCACCGTCATAGAGACCACCTGCGATATGTTTATTATTATTTTAGACTTGCGACTCACCCTCGCTTCGCTCGGTTACGTCCCTGGGTACATTTTAATTTATTTAAGCGGAACCCTAATTCTTTTACTTAAATAAAAGTAGCCTAAGTTACTTCTTATAACATCGACTACCCGCCAGTGAAAGTCCGGTCAAAATCGGTCCAGCCGTTTCGGAGATTAGCCGGAACAAACCGACAGACAAAAATTAAACAAAATGTGTCTTTCTTATAAATACCGTATAGTTTAATTCCATATGCATTTAGTAAAAAGTTGTTATTTTGACATTACAAACAGACACTTCAATTTTATTTATCTGTAAAGATGTGAAACATCTTTTAGCGAACCTTGGTAGTAAAACCGACTCGTATGCCGTGACGGCAGACTTTATGACGTTGTCGACTACTTTTATACTATACACGCTCCATTGTAAAACATACTCTCTACGTACGTACGTCTCTATTACACAAATACTTAGGTATTTTCTATTCTATTTATGAACATATATTCTATACATAAAGAAAATAAACTGATTTCATTAACGAAACTATATATTTTTCTTTATTTCACTCCATATTTCATTATAGGTATTATTATAATAATGAATTCCAATTAATAACATAGATGTTTCACATCTGCCGGACGTCCCGTGACATCTAACATTTTTTTTAATACTGTTGAGTTTCTCTTGGGTTCTTGTCAGCAGGACTGCCTTTGTATGGTTGTGTATGTATAAATAAAGTTCAGTAAGTTTCATTCATTCATTCATTCATTCATTCACCGAGTCCGCCTCAATTTCCTCACTATCACGGTGCATACCTGACACAGGCCCGAGTTGTTCAGGCGGTAGAACTTGGCGATCTCGCACGTCGCCACGTCGCAGCCACGCTTCGGCATCATGCCGATGCCTGTTGACCAAGAAATAGTGATACTATAATATTAATATGTATATACTTATAGTCTATACTTATACTTATATTATAAAGAGGAAAGATTTTTTAATTTGTTTGTTTGTAGCGAATAAGCTCCGAAACTACTGAACCGATTTAGATGAAATTTGGTAAGAAGATAGTTTGAGACAGGACATAGGATAGTTTTTATCCTGGTAATAAACAAAATTTAAAAATTAAATATTAATTTAAATTAAAAAAAAAACTTATAAACGCATCGACGATACTCTTATTATTATCGAGAGTCTGCGCCAATAAAAGTTTTTGGCCGTTTTATTTTAATTCCCAACGTTTCAAATGTTTTATATCAATCAGAAAGTTTTCTCTCTAAGAGATCTAAGAGAGTATTAGTTAGTTTAGTTAGTAAGTTTGCTGTTAAGATATTTTCAGTAGTAGCCCAAAGTTGGGAAGTTGGCGGTGTTCCTCGCCCGTGCCTCGACGCTCACGTGTCGCATCGGTCTGCGCCTAGCTCTTGCTGCGAGTGTTGAAGTGTCGTCTCATCGGACTTGGGAGTGTCAGGTATAGAGAGTGCACTTGTGTCTGTACTATAATATCTCCCGAGCGGTTAGTCTCAATGGGAGTTGCGGCCGCGGTCAAAATAGAGTTTAGTTAGTTACCTCTCTGTGGATCGGGCGTTTGAAACGTGTTGATGTAGTGCACGAACGGCGGTTCCGGAGTTACCTGCAAATTTATATATACAAAATCAGAAAAAACTTAAAACTTTACAAAACTGGTCAAATTTTAATGGTAGATATCCATACATACAAAAAACTTGTTTTATTTTTAAATATCGTGAAAGTAGTATATTAAATATAAGTATTACTAAAATAAACTAAAGAGTACTATATACACACCAAGTTTAAAATAGTAGGACAAACGAAAAATAAATATAAAAGTAACTCTGTCTGTTACCTTTCACGCTTAAACTACTGCTGCAATGCTAGTTCGTGGTCAAACAACATTCAATTTGATACACTGTACTATGACAATTATTCTCACCAGACTAATTTTAAACTATATATATATATATATAACCAATGAAGGCAATCACCACCTTTCATCACCACCTAATGGCAATTGCAATAGTCGCTCCCCTTAAAGTATGATATACCAATGGTCACTGATCTCAAAGTATCATATAATAATTTTAAGTGGTCAGTGGTCACAACAACCACAACAACCACGGGGTTGCTCCAAGGTCCACTCTGCTATCAGAGAAGTACCAGGAGCAACCCGCATGGTACACCGCCCTCCGAAGAGGGCCACCTCCCACCGCCCACCGAAGTGGGCCACCTCCCTGTGCGTTTCTTGGCTTCGCACCCGGCTGTATTGCCGGGCACCACTGAGCCCCCCACCACGACAAGGTGAAAGCACGATGGGGGGGTCACATCAAAGTGCCGTATACCAAGGATGAGTGACCTCAAAGTAGCGTATGACGGAGTCGCCCTTCCCGCAGAGGTAGACGAGGTTGGTGTCGGGGTCGTAGAGCGGGAACATGACGCCGTTGCTGGTGTCGATCTCCACCGTGACGATGGGCTCGGCCAGCGCGTCCGGCGTGCGCAGCGTGTACTGCCGCTCCGACATGCGGCTGAACCTGCACACAAACATACATACTATATAGGGACATTCCACTTACTATTAAAACTTCAATACCTCTAGGTACCTACAACACGGTGTTTCAAGCTGAAAGTCTAGGTATCCTTGAGGCAGCTAGAACAATTGCGATGAAGAAGGTGGAAGACTGCTCCATCCGCATACTATCAGACAGCATGTCAGCACTACAGGCATTAAATAGTAATTCTACCACATCAGGTATGATCTATGAATGTCATAAGGCCTTGACACAGGTAAGTGACCGGAATGAGATCACCTTACAATGGATCAAAGGCCATAGTAACTCGTGGGGGAACGATAGGGCAGATGAGCTAGCAAGAAGGGGTTCGGACATGACGGCGACAGGACCAGAGCCCATCGTCTCGTTACCTTCTTGCTGGCTCAAAGGCCAAATTCGACAACGAACTAAACGCCAACACAACAACGTTTGGCGTGAAGTTGTAGACTGTAGACAGGCGAAAGAATCGCTTCCAAACATTGATGCCAAAATGTCGAACCGTATCATCAAACTTAACAGACCTCAACTTAGGCAAATAACCGCGGCCTTAACCGGCCACGGACCATATAATAAACATCTATTTAATATAGGTATAACTGACAGTCCACTTTGCAGGGCATGCATGGGGGCAGATGAAACGGCTGCACATGTGATCTTGTATTGTCCAGGTGTAGCGGAGTACCGGGCTCAACATCTTGGCACTCCTAGGTCACTCCCGGAAATCTTCGGCAAGACAAAGAAGTTGCTGAAATTCCTGGAGGAACTGGGATGGCAGGAGTAACGAGAATTTAAATTCCCACACACGCAAAATAGGCGCATAGTCGTCGAGTTGCGGAAACCAGCCCGAACATACCATACCATACCATACCATAGGGACATTCCACGCTAAACCTTACGGTTTCAAAAAAAAAAAAAAATTTTGACATTCTTAATATTTAGGTATTTTTAGTACCTCTCAAAAGAGGCTTCCTGGTAAATTTTGAGTTTTATTTAATCACTGAATCAAAAATACCGAATTTTTAAAAATAAACAAAAAAAGAGCGGTTTTGATATTGAGCGAGAGAGAGAGAGAGAGATAGAAAGAAAAAAGTTCTTCAAAAGTTGTCTTTTTACTTACTACTTCAACTTATCATTATTCATTTCGATAATAATAATATTCTTCAATGCTTACTTCGTATTTATGCAAAGCTTTTGTCAAAACTTTAAATTTTCTTAAACTATCGCTAGCTTTTTATAAAAACTTTTAAATTAAAACAATAATAATTTTTTTATTAAATAGGCCAAGTTTCACCAAACAGATTACACCTGATAGTTCCCTTGATCTTCCTTCTCTTTTGTAATATGTATATACAAAAACACCCCAAGGCGCAAACACAAAAAAAACCCTATAAAGATCAATTATAATTAATATATATGTTATTATGTACATACATTCTAGACCGTCTTACCCAGTAGTAAAAACAAGGCCATGTTTCAAGAAGATAGCTCGAGACGCTTTGCTTCCCTCGTGAGCGATCGCCTCTGACTCCACCTCTCCTTTGCGCGGGTCGATTATTCTAGAACATTCATATTTGATGAAATCAATTAAAAAATTACCAGAAAAGCCTTGAAACCTCGCTAAACTATATAGTATCAACTAAAATCATTGTTGCTTAAACTTTGTTGCAAGATATGTACACAATAAGCGTCTCAAAAATGTCCTCAAAAAGAAGTGCACAATTCGAAATCGAATTGCTCTTTTTTCAAATCTCTTCTATTCTCAAATTCCTTTTGTTAGTTTATGTGGTGTGCATAAGTTCGAGTTTGTGTTTAGTACTTTCGATTTTTGGTTTGATTTAACGTCACATGTCGACGCCACTTTTGGAAGGGATATTTATTAGGAAATCTGTATTTATGTTATAATATATCAATGTGCTTAATACAATAACTAATGCCCTTTATTTAAACCTAGCTTGATCTCATAGATAGTATTTGAGTTCACTAAAAATATTTCATAATACACATTTACCTATATGAAGACGAAAAAGATTTACGCGAATATTTGACATTTTGACAGACTGTCTGTAAAAAGTGTATAATGCCTTTGAGACGTTTAAAACCTTTTGTAAAGCATTCGAAACGTCGGGAACCAAAAATCAAAATAAATCCGCGAAATAATCCAAAAAAAAAGATATTTTTATTTAAAAGATGAGAAAGATCATCCTGCTGTCTAGTTGTTACCTGATCTTCTTATCCCTACACGTGGTCAGCAGCTTAGATCCCGTCCAGTTCCAGCACGCCGAGTAGATGAGGTCCGGGTGGCAGTCCAGGCTGATGAGCACTTCGCCGGTGCCCACGTTCCATATCGCTATCTGTTGGTATAAGTGGTTATGTAGGATCTTGGACATTCCTGTGGATACCGTAATCATTGATCTTTATGATTCTTTGAAATAATAATTATGTTTTCTTGTTAATGGCTTCTATGCGTGCCAATTGAACACGGTTTACTTCGCCAATGCCATGTAGAATGGAAAAGTCAAATAATAATCATTCTATACGTCCAAATTTACATATAGGTAGGTACTACTTAGGTCTGTAGTTCAAAATAAAATAACAACATAATGATTGGTGGATATACATTTTAGTTTAGCCGAGATCGTAATTGAAAACCTGCACCGCCAAATTATAATTTATTAGCTAATTAGCTTTAATACTAATTGGTCATAAAGACAAGCTTTAACAACATCTATCTAGAAGTATATTTAAGAAGTAAAATACGTGAAATTACAAGAAGTTACATATATCATTATTATACATAAATAATTTAACAACATTTAAAAGGCCAACCGATTTTCTCGCCAGCTCTTCTAAGTTGAGCTGCCTTTAATGCCAGTTAAGAATTTCTCACAGATTGACCACAACACACTGATTTTAATAATCCTTACTAATATTATAAATGTGAAAGTTTAGATGTTTGGCTGTTAGTTACTCAATTACGTCAGAACGGCTGAACGGATTTAGATGAAATTTTACACAGAGATAGATTATAGTCTGGAATAGCACACAGGCTTTTTGTCCCGGAAAAATTTCGGTTCCCGTCGGATAAATTTGTTTTTGTTTTTCTTGAGCCGCTAGTTATAAAAAAAAAGATAAAATCAATTCAAGTTAGAATATTCTATTTTCATTCGACCATCACTCACCTGGTTGTCGGACCCAGCCGTCAGTAGGACATTCTGTGCAGTGGGGTGCCACAGCACGAGGCCCACTCGTCGCTGATGGTACACTAGGTCCACCACCGGCTCTGTTAGCGTCCTGGACAGACCGCCGTCTGGGATTTGCCATACCTGGAGTATATATATATTTATACTGCAGTTTTTTAAGTTTGTTTATAAAGTTTAGACACAACAAAACAAGAAAAAGATGAGAGTTTAAATCAATAAAACTTTTACAAGCGCTTTGGAATACATATACGTACATAAAATTTAATATTAAAATAATCATAAATATTCCCAAATAACATCCATATCTAAATAAAAATAATGTTATATCTAAATATTACATTATTGGCAAAATCAATGTTTATATCGTAGTTGGCGAAACAAATCGTTATCTAAAAGCTTCATCTGTAAGATGCTGAAACTATACCTACGTAAGTATATGAGCCGACATTTCAAATCACGCTCTTTATCTGCACGAGTTATACGAGTATTTGTATGATTACCTTCACTACACAATCTTCAGAACCGCTAGCTATAACATTGTCGTTGTGGGGACACCACGCGATGTCCAGCACCGGGCCCTTGTGTCCGCCCACTAGTGGATGATCGGCTGGGATGCGCCCGACCTGAGAAATAAAATCACTTAAATTACTCTAATATATATAATTTATCAAGTAGATTATTATTTAACACTTCTGACGTCTTTGTCTTTTTCGTTTCATTAATTATGTCGAAGCAACATCTTTTAGAAAAATATTAATTTACATACAAATCAACTCTCTTATCCTCTTATTTCTCGTAGAGCTATATAAGCCTTAGGAATTTTAAATTAAACCGTTTGGATTGGTTAGCAATGGTTATATTTTAAAAAAAATACAGACTAACGTAGAGCCAATGGCGTATATAGCCTTTTTGGGCCCTAATGCAAAAAAATGGAAGTGCCCCCCTTTGCTTATTATAAAAACGTATTTGGACTGCCAATACAAAAAAATAATAATTATGAAATAATATGTGTAAATTTAGGACACTTTTCTTGCGTTGTTTTTTTTTAACTTCTATAAGGGCCGAACTCAAATTTTTTTTTGAAATAACAGAATCATTTGTGGTCAGCTGGGGCCCCCTTAAATCAGGGGCCCCATCCGACCGCATTGGTTGCATTGGCATAGCAACGCCACTGCGTAGAGCATTGATTCCAAATTATAATATAATTGTGCCAGAAATATTATTTCCTTAAGCTTACTAAGTTACACATAAAAACACCAGACACAGAATTAAATTATTTCATAATTAGTAATATGAATATCATGAATTTATAACAACTTTGGAAGCACAAATATGTTGAACAAGGTTTAACAAGCATAATATTATACGGTTACATATTATACGGTTGGGTAGTTTTAATTAAAAAATTCTTAGAATTCATAAAAAACAATAATTTCTATTAGGTACGTACTGTCATCATATAATTTTAAGAGTTTAATTATACGGTCGATAGCTGAGTTGCCGACAAGTATAGGTATCACTATACATATGTATAGTTGATAATAATCAGTATACAGATATGAAATATAACTAGTTTTAACTCGTGACTCCGCTTGCAGATGGATCGATACAAAGTAGCTTTTGGTTAATAATCCAGGATAATATCAAGATATCATGCAGGCCATAATATATATCCATAATCCAACATGAAAACGTAGTAAACAAACACAGCGTGTATGTAACGCGCTCGCTCGCACACACGCACGCACGTACGCGCGCATGCTTTTACGCACGCACGCACGTACCTATTCAAACTTTCTAGATATATAATAATTCTATGCTTATATATAAATATGATTCTTTCTGACCCTTCGCAATGTTTATATTACGGAAGTTCTTAGAAGGACCGATTTTTCCAAATACCATTCGGGTAGTTTATCACAAAATGTTTTTAAATAGACTATAACCTTCCTAATCCCTCTATAAATGAGTGAAAATCGCATGAAAATTCGTACAGTATTTTCCGAGATTATTGTCGTTATGGGGACACCACGCGATGAAACAAACAAACACACACTCAGCCCGGCGAGGGATTCCAATTTGTAATATGTAGTGATGATTGATGTCATTTAAAGTTAAAACTTAAAATTATTTCTAATTATTCTACCTCACAGGCACCAGACTGTAAACAGAAAATCTAATATACTGTTCTGTAAAATTACTATTCGAGGATCAATCACATACTCGGGAGTTTTAGCCTTATGATTTGTTTCATATATGTATACCTACTTTACTCCTTTTTCTCTTTTTACCATTTGTTTGTGTTAATTAAAAGCAACAGTCCGAGACTAACTAAAATTAGGCGTTGCATCGTTAACAAATTCTGTGAAACACTTGCTCTGGTGGAGTACAGTGAAGTCGTTGAAATTATTATAACTCATTATCTAATTGAAATGTATTTCTTTTAGCCGATTCAAAAAGGAAAGAGGTATTCATTCGTGTGTATATTTTTAATGTGTATGTATATTTTTACCATGTTTCTCACTTACTTTATACATAGAGTTTTACATTAAAATTTTAAAAATAATAAATAAACCGATTGCATAAAAAATCCGAAACTAACTTACCCGTTTTCATAATTTTTAAGGGTAGGTATTACTTAGATTCGCAATAATTTGTCGCTGTTACCCCCATACACCATAGTCTATACCATAGGTATGTACTATATTTTTATTGGTACAAAAGTCACAACTTTGTAAAGAAAAAATATATTTTAATATTTAATTGTTAATTTTTGTGTTTGAACAAAAATCTGTAATTTTTTAGATTTTTGTGTTTGAGGGAAAATGAGTAGGTACTTTTGATTTTTGTTTCTGTTTGTCTGTGGAAATGTGTAACACTCGAATAAGGTTAGATAGTTTTCATCATCATTCATCTCATCTTCGCGAAGGATACTATTGCGCACAAGTGTATGCGCAAGCACAGGTACACTCACTCTTCCCTCAATCCCATAAACTGATGATAAATACTGATAGGATAGGTCAGGATAGGATAGATCCTTCATTTCATTTAACATCCTCTCCGAAATACCAGCCTAAGCATCGAGGCCTCAGCCCGATACCTTAAGATTTGCAGTCACTAAAGTCTAGAATTCTAGACCAGCGTAAAACCCCAATTAAGATAAAAAAAACCTTGGCAACGTTAACTCTAAAAGATTACATACAAACATCAGTTTTCTCTTAAGACCTACTTGTGTTAATAACGTGTAATATAATTCATTAAGCGTGACCCAAATAAACTGAATATATTCTTGGCAGGGACCGAGGCGCTGAGGTGAGAAAGGCATTACTTTCACTGAAATATTTCGATTGCGCCGCTTTCAAAGTCACTTTCGTTCGGAATCATTTGTTTTTGTAAAGGTTAAAAATCGTTTTTACACACACTCGCCGATTAATTGTCAAGTGAGCATCAATCACGTTCTCGGTTGTAAAATGTACAAGAAACAGTACAATACAACGTGATGATAAGCTTGTATGTTGATACTAATTTTTTACCACGTTCTTTTTAATTCGCTATTTTGCATGTTCCCTACAAATTTTGATTTAAATTTTAACAGACGATTAAACTACCGACTAAACTAGAATTGAATGACAAAAAACCATACCGACGAAACAAGTCTAAAATTCTGGAAATAATAAATTTAAAATCGGCTGAAAAATTACCATAAATTAATATATGAAACCGTTTTTAACTTTACTTAGACTTTTATCATTTTCCTGATTTACGTGTGTATGTTTGTATGTGCTATACATATGTATACTCTATACTCGTCCATTATGTCGTTGTATATTCTCCCGCTTGACAAATATTTCAAACTACAAACAGCTAACATAAGTAGAGGATTAATCTAAAACGCATTAAATTATACGACTTCTGAAAATAACACTTTGTTCAGAATGTAGACAGATATATATATATATATATATATATATATATATATATATATATATATATATATATATATATATATATATATATATGTAAGTATATCCGAATTCATATACTTAAAACACATAAAACATTGATATCATAAAACATAGTCATAATGAACAGAAAATCTAATGATACAACACGCTACACAATCATTAATTATATCTATCTATACTATAATAAAAGAGTAGAGGTCGAATGTCTGTACATAGCAAAAATATGCTAAAAACCGAGTCAGGGGGATGTAAGAAGACAAATAGAACAAATCTAGATTTTTTTCAATTTTTTTTTTCTCTGTCTGTCTGTTTGTACGGGCTAATCTCCGAAACTATTGGACCGATTTGAATGAAATTTTGCATGGTCGTACCTTATATCACCGGTCAATATCTTAAATACTTTTCATTCCAGAAAATTAAAAAGTTCCCGTGGGATAGTTAAAAAACTATAGTATCTTTTACAGCTTAGTACACAACAACTTATGCACCTAATTTAGTAAACTTTAACATTCTGATACCTTATACTGCCGGTCAAACAACAGGTTACTTTTCATCTCGGAAAAATGAACGGTTCCCGTGGGAACTAATAGATCTCCATTAGTGTTTTTCTAGAGGTGAACCCGAGCGAAGCGAGAGTGAGCCGCTAGTGGATAAATAAAACTGAAGTATTACAAACGGTGTAATATCAAAATAACATCTTTTTACTAAATGCAAATGAAAGTACTTATAATTAAAAAAAAAACAAATTTTATATTTTTTTGTCTGTCTGTTTGTTCCGGCTAATCTCCGAAAAGACTGGGTCGATTTTGAAGTGACTTTCACCGGCAGGTAGCTGATATTATAAGGAGTAACTTAGTACTTACTACTTTGATTTAAGAAAAAGGATAATTCCGCGTAAAAAATTAAAATGTTGACATAGGGACGCACCCGAGCGAAGCAAGGGTAAGTTGCTAGTTAAATATATTATGTAATGTCTTATCAAATATATAATTTTTTTTTTCAAAAAGTATTATATTTGTGTTTTTAAATGTGTTTTTTATTGTTTTTGTGTGTACATATTCTTTTTTTTTTTAATTATGCTGGTGGAGGGATTTAATAATATTGCGACACAGTTTATTAACTTTTACAATAACTAACGTTTTTTATCTGTTATTATTATTATGTACTTAAATTCTAATAAATCTTTCATCTTAATCAGCTACGTCGCAACGTGTTAGGCATTTCATATCTACGGGATCCTAATAATGAAATATTGATTATTACATACAAACGTTATAAAAATTTCTGCAATGATTTACTGAAACGTTTGAAGCGTATTCATGACAGGAATGAATTAACAAAGTACGCCAATAATCCTAGACTGAAATGGAAAATAATTGATAAAATTAGTGATAGATCTAAGCCTAAAACAACCCCAACACAGTTGTTAAAAATCGGGATCACCCCAGAAGAATCTTTAGAAAAAGTAAATAACTACTTTGTTTCTATTGCTAAAGATCTTGCAGAGGGCATTTCAAATACAACTACATCAAATACCGATTTTACACAGAATACACACGTTCAATCAGACTCAATGGCAATTTATTATACGACAGAACAAGAGGTTAAATCTATCCTATTCAATTTAAAAACAGATAGTGCAGTTGGATGTGATGGCATTTCTACAAGATTTCTTAAAATGGCAAGTAATCATAAACCTTTCAATCCAAACTGGCATTTTCCCTCAAGCATTTAAACAATCCATTATCCATCCCATATATAAGGGGGGGACCAGAGACTGTGTCAATAACTATCGACCTATTTCTGTATTACCGGCATTATCAAAAATCTTTGAGAAAATACTGAATAAAAGGCTTGTAGCATATTTAAATAAAAAATCGATTATATCGGAAAACCAATACGGCTTTAGAGCAGGTCTATCTTCCTCTCAAGTCGTCTCTGACCTTACTAACTACGTTGCAAACCTTTTAGATCAACAAGAAAGGTGTATAGGCGTATTTTTAGATTTGGCAAAAGCTTTTGACACAGTATCTGTCCCGATATTACTAAACAAAATGGAAAATATTGGCATTAGAGGAAAAATACTGGACTTATTTAAAAGTTATTTGTTGAACAGAACACAGAAGGTGACAATTGACGGGAAATTTAGTGGTGACGCTCCTGTTATATTCGGTGTTCCACAAGGGAGTGTACTTGGTCCCACGTTGTTTTTAATCTATATAAATGATCTTTGTAAATTAAAAATAAAAAATGGTAAAATATTTACCTTTGCAGACGACACTTCAATAATATTTCATGGAAAAACTTGGGTTGAGGCCAAAACAAATACCGAACTTGGAATTCGGCATATTAGAAATTGGCTCAATCAAAACATGCTTACACTTAATATTTCTAAAACTAAATATATGCCATTTGCGATCACTCAGCGGACACTACCTATTGAACAAAATTTCGAAATTCAAATGCACTCCTGTCGGAATGGGAATTCTTGTCAATGTAATACACTACATAGAACTAAAACTATACGTTATCTCGGTGTTTTGTTAGATGAAAATCTTACTTGGAATGCACATATAAAAGACGTAACTGAAAAAACAAGAAAGTTAATTTTCGTATTCAAAAAACTACGCTACGTGGCTGATACTAGTACTTTAAAAACGGTTTACAGCGCTTTGGTTGAGTCAGTAATAACATACTGTATCACATCGTGGGGTGGAGCTTGTAAAACATATCTGTTAAAACTAGAAAGAGCTCAACGAGCGATATTAAAAGTCATGACATCTAAACCATTTAGTTACCCAACAACAGATTTATATTCTGAATGCGATGTCCTTTCTGTCAGGCAGTTATTCATAAGGAATACAATAATCGATCAACATCGGAAACTTGAATATGACCATAGTCTCACAATAAATAGATTGAAGCACAAAGTATGTAAAATAAACCGGTACAGAACATTTTTCATCCATAATTACAACTGTTATTTAGGTCCCACTCTTTATAATAAATTGAATAAAATTCTTAATATATACCCGCTTAACACTTACCAATGTAAAAATATCATAGTAAAGTGGTTAAAAAACCTAACTTATGATGACACAGAAAAATTATTTGCGATAGTTAAATAAATGATAAATGACTCATAAACTTATCAATTAACTTACACACGCGTATCCATCACACAACACAGTACACATATAAAATATTATAATACAAAAATATATAATTATACATAATATTATACATATATAAAAAATCATATTTCAAACATATTTTCACATTTTAAGCATTCAACACACACCACACAAATGACATCATTATAAATGTGAATTAACCAATTTAATAATATGAATTACCTATGAATACCTAAACAATTAATGCAGAAAAATTTATTACATAAAATCATATTGTTTAAAACTAGGTACTTAAATAAAAAAAAAAAAATATTTATATATATAAACTACTATATTAAAAATTTGGCTTAAGTCATTATTTTTAGTGGTCTAACTTTAACTACTGCTATAGTTTATTTTTATGGCGGTACTTGTAAAAAAATATTAATAACGTAGAATATCAATGTTTAAAGTATAACTAACCTTGTAATGTCATTTTATTATTGTGTTAAAAATATGAGTGATAATGTTTAATGATAATTTAGTGACAATTCTTTTGTATCATAGAGGAAGGAACTGTCGTCTGTAATACAGGCTCGGCCTAGTACAGTCGGCAGTGACAAACCGATGTAAGTAGCATAAATTGTAATAAGCTTTATTTTGCGCTTAGTGTAAATTTAATGTCAAAACTAATTGCTAATAAACTTTTATTATTATTATTATTATTATATCTAATTTGGTGAACTGAAAAATTGGTTGCTTCAAGCAAGCTAATCTCATGACAAACATGCAACAGTGTAACTGTTTACATTTATAATCACATCAAAATAAATAAAGAGATCAAAAAAAGCACGGACAATATGTCTCTAGTGAAGTGAGATTTGAAAAAATATATTTATTGAGGACTCATCACGCCACGACTCTTATAAGCAAAGAAATTCTACTAATATTATAAAGGCGAAAGTTTGTAAAGATGTATGTATGGATGGATGTTTGTTACTTCAAAAAAACTACTAAACAAATTTTGATAATACTTTATCTATACTAATATTATAAATAGGTAAAGTTTGTGAATTGTGAGTTTGTGACGTTGTAGGGGGTAATATCTGAATCTACTGAACCGATTCAGATGAAATTTGGTAAGAAGATAGTTTGAGTCCCTGGGAAGGACATAGGATATTTTTATCTCGGAAATCATCCCGAAAGGTGGGTGAAAATGGGGATGAAAGTTTGTATGGGGAAACAATCTACTTACTAATATAGCTTATACATCAGAGTAACAAATAGACTATGATTTATAAATATATAGTAAATAAAGTAATACATAATTAAAATGCGCGGGCGCAGCACGGGACAATGCTAGTTTAACGTAAATAAGCTACACGAGCGTGCCACAGGTAGGTAGTATTTTTTTTAAAGAAAAATAGCAAACAAGTGAACGATCCACCTGACGGTAAGTGGCTATCGTTCTCATTATCTCATTCTCATTATCAAAAACTCATAAACATTACAACCTAAAAGGATGTGCGAATGCGTACCGGCCTTTAAAGGCTTATTAGAGTTGCCAAATCAGTTTTTTCAACTCAATTTTATTTTTGCTACCCGCAATATCGCGATAACAAGTAATGCGACTAATTGATTCTTCCATTCAAAGACGGGAAATTTAAAAATATGAGAATCTCACCAGTATTTATTCTCTTTAAGCCCGTAGTAAGTCTGTGATAATTTGATGACAATGACAATTTGATTAATTGTGATGGCCGGCGTTACAGTTAAATATAGATTTCTTGAAAATTTAATTAATTTCTTAGAAATTTACCTGGAGATGATTTTTATATTATTCGAAATACATGTGCAAGCAAACGCTCGCGATAAATACGCATCATTATCGTGCCAGTCTGCTCAAGATCACTGGCGTGTCTTAAAGCCACAAGGGACCTGAATACTACTTTTTAACCGACTTCCAAAAAGGGGGAGGTTCTCAATTAGTCGGAATCTTTTTTGAAGAGCCTTATATTATTACGCAAAGGGAAATCTGGAAGGAAGATCGTTCCACAATTTGCACGCACGAGACAGAAATTACCATAATATATTTACTCTATAAACTACAATAGACAAATAACGAATAGTTGTTACTTGTTATATTTGAATTAGGCTCATTGGCAAAAGTTAGTAGACATCGAGATAAATCTAGTTATTGTTAGCCGAGCACAGGTGACCTGAAATCTAACTATGTATAATCTATATTCAACTCGACGAATAAATAACATACTATAGTTTGTGGTTTCAGACCACACGATATTCAATACACTCGCTTTGACGTCAAAGCGTATAACCACTAATATATACACACACACATATATATATATATATATATATATATATATATATATATATATATATATATATATATATATATATATATATATATATATATATATATATATAATTATCATGGGCGATAACCGCTAAAATTAAATAAATAACATCGCCATAATTAATTATAACACTTATTTTTTTTTATTGTTTAGAATTGAAATCAACAAATATTGTAAGATACCCACTTTGGTGCCATTTTTGAATTTTTGAAATCATTTTGTAAAATTGTGGGTAGTTACTATCTGTAACAGTACATATAGAATAATCAATAATACCCTTGAAACGTCTAAAACCTTAGTCTCTCCTGTGACCATGATCGCTGTAAAGCATTCGAAACGTCGGGAACCAAAAATCCGCGAAATAATCCGAAATTATTTCTCAGAGATGATTTCATCCAAATCCGTCCAGCTGTTAGTTACAACATTAAGGAGTAACAAACATACACACATACAAACTTTCGCATTTATAATAATAGCGAGATAAAGCGTAATGTTGTAACTTGTAAGGCTCAGAAGTAACTAATGCCACTATCAAGAATCATAATCACTTTCGTTTGATCTCGCTACACGCACACCCATCCCAGGCCACGGCGCGCCGCCAACCTGTCTGTAGTTCAGCTTATATTTACATGTAACACTTAATGAGACAACGTTAGAGCGGTAAGTTGCATTATCTTTAGGTTTTGGTTGAAATCTAACACCTGGCTGTAAGATACTTTATGGTACTTTCAGATTGACAGCGTTAATATTGACGCTTAAATTGAAAAGGTACACGGAGTTCAAAATCAATTTTTTATGTATGTTCACCGATTACTCGAAGACACCTGAACCGATTTAGAATTTTTTGTTTTGTTTGAAAGGATATTCTCCCCAGGTGGTCCCATATAAATTTTATCGAAATCGGTCAAGCGGTTTTAAAAAAAATCAACAATAAATATTTATTTTTAAACAAATTGCTTAATCGAATATGTTATTAAAAACTTTCGTCCTACAAATTACCTGCTTATTACGTCTACACTAAAAATTTAAAAATAAAAACTTAAAAAAAACCGACTTCCAGGCACTAAAATGTAAAAAATAACTAAACGGGGGTTTTCATTTAGAATAGACCTAATCAGATATTTTCGAAGTCGGAGCCAGCGGACAATATTTTAAGATATGAATATCTAATAGGTAAATGTGTATTTTACGTATCAAAATATACCTATTAAATTTCCTATGCGTCGGCTAAATCTATTTAAATTTTTTGTATCAATGAACAAAACGACACCCAATAGAGTGACAAATACGTTGTCACGAGGAAGATTTTTTTATTTAATAATAATTATATGTCAAATGTCAATTAATCATAATGTATGATAGTATGTGTGTTTACTTCAAACTTTAATTAAGTTACTTTAATTAACCGTTTGTACAGTTTTTAACTTTATTGATAAAACGAGGGCTGTTCTTCATTAAAATTTAGGAAAACTTAACTTTAAAAGTGTAACCAAAGCCAGTGTAGACTATATTATATCAATATTATATAAATAATTAATTTTCAATTATTACTAAATAATTGAATGTTAAACATTTAAATGATTATAATTAAAAATTATTATCTAAATGTTGATTATAAACGGACAAGAAATTAATTAAATGAGATAAATAATAATACGACAAGCGTATGCGGACACAGCGTCAGATAAAAATTATAATCCTTATCTTTCAAGATACAACCATCTTCTTCAATCTTGCCTTAACGCGTATGGTTACGTACCCGGGCGACCGAGATTCGCTGAGCGTTTTTTCGGAAAATATATAAAAATGGATTTAAATGACCTACATATGTATATATGTATATAAACTTAAAAAACAGGTTTATCTAAATACAAAACTAAATACAAATCGTTACAGCCGCTTGAGACACATGTAATATTAATGGTTAAGAACGCAGCTTTACCTAGTGTCGTGTGAAGACTTCCGATTTTATGAGCGTTCGAGGCGCGTGATGGCGCGTCGCCAATATAACACCAAACTTTGCATAGCCCACCGTTGTGTCAACCCTGTTTATAAATTTTACATTCCATGACTCATGGGGGCCGCAAGGAATCTCTATGTTCATTCAAGTTAATTTACATTCTTACCATCGGTACTTATTACGATTTTTTAACTTTAGATTCGAAAGGATTCGCATTTTGTACCTTTATGATGTTAATAATTGTTAAAATAAAATACTTATTCGTTGTCGATTAATTATTAATATCGGTTTTTTTTATAATGTCAATAATTTGACGTTTTGCCAAGTAAAGCCAATATCTCATAAAATATATGTACGTACCTTCGAAAGAAAAAGTTTAAACCTGTTGATAAATACGTATAATAAAATGCTATAATAATAAATATTAGCAAGAGCAAGTGGCAATTATATTTTTAAAGCATAAGGTTGTGTTTTTGAAAAGGGTTAAAGGGTCAAAGTATATCATTGTATATATAGGTGTAGTATGTATCTATAGGTCAACTAAAATAATTTAAAATCGGTATACTTTTTAGTTCAAAATCATTGAAAAATGCCTAACTAACTAACTAACTGACGAAGAGAAAAAAATATAATAACATTAGATGTGGCTTGTCTCCCGAGCATCTCTTTTTCAATAAAACAAATTTAATGCATATGTATTCATACATAAAGCATATTATGTTTAAATAACGGATTAAACCAAGTGCGAAATTAACACCCGCTACTTGCTACTTAAACACCGTTTCAAAGCCGGCTTCACTGAATATTAACAACAATCATGCTATAAATATAAACGCAAAAGTTTGCACGTGTAAGTGTATGTATGTATATATGTTTTTTCCTTCTTTACACTAAAACGGCTGGACGGATTTTGATAAAATTTTAGACCTGGAGTAACACATGGGCTACTGTTAGTCATCTAGGGCAGCGCTTTCCAAATGGTAGTACGCGAAACCGTAGGGTTCCGTAGAAGGGTTGTACGGGTTCCCAGTTCCGGCCGAGAGTTAATAAAACGTTGTCAGATGTGAAGCCTAATTTTAGTGCTATTTTAAATAAATATGTGAATTCATATCATTTTTTGGTATTATTTTTGTTATTTTTGGTTAAAGTATTAATATTTTTCATGATTTGTACTTTCAAGTCGAACAAGAAAGTATTGTAACTATAACACAATCAGTTCAGTTATTATCAAAATGGGGATCCGTCAAAAGAATTATGATCAATCAAGGTTCCGTGGTCAAAAAAATTGGGAACCGCTGATCTAGGAACGCAACCACGCGAAGCGAGTATCAGTTGTTGTTTTCGACATCTATTTAGGTAGCAATAAATACACTCTAGAAATAGTTTGCTAAATATAGTTTATGTTGCGAATATGACACATTTGAAACATTGATATGTAATTAGATGCACGAGCCGAATACAGAGCAATAACACGCCATCACTTGACAAAGACTGTCCCTTAATCATCGGCGCCAATAAATGATTCATGTGTCAAATTCATTTTTAAAATGTAATCTTTGGGTGTAAAATTACCGTTAGTACACACTCGATCCCTCGTTAAGTACGTCCTTTTTGATTTTTATGGTTACCTACTTAATTAATAATATACATATAATAAAATTGTAACTAAGCCGAATCTGTACATTAGATATTTTTTGGAACATCTAATTGAAATAAACATTATTATCGATACAGAGGCCGAATCTATAGTTTTTAGAATTTTTGTCTGTCTGTTACCGCATCACAGAAAAACCACTGGAGGGATTTTAATGGAAATTTGCTATGGTGATCTGGTTATCCGGGTCAACATATAGGATACTTCTTACCGGGGGAAAATATTTCATTACTGAGAAAACCTAAGATTTTGGTTTTTGGTCATCTGAACGCGGGCGGAGCCGTGGGCAATGCTAGTCATAAATATAAACACTCATGATTGGAATTCAAACATTCGTGCTCATCACACAAATGTATGCGCTCAGCGGGACTCGAACCCGCAACCGCTGGCTTAGCAAGTACAAACTGTATCACTACAAACTGAGCCAAACGTGTCATCAATAATAATAAATTAATTATTTATTTACCTTTAAAGCAGTCAGAATTATGGACACAAGGTATTTTGTTTTTTTTTTATTGTAACGCGATATCTTCGCATAACTGGTAAACAAAAATGTATTTTAATTACTGTATTTATTTTTAAGTGCAATAAAGAATAATATTTAAATATATGTATCTCAAATACCTATAAAATTTTAATTAGGCCTGCTTTGAGATTTCAATAAAAAAAAAATATATTTTAGGGGGGAATGTGAATTCGAAGTTGATTAACTTAATATATATATATATATATTATATATATATATATATATATATATATATATATATATATATATCATTTATTATACTTTTATAGTATACTGTAATAAATAGTCACGTTTCATGAACTAAAGAAAACTTCAATTTTCTAAATTTTGAGTTTTATTTCAATTAAAGGTTTTGAAAAGTTTTTAATAAATTCCCAAATCCTAATCCCTATACCTCTTAACATTTCATAATTAGAAACTATACTATAAAATGAAATGCATTCATAACTTATGGTAAGCGGTTCTAAATAGGTAAGAGGGATCAGGCCATATTCCACCACGCTGGCCAAGTGCGGGTTGGCGGCGTTCACATGTCTTTCAAAAACTTATGTAAGGCTAGTGGTAATCATGTTGGAAATAATTAGCACATGAAAATATCAGGGGTGCGACACCCGGGATTTGAACCCGCTTCACTTGGTTTCCCAAGCGAGCGCGTTACCACTGGGCTACCACTCTGAATATGGTTTAAGAGAAAAAAAATTGTAAAAATAAACAAGAAAAATTGAAAAATTCGATAAAAACTAAAAGTGGTATTCTTTATGAACGCAAATATCACTATAAAATTTTGCAATTTGGATAGACGTCTTACGAATCACTGATCGGCTAGCTTTGTGTAAAAATGTTCCAGTGTTCGAGATGGTTTTGCATATCCATAATCAGTTGCCACATTCGAGAATCGTTGTTGCACACGAGCTTATGCTTTTCTTGTCCCGCGTGGGCGGGCCCTCGATTTCCGTCGGCTAACGTAATAATTACCTAACCCCCATATAAATAACTATATAAACAAATTTTGTTTATAATACCTATGTGTCTATATTTAACTAAACTAAAACGAGACAGTAACCATTCTGTCTCGTTTTAATTTAGCTATCCCAAAAATTGCGGGAAAAAGATTAAAATTACAAGTCCATTGACGATTGTTTAAAATTATTTTTTATCTAAAATCTGGATTTTTATATTCTGAAGGCTATTTTTTATCTGTTTTTTTTTTCATAAATTAAGATTATTTTATAGAAAAATTTATAATATTTGTAAATGAGAACGTATCATTACCATTAATAATAAAATAACACGGTCTCCGGGATACCGTTTTTCGTTTCATTTTTAATTAAGATTTCATGGCACTTGATTTTTATAGCAATGCACTAATTAGGTAAAATGCTGAAAATGGAAACTAAAATTAATCGCCGGTCTGCGATGCGACTAGCTGTCTAGCATTTGATATGGCGAACGTACGAGACCTTGACTTAGTCAATTAAAACGGTACTTATCGGATTCATTAGATCTATATCATTACACACTAATGCCCGATTTCACCAACAACCCATAAGCCACCTACGTATGGGATCCCAAGCTTAAAAGTCCCCTAAACTAGCCCTTAAATTAAATTTCGTTTTACGATCGATCGATCTTTAAGCCCATATTTCGAGCACCTAAATTTAGGGGGCCTTTTAATATTTAGGTGACCCCTAACTGTCGGTGAAACAGAAACTGTCCCCTAACAGCCCCCTAACCATGCTTAGGGGATCCCTTAAACTTAGGTGACGTTGGTGAAATCGGGCATAACTCTCTCTCTCTCTAAATTTCGAGTCGCACACCGAGGTTATGCCTATTGGCCAAAGCATGAAACATTTATGTTATGTTATAAACTTTTAACACATGTAACTTGTTAAGTTGAAATTAACAAAAATAATTACCTATATATATTTGGTACTTTTTTGGGGCAGCTTTTTCGAAATCGGTCAGTTCAAATTATTTTATTAAGAAACTACACACCATGATGTTATAAAGTATTTGTTATTTGTTATTTTTCACGCCCTAACTACAACACGGACGAAGCCGCAAACCAAAGCTAGTATATTTGTAAATAAAAGCAATCGAGAACTATCAGCGCTGACGTCCTTCATAACGCAAATGTAAAAAGAAGACGGTGGTATAATCCTTCAGTATGTGGGTAGTTCTAAATTTAGTTACTACGAGTATTAACCATACATTGCGAGTGACTTAATATATCTACGTCTCAATGTTGTATACAAATTGAATTTTTTTTTAATAAAACTATCTTTTCGGATCTTTTCGCGGATTTATTTTGATTTTTGGTTCCCGATGCGCGAATGCTTTACAGCAATCATGGTCACGGGAGAGACCATCAGGTCTATCCGAAATCCGAAAAGATAGTTTTATTAAAAATGTCAAATATTCGGGTAAATCTAAGAAAGTATTAACATTTTTTCATTTAGTAGTTTGTATTTATTTTTATAGGGTTTTGCTGCCTTTCTACTACTTCAAGAAAAATTTGGTTTAAGATAAAAACTTTACAAATTACAAGAAGAACCCAGAAGCTCACGGGTTAAATCTTACTAATATTATAAATATCAAAGTTTAGATGCATGTTTGGATGTTTGTTACTCAATCACGCAAGAACGGCTGAACGGATCTGGATGAAATTTGTCACAGAGATAGATTATAGTCTGGAATAGCACATAGACTATTTTTCATCCCGGAAAAATGTACGGTGCCATTGGGATAATTTGTTTTTGTTTTCTAGAGGCGAACCCGAGCGAAGCAAAGGTGAGCCGCTAGTTCCTTCATAAAAGTCTTCCTTCTAGACTCTACTCTTATCTGATTCCACTCTTGAAGAAGATGATACTAAGAAGTTAATAAAATGGTACTTTGAAACAAGTGTGCTAAATTGGATTCCGTGTAAAAAAATTAAAACCCATGAAATTGTGAAATAATCCACTTACTTGTGGTAAGTCGCTAGTATATAATATTTTCTTAGATCTATATCTATCTATATCTATACATATAATAAAATTCTAACTGAGTCAAATCTGTACATTAAATATTTTTTAGAAAATCTTATTGAAATAGACATTATTATCGATACAGTGGCCGAATTTTTAGATTTTTTGTCTGTCTGTGCGGTAGCATCACAGAAAAATGACTGGACGGATTTTGATGAAATTTGGTATGGTCGTAGCTGATTATCCGGGTCAACATATACGATACTTTTCACCGCGGAAAAATATCTCATTTCTGAGAAAAAATACAAAAACTGTAACGTAAGAGTATACTAATATGTAAAACCTAAGAATTTGGTTTTTGGTCATCTGAACGCGGGCGGAGCCGCGGGCAATGCTAGTTTTACATAAATATTTGGCATTTTAAATGAAACTAAATCAGACCAGGCCCCGTCAATAAAAGGTTAGATATGTGGGACTTACTATACTTTGCAGGAAATGTATCACTATAAGTAGTTCTCTTCTTAACTTGTAAAATACATGCAAGAGTTCAATAAGCAAGCCGTCTCTTAGATGACGATGAATGATTCAAGCCGTGACTTGCGAATGTTTGATTGGAATCGATTTACACCTGAGAAAATATGTCATTGACTTACATAAACATGACGCATTTACGTCGATGTTTGAAAACAATCTGAAAATTTAATTTTATACTTCTCACTTCTACAGTTGTATTAGTTCGAAAGTTTTGCTTTGTATGATAAATGTTAAAGATTAGCGGTTTTAGTTTTTTTTTTAAATTAGTTTATTTCCATTTGTGTTACTGATAGAAATATATTTTTTTAACTATAAAACAATAATTGGACGAAAAATAAGATAAAGCTCTGATTTGACAGGTTAAAATAAACTTACAGACATTTCTCATTTACTCAAAAAAAAAAAATTGCTATAATCTAAATCGACGTTTGATTATTTCCCTTTAAAAATTTATATGATATCTATCATCAAGTTAAATACCGTTAACAATTTAACAGAACAAAGTATATACTAGCCAATTCTTTCGCTATTTATTTATTTATTTGTATTCTTGCTTCTTTCCGTGCGTGCTATTAAACTATTGATGGAAGGATTCGAAGTCATTAACAAAAAATGTAATTCCATATTTATTCTATCAGTAAGGACGTCTTGTGCGAATTTCGTTTCAACATCTAAAAATTTTTGGTAACGAATTTTCACTTAGATATATACAAATAAGCCGGCGATATTCAGTTAGTAAGTCAAAAATCTCAGTTGGCGATATCACATCATATACCCAGACAAAAATAAAGAAACACCCTAATATAACCTCCGTCTTTCCTAAAATCGGTTAAAAAATCAATAATTTTTCAATCTGACGATTGTAATAAAAGTCATCCGAGAATAGAACACGATATAAACAATTTAAAAATTAGTTGTATGGAAAAAAGTATGTTTAATAACAAAAATATTTTTTACATAAGGCAACTATTATCTGGTGATGGAAAAATCATCTCTCAGAGTCTCAATCTTGCAACATTTTGTAAATTTGTACCCTAACATCTATTTCACTAAAACGTGCAGTGACAGAATGTCGGACGCGTTATTTGCGTTTATTGTTATTTACTGATTCGCCCACTCTTTGACACATTGATTGCAAATTGGGATGGTTCTCAATTTTTATAAACGGTCTGCTCTTTCTTGTCTATACATATAATAAAATTGTAACTAAGTCGAATCTGTACATTAAATATTTTTTGGAAAATCTAATTGAAATAGACATTATTATCGATACAGAGTCCGAATGTATAGTTTTTAGAATTTTTGTCTGTCTGTCTGTTATCGCATCACGAGAAAACCACTGGACAGATTTTGATGAAATTTGGTATGATGATAGCTGGTTATCCGAGTCAATATAGAGAATACGTTTTACCGCGAGAAAATATCTCATTTCTGAGAAAACATGCAAAAACTGAAATGTAAGTGTATACTTATCTGTAAAACCTAAGAATTTGGTTTTTGGTCATCTGAACGCGGGTGGAGCCGCGGGCAATGCTAGTTTAAAATAAAGTGCAATAAAACATTATTGTTTATAAAGCAGTGGTAAAGCACTTCAAGGGAGGCCCGAGTCCAGCAGTGGGACGTTAAAATAGGACAAATTATTATTATCTATACTAATCTTATAAAGAGGTAAAGTTTGTAAATTGTGAGTCTGTGACGTTGCAGGGGGTAATCACAGGATCTACTGAACCGATTTAGATGAAATTTGGTAAGAAGATAGTTTGAGACCCTGGAAAGGACATAGGATACTTTAAATCCCGGAAATCATCCCTTAAGGAGGTGAAAATGGGGATGAAAGTTTGTATTGGGAAGCAAGCTAGGGACGATTCCGAGCGAAGCGAGGGTGAGTCGCTAGTTTAATAATAAAGAAATATTCACAATCAAATGCTATAATTATAAGATATATAATAATAATATTAGTGCAAAAATATAAATAATATAAATCTTATTAATGCGAAATTTTGGATGGATGTTACTCTGATTGTTACTCAATCACGCTAGAACAGCAGAACGGATCTTGATAATTTTGCAGTGGTAGATTATATCCAGGAAAAATGTACGGTTCCCGTGGGATACATATGTTTTTGTTTTCCAATAGGGACAAACCCCAGCGAAGCGAGGATGACCCGCTAGTAGATTATACGTTTTTAAATGGACTCTTATTCTTCTTTTTTAGCAAATTAGCACTTGGTTTCTATAAATACATATAATAACACTTGGAAGGTGACCATTTGTATGTCAGTATGTCCGTCACATGAATAATTTATAGTTCGTTTATTCAATGTAGCCTACAATATTCTAATCTTCCATAGTTGAAAGTGACATTGAAACAATTTGTTTAACGAACGTGTCTATCAAAGGCTCACATCAGATTATGATTTCGCTAGAAACCAGTATAATAAAAATATTTTAAATATACATAAATCAATTACACTCCCTCAGTGAACATTTAAAATATAACCACTTTCAGTTAGAAGAAAATATATATATAAAACTATCTTTTCGGATTTTTTCCCGGATTTATTTAGATTTTTGGTTCCCGACGTGACGAATGCTTTAAAATGTGAAATATTCGCGTAAATCTAAGAAAGTATTATAAAAAAATGCAAGTTTTTTTTTATGGGACTAAGGGGGCAAACGCTCACCTGATGGAAAGTGATCACCGCCGCCCATGGACATAAAGTTCTAAACTTGTTAAAGTTTTTTATGTAGTGCATAAGCCATATCCATATACATAATATAGACAATTTTTATTCCGATACTAGCGACTCACCCTCGCTTCGCTCGGGTTCGTCCCTAGCTTACTTCCCCATACTAACTTTCATCCCCATTCTTATCCGCTTAAGGAATGATTTCCGGGAAAAAAACTATTTCATTCAGTCACTTCTCATATCATAAGATTTAAAAAAAATCTTATTTTAGTAAAAAAAAACAAATCTCTAAACGTTCATCTATACCTACAAAACTTCCTTATATATAACAAACACAAAAAAAAGTTATGCGCGTACATTACAGGTACATTTCGGTGATTCATTTTTACAGGGGTGTCTCATAAATAATGTCGGTTTCCAAAGTTCACTTTGTTTACTAAATAATCATACAAAAAGAAAGCCTTAATATTCGAAGTATAGCCCATTGTATTCTATGGTTTTAACCCAACGTTCAGCAAGCTCTTTGAGACCTCGGTAAAACCATTCTTTGGGTTTAGATGCAAAAAATTGTCGCACTGCATTTTCAACATCTCCTTTGGATTCAAATTTTTTCCCACGCAAGAATTTCGCCATGGATCTGAATAAATAGTAATCTGACGGTGCAAGGTCCGGACTAAATGCTGGATGTGGTAAGAGTTCAATACCACCAAATTCTTCGATCTTATTCCGCGTAACTTTCGCAGTATGTGGTTTAGCATTGTCTTGCTGTAAGAGAACCCGCTTTCGGTTAACTAAACCTGGATATTTCTCCGATAAAACCTCATACATTCGCATCAGCTGTCCACTATATATCTCGGCATTGATAGCTCGATTATCTGGTATGATTTCGAAGTACACTAAACCTTCATAATTCCACAAGACACATAACAAGACTTTTCGCTCGAATCGACCTCTCTTTGCCACGGGGGTTCTGGTATTTGTCCTTTGTCTAACCACTGATTTTCCATGTTCGGGTTGCTAAGATAAATCCATTTTTCATCGCAAGTAACAATGCGTCTAATAAAACGATCATCTTTCGGCAGGGCAAGGAGCTGTTTACATACCTGTACTCAACGTTTCGCTTGAATCTCGGTTAATTCGTGTGGCACTATTCGACATTTTTTATAGATCTTACCTAATGATTTTAAATGGCGATGTATGGTATCTTTAGAAGGTCCAAGGGAGTCCGATAATCGGCGAGTGCTGGTACTAGGTTGGTTTTCTACTGCTTCCCTTGTAACCTCAATATCCCCCGCAGGTGGACGATCTGAGCGCGAACAATCTTCAAGCGTCAAATCTCCACTATTGAAACGATTAAACCAACGCTGTGCCGTGCGCTCATTAACTGTGTCTTCCCCTTCAATTTCATATATTTTCCTTGCTGCCACAGCTGCTTTAAACTTTTGTTTCCAATAATGTCTTAACAATACACGAATATCGTATTTATCACACTCCATACTATTTATTATAAAAACGTAGTACGTCGTCAATAAACAAAGAGAGAATGATTAAAAGAAAGTAAAGCAATTGTACTCTTCATACAATTAGAGGCTAGTCTTAGCAAGTTACGACATGTTTAAATTGAGGCGTAGGAATTTTCACATATGAAAACCGACATTACTTATAAGACACCCTCTATATTTATATAGATAGTGGATCCAATTGGATTTGTGTTAGTTACTGAAGCGTAAGGCGGGCGTAAGCCCTGTTGAAAAACTTTATTTATTGGTTTCTATGTGGCTTTTGTCGCTTTTGATGGGATCCTATTGGAGTTTTTAAAGAGGGAGGAACTAGTGAGGGCGAATGTCTAGTCGTATTTCTAATATAAACTGGGAAAGTTTGTAATGTATGTATTTTTGTTTTTTTACTCCTTCACGCTAAAAGGGCTGGACGGATTTGAATGAAATTAATGCACAGATTATCTGTGACAGATAAGACTACGTCCTTGAGTAACACATAGGTTAATGTTATTGTTACACACCTAGGAAAGGATAGCTCCACTCCAACGTGAGTTCTTTTCTTATTTCCAAACATTGTCGTGGTGGGTAGGAGTTCATTAGCGTCCGGCAATCCAGCTGGACGCGAAGCCAGGAAACGCACAGGGAAATGGCCCACTTTGGTGGGCAGTGTACTATGCGGATTGCTCCTGGTACTTCTCTGATAGCAGAGTGGACCGTTGAAGCAATCCCACGGTTGTCGCGGTCTGCTTCGGCAGACCTGCCGTCGGGGCGTCGTGGTCGAGTACGTAGGCGATCCTGACACACCCCATTAAGACGGGGGAGGTTTTGTTGGGTTTTAATGGTTAGTACTGGCTTTTCTAGCCGGTGAGTCCCATATAACCACTTGTATGTTAACAGGTGGTATGGGTAAATGCTTTTCCCAACATAAAAAAATGGAAGGATAACTCGCTAGTTGTATATACATATATACGCTACTGATATCACGTAAACAGTTCAATCACGGCTCGCGCGAACAATTACGTGCGATTTTGACACATTCTTAGGAATCCACACAAAAAGTTAGTAAACCTTCCCAGAAGCGATATCTTTCCCTATTGTTGAACACCCATTGTTCCATATCTGTTGCACAATGTCACTATGTACGATAAAGCTGAAAATATACAAAACAAAGCAAATAGAACTTTATACTGTCATTTATAAACGTTATTTTAGTTCGGTTAGATTGTTTAGTTATATGTAATTGGGGCAGACTGTACCGCATTGTTCGATGATAATAATGCATTTCGGTGCTTCCTGCGAGATAATGTATTATTATCATGGTATTTCAAATAGAAAAAAATAAAAAAAATCAACTTCCGAATGGTTGATAATACCACAGATCATACAATACATACCATATTATACTACATAGGTAGTGTTTTTACGAGAGAATTGCTTTTGACTGCAAGTGCCTAGTGCCTAGTATGATGAGCAAAACAGCATGCATGATTTAGGTACTTTATAAGATCTGTTATAATATTTACCTCCTTTGAGGAAGTTTCTCACTTTGGTTTTTTGGTTCCCGACGTTCCAATGCTTTACAGCAAACGTGGTCACGCGAGAGACCGATCTCTTAGTAAAATAACCTCGTCAAAGCTGATCATCATCATCTCCTTGCCCATATTCCAATCACTTGGGGTCGGCACAGTATATGTTCTGTACTGCTGATAGGGTTTAGCAAAAGTTTTACGACCGGCCGCCTGTCTGACATCAACCCTCCTTGGGAATGCTATTATTTATTGCGGAAGTCTTAGTGAAAGTAAACAAAACAAAATACAAAAATATATGAAATAATTCAAGTTTAACTATTTCATATATTTTTGTATTTTATTTTGTTCAAATTTATTATTTATTTTTTCATTTTTAAGCCCCAACGCACAAAAAGAGGGGTGTTTGACGTCAATGTCTGTCTGTGTGTGTGTCTGTGGCATCGTAGCTCTCAAACAGATGGACCGATTTAGATGCGGTTTTTTTCATAGAAAGCCAGTTTCCTTCCGGTGGTTCTAGGTTCGATCCAGCAGTGTAAGAGTATCAGCTCTTTTCCAAAATGATGTAAGGCATCTTGGCGTATGATTACTCGATTAAGTGCTTCATGCGTGCCAGTGTAATCGTTAAATGACAATTAATTTGCGTAGGAGGTTTATTAATTTATAATTTCTAATTAATTCAAAATTATTTTTGTATTTTATTTTATTCTATTCAAAATTCAAATCGATGTAATTTGGGGGGCAAAATAATTGAAATTGACTATAATGAAATACACAAAGAAATAATTAGTCATATCGAATACGAATAGAGAACTAACCTCAAGAAAATTAAATAATAATGATGAGGTAAATCAAATATGTGCATACATTTGTTATATTTTAGTAAACAATACATTGTATGTTACTAAGGAAAGAGGATTACTTAAGATTATAATTATTTACATTGTTAATAATAACTTGGACTTGGTCCTGTTTGTATATTATGTACTGTCAACTAAAATATTTCCCATACAAATATTTATTATAATAAAAATATTTACTCACCAGTGAGTGACACTTTATATTATAATTAATATTAATAGTTTTTATATTTAGTATAGATTTCTCAGAGATGAGATATTTTCCTGCTGTAAAACATATCTTATGTGTTGACCCCGATAACCAGCTACCATCATACCAAATTTCATCAAAATCTGTCCAGTGGTTTTATTGTGATGCTTTCCCATACAGACCAGAAAAACAAAAATTCTAAAAACTATAAATTCAGCCTCTGTATTGATAATAATTACTATTTCAACAAGATTTTCCAAAAAATATTTCATGTACAGGTTCAACTCTGTTAGAATTTTATTATATGTATAGATTACTGATTAACAAATGCAATTGTTTTAGATTTAAGTTATTTTGTTATTATTTTGTTATAATACTTTTGATATATTATATGTTTATAGAATTCAGCAAATAAGTACTCTACATACAATTACCTTAATTTACACAGTTCACTTAACTGGCTTCAAACACACTATGTTTTATGCAATAATACATACTGATTTCTTACAATAAAGCAACAAATATTACTTTAGCAATTCTAACATTCTGAGAAGAAGTTATAGTGTAAATTAATAACAAGTTCTTTTTTTTTCATAAAATTAAAAAGCAAAGAAACCAATAATAAATAGTGTGCAATATTATCAATTTGATACCACATAAAAGATAAGATAAAAGAGCATATCTTAAATATTTGTATATTTATGTAATTCTGGTATGATATTTTTAATTTCTCAGTGCGCTTACATTTAATTTAGAAATGTTATATATTACGAAAATTAAGGAATAAATTAAAGGATTTTAAAATTATAACAGAGCATATTTGAATATAATGTATGAGTTAAACTTTGATTGAATAAAAGCATTAAAATAAAAATTCATAAATACATTGGTACTAGAAGAATAAGTCAATAAAAAGGGGCGGATTTGTATAGATCTCTACGAATTAAGACGAAAAGTAAGAATAAAATTATTCGATATCTTGCTTAGTTTTCGAGATATCAATACTCAAAAATAAAAAAATAATAAACAATTTATGCTTTTATTGACGAAATTTAATTAAGTTAAATCAGTCAAAATGAGTAAAATTATAATTTCACTAGTGAAATTGCAATTACCCAGAGTATTGTCAATCATTTCCTTTTCTTATAATATCACAAGACATTTTTAGGTATATTACAGTCTTGCCATAAAAAGTCGTAAAAATATATATCTTGAAAATTATAAAACAGTCATTTATAGTAATATTTAAGTACATTGCAACGGCTACTAGAATTATTAAATTCATTTTTGCTCCTTGAGTGTTAATTTTTAAATGTTTCACATAAAATAAATAATTTTGAATGTTTGTATTATTATAACTTTAACTTAACAATATATTTATTTTCTATTACTATAACTTAACAATATAATTATTTGTTACTTATTTGCACCTGCCTTCAGGCATTCATCATTGTGACACTTTAGACAAAGTCAGAAATATATTTATAGACTAGTCGATGACTCGATTAAAATAATATTATTATTTTGTTACTAGAAGCACATTTATATTTGTATTTCGAAAGCAATGTTTGTATTTAATAAAAATATTTTTTAAAAAGAAAATGTTTACTTACTATAAAAAATAATTTAAGCTTTCAAGTTTAGTTAGTGTAAACTTATTTAGATGGCATATATATTATATCTTAGTTCTAAACTGAAATTTAAACTATATCTTTGTGAAGAATAGTTAATCTTTAAATTATGGTATATTCTTAGTAAATTAAGTTTAAGTTTGAATTAATATTTTTACTATAGTTTATGATCCTATAAAAGGTAAGAAAGTAACATTTATTTTTGTAAAATATAATTGAAATTGCCAAATTATAATTATTTTTTAAATCTGTTACTACACTATTATTGACACAATATCCAATTTTGGATTTAATTTAAATAATTAACATAAAATATATTAAATTTTCACAATAAAGAAAGTAATTTTTGAAAGTAACCAGTTTGTAATTTCGATTAATAGTTGGCTTAGTCATCCTTTAAATTGACATCTCACTTGAAAAACTGGATTTAAGCAATAAGTTGTATATGGAAGAGACTCACCTTGTTATGAGGCAAGACTATGAAGGCGCCTCCACCTGCCGATTCGACGATTATAGCCAGAAACTTAGGGTTCACTGCACAAAATGTAGAGTCCCATGAACTCTTCGATACTCTGATGTTATCATAACACTGTTCCCTTTTCAGGGCTTGCCCATAAACGTGGCGGAATTTAGAACTACGAACCACTCTAAAAGACATCTGTAAACCAAAATACGCGCATTTATAAACAATACAATACACACTGTGTTTTATCCGAATAATTTCACTTAAAACATAACCTATACGCCAATACTTGTCTGACCTATATTGACATTAGCTATAACGATTAACAAATTTTAACTCACGTTTAAATATAAGAAGAAATTATAATATCTACACTAAATATATCAATGAAATCATTTGAATATTACTGAGTGATTTATAGAAATTAAAATTGAGAGCTGCTAAGGTTCGAAGGGAGGACGGTTGGGAAAACGAGC
The DNA here is from genome assembly GCA_951806755.1 of Brenthis hecate. NCBI lineage: Eukaryota > Metazoa > Arthropoda > Insecta > Lepidoptera > Nymphalidae > Brenthis > Brenthis hecate. Next base: position 1,073,917 of record OX638249.1, read on the forward strand.
GAACTCCATATTTGGTAATGCCTACAGCGACTGCATTTACTGATTATAAATTACTGGAGATAAGGCGATTTAGTCCATATGGATGAGACAAATATTTTAGAATATTATTTTATATTTATAGCAATGTTTAATAGAAGGATACTAACATTTATCTATTTAAATTTTAAACACTACGTGAAAAATATTTTCATATTTCTGAACGCATGACAAAAATGTCAAATGTACGCAAATTATGATGCGTTCACATTTTGTAAAATACAAAATCATTAATTATTGGTAACTGAAAAAAAATCTTACTTTTGGTGCCAGTCGAGTTTCTGCTGTTTTATCTGAACCTTGAGCATGATAGCTATGACAACGCTCCCTTCCTACCCTCTTAGCAATTGGTGCCCGTTTTATTTTAGGGCTTGTTAAACTGTTATGTCTTTTAATGTCCTAGAAGTTAATAAAGAAGTATTATTATTGTTGTATTTATTTATAAAAGGTATCATTCCATTTTCCTCGTAAATTAAAATGACTACTTAATATATTATAGGTACTTATTGTTCTTACCGTCATATCAATGTCCATTTTAATTATAATTGGCTCACAATTTGTATCTATAATATCCATAGTAGTAAATATAAAGAAAAAACAAAAATAGAATTTATCGTATACGATTTAGCAACCTTTGAATTTCTAACGAGGAAATAACTATGATTTTTAAAATTACTTTATTCTTACTTCTTATTCTTACCTCCCGTAATCCGTGATTTTTTGACGCAACAATTTATATTTCTACCCTGATAAAAAATGTGATTGTGTAAAATATAGTATAAGCTAACAAAATATAACCTATTTTACATATAATAGGTTTTTTCTATTAATATTGTTTAATAAAAATAAATTTAACATAAGCAAAATATTTCAATATCAATAAAATATGTTTTAATGAATTTGTAGTAATACATTAAAATATGATGTAAAATAAATTATTCTTTCATTATCCATATCGAGATAATATGAAAGTCCAGCTACGATATTTAAGTTTAAATTTCATGAAACTTTTTTTTATTTTACCTATATTGATTTGATATTGACAATGGGGGAATTGGCGCTACACGTATGATCTATTTACATTCAGTCCGAGTTAAAGCAATTTATTATGATATCTCTTTTGTACCTGTTCTTTTTGCTTCTATTGTGTCGCATCTTACTTGTGCAATGTAATGTATGATGGATGTATGTGTCGTAAAAACGTGAAATTTGGAGAATGTATACCTTATATGATGTAGGCTTCCGATAAGAAAGGATTTTTCGAAATCCATCTCCTAAGTGGTAAAATAGGGGATTAAAGATTGTATGAAACATTGTCTTTCTTAATGCGAATTGATTTTTTTCGAAATTTATCCCATATAGAGGTAATAAAGTTTATATGGGCAAAGAATTATATATGATCAGAATTACTTGAAACTTGGTATTAATGCTCTTCAATATAATTAAATAAATATGTATTTTAGCAATTTTTGAAATTCTATCTCATAAGGGGGTAAAATAGGGGCTGATAGTTTGTATGAAGCTCTATAATTAATATGTAAAAAAGTACGAAATGTGAAAAAAATATTCACCTGTAGACGACTTAAAGTTTTAAAATTACTTTCTGCAAAATGATTTCCACATGGCCTTAAATATAAAAATTGTTATTTCACCAATTTTGGTCGTCTTATGGCTTTCGCCCACAATTTCTTCGGTTTTTGTCTTTTAGGAACAAATGATAATCATTTTTTTGCATCCTGGCGCTACACACTTTGTCATGTTAATTAAATTTTAAAGAAAATGAAAAAAAAAACAGCCTTTAGAATATATTGATTACTAGCAACTCACCCTTGCTTCGCTCGGGTTCGTCTCTAGGTTGATTCCCCATACAAATATTCATCCCCATTTTCACCTCCTTAAGGGATGATTTCCGGGATGAAAAGTATCTTATATCCTTTCCAGGGTCTCAAACTATATTTTTACCAAATTTTATCTTAAACGGTTCAATAGATCCAGAGATATATCCCTACAACCTCACAAACTCACAAACGTTACCTCTTTTTAATATTAGTGTAGATTATAGTGATCGCGGCATCTGACAGGGAAAAGGCAAAATTGTTCCCCATTGACAACATGGATAACAAATAAAAATTGACATTAACATCTGTCAACTTGTCACTTTTTTTCACTGCAGTGTGTGTATGTTAGCGCTCTTGAAACTATTTCCGGCAATAATATTTATTTGTAACTATTTTAGCATAATTACTTATATTTTCCGGCCTCTATAATGTTTTAAACATTCCAGTTAAGTAGAGTTTTTTCGACAATGGAACTTACGATTTCAAAGGTAATTTGATATGGTGTTTAAAAATTTTATTCGAATTGTACGCATTTTAATACATACAAAAAAAACTTATTGACATACACTTAGGTATTTTTATTTATGACAAGATTTTATATTTTCATATTACGTATATATATTTCATATGTTACTTGTTTATATTAACAATAATTTTATGAATGCAGTTTTATATGCTAATCTTTTCAACTTCTTTTGCACATATTTAAATTTGCATTAAATCTGTATTACAATTATATACATATCCTTCCAATCTATAAATTTGGAAGTTTTATATTTATTGTATAATCTTACTAAATAAGCTCCCTTCTCTATATGTACTTTGAATATTTTAATGAAACAAAATATTTAATGAATCACATTGCAGGTCTTTGTATGCAGTTAATTATCATATATAATGACATACATGTGACATTTGTTATGCATTTTTTAAAATATGAATTTATGTAACAGAAACTACAATCTTAGTTTAACAATTTTTTTATGTTATTAACTTATTTTGACCAATACTAGTAATTCAAAAAAAAAATTATTATAAATGCTAAGTTACTATGAATCATTCAACATTCATCAATTTCTAAAATGTAAAAGTTTGCAAATAATGTATTATGTAATAAACATTTCATAACTAAAGTAGTGGGTGAGTCATTTTAAAATTCTACTAAATGTTTTACCTTAATCAATATTATCTTTTTAAAAACATCTGTGTTTGAGTTATTTTAATAAATTCACTTTTGTTTTAATAGAATAAGTGAATATCATGTGGACCATTTATTTATTATATTTATTATTATTTGTTCTAGGGTCACCACCATCGAAAGGTGATATGTGTACTGGCTGCTTGTAATGCGGGTGCACTAGCTATGGCACTCAATTTAGTTGTAGGGCTGAATCCAGAAGACAAGTAAGTTCTATTTTATTTATTTAATAATAATCTGTAATTTTTGAAAAAAACAAATTTTATCTGCAGACAATTAAAAAACATGCTACCTACGAGTATTTAACTTTGCTCAAGTTAGTAGTGTATTACATAGTAACCAAGCCATCTTATTTATCAAAATTGTCTTTTAAGTAACTAAGCTAAAGAATATAAATTTTATATTAACTTTAAATTTATTTTTAACTTGTGTAAATGATGTTATTATCATGCATTATTACAATATTCATAAATGAAAACGAAAACACGTAATAATTACTTTTTGACAAAAAAAGACCGTCTCCAATGTCGCCTTCAAAGATTATAATTACTCCTTTCGGGTGGTGTTTGTTATTCAAATTATTACATCATTATCTATTGAATATGATGAAGATGTTCTTCTGACCGATTTCGCTTGTGGCGGCCTATCTTACTGAGACTAGCCATCTGAGCAGGAGATTTTGACACAAAAAAAACTCACGATACCTTTTAACTCTCGAAGTCCGATACTTCAATACGACCGAAGAGAACTAAGGTGCAGGATCGTCAGCTTTACGTGCTCTCCGAGGCACAGTTGTGTAACACCGCCAACTTCTTAACTCCCGCTCTTACTGAGAATTCCTTATAGAAAAACTCAATAACTAAGCTTGGCCCGACCCGAAACTCGAACCGAGGACTTGATCTGCGGCCGTATATGTTAGCCACTAGACCAACGGGGCAGGTTTTAGGTACATCAAGTATGGGCTCATATAAATGAAAAAAAAATAGTTAATATTTATTATTTAGTGTTTACGTTGTAAGATAACGTTGTAGTACAAGATACAAAATAGTATTTAAGTGAAGATGATAAAAATAAGAGGCAATTTATCAAATTACTTGCAAATTTACGAATACGTGAATGTAGTCTACATCTAGGCAATATTTGGCGATGACATTAGTCTTCAGGCACTTTCCAAACCGGCGGCAAGTTTTTTCTGAGCGTGAATGTAACTTCAGGCATTTTCTCAAATATCGATTTTTGAAATATCGGCCAGCAAAGTTACAACAATGTGTAGCCTTCAGAGTAACTCGCCAGGCGAGAAATTGGGGCCGGATTTGATGTGTAATATATCAGCCAAGTTTGAGAAGTTCTACTTCTTTCAAATCTATATTTTAAAATTATAATATTTTTTTGTTTCATCGCGCCAATCATACTCTGAAACATACATTGTTTTATTATATTTTAATGCTTATTTATTAACAAAAACTAAAGGCTATTATTACGGTATCATGTTAGGCAGCTGAATAAATAACTAAACTGCACGAGCACAGTCGCGGGCAGTGTCTAATATACATATATCTTCATAATTCATATATCATCCAATACAGCGAATAAGTAAGTCTCAAGAGCGTGACCTTAGAGCATCTGGCGCGTTAATCGACAAAATGTTTATACAGGTTTATGGGACGAGATAAACGCATTGATAAATTCATTGTTTGCATAAGCGATAATTAAGTTAACATTTTTTTTTATAAAATGCATAAGATAATGTGATAAATTGACGACACGTTCGGCTCAGTTTGTAGTCACCTACTTATTGTACCAGCGGTCGCGGGTTCGAATCCCGCTGGTGGCATTCATTTGTGTGATGAGCACGAATGTTTGTACTCCAGTCATGGGTGTTTATTTTTATTTATAATATGTGTGTATTTAAAGTTATATATATATATATATATATATATATATATATATATATATATATATATATATATATATATATATATATATATATATATTGTATCAACTATCCGGTATCCATAACACGAGCCTCGTAGCTTAATATGGAACTAGATGGTGCTGTGTGTTAGTGTCCCAACAAAAAAAAAACGGGATGTCAAAAAATAGACGTGCTATGAGTATTAATTCTTAAATTTTGATTATACTAGCAAGTACGAGTAGTGCTTGTATGGAAAATATAATACGTATGATGTACAATTTTTTTGTTTCACCTGCATACATACAGGTTACATGTGGGATTCACTACCTAGATAAGTCTGTAGGTACTACCCAAAACCATCCCCGTCTAAAAACCATCCCCATCTTAATGAGGTGTCGCAGTCCCACTTATGCTTACAACCACGACTCGACCCCGACGGCTCACTTTTTTCAGAACATTTTAATATATAATTTTAGCCCAAAGTCCAAATAAAATGCCTGCGCCTTGAGAACTGACGAGTACAAGTACGTAATAGCTTCCTTTTAGTATCTAAATATATTATGTTAGTATGAGTTTAACGCTTGTTTACAATGTGGAGGTCATTGCATACATAAGAGTTAATAGAAATTTAAGTACTGACGGCCAGAGCCGCTAACAGAAAGTTTTTCATATTGTAACTAGCATTGCCCGCGGCTCCGCCCGCGTTCAGATGACCAAAAACCAAATTCTTAGATTTACGTATTAGTATACTCTTAAATTGCAGTTTTCATATTTATTCTCATAAATGAGACATTTTCCCGCGGTAAAAAGTATCCTATATGTTGACCCGTATAACCAACTATCACCATACGAAGTCTCATCAAAATCCCTCCAGTGGTTTTTTTGTGATGCGGTAACAGACAGACAGACAGACAGACAGACAGACAGACAAAAAATCTAAAAACTATAGATTTGGCCTCTGTATCGATAATAATGTTTATTTCAATAAAATTTTCCAAAAAGTATTTAATCTACAGATTCGGCTTAGTTAAAATTTTATTATATGTATAGACTGGCGACTCACCCTCGCTCGCTCGGGTCCGTCCCTAGCGTACTTCCCCTTATAAACTTTCATCCCCATTCTCACCCCCCTTAAGGGATGATTTCCGGGATAAAAACTCACTCACTCACTTTTCATATCATGAGATTTAAAAAAAAACTTATTTTACTAAAAAAAAATGTTTTCTTTAAAAAAACCGAAAATTTTGACGTTTGACCTTAATTTTCTTCTATACAAAACTTCCTGAAAATAAACAAACACAAAAGAAAAGCAATTATCCATTTTGGTGCAATCGATCCGAAGTTATGCGCGTACATACATACATTTCGGTGATTCATTTTTATATATATATGGATAATGCAAATAGAAATTAACTGAAGCAAGGTTTCCTTCATTTTCAAATTATTCACAAACAACGTAGAACATTCGTGATTCAAGTCGATTTCCAGCTCTAATTAAAACTTACGTAACATGATGATTCTTTTGATTGCTTGTGTAAGTTATGTAATAGATCTCCGCTACAGGCAATTCACTAACATGGCTATTGTTAGAAAAGATACTTATAGGGAATCTGTAATTAGTTTGTATTATTAAGCCTTATTTTTATCTTTTATCGTCCCACTGCTGGGCACGAGCCTCCCTTCAATACGAGGGCGATCAGGCCATAGTCCACCACGCTGGCCGAGTGCGGGTTGGCGGACTTCACATGTCTTTCGAAAACTTGCTGCGTTCTCTCAGACATGCAGGTTTCCTCACGATGTTTTCCTTCACTGTAAGACATGTTGGAAATGATACGCACGTATGCAAATATCGATACGAGACCCGGGATTTGAACCCGCTTTACTCGATTTTCCAAGCGAGCGTACGTAATTAATTTAACTCGATCAGTGCTTTAAATATTATGTTTACCATCGACTTACTCTCATTCCTCCTGAATGCCGTTTGAAAAATATTCTCTGTGTGAAATCTGTGTAATAAATTAAATCCAAATCAGTTCAGCAGTTTCAGCGTGTAGGAGTAACAAACATACATACATATAAAGTATCGTATTTATTATAGTGGTGTGATGGTGATGATATATTAGATAATGACATTATTAAATCTTCATACTTATTACACTCGATAGAAAGTCGAAACAATCAGGGCAGTGTACTGATTTCTTAATGTATATCTATCTACAGTATGTAAGATATGTGCATTGGGCAAAAAATTCTTCGAGTCTCTCCCGTGACGATGATTGCTGTAAAGCATTCGAAACGTCGGGAACCAAAAATCAAAATAAATCCGCTAAAAAATCCGAAAAGATAGTTTTATTTGAAACTTTTTCGAATTGATATCTTGTTTATGAATGGAGGTTTCACTACAGCGGTTATTGGAAGGGGTCATGTACTACACGTTTATCGTAACGATGTGATAACTGGTCAATTGTAATGTAATATCACAATCTGTTGTTATCAAGGTGATGGCAAGGACAACGTCGGTTATTTTTATAAGGTCAAAATAATCGCGTATGTACTTCGTTCGAAATAAGTTATTATTTATTAAATAAAAATATTTTAGTGTTACCATATTTTCGAAAATGGATTCTGATGAATTATTTCGTTTAATTTTATTACAATTAAATATTGCCAGGAAATCGTAAACGCAAAAATAACTAGAGTTATTTGAAAGAATTTAAAATTATATATTTTATTCTGAGAGGCATTTAGTTAGTGTTAAAGAATTAATGAGATTTTAATAGATTTGTCAGGTTTTGTTAATGTCTGTACAGATAAAACAACTTATGACATCATTCTTGTATTATTTCATAACATTATATAACTAGCGAGTTGGTCAGTTTGTGAGGTTTTAGGGGGTAATCTATGGATGTACTGAACCGATTCAGATGAAATTCGGTAAGAAGATAGTTTGAGACTAGAGATAGCCCAAAAAATATTTAATGTACAGATTCGGCTTAGTTACAATTTTATCATCATGTATAGATTATCTCCGAAAAATGTCGATGTGTCGATACGCGACGCGAGTAGGTTTTTTAAAAAATGCTGTCTGTTTCATGCCGCTCGTTTTGCCATAGAGATATGATATGATGGGATAGAGAGAGAGTTGCAAATCGCAAGAGAGAGAGAGAGAGAGTTGCAACGCAATTACCTACATTTCCTGTTTGAAATATTGATGATGATTTGAATTTACGAAATGAGACAATTTTGGTCTCATTAGATTCAGTACACCTTAATCTAGGTTTGTCCTTTTTTTTAGTACCTAATTCATTTTAGTTTGAATAAAAACAAAACGCTCGAGGCAGTGAAAAATACAGATATTTAGATGCTAATAATTTCTATCGTACCTACGCAAATTTTCTTTAAAATAAAAACGTACGGTAGATCCGTATCCGTTTTTCATTATATCTACAACATTTCCAAAAATTATGAAAATTAGAGTATGTTAATGAGGGGAAAAACGTTTATGACTTTTTGTATGAAAATTTACAGCTTCACAATCCTTTTCAACCGACTTCCTCAAAAAGGAGGAGGTTCTCAATTCGGCTGTATTTTTTTTAAATAATTTCGAAGTCGGTGCCAGCCGATACAAAGCAAAGCACACCGACTTCGAAAATATTTGATTAGTTATGTATAGTAAATGGAAACTACCAATCAGTTATTTTTTAATTTTTAGTGCTTTTGTTTGAAGTCTGTTTTTATTTTTTTGTTAAAAAGTTTTTATTTTTTAATATCTGTAATTGTTTAAAGAGGATAATTGGTATTGTTTAATATATTACGTATTGGCCTCATTACATATGTAGTATTTATGTATGTACGTATTTCCAACGTTTATCTTTTTTTTGACCTCAATGTTATACGCGTAACGCTTGTTGCGCCTTGTAGTTTAGATGAACATGTAAATGTTAAATTAACAACACCAACTTACTACTTTAAATGATATTTGAAACTTCTTATGAATTTTTATTATTACACTAGCACAACCCGCGGCTTCGCTCGCGCTAAAACTACAAAAAAAAATCTTTGGCTTTATGCTATTAGTAATGATATATGGATGTCAGACAAACAAACAAACTCTGCCTCTTTAATCTTTATAACAGTATAGATATGGGATTTATCCCCGCTTTGAATAATCACTAAAATTCTAAAAATATATTTTTATCAAGTCATGTAGGTACATAACTTTTCTATACATTTAAATTTATATATTATTAAACTAGCACTGCCCGCGGCTCCACCCGCGTTCAGATCACCAAAAAGCAAATTCTTAGGTTTTACATATTAGTATACTCTCACATTGCAGTGTTTGTATTTTTTCTCAGAAATGGGATATTTTCCCGCGGTTAAAAGTATCCTATATGTTGACCCGGATAACCAGCTATCACCATACTAAATTTCATCAAAATCTGCCCAGTAGTTTTGTCGTGATGCGTTCCCAGATAGACAGACAGACAAACATTCTAAAAACTATAGATTCGGCCTCTGTATCGATAATAACGGTTATTTCAATAAGATTTCCCAAAACATATTTAATGTACAGATTCGGCTTAGTTACAATTTTATTATATGTAATAGATTACCTTAAAAAGTTTATTAAGGTTAAACCTCAAGCCTCGCACATTTTTTGGATGATGTAAAACGTGTGTGATCCCTTGTAGAGAGAGCCAAGTTTGCCGTTTTATTGTGATCGTATAAATAATTCAACAAATTTCCCATAAAATTGAATATTTACCTAATTAATAACATTTTTTACCAATATTTTTGCCTTGCGGTGAAAGAAAACATCGGGGGGACACTTGCATGTCTGAGAGAACCTAGCAAGTTTTCATAAGACATGTAAAGTCCGCCAGCACTTGGCCAGCGTAATGGCCCGTGCCCAGTAGTAGGATATTAAAAAGGGCTGACTAAATTTTATACATCTATGTTTTATAAAAAAAATATCGTGACTTGCCATGACTATTTGACGACACGTTTGGCTCAGTTGGTAGTGACCCTACTTGATGTGCCAGCGGTCGCGGGTTTGAGTCCCGCTGGGGGCATTCATTTGTGTGATGAGCACGCATGTTTGTAGTCCAGTCATGGGTTTTTATATTTATAATGTGTATGTATTTAAAATTTATATATGTGTAGTGTTTCAACTATCTGGTATCCATAGCACAGGCCTCGTAGCTTACCATGGCTATATATATATAGCTTACATGGATAACTAGATGGCGCTGTGTGTTAATGTCCCAACATTTATTATTATTTTTATTATCATTTTTTATATCAAATTTGATATCTCAGACTGTGTCTGGTAATATGTTCCAGCACGGTCGTGATCCAAGTGCTGAATCAGTTCTGGGTGGTTTGTTGTACTATTTCATCATTATCTGAAGAAAGTTGCAAAAATTTTCTTACTTTTCTTATTATTATTATTATAAAATTGTTGTAGGTACGCATTACTTGATATTACTTTATAAGCAAACGAATTAAAATCTCTATGCATTGCTTAGTTCGTGTTGAAAGATTAGAAAGATTTGCAGGATACTCAATTTATCTTTTATCGTGTCACTTTCTATTTTTGGCAAAGATGACCCTAAAACAAAAAAGATAAAGAGTAAAATACTGTATGAAACATAATTTTCAGTAAATATTTTACGTATATCGCATCGGTAGAGCGTGATCGTCTGTCTGCCTCAGGAAGCATTCTTCCTGTATAGCAATGGGTCTAGAATTTTAAATTTTTAATTTTTTTTTACTTTTTTGTATACATATTCAAATGAGCACAAAGTGATAAACTGAGTTACAATTTAGTTTCTAAATTCATTGCTGATAATGTCATTTGCTGTTTGGTAAGAATATATTTACGTATAGGTATGGTTGAATTGTTTTGTTATTTTCCTTAAAAATCGGTCTCTTATTTTTACAGTACATATTGGGTTTTGCTTCCGTTGCAAATATTATTTTTGCTCAAGATATGTTGCGTAGTTTTAAAAAATACGGGATATTTTAGTTGCCGCATTCTTGAAATTGTTTTTCACAGAAACACATTGAGATACAAACTCATTTATCTTATCACAAAAATGAATATTGTCAAAAGTTGAATATTATATTTCACTTTTAGCCCAATAAAAATGATGCTAAAACTTTCTTTTAATGTTAGATGCTACGGACCTCTCAATGGGTCAGTCAAACTCGTACTCATCCGATTTTGTGATACCTACTTTATTTATCCAATAAAACAAAGAGCATAACATCGAATTAATACTAACCACTTACGTCTTTAATGGCCTACAACTAAATTTCATCAAAATCAGACCAGCCGTTTCAGCGTTATAGAGTAAAAAACATACACACACAAACTTTCGCATTTTTAATAGTAGTCTAATTTTTTTTTCAGAATCTCAATCAAACGTGGGTCTATGCTAACGGCCTTAGGCCTGGTGTACTTCGCGACACTCTTCGAGCTAATCAATGTGGCAGCTCTGTTCACCGGGGCCGGGGCGCGGCTCAGGCACAAGTACAAACTTAGCTGTGGGGAAGTGTTGGACATATCAAATAAGTTAGTATATGCTACTAGCTTTTCCCGCGTAGATGATGATAATAATAATAAACTCTTTATTGTATAGCAAGAAAATTAAACATAAACTAGCATTGCCCGCGGCTCCGCCTGCGTTCAGATGACCAAAAACCAAATTCTTAGGTTTTACATATTAGTATACTCTTACATTGCAGTTCTTGTATTTTTTTTTTAAAATGAGATATTTTCCGGTGGTAGAAAGTATCCTCTATGTTGACCCGGATAACCAGCTATCACCATACCAAATGTCATCAAAATCCCTCCAGTGGTTTTTCTGTGATGCGGTAACAGACAGACAAACAAAAATTCTAAAAACTATAGATTCGGCCTCTGTATCGATAATAATGTCTATTTCAATAAGATTTTCAACTTATGTTTTTAATAATTAGGATACGTGAGATACTAAAACTAACGCATATTAGGTATATTACAATCATATATTTATAGAATATCATTTATCAAGAATATAATATTATATATCATTTGTCAGGCAATAACAACGGTTACCATGGCAACGAATGTATTTTTCGTAACGCATTCACCAGCTTACCATCCCAAAAATACATCTAATAATCCCTGAACGACCGCGGACACGCCGGCGTGACAGTTAACAATAGATTTCTTAGAAATTTAATTAATTTTTTAGAAATTTATCTGGAGATGATAATTTTTTTTTCAAAAACTGCTTTTATTCTCGAAAATTTGGTCTTTCATATAACAATTTTTATTTTTACGAAAAATAAATAAATAATAATCTTATAATGAAATATTCCCTAGGTTAGTATCGGCAGTGCAAGCAGCGTTCTCGTGCGTGACGGGCGCCATAGTGTGCGCGTGGTCGTGCACGCGCGACTTCATGCGCTCCTCGCACTTCATGTCCGAGGCGTACGCGTGGTTCGGCGCTGCGTACTTCTTCTACGACATCTGGTCTATGTACATGGTGAGTGTTGGGTTTTAGAACTTTGTAAGGTTAATCGTTTGCTCATGGTATTGTGATTATTTATAGGTGTAACTGGTAAATTGCCCTCGTTTCACTCGAGTTCGATGCCTTTGTTTAGATATCTGACCTTTTATTGAAGGAGACGGCAGATAGGAAATGCGAGGCTAACGCTCTAGCAGACCCTCCTCGTCGCCTTCGGTATGCGCATCTTCTTCCGCCATCCTACAGGAGCTACTGCTGGGAGGAGATGAAGGGGTGGGGGGAGATCTCTCGTTGACTCCCCGGAATGACACATTTTCTAACAAGTATCTCTTCAAAAATTGGCGTCGAAATGTGACGTTAAATCAAATTGTCTAAATACAAATTCGTAACTTACGCACACCACATAAAGTACTTTTTCAAACGAAACAGCGTGCGTTTTAATTTTTTCATCCGAATCGTGCACTTCTTTTTGAAGACACTTTTGAGACGCTAATTGTGTAGATATCTGGAGATTTTTATATCAATGTATGACACATAGGTACATATTATATTGTGTAAGTAAAATCGATGTTTTGTAATCAATTAGTCGTAACTCGTAATAAATTGAAAGACACCTGCGAGGGTACATCACTAGTTTTAAGTTTATAATATTAGCCTGATTATTATTAACTAAAGTTTAATATATTTATAATATGTATGCATTTAAAGTTATATATGTGTAGTGTATCAACTATCCGGTATACGTAACACAAGCCTCGTAGCTTACCATGGAACTAGATGGTGCTGTGTGTTAATGTCACAATATATTTATTTATTATTTATAAATTTACAGGTATATGTACATATGACGACGAATGTAGACTACTTCAGGAGGAGATTCCGACTAGCCAAAACCGAAGCTCTTTCTTCGGGAGATAACGCGACCAATACAAAGAGGCCTTCCTTCTTCGCGTACTGTCGCCACGAGCCCGTCATCTTGATGCACCACCTGTTCATTGGCGGCTTCGGGTTTTTGGTTATTGTGGTATGGATGGTTTTATTTTTGAATTAATCTTACAGTAATGTGTACTTCCTTAGGTTTATTTGATTCGTCAAAACGAAGGAAACATCCTGGGTTCGAGTCCTGGGTCGTGCCAAAATATTTAATGTATTTTTCTTAAGTAAATTAGGCTCAGAGTCTTCTGTTTGACGTTTGTTACTCAATCACGCCAGAACGGCTGAACGGATTTAGATGAAATTTGGCACAGAGGTAGGTTATACTCTGGAACAACACAGGCTACCTTTTATCCCGGAAAAATGTACGGTTCCCGTGGGATAGGTTCGTTTTCGTTTTCCTAGAGGCGAAACCCGAACGAAGTAATCGCGGGCTTTTAGTTATGTAAACAAATGCACGAATGAATGAATAAATAAATGATGTGTGTGTGTGTGCGCAGTACCTGCGCGGCGGGCTGGGCGACTGCGTGTTCAGCTTCGTGTACCTGATGGAGCTGTCGACGCCGTGCGTGTCGCTGCGCGGCGTGCTGGCGCGCCTGCGCCGCAAGCGCTCGCGCCTCTACCGCGCCAACGGGCTGGCCATGCTGGCCGCCTTCGCGCTGTGCCGCGTGGCCGCGCTGCCCTACGTGTGCCTGCTCTACGCGCGCGCCGCCGACCTCTCCTACCTGCAGGTGCGTAGAAAGTATCCTATATGTTGACACGAATGACCGGCTATCGTCGTCCAAATTTGATCAAAATTTGTCTTATGGTTTTCTCGCGACGCGTTCCCAGACAGACGGACAAAAATTGTAAAAACTAGATTCGGTTTCTGTACCGATAATAATAACTATTTGAGATTTTCCAAAAATTGTTTAATATACAGATTCAACTCACTTAGAATTTTATTATATGTATAGATGTGAAAGTGATTTGTTTGTTTATTTGTTTGTCCTCCTTTCACGTCAAAACAGAGAGACGAATTGATGTGATTTTTTGTATAGAAATAGTTTTTAGATTATCTAATTCCAATAACAATAACGACCCACAACAACTCATACCTATTTACAATAGATATAGGACACTCCACGCCAAATCGGACGGTTTCAAAAATATTATTTTTGATTTTCTTAATATTATGGTATTTTTTAGTTCCTCTTAATAGAAGCTTCCTGGAAATTTTGAGATTTTTCTTTTCACATCGAATTTTCAAAAAAAAAACGCTCTTTTTTTGTTTTTTTTTTGCTACTAACTTTCTTAATAATGGTCGAAGTTCAATTTTTTTTTAAATTTTTGTTTTTGGATGACATTTACATAAAAATTAAAAATATATTTAAAATCTTTTAATCGAGACTTTTGGATTTTAAGTTTCCAATCGTGTTTTTAAAACTATGTGTGTATCCTTCGATTTTTTGAAAATATTCTATTTCATACTCCTATCCTTCATGCAATTTTTAAATAAATTTTTAGATCCGCCGCCTTGAGGGAAGCCAGTTGCTAAGCTGGTCTAAGTTGCGCACCCGTTCAGATGAAACTTAAGATGCAAATCATTAAGTTTATAACAAATGAATGTTGAGTAATAATACATGACGAGTCCATAACCCAGTCTGGTAGCGGGCCTACCATAATTACAAATTTTTTTTGATTTTTAAAAATCTTCTTTTTTTTTCATTTTTAAAAATTGAATTTTATAAATTTTGAAACCGTCCGATTTTGCGTGTAATGCCCCACATATTATACACTATCTACCAGTTCGAGATTACTGCTCCGTTTCTATCTGCAATTATGTTATATATTATGTTAGAATTCACATTGTTATAGGGATCTAGATTTTTTTGCTATTGTGTTATCTGAATTGTTTAGTGCTCTCAACAATTTATTCACAAAAAAATTCCCCTATCAATTAATCTCACATAAAATTAACGTATACCTTTCTGTTTCCAGGCAATAAAGTCACTACCACTAGGCTGCAAGATCTCCATCTCGATCCTACTCCTGCCCCAGTTCTACTGGTTCTACCTCATGTCCGTGGGTGCGGTGAAGGTCTTCCTCGGAACCACCTCCGAGGATAAGAAGGCGATGATCGAAAGCAGCTCGAAGGAGAAGACCAACCAGAGTGAGCTGGTCTCGGAGCTGTCCTCCGGAGACACAGACAAACGTAGTTGATGCAAGCGGAGACGGTATAAGAAACGATCTTAGTTTGACAACTGTTATATTGTATTTGTATTTAGAGTTTAATCGCATTTGAATTGATTGGGTTTTCTGAACTGTATTTTTTTGTTTTTTTTTTTTATAAATGAAAGTTTTTTTTTTCATTTCATTTTTTTCAATTAATGCGTCAGATGATGGGTTTTATAGGACTTTAGTTACGTTTAGTTAGTTAGTTTTTGTCTATTTCCAGTGACTCGTCTGTAATTTTTTTTTATGATTATGTATTTAAATCTTTGGTTTAATTTTGTTTTCTTATTCGTTAATTTTATCTTATGACTGAATAATTAATTTTATTGCAATCTATCGCTATTGCAGTTTGCTTTTTCTTATTAGCTTATTTGTTATCAGCTTTTATTATTTAGTTATTAAATTCTTAAATCGATTTTAATGCGATTTTTCTCTGCATTAAATACAAGTTTCGTAGTTATTATAATAGCTATTGTAGATGTTATATTATTTCTTGTTATTTTCAGCAAAGCGTTAATATTCACTAACACATTAAAAGACATGTCGAGGAAGGAATTTAAATATATTTTCGATTTTGACGTACTTTGGACAGAGAAATGAATAATTTTCTTATTTTATAATCAAATTGCGCAATAAAAAACGTTTGCCTTGACATGGAGAGACTAATGAATGCCAAAGACTCGGTCCAACTAAAAGTTTCCGCACAATTTTGAAGATTTTTGAGTTTATGAAATATTCCCACACGCACAAGTAGAAACACTAAGGCATTATGCAAATATCCCGGCTAATAAGCGGTTAAGTGGGATAGCGGGAGATCTCACTTTTTATATCTGTTGTTGACGTCACTAGTATATAAGATGAAAAAAGAACCAAAAAATTAATAAAAATAATTAATAACTTAGGTATTTACAGGTTTAATTCAATTCAGTTTTGATGTTAATAATCTTGAATTCCATTCTACGTGACATTGGCGAAGTAATATGTGCTCATCTGGCACGCTTTGAAGCCATTGACGAGAGAATTTAATTGAATTTAATCTCGTCACAGATTAATTTCAGAAATAATGACAGTTAAATGAAAGATGTTACAAGTGTGTATTTAATCACCTTCACGTTTGACGACACGTTTGGCTCAGTGTGTAGTGACCCTACTTGTCCGAGTCCCGCTGGGGGTATTCATTTGTGTGATTAGCCCAAATATTTGTACTCCAGTCATGGGTGTTTTATATTTATAATATGTATGTATTAAAAAGTTATATATGTGTAGTGTATGAACTATCTGGTATCCATAACACAAGCCTCGTAGCTTACCATGGAACTAGATGGTGGTATGTGTTAATGTCCCAACATATTTAATCAGGGAAATTATTATCTTTTTATTAATTTCAATATGCTAGCGACGTCATCCTAGCTGCGTGTTTGTATGAAGACTCCCCCCATTGATCGATGCTAGGTTTATTTTCCAAATATTTCTATTCTACACATTTCAGTTTTTCAAATAGACTAAAATGGACTTTTGTGCTGGTCGTTTTTTAAGATGTTTATCTAACATTGAATAAAAAAATAAGATAGAGCGTGTAAACTGTAGTGTAGCTATACCAATACAATCAATACGGTCGCATGGGGCCCCTGATTAAAGGGGGCCCCAACGGGACACAAACCATTCTTTAATTTAAAAACATTTTTTCGAGGACGGCCCTCATAGAACTTTAAAAAACACCGCAAAAAATATCCTAAGCTTCCGAATATTATTCCTTACGACCATAATTAATGTGAAAGTGCCTATGCTCTATAAACGATGAATGATCCTCTGAGTTAAGCTTTTTTTTTTCAAAAAATTTTTCTACCCGTTCTTGCTTGAGAGCGGTTTGAAAAAAGTTAGAAGTTCGAAAACTGTCTGTCTGTGGACCACATTCGTTTTCAAAATAAGCAAAGGGGGCACTTCCATTTTTTTTTTTTGCATTGGGGCCTTAGAAGGATAGTTACGCCACTGCGTGTAAAACAATAAAACTGAAGTTTAGAAAGCTCTCAATTGCGGCTCTAAATACAACTACTATACGTTAATAAACAATACCATTTCAGGCGTCAAATTTTGTATGCTACTTGCTCTGTTTGCATTTTTATATATAAGTTGCATTTGTATAGCATTTGCGTATAATATTTTATTTTCTAATATAACGACACTTTAATTTTGACGCTTCCAAATTCAATTTTTTTTTCTATAGGAAAAACTTTTTTGAGGCTCTGACTATAAAACTAACCTATAAATTAATTTAATATATTAATGGCATTATTTAATTAATAGCGTCCTGCGTCAACGATGTATTTATTAGCTTTATTCGCGATAATTCGCCTTATATTGTGTCATATCAAAGTATTTATAACAAAATTATTTAATTTAGTATATATTTAAAAAAAGAATGTTGCAAATATGGCCTAATCCACACATTTGAAAGTCAATGAGAAGTCAAATTAATATTTTAGTTATTTCATCTATGAGTTCGATAAAAATAGGATAATAATTATTTTTAAATTGCCGCCATTTTTGAATTAAAATATGCTGGAGCAGATCATATAGCATTGGATATATAATTAATAATGGTAATGCCAAGTGTGCTATTTCGTCCGTGAACTTCTGAGATCTTCTATCTACTTACATTACAAATATTATATAAAACTAATTTATTAATTAAACAAAAAAAACAATCGTGGAGAATTTTGGTAAAACAAATAAGTTTACGTCTTTGTATGATATAATAAATAAAAGAAAATAAAGTTTTGCGCAAAAATGCTACTTAGGAGGTATCAGATGTTCACGGACGATTTCAATATCTATTTAGAGTTTTTGAAGTGAAACTTCTTTAGATGCGCCATGAGAGGTTACGATTTTTGTAACGGAAACGGTTACGCTACGGAAAGGACCGTTACGTTACGGAAGTGAATAAATATTCAATTTAAAATTATTTAAACTATTATATGGATATTATAAAGAATAAATTAAATAAAAATAGATATTTGCAAAAAAAAAAACTTCTTTCATTTATTTTTAAATGGCGATGGAATCGTATGAAATGAATATTGTTAAAAACAATATATGAATATTGTTACTTGAAATAATTTTATATGTACATTATAATAATTTTTTTTTTCACTAAAAATTGGTACCTATGTATTATTTTTTATTTTATTGGAATATATTATAATTTATAATATTATTACAACATTGGATTAAATATTAGATTTTATCTTAACACCACCTGTACTATGTGAATAATAAAATTTTATTTTCCTTTTTAAATCGATGAAAGATTTTTTTTGCATCTCTCCTATCTTAACTATTGAAAATGTAAATAAAATTTCACTAAAAGTACCTATATCCTACAGAAGTTTCACTTCTTGCGCGTGTACAAAGATATTGGTATTTGATACACGCCCTCTAAATCATTTTTTAAAGTAAGGTAATATTATGTGTTGTTCCATAACTGGACATGAGCTTACAAAGTTTTTTGTGAATCTGTTGGTGTTAGTAGATAAATAATTGCACATTTAAAATTATAGTGATAAATTAGAGAGGTTTAGTTTTGTAAGTTTCTTTATTTCTTTAATGTTTGAATATTTAATTGAATCTCCAAATTTAATCATAAATTATTATAAATTAAATTTAGAACTAAATATTATTTAATTTTAAATACAAAAACGGTATTTTACAGTTTCCATGTCACTTTACAATTTTCTATTTATCTAGTCACTATGGGCGTTCATTTTGTACGAGACTCGAACCGGTAATTAATGAAATAAAACACAATGCCGTAACGCTGTTTTGTAATCCATTCTCCACTTTAGATTAGATCACTATAACTCTAAATGAGCAAAATGTTTTGAATGGTGCTTTCCTAAGACACTTATGGAAGTAGTCGTAGAATAGTTTAGTATTTGACGTTCTTATGTCGACGGCGTAAAGTCGATATTTGTTAGCTTTTTTAGAAAATCGCTATAGATGGATGATTAACGATTAGAACCGATAGTTCTTTTGAAATAAGATATTATTTTGTTATTATAACAAAAAATAATTTTAATTAATATTAATTATTTGGCTGTTTGATTAACTACCTTCTATTCAATTAAAAATATATTGCCTTTACTCCATACAATTGTAATCGTCCATTTCTAGGTGAAAACTAAAAAAAAATGGCGTTAAGCCTAAATTCGAGGCCTTTAGCATGTGTGACGTTTTTACGCTTATTTTGAATGGTACTAACATTATTATTCATAATTTAAGAACATGTGTGTTTGTTGCTTTAAATAAATTAAATGCTTATTGATAATATTTATGTGGGCTTTTGATATATAATAATGTGTCGGGATCAGATTTTATGTTGTGAAAAAAGAACAAGTAATATTTTTTTATATTATTATAAATTGGTATTAAGTTTTATAAGTTTATTTGGGGCTCAAGTTCTATATATCTGCTAAAGGAAAAAAAAGAATTATCCTTTCGTATCTTTTTTCTTCTTCTTCTTGAAGTGCCATCTTCTTTCGAAGGTCGCTTCATCATCATCATCATCGATCATTCAGACAACTTGAATCTTTGATGCCGCGGTTTTGAATAAGGAACAGGTGCTTTTTCCAAATCTGGCATAGGTTTTTCAGCCAAGATCTTCTTCGACCCACACTTTGTTTTCCTTGGATCTTGCCCTGTATGATGAGTTTTAGTATTTTCGGTTTCTCATTATGTGGCCGAAATATTCAAGCTTTCTTTTCTTTACTAAATATACAACTTTTCCTACATACATCTTTTTCCTTGATATTTCATTATAACCCATAAATCAAAAGTCCATAATATTCTTTTGAAACTTCTTTCGCTTTAAAAATGTATATAAAATTCTTTTTTTATATGCTTTAAGATGCTGTTTGGTTAATATTTTCTTAGATTTACGCGAATGTTTGACATTATTAAATAAAACTATCTTTTCGGATTATTTCGCGGGAGAGACTCTCCCGTGAACTGTTTGGTTTTAATATATTCGAATTGCAAATATTTTGTTATATCTTTGCGTTGTTTCTTTTGCAATAATGATGTGTGATGGTTGATAGAATGATGTCTCACTGTTCTCAGCTTCTTTCTTCAAATCGACATTCAAAATTGCACTTTAACTCTAATATATTTATGTGTCAAATTAAAATCTATATACATAAATAAATAAATTAAAGTGCCTGTTTGTAATGTCAAAATAACAGCTTTTTGCTAAATAATATTTAGCAAAAAGCTATATATATTATATACGGTACATATAAGAAAAAAACTTTTTTTTCAATTTTTGTGTGTTGACTGTCTTACACTTAGTCTACTTTAATTTTAGAAAAAGAAATAGATTCCGCGCAAAAAAAAAAAAAATAAAACTCATAAAATTTGAACAAAATCCGCGTACCTACCTAGGAACGCACCCGAGCGAAGTGAGAATAAGTCGTTAGTTTATAATAATATTATGGTCACCAAGTAGACTGGACTTTTTTTTTGTAAGGATGCAATTCTACAATAAACAAAAGTAAATTCCATACGCATTTACTATATTTCATATTAAATTTATTTTAAACAGTATTTCGTTTCTTGATTTATAATTTTTTTTCATAAATAGACAGGAGATAAAAATACCTACAATTTTTTTTATTTTAATTTTCTTAATAGGTCTAATATGAAAAAAAAATGCTTTAGTTTATTTTGTTATTTTTTTAATGTCAATAATTTAAATAGATTATAAATAATAATGTTGTAAAAGCGAAACTAAGGCTGAACTATCCAATTGTGTGTAGATAAAAAATATTCTAGTTTTTAATGCCGATATCTAGTGTTTTAGCGGCATGTAGTTTAACATTGAATAGGACAGCCTTAGAATGGCCAATACTATTAATACGTTTCTCCACTACTCTTTTTTAATTTAAAATGTACGTATGATGTAAATCTTCGTGTTGCGCGTTTTTTTTTTCTAAGACTGCTAAGGAATGTTGTCTAAGGAAATAAAAAAAATATTATAATAATGGATGTAATAGAGTTTTTTTATCTATTTATTTGGATTTGTAGTTAATTTTTATTATCATCTTCCAGTATTCGACATCTTCCAATAATAATCTTAATCTTAATTTAACTTTTTATTATTCAAATATTTTTTACCCTCCGTTTGTTCCATTTCGATTTCTTGTGATTAATTACAAAATTAACCGTTTAAAAATTCCGGTTAAAAATTGTACGAGCTTATATTAACAAATGTAGTGTATACAAGTTTATTTTTAATGTTTCATGGCGTTGTTCTTGTGATGTGAAATAATATATTTGACGAGCGTTGTTGTAAGCGCCATAGACAGTGTTCCGCTGTTACAAATCTTTTGTTACACAAATAAAAAATAATGTGTATATATTTTACCTATTGGTATTGAGCAGATTCCCTACCGGCAAGGCAAAGAACTAACTTGTGCAGCCAAATTCATTATTTTGTCTGTGGATAATATTCATTTCAACTCATCATTATGGCTACATTGGATCCTGTTAATAAAATTATGGATCAAAGTATCCACAGATGATAAAGAACCCGTTCGATGTTAGTTCCGAAAATTGCCACCAGGGAAATGTAATCATCGCCATTAGGTTGTATCGTAGGTATATTAAATGAGTATAAGTCGTAATAGTATTCGTATTAAATTGTAGTATTGTCGAACATTCGCGAAACAGATTATGCTATTTTAATATTTAGTGTTCTGTTTTTGAATTCATGACGATTAGCAACATTATATATAAAAAAAATCCAAGTTAACATTTATCTGCGTGTCTTTGGGACACAAAGGTATCCTCCGACTTTTTCCACTCTTCTCTAGATAAGGCAGTTCTATGCCATAATGTGCCTGCAGTTTTTCTATTTTCATCCGACCATCGTTTTCTTTGTCTTCCTCTTTTTCTTTTAGTATGAAATCTAGGGGTCCATTGGGATGCAACCTTCGTCCATTTGTTTCGACTTTCCCTGAGCATGTGGCCTACCCACCTTCATTTCAGGGTTTTTGTTTTTGATGTGAAACTGTGTCTTCCACTTTTGTTATTTGTCTTATATCCTCAGCATCAGATCTCGTTTAATGAAGCCTAGTATGCTGCGTTCCATAGCCCTCTGACAAGTAATGAGTTTTTGATCTTGTATTTGTGTTGTTGCCCATGTCTGGCACCCGTAAGTTAGTATTGGTAGTATACAGATGTTGTATATTTTTCTTTTTATGGCCATGTTATACTGTTTGCCTTTCCACACTTCCTTCAAAGTCCAGAATCTCTTCCATGAGTTGGCAATCCGTATTTCTATCTTTCTCTAAGTCCATTTGGTCGTTAAATGCAATTATTTGGCCCAAGTAAATATAGGAATTTACATATGTATGTATTTATATTAACAAAGACTTAATTATTTTATTTATTATTTGTAGTAATATTGTTAAAATGGCAGTTACGATTCTATAGAATCATAAATTGTGGATATGTTTTAATAATCGTTTTTTTTTTTTTGGAAAATTCATCTTTATACCTACGATACGTGTATTTTTTTACATTATGCAACATGAGTTATTAACACGTTCTCTTCCTTGCAATGTTCGATAAAAACATTAACATGCAAAGCAGATTAGAACTATCAGATAAACTTATAGCTTAGATAACGAGACCTTCTACAAACATCTATGCTTTACGACTTGCGCTAAAAAGATAAAAAAATATATAAAAATAACATATTATGATATTCTGACGTAACGCTTAAATATATACATATATCATTCTCATACAATTACAACGAATCGCCCCGTTTCTAAATGTAGTCAGACCTAGTAGCTTCTTTTCTCTTTTACCGGTTATTCTGAATATAACGTGGCTTTTCCATTCCACGCGAGATTTCCGGAGTAAATTGTGCCAACACGGTACTCCTTGTAGAAACTAAACAAATTGAATGTAGGCCATCTTTTCTGGTGGCACCAGTTGGCGCCACTGTCAAGTAAGGTCCTATCGCTGTCGTTGAAAAAGTATTTGTTAGTGAGGCCCGGCTATAAATTGAATATAATAATAATTGTTAACGCGCCATCAATTTATATAAATAAATAGTTAATATATATATAATAAGCAAATAGATAAAATATTGACTTTTCTTAGCTCTTCTTTTAAAGCAATAATAACATTTGTTAATCAGGAATTGCTAAATATTTACAATAATCATGAATAATCTGTGTCATTTGACAGTTCTAAAGACCTCACTCTAAAATACCGCCTCTCGCGGCGAATTCAAGTGCGGTGCGGAAGCTATCATTAAACAATATTTTTTTTATTAGCGTTATCGATTGTAGAATACATCTTATCTAAGCCCTGAAGCTCACTTCTAATTCATAAATGAAACTCATTTGTTTGTTTTTTTTAATAATTGCTTTTTCTGTAATAATAATAATTGAAAAAACATATTAGAAGGAAAAACCAATTGGCTGTATCAACTTGCGTCAATGAAGTTTTTTTTAATAGTTTTGTTAATAGTTTTTTATCTATAATTAATACGTGGCTGTTATCTTGCTAAGTTTTTAAATTACAATCTTGATTGTATCTCAGAATACCTACTGATTTAATCTATTCTTAAAAATATTTCTTTAACAATTTCTGACTAATGCGTTTAATTAAAATTTGTGTTGTAATATTGCATTACAACACAATATATAAGTAATGCTACACTGTTACTAATATTCAAAATATGGATGTATGTCGATAATTATCGATTAGATTAAATTTTCCCTTCCTTCCATTTTTTTAACGTGTATTTGAGCATCATTTCACATATTTATAATTTATTGTACAGATATTTATATATTTTTTGTGGTTCCAAACGTCAATTTGTATGATTGATCCAAAAAACACTTATATATATATATATATATATATATATATATATATATATATATATATATATATGTGTTTACACACACTTCTCGACTTTATTGTTGACTGAAAAATTTTGTTTTTGTTTTTTTTAAATCAATGAATATTAAAAAAAAACTTGTTATTTTTTTTGGATTTTTCATATAAAAAGACAATCCCAAATTTTCAACCTCTTAGCACCTCTCTATATTTTTAATTAAATTTAATTTGCTAGCGACGTTGCATGACTTCTTCCTACTGGGTCCGCTAGTAAAATGTGAAAAGATAATAACAAAATGTTTGCCCTATGTTTTTTCTCTGTAAATTTTTCATTTCTTGCTTGTTAAAGATCTACTCTGTACTCTATGTAAGTAATCAATGTAGGGACAAAGTTACCAAACGTAAATTATATTTCGTTAGCAGAAATTTAATTTACAAGTCCATTGGACGCACAAGTTTTATTATAAATATGATATGTAGTATAATAATGAATGTAAATTATAATTATTATAAATATGGCGGGCATTGATGGTAGGTGGTAGGTTTGATGAGCGAAAGTCAATTTATTATTCTTATGCTTGGTACGTATAGTGGAAAAAAGCGCTTTACAGAGCTTTGAAAGCTTACAACCATAAAAAATGACTTGTCTGAACTACTAGAATGTCATATATAATCTTGTTTTTTTTCCATGATGGTTAAAATATGTTAGCAATAGGCAGTTCCAAAATGCAATTGTTTTAGTTTGTCCAATGAAACCGAGGCAAGTACTTGTTGAATTACACACGTTAACTTTATGGGTATTGAACCCACTCCCTAGTATCATATTGATTAGAGAAAAGGAAAACATTCTAAGTAAACGGCTGTGATGACTACGTAGTATCAACATAAGGCGGGTTTCTTTTGCTAATAGTTCTTATAATACTGCTTAGTTACCTTCTGCTATTTATTGGATATATATATATATATATATATATATATATATATATATATATATATATATATATATATATATATATATATATATACATACACACAGTTAAAGTACAAACATATATATGTGATATGAGAGTTGTTTTCTAATCTCCAGAGACATTAGAAAGTGAAATGTCAAAAGTTAGTAATCGCCAGTATGTTTTAAAAGCGCTTAGACTCGTAAGTACTTTTATCCGCTAGTCGTGCCTATATATGACTTCAAACTGAAGTCGTATACATCTATAACATCAAGCTAATGAAATATATGATTTCAAACTGAAGTCATATTATAGCACTATACTTCATTATTGAAGTATAGTTCAGTAATATATATTATATATTTTTTATCTTACGTTAAATTTGGGACATAAATAATGTTGACAAAATTAAAAATACTGACATTAATTGTTATTGTTGTATGTACATGTATATTTTTGTTTTATGTTTTAATTTACAATTGTAATGGTATTCGTATATTAGAGAGTTTTTGTTTCCTCGATAAATTCGTATATGGCGTGAATAAATGGCTGATTACTATTAATCTGTTATTTTTAGTATATTAATATTCATTTGTTTATATAAATATAGATACCATAAATAATAAAATAATAAGATGTATGTAGGTTGAATTATCAACCTAATCATGTCACGTTAAGTGGCTCCCTTTTGATTAACTGGAGTTCCCAAAACTAAATTCTATAACATAATTGAACTGAGCTCCTAAAAATCATAAAAAATGAATTATATTTAATTAAACTTTAAATAAAGCAATTTAAAACTGTCTAATATACGGAGCACCTTATATAAAATGTATGTATGTATTTCGCCTTAAAACGATAAGATAATAGATAATATGTAAAACTAATATTATTTACAAAAACTTATATGGAAGAGTCATGTGATATGTTATTGTCATTAACTAGTTAACGCACCCGGCGGTGCTCGCGCCGCCACATTGTTGCACTTGCATTTTATAAACGCATAGAAAATACATTGTGTTTTATTTATATTTACTAATCCTTTTTTTCCTTTACAAATATTATAAATATGGAAATTTGTTTGTTGTGTAGTTTATATCTATTGATAAAACCTAATATTATCCACGACTGCTTTTGAACGATTCTTCAAGCCATACCGTAATAATTAGTTAATACTAATCAGTCAATATTTTATACTGAAGAGCAGAAGATGTATATATCACGTATATCCATACTAATATTATCAATGTGAAAGTGTGTTTGTTTGTTTGTCTTTCTTTCACGTCGAAACGGCTTGGCGGATTCGCGTGATTTTTTGTATGGAGATAGTTGGAGGGCTGGAGATTGATATAGGTTACTTTTGACCGCGGGAGATTATCTCTTTCCCACGGGAAAACACGTTATAATACAATCTAAAAAAAATTATGATCAGAATTACTTGAAACTTGGTATAAGTGCTCTTCAATACAATTAATTAAACACGTGTTTTAGCATTTTTCGAAATTCATCCAATAAGGGGGTAAAATAGCGGATGAAAGTTTGTATGAAACCTACCATTTTAGAGTTTTTTGTAGTTTTAACGCGAGCGAAGCCGCGGGTTCTGCTAGTGTTAATATATGCCAAGCCAAATGTAATAGTAGGTAGGTACCTACGCTCGCCGCGATTTGAAAAATCTATACTAAAGGCACGGACTTCAAACCTATCGATAGGTAGCACATACAAATGTATTTTATTAATATTACAGATATTAAGTTTGCATAAGGAGCGTATTAGATAAAATCTTTTAAAAGTTATTTTACACTTTTTGAAGTCGGTTTTTTTAACGCAATATTTTTTTTTACTTTTTAGTGGTTAATAATAATATATAATCAACCTAAATAAAAACTCGACTACACACAGTTAAACTAGTGCACAAATTAAAATAATTACATCATCCACGTAAATAAAATGTTCGTGAAATGAAAACCTAAAAAAAAATGAAAACCAAAAAAAAAATTATGGGACCAAATGGCAATTATTCCGCATCAAACTAAAGAAGAATCACGTACCTAAATCGGATCATAAATTTCAGCGTAATCGGTGTACATACATAAAAATACCAATCGAATTGAAAAGTGAGAACCTCCTCCTTTTTGAAGTCATTTAAAAAAAATATGCTTTGTCTCGACGTTTGAGTGTAAGAATCGATTTGATCGCATTTTTTGTTTTTGGTAGAAGCAAAATAAACGTTTAATTAAAGAGTTTTATATTCACAATGTATAAAAGAACAAAATAAATAAAATTCTACTCAGGGCAAAATAATCAACATAAATTCTCTTTAATTGAGTGAAGTTTTTCAGTGTTTTGATTTGAAAAACACTGATTTGGCAACTCTTAAACGCTTTTAAAGTATACTCTTGATTTTGAGCCTTTATTAATTGTTCATCGGAATTGTAAAAACTAATTGAGTCATTTATTTAGTAGCTATATGGCGGCAGATGGATGGACATTGGCTGTCTCTATTAAAAAACTTCTTAAAAACAGCTGCGGGTTGAGAAGTTGGGTGTTGCATTGCGTTCCTATACAACACAAAACACTTAAAGACGTTGTTTTTAAATTTTCTTTAACTTTCGCCAGTCCTGTTGGCTTGTCTTTTCATCGGTTAACAGGATGAAGGAACATATACAAAGATGAGAGAGATTTATATTTGCGCACATATTTGCATACGAAGTACAGTGTCTTTCCCGTAGATGTAGACCAATAACATTGGTCTTAATCCCTCCACGACCGCGGAAACGCCGGCGTTACAGTTAACAATAGATTTTTTAGATATTAAATTAATTTCTTAAAAATTTAACTGGAGGTGTTTAAGATGATTGTGTCAAAAAAACATGGCTTAGCAAAATAATTTTGTCTTGTGTATTATTATTTGCCTCAGCAACTTATTAAATATTAGATGCTGTGATCTCAGCTGTCACCTAATCGCAGTTATCTTAACTCCTAATACTATTTAACACAGTCTCTCCATATCCTATAGAGCAATGAGAATAAAAAAGGATATTCTCTCTGGTTTGAATGTAAACGGTAAACTTTCAGATATTTAAATAATATTTTTATTAGCTTTTTGTGTTTTTTCGTTCGTACTATTGCCGCGTGATACTGACGATGACAAACTCCACCACACCCTCATCCGCGACCATGTTAACATGCATCTAAATGTGTAGATTGTTATCATTTAAATACTTTTTAGTAAATCTTATCTATCATACTACAATTAACGTCAAATATTTAAGTTAATTCATTTTGTCATTTATTTATACTGCTTTTGACCAAGTTCTAACATCAGTAGGTAGAGAGATGTTACAACAGGCGGCTCTCTTAATAACTGCCTTCATGGTTATCCAGGTAAGATTTAAAGACTAAATAACTAAAAGAACCAAATTCTCAAAAAAAAAAAAATAATTAAAAGAAGCTTTTAACACTGTGTTCCATTTTGCTTAAAATGGGGTATAACTTGTACAATAAGAATAATAGGATAATATGAAAATTTCATTTACTTATAACTGAATGCATGTAATTAGAGTTATTGAACCTCTGATTATAAAATTTCATTATTTAAGTTGGGACAGCAACACCACATCCACGTTAGAAGTCGACTCAAGAGTAACTGTACTGATAGTGACAATGACTAAGAGTTAACACAAATACAGGCTTATGGAAAACTTTAGATAGATAAAAAAAATATTAAACATACTCACGGTCGCTTCGCTCGGGCTCGTCCCTAGCTTGATTCCCCATACAAACTTTCATCCCCATTTTCACCCCTTTAAGGCATGATTTCCAGGATAAAAAGTATCCTACGTCATTCCCAGTGTCTTAAACTATCTTCTTACCAAATTTCATCTAAATCGGTTAAGTAGATCCAGAGATTACCCCCTACAACGTCACAAACTCACAAACTTTACCTGTTTATAATATTAGTATAGATTAATAGTAAAAAATTGATTTCTTTTTTCTTTAAGCTAAACAAATTTTATTAAATTATTCATATGTAGGTATTAAGCCCTTTTTAACATCCCACTGCTGGGCACTGGCCTCCATTCGATAGTAGTGGGATCAGGCCATAGTCTACCACACTGGTTAAGTGTGGGTTGGCTATTGTTTTCCGATTATCCGATATTTTCCTTCACCGTAAGACAAGTGGTAATCATGTTGGAAATGATTCGCACATGGGAATATCAGATTTGAACCCGCTTTACTCGGTTTCCCAGCAAGCGCGCTACTTACTACTGGACTATCACTACCTTCAATTCTTAAAAAGTAAAAAAAATTCATACTTATGTAGATTTTATATTTCTTCAGGCATTTAACCTCGATAGATATGAAAATGACGTCGAAAATGCTGCAGGTAAGTTTCTGTGCATAACATTTGTTTATTTATGTTTAATTGAAATTCAATAATTTAGGTTTCTATAAAAGATTTTTTTTACATTACTTGATTATTATTTTATATATTACTTGATACAAACCTTTTTTCTATTCCCCACCCCGCAAGTAAATATGGTAAGGTGATTCTAAACTTTTTTAAATTCTTATATTTTATTCTCGTATCTGCACTACGGGTTTCATTTTATATTAATACACGAGTTCATTTCTGTCTCGTTAAATTAAGAAATTGCCAGACCATCTAGCAGGATGTGGTTTTCTACGTAATACTTTTTTAAGTTTTCGCAAATATTTCATTTTGGAATAAAACTGTTTACGGATTAGATTAAATCATTTGTTGGATTCGTAGATTTGACGTTCTCTTTGGTAGATATTCAATATTTATATTCACCACTCATCAAGGTTATGCTGTGAAAAAAAACAATAAATAATAAGATCCTTCTGATCAATTTCACACATGAATGCAGAATCTCACTAAGACTAGCCTGCGCGGCGGTCTATTTCTTTTAATTCTAGGGTCCGGTGGGAATATCATCGGTGAGAAATGAAGCCCAAAACCGATGGCTTCTAAGTTCATCGGCTGTAACATCGCCATTTCCGTTACTGAAAATTTCTTGCCAGAAAAACCTATTATCAGTACTTATTACCTCAACCCTGAGTCCAGAGCCTCTGGATCTACAACCGTACATACTAGCCTGTAAACCAAGGAGGCAAATGAAACCAAATTTTACTTCAATAAACATTTTATATCTTTTATCTAAATGTGTATATTACGTGTAATACACCACGTATTGCAAATAAAATAAATGCAATTACATATTTTGTTACATTGAATAATCATTAGATTTGCGTCATAGATATGAAAGATTCTTTATCAACCTTATTTGTCGAATCATTATTACTTATATAAATAACTAGCATTGCCCGCGGCTCTACCTGCGTTAAGATGACCAAAAACCAAATTCTTATGTTTTACGTATTATATTAGTACCTATACTCTTACATTGCAGTTTGTGTATTTTTTCTCAGAAGTGAGACATTTTCCCGCGGTAAAAAGTATCCTATATGTTGACCCGGATAACCAGCTAGCACCATACCAAATTTCATCAAAATCCCTCCAGTGGTTTTTCTGTGATGCGGTAATAGACAGACAGACAGACAAAAATTCTAAAAACTATACATTTGGCCTGTGTATCGATAATAATGTTTATTTCAATAAAATTTTCCAAAAAATATTTAATGTACAGATTCGGCTTAGTTACAATTTTATTATATGTAAATTATATTATATCATAATTATATTATAGATAAATAAGCCTAAACAATAAACGGCTACAGGTCACAGTCTCTGATCGTAAAAACATCTCAGTAACAGCCTCGAGTTGGGAAGTTGGCGGTGTTACAACTTACACCACCGTGACTCGAGAGCGTGAAAAGCCTGATCTCTCACCGGTTTAACCGATTTGATGTCGTCCCACTGGACTTTGTGAATGAGACGAATAGAGAGTGTATTTGTATTGTACACACCTGTACCGTATAATATCTCTCGCGTACATGGCTAGTTTTAACTCTTAATAAGATTGACCGTTGAAATCTATCAGGAGAACAGTTGTAAATATGGCGCCAAACATAGTTTATTAAAAAAAACTCTAGGGAGTATTTTTCAAAAATATATATATTTTAATAAAAACTTAAAAAAACCCCGACCTCCAGGCACTAAAAACTAAAAAAATAACTGAACGAGGGTTTTCATTTACTATAGATACCTACCTAATCAGATATTTTCGAAGTCGGTGTGCTTTGATTTGTATCGGCTGGCACCGACTGGAAGTCAGTTTTTTTTTAAGTTTTTATTTTTCTATTTTTAGTGTATATGTATTTTTTTATTATTTTTCTAATTTTAGTGTATATATAAGCAGGTAATTTATAAGAAGAAAGTTTTTTATTAACATATTCGATTAATCCATTTATTTAAAAATAATTTATTGTTGATTTTTTAAAGACCGCTCGACCGATTTCGATAAAATTTAAATGGGACTACCTGGGAAGTATACCCTTTGAAACAAAAACAAGAATTTTCCAAATCGGTTTAGGCGTGTTTTAGTACACGGTAAACATACATAAAAAAAAGATTACGACGAATTGAGAATCTCCTCCTTTATGAAGAAGTCGGTTGAAAACAAGCAACTTTTATAATCTTGATAACTGAAACTCTTTTCATATAAACCTCTATGGTAGATCAATTAATATAATAAGGCCTTTAAAGGTCAAAGATGGTCTCGTATAGTGTCAGGGTGGGATGCCCTGCCGGGCCAGCATCCTCATCAGGCTGTCATCCGCATGGTGGACGAAGAAGGAAAAGTAGGCACTTGTGGAGCGTGCATTGTGCACACGGAGTGGCTTCTAACAGCTGCTCACTGTACTGCTGGGTGAGTATTTAATTAACCTGTAGGCTGTACTCTAATTACTTTCAAGTTAAAATAACGGGTTTTTGAAGTTTAAGGAACAAAGACAAAAAACTGAGAAAAACATTATATTTAACTACTTTTAACTTACTATTATAAAGAAGAAAGATTTGTATTTTTGTATGTTTGTAATGGATAAACTCAAAAACTACTGGGCTGATTTAGATGAAATTTGGTAAGAAGATAGTTTGAGACCCTGAGAGAGACAGAGGATATTTTTTATTCCGGAAATCATCCCTTAAGGGGGTGAAAATTGGGATATGTGTATGCGTATGTATAGGGAATCAACATAGGGACGACTTATGAACCGGGATGATGTGTAACTAGGGACGAACCCGAGAGAAGCGAGGGTGAGTCGCTAGTATTCAATAGATTTTAATTAAGTGCCAGTGATGAAGATACACAAGAACACAGTGTGTCTCATGAAGTTACTTAAAACGATTAGCGATCACATTTTCTGTTAACTTCGCAATTTACAGTAAAGATTTTATTTGAACAAAAGCATTTTATAATAATTGTAAATAACGTTTTGTATTAAACATCAAGCGGTTCAACAACTTTTACATTATAGATATATTTCTTTTCCAGACAAGTGACAATTGTAGTGCGCGCTGGACTAATTGACATATCTAAACCAGAGATGCTATTGGAGACCACAGAGCATTACTTACATCCTTCATATGACGCCTCAAGGCCGGCCAGCGTCCAGCATAATGATATATCAATGATCAAACTGCACCAACCCCTTAAGTATAGCCGTACGTTATCTATATATCAACATAAAATTGTAAATACTGTTAGATAATCTATCTCGCGAGATTGTAAACTGTCGAAAGATTGTGGAGCTGTAACGTACTGCTTACAATTTAATGCATTTTCGGTAAATCATAATCTATCGAAGTTAAACCGTCAATTGTAAAATGGCAGAATGCACTAAAGAGTTAGAAAACTATTACAGTGGGCATAACGAAAATAGTAAAAAATTAGAATGGACAACTCGTGCTAATCTCTGAACTGAACTAGAAATATAGAAAAATCTTTTTGCATAATATAACCAGAAAGTAGCATGCTAAAATATAGACCAACAAATTTAGCAAAAGGACCTCGAAGATTTTCGACGACAACATGGTGGCCACTTGTAGATATTAAAACGCTTTTATTATTAATACTTTTATTAGTAACAAATTTTTGAAACAAATTTTGCAACATTCTATCTTGTTTTATTATGTGTATTTAGTTTTTGTATTTCTCAGATAATTTGCGGGCCATTCGCATTCAACCAGCAGTAGAAGCGCATAGAAGTTACGCGGGAGAAACCTTAATCGTCAGCGGGTTTGGACGTGTTTGGACTGGCGGTAATCTTTTAAATTAAATTTAATGTTTTCCATACACTACTTTTTAAACACAATTTATTCTGCATATTTTTGAAGTTGTACTTCTTTTGGCTCGTTAGGGAAAAATGATGAGAGTGATTTTTTAAGATGCGACAGATTTAGACTACGGTGTGAAGTAAGTCGTTAAATCTTCCTTTAGGATGAAGTGATGCTAATGTTCAAGATATTTATTTTCCAAAACCTTGTCTGCCATATTTTTCCTGACGTGTTGATCGAAAATATTTAGTTTGACGAATTTTTCTACAGTAGTGACCAAACATACAAAACGAAACAATTTATAATTTCGACTTTAAAATATGAGAAATGAACACCTAGCCATATTTAAATAATAATAATAATGTCCTCCTGACCAATTCCGGCGATGGCGACCAATGCCATTGAGACTAGCCAACTGCGCAGGAGATATTATAATGCACAAGTGTACGCGCAGACACAGGTGCACTCTCTGTTCCTGTCACTCTCATACTCCGGTGGGACGACTGCTCGACACGACCAGTGAGAGTTAAGGCGCAGGACCGACGGCTTTACGTGCTCTCCGAGGCACGGGGGTGAAACACTACCAACTGCTCAACTGCGGGCTGTTACTGAGACTTACTATACAGAAAGACTCAAAACTCAACTTGGCCCGACCCGGGACTCGAACCCAGGACCTCCGGGTGTGCAGCCGTACATGCTAGCCACTACGCCACCGAGGCAGTTATATTTAAATTATTTCAATACTCAATTACAAATGCTGTTTTTTATCTATACATACATATAATAAAATTGTAACTAAGCCAAACCTGTACATTAAATATTTTTTGGAAAATCTTATTGAAATAGACATTATTATCGATACAGAGGCCGAATCTATAATTTTTAGAATGTTTGTCTCTCTATCTGTCTGTTTGTCTATTGCCGCATCACAGAAAAACCACTGGAGGGATTTTGATGAAATTTGGTATGGTGTTAGCTGGTTATCCGGGTCAACATATAGGATACTTTTTACCGCGGGAAAATATCTCATTTCTGAGAAAAAATACGAAAATTGCAATGTAAGAGTATACTAATATGTAAAGCCTAAAAATTTTGTTTTTGGTCACCTGAACGCGGGAGGAGTCGTGGGCAGTGCGAGTACTTTATCCATGTCGAAATATTAAGGATTTATGAAGAAAACTGTGTATTTCATTTTTTAAGGTATTCGCGCAAGCAGATTGCAGTGGGTGTATTTACGCGGTATCCCCGATGAAGACTGCATATCAATTTTAAGCAGCAATTACATATCGGAAAACAACATTTGTGCCCGTTACTACAATATGACGTCCCAATCCATTTGCCAGGTGAGCTAAGAGTATGAGATAAGCGAACCAATTTGTTTTGTTTTGTGTTGGATGACATCTCTCGTCTGTTTGTAATATCAAAATAACAGGTGTTTACTAAATGCATGTGAAATTATATCCTGTGCTTATAAGAAAAATACAATTTTAAAAATTTTGTCTATCTGTCTGTCTGTTCCGGCTAATCTCCGAAACGGCTCGGCTGATTTTGACGGGACTTTCACTGGCAGATAGCTGATGTTATAAAGAGTAACAAAACTACTTTTATATTACAAAAATAATTAGGGATCCGCTCAAAAAAATTAAACGGACCGTAAGTACGGACCCAAGCGAAGCGAAGGTAAGTCACTAGTGATCCACATAACTGCAGAAATTGATAGCTGACAATAGAAGTTCTTCTCATCTTTTCTATTTTATCAGATACATTAGAATAAGGAAAAAAACGGAGACCATTTAGTTAATTTTGAGTTACATTGTATTTTTTTTAAAACTGAGGTACAGATGATGTATAAAAAGTGAAAAAGTGTTTCAATTTAGTATGTTTAAGGAGCTTTAAAAATTTATTTCATATACCTACTTCATTACTAGGGTGACAACGGTGGTCCTCTAGTACACATGCCTTCTGATCATGTACCCATCCTCATTGGGATCAGCTCGTTCGTTGCTGACAATCAGAATGGATGTCACGCTGGTTATCCGAGCGGTAAGGCTCTTTTTATATATCTGTAGCTTCCTGCCCGCTTTAATCAATGCTTGTGCGTGCGCTCTGCGCGGTAGCGGGTCGGCAGCGGCTCCCTAAGGCGGCGGGCCGAAATAGGCCCGGGGCCGCACTGAGCGGATGTTTTTCATCGTCAGTGCGGGGCGGGCCGAAAGGGCCTGTTGCAATGTTTCTGATGCATAATACCTGGAATTTTGATTACAAGCCGAAATATATATTTATCTTTGTCGATCTCTTACAAATACCTTAAATATTCGTTTCGCACCAGAAAGAGAGATATAGTTTTCACCATCCGTACCAGCCGTAAGCACCACGGCGGGCCGATAGTGCCTATTCCGCACTGAATGTGTTAATATATACAATATTAGTAATTGTTCTTCATCGCTTGATTAGGGCCTACGACAAAATATACATAAATAATAAAAAATATTAATTAAAACCTTTTTTTTAGTCTTTACAAGAACCGGGCCTTTTTCACTCCTGGTTTAAGAATATTAGTGGAATAGACTTTGATAATCTTTATGGAGTAAAGGAGAATGAATCTACTACTCTATATTCCGCTACCGATCCTCCTACCACTTATCCCACCTCTGAATCTTACTCTACTTCTGATCCTAATTCTACTCCTGATTCTATTTCTACAACTTCGTCTCTCACTACTTCGCCTACCACGATTCCGACTCCTACTGCTATTTCAACTGCTGATCCCGATTCCACAGGCTCACCCCCAACTACTTTCTCTAAATCTTCTTCCGTTTATCCAACTCCCTCTATTTCCTCCTCTACCGTCCAGAGAAGTCCAGATGTTAATAATTCAGAGGTGCAGAAAGCAATGGAAGTAGACATAAGAGTCAACGTCAAACTTAACAAAGAAGAAAAAAGAGAACTTACCAACGGCAATAAAGCGTAAACCAACGGCAATGTAATTAATAAAATATACGTATGAATGCAAATTGTTTTTTATTTCATTTACCACTAGAAGTACGCCTTACCAACCCTATTTTTAGGGTTCCGTATGCGAAGGGTGCCAACGGAACTCTATTACTAAGCCTCCACTGTCTGTCCTCCCGTCCGTCTGTCAGGGGACTGTACCTCATGAACCGTAATAGGTACAGAGTTATAAAAATACATATACGATGGTACGGCATGCTTTGTGTGTGAATTCGACTCGCACTTGACCGATTTTTAAATAGGAATAAAACTAACTACAGTAGTAGGTATACTTCTTTACATTTTCAGAAACCTTTTAAGTGAATCAATCCGTATACAGGATCATTTATAATTTACTGAAAACCTTTTGGGAATACACTATTTACATGATATGTTCGTGATTAATGTACTATGCGGGCGGAGCCGCAGGAAAACGCTAGTACTTATATAATTAAGTATAATATAAACGTAATAAAGTCAATAAACTTGATAATTTATTTGAAATTTATATTCAAATTAATTGACGATTCATAGTGCAGAGTGCCTGCTTGTATGAGTCTAATTGAATAAAGTTAATTTTTGAAGTTATACTTCTTTTGGCACGCTTGGAAAAAAATATGAGAGTAAAATTTTTTCGATGCGCGCGCACATCGACAGCCAAAACCCGACATGATGAAGTTAGCTGAAAGCGACATGATGAATTTAGCTGCATTCCTTTTACAAACAGAGAGTTGTGACATACGGGATGAAATCTTAGCTATTTTGGTTATGTTGCGCCAAAAAGTATAACTTCTTACGTGCGTACATAAGTACACACACAGGTTTTTAATTTAATTTCAATCAAATTATCATCTATTTTCCAGTTTTCTGGTACCCATTTTATCACCGGGATTAAAAAAAAGCAATGCTTGACCGCTAACTGATTAGTATTCATGTAAGTATATGAATGTAGAAATTGTAAGATTA
Source organism: Brenthis hecate (assembly GCA_951806755.1). NCBI lineage: Eukaryota > Metazoa > Arthropoda > Insecta > Lepidoptera > Nymphalidae > Brenthis > Brenthis hecate. Next base: position 1,111,648 of record OX638249.1, read on the forward strand.
TTGTAATAAATAATATATTATCAAAGTTATCGGATATAAATATAATTACTGTGATTGGGTTTTTTTATTGTTTTTCGGCGTTTTATTATTATTTTGACGTATTTTTACTGAAAAAAACGAACTTGAGGTCGTAGGAAGGAAGATGTTACAGCGGGTGGCAATGCTGGTACTGGTCTTAGCGGTCCATCAGTTTGTGAGTCTGTGACGTTATAGGGAGTAATCTCTGGATCTACTGAACCTATTTAGATGAAATTTGGTTAGAAGATAGTTTGAGACCCTGGAAAGGACATAGGGTACTTTTTATCCCGGAAATCATCCTTTAAGGGGCTGAAAATGGGGATGAAAGTTTGTATGGGGAATCAAGCTAGGGACGAGCCCTATTATATGAATATTTTATAGAAAACATTCGTGCTATCCGAATGCAGCCTTCATAAAGCCTTCATAAAAGCATCCCGTTTAGAGATTACTCAAATGAAATACAGTAACAGTAGTAATGTAGTTTACGCCAGTGGATTTAGACATACACGGATTGAAGGTAAAAGGAATTTGAAAGTATACAACATTTATTTACTTAATTATCAAGACATTCGTATGACTGATAATAATATAATTAATTGATGTAGAGCATGTATTATATACATATGTAATGAAATTTCCAAAAAGAACACTCGAATTGCACAAGTGTGCCACCACACTGATAATGCTAAATTTTAAAATTTATAATTTGTTCTAAATTATAATATGTTTGTAGCATCAACTTTTGAGCAACAAGTGCATATCAAAAAACCTTCAATAGTAATTCTTCGTTCTTAATAACTAACTACTTATTCTCGGCGACGCAGCACCGTGTGTAATATTATACGAACCATTTCGTATTGGGATTAGCCAAGTCTAACCTTGAACTTCAATTTATCCTAAGTTATCTACTCTGTGTAAATAATTCGACTGTTTAAATATAAGAAGTTCTGTTTTTAAATAGTAAACACTTTTGTAGCAGACAAAAGCAAGAAATTGTGTTTTAAATTTATTTAAATGTTGTATGTTCTTATGAAAAAATTCAGGATTATGTGCAGAACTTGGCACCCATTTAGATAACAATTCTTTTGTTGGTGAAATTGACAACCACGCATATTCTTAATATTGAACTTGGCTCCCATTTTCACATTTATGTTTTTGATGGGATATATAAATACTTCATAAGTTCTTATAATAGAATATTATAATAACAAATACTTTATGTGGTGTTTTTAATTTAATTTTTAGCGTTTATTACGTCCTGCACCTATCCATTACTGGTTCGAAGAATTTACTGGAATAGATTTTAATAATTGAAATGAGGATGATGAGGACCCAACTACAGTAGCACCAACCACTTTGCCATCCATCACTCGGGCTTCTACTACCTACTACTAAGCCAACTGACTCAACTACATTACCAACAACGATCACGACACTAAAACACCCGATAAACCGACCCGACTGAAGATAAAGAAATTTCGGATTTGCTTAACAAATTGCAAGGTAAAGTCAAAGTTAAGGTTAAGCATAGCAAATATGGACAGACAAAGAAGATAAAGAAAAAGGATGGATGTTCAATAACAAAAATGGTTTTGTTAATAATTTATTAAACGTCTCATACATTTTATATTTTATTTGCATATACTCCTTTATTCCCATCGAATTTAATTTAATGCAAGGTCTTGTAGAATTATTATAGTATATAATGAAATTATATAGAACAATTAATTATAATAGTAGTAGGTTAATAATTACGTTATCATTAGGATTGTAACCATTGAATCAATTTGTATATACATATAATAAGATTCTGAGTCGAATCTGTACATTAAATATTTTTTGGAAAATCTTATTGAAATAGTCATGATTATCGATACAGAGGCCGAATCTATAGTTTTTAGAATTTTTGTCTGTCTGTCTGGAAATGTATCACGAGAAAACCAGACAGATTTTGATGAAGTTTGGTATGATGGTAGCTGGTCGTCCGGATCAACATAATATAGGATACTTTTTAATGCGGGAAAATATCTCATCTCTGAGAAAAATATACTAGACGTTAAAACGTAGCTACTGACGAGCCCGAGTGGTGCGAGGGCGAGTCGCTAGTATTATCATAAGAATTCGATAAAATTCAACCGATAAATAACAACCACTTATAATGTTGTAACGATTAATTAATATTGTAACGATAATAATATTTATTAATATTGTAACGATTTGATTCTGTGCGAAATGATGTATCAGAGGTACCTACCTAAAGTACCTACTACCTATACATATATTCATATCTGTATGTACTCACTGAACTTGAAAATAAGTTATAAGTCGTGTTATCAGTCAAGTAATGATTGATTATTAGATATAATAATTATTAATATTTTAAAAGAGGTTTGTTTGTTACTAAAATAACATGACGCACAGACGGCACAATACAACATATTGTCTTGGACCAAATATTTTTTATCTATACATATAATAAAATTCTAAGTCGAATCTGTACATTAAATATTTTTTGGGAAATCTAATTGAAATAGACATTATTATCGATACAGAGTCCGAATCTATAGTTTTTAGAATTTTTGTCTGTCTGTCTGTCTGTTACCGCATCACGAGAAAACCACTGGACAGATTTTGGTGAAATTTGGCATGATCATAGCTGGTTATCCGGGTCAACATATAGGATACTTTTTACCGCAGGAAAATATCTCATTTCTGAGAAAAAATACAAAAATACAAAAACTGCATTGTAAGAGTATACTAATATGTAAAATTTAATATGTAAAGTTCAGATAACCAAAAATGTTTTTGGTCATCTGAACGCGGGCGGAGCCGCGGGTAATATAATAATAGGTTATATAATAATAGGTAGTTCATTGATATTTAAATTTTAAACAATACTTTAGCCCTGAACTTATTAAAACTTTCGCTGAACAAAATATTGCACTATTGTGGATGTTTAAATAAAAGAAAGAAAACGCATGTTCAATATACTCGTATATGAAAATAGCGATTCACTCTCGCTTCGCTCTGGTTCGTTCCTAGGTACGTTTTAAGGGTTAGTATGAAATACAAATCTTTGAATTTCTCGGCTTTTCTGTATTATAATATGCATGTATTATACATATAAACCTTCCTCTTGAATCAGTCTATCTATTGCTGAAAACTGCATTAAAATCCGTTGAGTAGTTTAAAAGATATAAGCGAACAGACAGCAGAAGCGACTTCATTTTATACTATGTAAAGATAAATAAAAATTAAAAAATCCGAATGCGTAAAAAGCGAACTAAAGTTCGTTCCCATCGTTTTAGTTCGCTTTTTACGCAGTCCGGCTTTTTAATTTTTCATATATTACATATAAGCTGCGTACATTTTGATACTCAACCCGATCAGTTTAGAAAATAATCTAGCCAACCTAATCTTAGAAAATATCCATATGGAAGTCGTGTTATCAAGACAAATCTAATGGAGTATGAATCATTAAAGTCGGTTTAGCTGTTTAGCAATTACTACGGCAAATAGGTTGGGACATACATACATTCTAAAGCCGGCAACGCATTAGTGGTGCCTCTGGTGCTGTAGCACTACCAACATCTACTAACATTTGTAAATGTTCATGGACGGCGGTAACCTCTTAACATCAGGAGACCCGCCTGCTCGTGTGCTCGTTAATATTATAAAAAACATACAGGTCAATCACATACTGTGTGACTGTACCGTGTGTGTCTGTATGTGTCAAGCTAAAAAGGTTGGACCAAAGACCTTACACTTACAAACAGTTAGTAAAGGTCTTTGGGCTGAACAGATATGGTTAAAATATATTTTACAGATAAACTATGACCTAGAATACTCACAGACGCCATCTGAGCAAAAAGAGGGTAAGTTGCTTTTTATATATGTAAGACAGAAATTAAAGTGATCTCTCGTACCTCGTGAGAACCTTGCGGAAAGCTAATTCGTATAAGAAACACATTTGTGTCTCCTATAACGAAATTTAAATAATTGCTATTAATACCATATACGGTGCGGTTACAACGCCTAAATTTTACACAGCAAGATTAATTGGTTTGGTTTTTATAAAAGAATGATCAGTCAATGATTACAATATCCTAACTGAATTTTATGTATATCTTGCCCATACATTAAAAAAAAATTTAAAAAACGGGTAACATTTTGCTATTTGCCCTAGGTTGTAGGAAACGTATACATTTAATAAAATTCGGAGTTGAATCTGTACATAAAATATTTTTTGGAAAATCTTATAGAAATCGGCATTATTATCGATACAGAGGCCGAGATCTATAGTTTTTAGAATTTTTCTCTGTCTGTCTGTCTGTCTGTCTGTCTGTCTGTCCGTCCGTCCGTCCGTCCGTCCGTCCGTCTTACTGTCTTTCTGTCTGTTACCACAAAACAGAAAAAAGCAAGATAACTTACAAAATAAGGCAAAAACTATTAAAAATAGCTTATCTTGAAGAAAAAACAACAATAGCGCTATTTTATTTCTTTTTTGGTCATCTGAACGCGGGCGGAGTCGCGGGCAAATCTAGTTTTAAATAAAATTTAAGCATTAATTGTAATGTTATTTGTGATACAATCACAAACAAGACTACAATTTTAAATTGCTGTTGACTGTTACAATCCACACAAGTAAATTCAACCAATAAAATCACTATTTTATCACAGATTAAAAAGTAATTAGAAGCAATTTAAAATAAGTACTACTTCAAACTAAAGCTGTTAGGTTTCAAAACAGCCCAAGAAATTTTAACACCGCCAATACATTTTAACCGATAACAAAAATGATCAATTAACAGATGGCATCACGTAAATAGATTATCGTCTACGTAAAATCGTTTAAAGGAGATTAGCAGTAAGTTTATAAATATTGTATATGTAGATTATTGTAATTAATTAAAGTATTATCAATTTTATCGATATCACTACGATTACTGTGATTTGTTTGCTTCAGTTTCCTTCAACTTATCTACTTTGAAGTATTTTTATTAGGAACAAACGTGGTGGAGATCAGTAGAAGGGAAGATGTTACAGCGGGTGGCAATTTTAATACTTGCTCTGGCGGTCCATCAGGTGAGGACTATAAATTAATTATTTACTTATAATATTAGTTCTTATTATATAAATAATAATTATTTACTTTTATATAATAAAAGAAACAGGCAAAATCATTTTTTACCCACTTATTTAACTATTTTGTGAAAATATTCAATTCTCACATTAGTATCGAACTTTAATAGTTTTAATATCGAACCCGCAATTTGGCGGAGACAAAGGCCTTAATAAATAGCTTTAAATTTTAAGCTACATATTCTAACATTTAAAAAATATAATCAAATGCTTCAATAGGCAAAAATCTAAACGCTGGTTTTTAAAAAAAAAAACCTATTGCGACGAAGCACAAAGAAATTCGGTACACAATCTGAATAGTTATGTACGTAACCACTGGTGCACTACCAACATGTTTATGATAATTGGTACTGAAGATCGGTAAGAAGTGCAAGATTAACTAGTTTTGGAGGCCCGGTTTCATACAGTCAGCACAAAAATAAAAAATGTGGATAGTGCCTTCTCGATTTTATTTTAAATTCTTTGTCTTTATAAACTTCATTAGGAGCTACGAGAGCTGCCTGTAAAAACTATGTCTAATTTTATCACTATTTATCATCTATATATATATATATATATATATATATATATATATATATATATATATATATATAAATGTCTATTTCCCTTCATCACGCGTGAACGGCTGGACCGATTTAACTATATTTTTTGTTGTTAACAAACAGTTATTGTCAGAAGGTTTTTATGAAAGAAAAAAATTTAAAAAATTGCGCGGAAAATTATAAAATTTGAAAATACTTATTTAAGAATACTTAACAACCATATTAAAATGTATATATTTATATATATTTAAAACGTACCTAGCGACGAACCCGAGCGAAGCGAGGATGAGCCGCTAGTGTAATAAAAAAAAAATATAAACAGAAAACCTCGAGTTCGTAAACAGCGAACTTTAAAGAACAAGTTTGAAGTTAGCAAAAGAAAATAGTAATATGCAGTCTGAGACATGCATATTGCATACACGTAGCGGCAAGGATAAAACGTGCATGTTTTTTTTTAGTTCGCTTTTTACACAGTCAGGCTTTTTATCATTACAATTTTTTTTTATTTACCGCTTTTTAGTTTTGGACGTTAGGAGTTTTACTTAATAATTTGTTATCCCTAATTATTAATTAAAAGTTGTATAAGTATATTTTGGTAATCGTCTCTTAAAAATCTACATTATGATACCACTCGATGGATTTGGAAGGTATATTTTTTTCACGGCACACAAATTGTCGCCTGAAACCCGACGTTTTAAAATAATAAAAACCAATAAAGCCTATAATACTCGCATTACCAAGACAAATCTAACGAAGTATGAATGGCTAAAATTGGTGAAGCCGTTTAGTAATTACGAGATCATAGGATCGGATATACATACATATTTACACTCATGCATAGATATATACATACATATACACATACACATTAACTCTCCTTTGTAAAAACCTATTTTTTACACATCTAAATTTTATTTTTTAGGCACCAGCCAGAGATGTTATCCCCGTCGGATATGTAGAAAATATTGAAAGTAATAGCTTTGGTAAGTTATTATTATGGATGTTTTTATTTTTAAAGCAAGAATTTACCTTGCACCTAAAAATATATATAATTCGCGACTTCTTTAGTGACGAGCAACAGAAATAAAGTGGGAAACTTTATATTCTGCATAAATCTATAATATAAAAATGAATCACTGAATGTGTTGGTAAGCGCAAATCTCGACAGCAGCTGAACCGATTTCGCTAATTCTTTTTTAGAACATTCCTTGAAGTACGAGAATGGTTCTTACGGAGAGAAAAATTAAAAAAAATACCTGAAAAAGTCTAAAAACAACACTTTTCTATACTCCCATACAAAAGATTCGTAATAATACTTAAAAGTCAACTTGAACTTTAATACCATACCATAAAGTTTAAGTGTTAGAGGAGAGGTTTCGGGAAGACAAAACAATTGAGTGACGTTAGTATCGTATAAATATTAATGTCAATACGAGTATTTGTCAATATTATTAACAAAAAAATTAAAATTTATATTGTTAACGCTGGCTAAAAACTATTTATATCTATTTAAAACGTACCTAGCGACAAACCCGAGCGAAGCGAGGGTGACCCGCTAGTATCACTAATATAATTGTAATGTTATTACAAATTTTAAATATGTTTCTAAATTCTATTTCTTTGTTTATCAAAAAACGTGATTAATAAATGTTAATTTTAAATTTTTAATCATTTTATTATTAACACTTAGGTACACCTTATCTGACTTTTTCACTAAAATTCCCAGAGCAGTTTCCATTTCCCATTTCACAAAATATCTATTACTACATTAAAAAGGCTAGGGCCAATCGAAGTTAACAATAATCGTAATAAGTATGTAAGTACTTTAGTTTTAATCGTGGATAAGATTCATATCTCCGTATTATCTACTTTTTTTAAGAGGTTTTTAATAATGACTTGATTTAATCATTAACACATTGATAAATAATTAATAATTGATAAAATATGATAAATTAATTAATTTATTATTATTATTAATGTATATAACAACTACCTCGTTTGTCAACTCGCTATCATGCTCGGACAGAGACCATGAGGTTATAAGTTCAAAGAAGCAAAACAAAGAAATAATTGGCGAAATACTTTCGAAGCAGCATGATGATGATATTTAAAAATTAAAGGTGTTATATCTAGACACACAAGAGTTAGTTCTGTGTCTTATTTCTCACTGGTCAAGTCGAGTTTTTACTCCACCGGAGTTTGACAATGAAAGGAATAGAGCGCACAGTGCACACATCAAATCAGTTTGTAGGATATATGTAATATTGTTACGAGCTAGGTTCTGGGATAAAAAAATGAAGCACATCATTTGCACTATAGGTGTTTAATTCGCTTAATTTCACAAGACTCACTTTCAGCAGTTCACACCCGCGGTACTTGCTTAATCCAGTCTCTAAATACTATTTATGTAACTGCTAAAGACGTTCTACACTTTTAACTATACAACAATAACGTATGTATACTACTAAAAAAAGTTGCTCAGTAATCGGACATCACTATACTATCTCAGGGAACCAGTTTTATTACTTTAAGCTGCCTACAGTTACTATGCCCAAAGTTCAATCATTGCATGAGACAAATGATAGTAGAAGCCATAACCTACTTGATCTAGTCCAACTAAAATATATGTAGTTGTTTTAAAAGCGGTCCAAGCTAGTGATCTAAGCTAATGAAAAAAGAAAATACAAAAGAAATGAGAAGCTTAAAGATCTTCTAATTAACTTCCAGACTTAGGATCGGGCTCGCGTATCGTGTCCGGATGGGACGCCGTACCAGGCCAGCATCCGCATCAAGCTCAGTTGCGTTTGATCAACGCAAATGGACAGGTGCAAAGTTGTGGAGGCAGTATCATACACAGGGAATGGGTTATTACAGCAGCGCATTGTTCTGCTGGGTAAATATATATAAAATATTTTAAATTCGAGCTATACTTTATTACTAAACTAGCGGCTGACCTTGCTTCGCTCGGGTTCGTCTCTAGAAAAGCACAAACAAATCTATCCCATGGGAACCGTTCATTTTTCCGGGATAAAAAGTAACCTGTTGTTTGACCGGCAATATAAGGTATAAGCATGCTAAATTTTACTAAATTAGGCGCATAAGTTGTTGTGTACTAAGCTGTATAAGTTACTATAGTTTTTAACTATCCCACGGGAACTATTTAATTTTACGGGATGAAAAGTATCTAAAATGTTGACCGGGGATATAAGGTACCACCATGCAAAATTTCATTTAAATCGGTCCAACAGTTTCGGAGATTAGCCCGTACAGACAGACAAACAGACAGAGAAATAAAAAAATAGAAAAAAATCTGGATTTGTTCTATTTCTCTTACATCCCCTGACTCGGTTTTTAGCTTTTTTTCTATGTACAAATATTCGACCTCTACAGTTTTATTATATGATGTATAGATAGATGTCGGTGAGACCGAAAACATTAACAAAAAACAAATCATAAATTATATGGAGTACTTAATTTTTTGATTGGGACGTGATAGCCCAACGCTAACATTTTTAGTCACATCATCTTTAATGCAAACATGTACAGTTAAATTCAAATAAAAGAATATGGAACATACGATTAAACTAGTTTAGATTGATTCTTGATACCTTAAATTTATTGTCTTAAAAACCTTCAAAGCTTAAAGTCATTACAATATTAATAATTTAAGTAACAGTGAATAAATGTGACTCCAAATAAATTTTTTTCAGGCAAGTAACAATTATCGTGCGAGCTGGAGGAGTTGAGCTAGCTAGACCAGATGTATCGATTGAGGCCTCCGCATCCTTCTTTTACCCCACATTTGACACTTGGAGGCCTCTGCAGGTACAACACAACGATATCTCGCTGTTAAAACTCCAGGAACCTCTTCAATTTACTCGTACGTTGATTTATTAATAATAATAATATATCATTTATTTCAACCATCAAGGATCATATTTTGTTAGTAAAGACACACTTTAACCTAATGTTAGTACACATTTAACCTACTTAATCCTAGACCTTGTCTAAGACACTCGATTTGTCAGCATGTGTACAATTTGGCAATGGTTCAAATACTGACAATCGAACCTGTCAGCAAAAGCCCTCAGGATGCTTTTGGAACTGGCCCGAACCCTGCGCGCCAAGGATGTGCACCGTTTGCGCATGATAGCGTAGAAACAATCTACGTGCGCTTCAGCGAACATACCCGACGCGCTGCACCAACGAGGCAGTCCCATCAGCATCCTGAATGCATTATTATACTGAACACTTACAACTTGATTTTGTTACTCTGTGTTAATCTTTATATATATAATTCTTCTGTGAGTGTGTATGTCACTGAACTTCTCTCAAACGACTGGACCGATTTTGATGAAATTTTTTGTGTGTGTTCAAGGGGATCTGGGAATGGTTTAGATTCACAATTTTGTCCAAAAAGTTTGACATTTTCAAATTAAAGACGTGTAGACAGGACAACGTCTGTCGGGTCCGCTAGTTATTTATAATATCTCGGTTCTCAACGGTGCATCTTTAAAATAGCGTTTCTTCAACTAGAGATCTCGTTACCTTTCTTCAACTAGAGATCTCGTGATATTAATAAACGTTTTTTGAAACGAATTATCAATTTCTATATTACTATTAGAGAATAAATTTAATGATATACATATATTATACATTTATACATATTTAGAACTACTCTTTTTACTCTTTGAACTTGGAATTATATTTTTTATTTAGCATTAATATTCGTATTATTTAATAATATTATTATTTAATTAATAATATTATGGACATTTTTAGAAAACATCCGTCCCATCCGACTCCAACCATCATCGGATGCATACAGAGATTACGCAAATGAAATAGTCTACGCCAGTGGCTTTGGACGTACTTGGAGTGAAGGTAAGAGAACTTAATTTTAGATACACTCACTTTTTAATTAATAATACACAATAATAGTTGTCTCAAACTTTATATCCGTAAGGGAGAAAATAGTTTATATTGAGTGTTGTTTTAGACAATGAAACTTTTAGTAATGGTTATATCAAGCTTATGATCAATTTTAAGTAAAAAAAAGCTCTTCTAAACCCTTTCTAAATGAGATAATTGGTGCAATTTTTTCGCCATACTTCAAATTAAAATAAACTGCTCAAATTTTATCCTTTCTCTGAATAGAAATCTGCAGCAATTGGTATCTTAACTGCATCTCCTTATCTTCTCTATTGTTCTGGCTATTAGGTCCTGTGCCAGATATACTACAGTGGGTGTATCTTCGTGGAGTCTCCAACTTAGATTGTGCAAGAACGTACGGTACTGATGCTGTAAACGACAACACCATCTGCGCCAGATTCTTCAACGTTACTTCACAATCTATCTGTCAAGTATGTCAATAGTATTATGGGAGATTCTATCCTGCTATCAATAATAAGTCATATTATACTCATATTTAACTTCAGGGGTAAATGCGAGTATTTTTTTTTAAGATTTTTTAACAAAGAGCAGATCCAAACTACCGTAATCAATCCTTACCTTCACGATATACGCATAGCATTCGAATGCCACCTTTGCCTTAATTATAGCCTAAGTATTGCCCTAACGCAGAAAATCGTGGGTTCGAGTCCCACTGACCAAATATATATAGTGGCAATGTAAAATTGATTAATACATACATATTATTAATATAAACACCCATGACTGGAGAACAAACATTCGTGCTCATCACACAAAAGAATGCCTCCAGCGGGACTCGAACCCGTGACCGTTGGCACAGCAAATATTTGAGACTATATAGTGTTTGTGTATTTTTAAACTTATAATGTAATTCAAATTATCTCCAGGGAGACAGCGGTGGTCCGCTGGTGCACGTTTCTCCTGAAGGAGAGCCCATCCTAATCGGTATAAGCTCGTTCGTGCCTAGGATGCCTCACGGTTGTCATTCAGGATTCCCTGGTGGTAAGGCACATATATTTTATTTATTGACTTTGTTGTTATATCTAAACATATTTATGACAAATTATCCGACTTACATGTGTAATATTTTAAATATCTAATAACTTTCCATTGAACAATTAGTATCCCAAGTAAATTTATTATGGATGAGTTATTAAGTTCAAAGAATCGCCTTTTGTAGGGTTATATATAGCCAAAAGCTGCCTGTCCTCCGTCCATTTGTCTAACTGACTTTGCGAGATCTGTTTAAATATTTCCAGAAGATAGCTTATTAATTAATATCGACTATTTCCCAAAGTGAGCTTAAAAAAATCTTAATTTTGAATTCGACACAAATCCGATACTATAATACAAAGAAGAAGTGACAAAATACACTCTTTCATTCAGACATTTTATATTTTTAAACTCTTATATGTACCTAATATAAGGGTATTACAATATAATAATGATAACTGACATGCTGCTTTTTTATATTTTAGCGTTCATACGTCCCGGGCCTTTCCATTTCTGGTTCACGCAAATTACTGGCATAGATTTTGATAACCTAAATGATGGAGAAGACATAAACACAGAAGAGCCCATCATACCCACCACTTTGCCACCTACTACTTGGGCACCTACTGCTACTGACCCTACAACTGAATCAACTACGGTACCACTCCCCACAACCACCACACCAACCCCACCAACCACACCTGACTCAGATGAAGACGAAGAAGACGAAGACGACGATGACGACGATGATGATAAAGAACTTTCCGAACTGCTTAAGAGATTGGAAGTCAAAGTCAAAGTTAAGGTCAAAATGAGTAAATATGGCCAGAAAAAAAATATAAAAAAGAATATAAATAAAGATTAATTATTGAAATTTTTGATATTTATTAAACACAGAATAGAGATATGAGCCTTTTGTTTGTACTGGGTTCGATGACTGTCATATGAATTAATTTATTATAAAAGTAATGAAGTCTAACAATATTTTGTTAGTAGATACATAGCTATAATTTAAAAGGATTCTTCCGGAAAATTATTTTTATGAAAATTTTTACATACGTATAGAAAATATATGTATGTCGGAAGAGGATTTAGTTATCTTTTTCTGCTAGAATGTAAAACCTTATTATTGTTTAAAGTCACTATGTTATTTATTTTTATTATTTATTTTATTTTATTTATTTTAGGGAAACAAACAGTATTACAGGGCATACAACTTAAAATAAAAAAATTAAGCAAAAAATTGACACATACATAGACATATAAATATACTATAAACACAATTTAAAAAATATGTGAATATTATGAAAATAATTGAATAATGTTATTTATTAATTTCTTGAAATTTACAACAGAGTACTTCATTATATCTGATTAATTTAGTTTTTATTTCATTTAAAAGAGCAGAGGCTACGTCTCGAGCGGGGTCGATACGCCATCATGGCATTCGCTTGTGTGGCTAATGCCCGATTTCACCAACGTCACCTAAGTTTAAGGGATCCCCTAAGCATGGTTAGGGGGCTCTTAGGGGACATTTTCTGTTTCACCGACAGTTAGGGGTCACCTAAATGTTAAAAGGCCCCCTAAATTTAGGTGCTCGAAATATGGGCTTAAAGACGATCGTAAAACGAAATTTAATTTACGGGCTAGTTTAGGGGACTTTTAAGCTAGGGACCCCATACGTAGGTGGTAGCTTGTGGGTTGTTGGTGAAATCGGCCATTAGTAACGCTTGTTGATATTACTGCTCAAACTTATTCATGTCTTCGTCACAATACGTGACACTGGCAAAATGTATTGCGTCTGTTAACATAACTGGCTTATGCCACTAAAGAAAAAAAAATATTTGTTGATCATGGCGGATCATTGCAGAGTTATGTTTTGATATTGTATGTGTGTCGAGGACCCGCTGCTCAATTAAATTATTAGAATTATAATTTCAAGTGTATACTGTAACATTGTGATTTCCCTCATTAAATTGTATTGAGCATTAAATACTTTATTATTTGAGTCCTGTTAACGCCTACAAGATTAGTAACCTCTAAAGATGATGTCGGTAGAGTATAGATAACACCGAACACGTCATGAGAATGGGTTTACCTGAAAAGCAGGGCAGAGATAGATAGCGGTCATTTGAAAAATTTGCTGTGATTTTTTTTTCAAACAAGGAAGCGGAATGCCATAATGTCAAATGTTATTAAAAATAGACGCTTAAGATAACGATGCACGTGACTTGTGTGTTGTTTTACAGAAGATTTGTTTTTACCTATTTTGTCCAGTGGCAATGAAAATCTATATTTAAAACAAAGTCGGGCTAGTTACCTCATTTAAAACTCAAGCAAGCGGAAATAGTGTAGTATTATTATGTAAGTTAGTAATTATAGTAGTATTATGTATGTATGTATGTATGTATGTATGTATGTATGTATGTATGTATGTGTGTGTGTATGTATGTATGTATGTATTTATGTATGTCTGTATTTAGGATATGCAATTGTGTGAAGTAAGCACACCGCCTACCATTGCATATAATTTCTCCTACGCCCTAAAGTTGCCTGGAAGAGATCGCTTATAGCGATATGGCCGCCTGCTGTGCATCATCTATTGTTTATATCTAGTTTTTGTATATTTCTGTGTGGTGTACAATAAAGCATCTATCTATCTATCTATCCATCTATCTCGAAGTATACACTTTCAAACAAAACAAAAATTGTTCTAATCGGTTAATAAATAACGGAGTTCTGAGGTATCAAACATCGAATTGAGTGGAGGAGGCTACTTTTTGAAGAAGTCGGTTGTAAACTAGAAACTTACTATGTACCTTATTTTACTAACTGCTTCCCTATAAAATGAACAGAGATTACACAATACCTTTCCCTCCCGGACTAATGATTGGTGAAGGATAGCCTACAACGGTGGTCAAATGCGAGTTGGCTGGCACACTTCTTTTGAAAACTACTTATGTTTATGTAAGTTTTTCTTCGCCGTAGTGAATTACGTATAAATATTTGATTATTTTAATATTACGAGCAAATATAAAATCGGAAAAAGACATTAATCAAATAAGTACCTACTAGGTATACAATCCCATACAAAAGTTCTCTTAAAACTATCACCAATAGTGTTTCGGTAATTATTTTACTTGAAATAAATATAGAACAATAACAATTGAACCTTAAATGCAAAACTTAAAGTTGTTTTCACAAAAAAATTTAAAAGCGCGCTCAAATGTTCAAGTGAGCGCTTTTTTGTCGCTGATTGTGTATCTAGTACTTTTTTGATCGGTGGAAAAAGAAGATAAAGTTCCCACTTGATACAAGATAAGAATTTGTAATTTCAAAATCAAATACAAGTAGGTTCGGGTAATAAAGCCTATCGGGTAATAAGGCCTAAGCTCTAGAAATTCAACTTTAAATTGTTTGAATCACTCAAGATCACAAACATAGGTAGCTAACACTCAAAGATGGTGCCTCAAACATGTCACGACAAAAGGGCTCGTGTGATGTCGCCAGTGCGACATCTTTCATTGTGGGATGCGGTTGTGACACCACGAATAATAAAAAACCGTCAGTTACAAACGTAAGTATTTTTTAAAATATTTCACATAATTATGTAATTTTACATTATAAAATTCGATAATTTCATACTTTTATGACCTTAGAAGTTTAAATTATAATATCATAGTTCGAATCATATTATTTTTATTTTTCTTTACACGTGTTGCCGATGGTTATTAAGGCCTACAAAATTTGATCGTAGGCCTTATTATCCTCCTTTTTGTATCAATATCACAGCTTTAGTTAGTATCTTTTTTAAATAGCTAGGAGTGTTATAAAAAGTAATGACAACTGTTTACTAATTGTTTATTGTCTCTTTTTAGTCACAGCAATCACAATGCCTCCCGAACGAGCATTGTGGTCTGAAAATTTACCAGGTTAATATACCAAGTTCTAAACTTGGTGTTGGTTGTTCGAGCGGTAGAAAGAGGAATACTGAGTACCTATAAAGCTGCTGAGAAGTGTAAAGTTCCCAGAAGAACCATTAGGAATCATAATTAGACCGGCAGTTTAAAAAAAATTAGGTCAAAAATCCATAGGAAACTGAACTTGTAAGGAGAATCATGAAGTTCGCTGAAATTGGATTGCCTGTGACACCACTGATTCTCGACGCTTGATCTTTAATTTGCGAACATTTTAATAACATCAAGCATAACTTCAACCCATCTCCTAGAAGTTGCAGGTAAAGAAAGATTGATTTAAAGTATTCATGAAAAGACATGCAGAAATATCTAGAAGAAAAGCTCAATTAATGAACCCAGCCGGAGCTCAAAAACTTAATAAATTTATTGTTGATAATCACTTTAAGCGACTAAGTGAAGTTCATGATAATTAGGATTTGAAAAAACACCAATACTTAGGAGAAAAGCCTTAAATTACAGGAGAACTTCAGTCTAAACTAACTAAAGACCGATTTGACAAAAACAAGAAAGGAAAGAAAATAATAAAGACATCGAATCTCAAAGGTAGAAGTGGTACTAAGCAGAAACAAGTGAGCTGATACTGTCATAGTTGTAAAGAGGGTAAGATGGCAGATATAAGGCAATGTGCTAAATGCGGTAAGTGGTATCAAGAGGAATGTGCTGGCTTATCAGCAGATGATAGGGACACTTTTGAGTGTCCTGACGGCTGTTAATCAAAGGAATCTGTTTCTTATTTAAGACTTCATGCGTGATTAATGCATATCTATGATTATTGATCGCAATTACCAAATATAAGATGCATATTTTGATTATTTATGTATGTAAAAAGACTTAGGCCTTATTACCCGATCATAGTATAAAAAGGCCTTTAGATAGTGTTTTAAAAAATGTTTAATTTTGTTTTCGTTTACAGCAAAAATTGCCATTTTTTGTTTTTATTTTATAGTAATGGTTCTATAGGTATACTTAACATTAAAATTAATTGATTTCGGTATACAGTTTTTATTTTATTTCAAATCTCCCTTAGCTAGGCCTTATTACCCGAACCTACCTCATATGTAATTGATCTTAATTATATTGTTAATAAATAAATCTTATCGTTGCATTTAATAGGTAGGAATGAACCAATACATCAAACTGCTTAATTATTGTAGCTTTAAAATATCAAAAAAAACCGACGAATTCAGAACTTCCTCCTTTTTGGAAGTCGGTTAAAATCGGTTCAACATAGGTGAAGACATCGTCTTTTTTTGAAGTCGGTATTTCATTAATGAAATCAACTAAGCTTATCGCCATATTAACATTTAATTAGTATTAGTTTTTTAACCCTCAACAGTCAACATATTTTTTAGTTTTTAGAGAGACAGTTAATATTTTTTTAGTTTTACGCGAATATTTGACATTGTAAATAAAATTATCTTTTCGATTTCATTTTGATTTTAGATTCCCGACGTTTCGATTGTTCATAGCAATAAGACCAGATTTGAATGCCTTTTTGTTATTTTTCTTTTGTGTGTGCAATAAAGTATTAACATATCTATCTATCAATGTATCTCTCAGCAATCATGGTCACGGGACAGTCTCTGCCATCAAAAATTTGAAAAGATAGTTTTATGTAAGATAGGCACTTTCTAAATGCTTCAAAGTAGGTAATTTGGATAACGAATTCGGCATTCCAACGAAAATTATAAGATTCAAAATTTAATTAATTTTCGATTTTGCCGGACGTTAATGTGCTCTCATATCACGACAAACATAGACTACGACCTAGAATACACATAGGTAACTGTTAGGCACCCAAAGACGCACCCGAGTGAAGGGAGGGTAATGCCCGATTTCACCAACGACACCTAAGTTTAAGGGATCTCCTAAGCATGGTTAGGGGGCTGTTAGGGGACAGTTTCTGTTTCACCGACAGTTAGGGGTCACCTAAATATTAAAAGGCCCCCTAAATTTAGGTGCTCGTAATATGGGCTTAAAGACGATCGTAAAACGAAATTTAATTTAGGGGCTAGTTTAGGGGACTTTTAAGCTAGGAATGAAGGATCCCATACGTAGGTGGTAGCTGATGGGTTGTTGGTGAAATCGGGCATAAGTCGTTCTTTAGATATAACTAGGTTAAAAAAAAATGTTGATAGCATTACCTGGAGTATGTACTTTATTTTATACTAGCATTTCCCGCGGCTTCGCCCGCATTTAGATAACAAAACCCAAATTCTTAGGATTTTCATATTAGTATACTCTTACATTGCAGTTTTTGTATTTTTTTAAAAAATGAGATATTTTCCCGCGGTAAAAAGTATCCTATATGTTGACTCGGATAACCAGCTATCACCATACCAAAATTTCATCAAATCCCTTAAGTGGTTTTTCTGTGATACGGTAACAGACAAACAGACAGACAGACGAAAATTGTAAAAACTATAGATTCGGCCTCTGTATCGATAATAATGTTTATTTCAATAAGATTTTCCAAAAAATATTTAATGTACAGATTCGGCTTATTCACAATTTTAATATATATATGGATTAAGTGAAAATGCACTTAAAATAGAACTGTATGTATTCAAATATTGAAGCATGAGGGCCATTTTTAGAAAGAAAACTACAATAAAAACACAGCATTTTTAGGTTGTCGTATCCTTCAATTTTTATCGGTTACGGGCGATGACGTAGTAAATAAAGAAAATCTTGATTGATTGTTTAGATATCAACATTAGTTTGGGCACGGTATCATAATTTATTAGATAAATGTGTTTTTAGAATATTAATTCGTAGGTATATTAAGTAATATTTAGTATGTTTTTTATTTTCTACTAGCAGAACCTGCGGCTTTGCTCGCGATAAAACTACAAAAAAAAACTCTAAAATGGTAGGTTTCATACATAACTTTCATCCGCTATTTTTCCCGAAAATGCTAAAACATGTATTTAATTAAGTGTATTGAAGAGCATTTATACCAAGTTTCAAGTAATACTGATCATAAATATTTTTTTGGATTGTATTATAACGTGTTTTCCCGTGGGAAAGAGATAATTCCCGCGGTAAAAAGTAGCCATGTCACTCTCCAGCCTTTTATCTCCTCACAAAAAATCACGCCAATCCGGCATCCATTTCGACGTGAAAGACAAACATACAAACACACTTTTACATTTATAATATTAAGAATGGTTTTATCAATTTGTTATAAGCTAAAGTAAAAACCAAGATGAATCAATTTAAAAAGATCTTTGAACTAGAGCATGTTATGTTAACTTAAACCATGAACGAATTCTCTAATTCGTCCATGACTTAAACCTATAGCTTTCTGCTATAGATACCTACTCGCGGTTAACAAGTATTTATTAATAAAAGAGTCAAATGCTAACAGCCCCGGATCTTCAATTTTTTCGAGGAGGGGCAAAAACTGTAAAATGCCGCCCCGCCCGCTTATATTTTTACCTTTATCATCATCGTCATTTCAGCCATCAGACGCCCACTAATGGACATGGGCCTTCCGAAAAGAATGCCATAAGAACCTATCTAGCGTTGCTCTTTCTGTGTTAAGCCTATTTATCTATACTAATATTATAAAGAGTAGTAATAGTTTGAACGCACTAATCTCAGGAACTACAAATCCGATTTGAAAAATTCTTTTTGCATTAGATAGCCCGTTCATTGAGGGAGTCTATAAACTATATATAATCATCCTACTACCCAAGGGAGCGGAGTAGTAATCATAAATGTCCACTTCCATACATTATTGTAAAAGGAAGGGAAAGAAGAATATGTTTTTTTTGTATTTTGAACGTGGGCGAAGCCGCGGGTTCTGGTAGTTTACAAAAGTACGTACGTACATGGACGTGTAGGACATATTTATTATATAGGATAGCACAGGATAGGGTCTGAAATAAAACGTAAGATCTATACTTATTATAAAAATAAGTCCCCCGGCCGCGTCTTTCTGTCCTCCTGTCTGTCCTCCTGTCTGTCCTCCTGTCTGTCTGAACGCGATAAACTCGAAAACTACTGAACGGATTTTTATACGGTTTTCAACAATAGA
Source organism: Brenthis hecate (assembly GCA_951806755.1). Lineage (NCBI taxonomy): Eukaryota > Metazoa > Arthropoda > Insecta > Lepidoptera > Nymphalidae > Brenthis > Brenthis hecate. The sequence continues at coordinate 1,131,294 of OX638249.1, forward strand.
AAGAGTAATTCTTGAGGAAGGTTTAGGTATATAATTTATTATGCTTTTATGTAAATTAGCTGAAATACGGCGACAAATGTTGAAGAGGTCGCAAAAAATCTCGCCAAATGGGAACTTTCCACGCGAACGCCGCGTAAACTAGCAAAGATACAGTTAAGTAATGTACTAGAGAATTCAAAATCTATAAAAATGCTACAAAAAAGTCCGCGATAGCATATCTCTATCTCTTACGGTTGACTTACAATAACCACTTTTATGTTAACATTTTTAATTAAAAACATTACGTTATTTTCAAAGTTATTTTCTTTAGTTCGGTATTAATCCTTATCCAAATGAATATTTTAGTTAGCTTAGTCATTTAATGCAGATTAAAATTGCTCTTTACACTAAATCAATCAGATGAATAGTTTTTGAGATATCGTTGTTAGAAGTAATTAGTAGCGAAACATTTTTAATGCTTGGCGAGCATTGAGATGCCTACGGCGAGTCCATCCCCTCTGCCCCGCATCGCTCGACCGCCTGCTCAAGCTATATAAACCGGGCGATGTAGCGCGCGATCCTAGGATACTTTTTACCGCGGGAAAATATCTTATTTCTGAGGAAAAATACAAAAACTGCAATGTAAGAGTATACTAATATGTAACACCTAAGAATTTAGTTTTTGGTCATCTGAACGCGGGCGGAGCCGCGGGCAATGCTAGTTAAAAATAAAAATCAATTTAGTATATTATTGTATTGCAAATTGAAATTAAAATTTAACTCTTCGAGCCTTTTGTTCTGCAAACAAATCTATGGCACACGCAACTTATTAAATTTAGTAATATTTAGCCAGCGGAAGGTTTCTAGCACTCGATAAAACCGGTTATTTTATTTTCCCGTGGGGAACAAAGATTTTCTTGAAGTAAAAAGTATCCTAAATGATGACTCGAGTAATAAATTATCACTTCACCAAATTTCGTTTAAATCGGTTCATAACTTTTAGCAAGACGCGCACACAAAACATACCAACAAACATACAGACAAATAGACAAACAGACCAAAATTTTAATAACTATTGTTTTGGGGTCTATATTGTGTACATAATACGTTACAAACAAACAAAAACAAATCTATCCCACGAGAACCGTACATTTCTCCGGGATAAAAAGTAACCTATTTGTTATTCTGATGTATGAACTTATATTATTGTAAAAATTCATTAAAATCCAATCTGTAGTTTTTGTGTACTAAGCTGTATAAGTTACTATAGGTTTTTAACTATCCCACGGGAACTCTTTAATTTTCCGATAAAAAGTATCTTAAAAGTTTACCTGGGATATAAATAAGGTACGACCATGCAAAATTTCATTTAAATCGGTCCAACAATTTCGGAGATTAGCCCGTACAAAAAGGCAAACAGACATACAAGGCAAACTATAATAAAACTGTAGAGGTCGAATGTCTGTACATAGAAAAAAAATGCTAAAAACTGATTCAGTGGGGTGTAAGAAGAGAAATAGAACAGATCCAGATTTTTTTCAATTTTTTTGTTTTTCTGTCTGTCTGTTTGTACGGGCTAATCTCCGAATTTATTGGACCGATTTAAATGAAAATTTGCATGTTAGTACCTTATATCCCCGGTCAACATCTTAGACACTTTACATCCCGGAAAATGAAAGAGTTCCCGTGGGATCGTTAAAAAAATATATAAACTTATACAGCTTAGTACACAAAAACTACTACATAATTGGATTTTAGTGAAACTTCAAAATAGAACTTTAACTACACTATCGGCGGAAATGGAAAATTTTATATAATATTTTTTTATATTTGAGTTCAGAAGAATAAAAATAATAAAATGATTTATTTTGATTGGCCGCTATTTTTTTATAAAAAAAAAAGGTGTTAATTCAAATATCCCGAAAACAATTAAGAAATTATCGAGACAAATTATTTAGTATGTATGCGTTGGGAAATCAATATTGAACAAACTGAAGCAAACCGGAAGTTTCTATCACTAATATATGCTGAGAAAAAAATTATTGAAGGTAGAAAAGCGCTGAAACGAGCATTTTCGGCCGCGCGCTGATAAACAAAAGGCTGCAGACTGCAACTCGGCTGGACTATCAGCGCGGTTGTTGACCTCACACGCCATGCGAAAAATTGAATTTATATAAAATAAGTTATTTTGGCTCCGCGAAAAATTATTATTATTGTACTTAAATACTGGACGTCGCAGTGGTCAAAGTTGCGTTAATGATGAATTGTGTATTTGTCTGTCAAGTATGAATTTGCCATCCTCTGAATTTACATTCAAATTACCAAAGGATTGGTACAGTCATTATTTATTTATTTTCTAAATATTTATTTTTTTGCTTTCTTTAGTGGGTTAAAGTTGCTTTAAAAGATATAGCAATACATGCTGACAAATAAATAAATGTTTATTTTGATATCGTAACATTGTTAAACTTCAATTTTGACATTTTTTTATTACTATCTGTGAACATTAGTCATTCTGCATTCACGTCAATGAAGGCATTGAACACAACATTCCTATAATTTTTATGTTATTTTGAATTTTATTAAAAAAGTGTGTTTTTGCGATGAAATGGAGAGAACGAACCCAAGAGGTGAGCTGATATTAACTTTACTGACACCTATTTATATTTATTTATTGTTTATATATACTGTTGTTCTTGTCATTGGATATTATGAGTGGGCGCAAATCGCAATATATATTATAAACTATCTTTTGTTTGCTATTTGCGTAAGTTATATGAAAAATTATATATTAATGTGCGAATTTTACCTTCTGTACCACTAATACAGATCATTTAATACATGATTAGATTCTAGTAAGAAATCTTATTGCTTTCTTATTAAAACTAAAATAAATATGTATAAATTACTTCCGCGTTATTATAATTAATGTTTATTCTATTTTCATGCTTGTGGTATTACATATATGAAGGTAATTTATTAAGAATAGTTTTATTTTGATGAAATCTGATATTAAATCTATTTCTTGTAATCAATTAGTTAAAATAAATTTTCTTATTATTCATATATGTAAAAATAAACTCATAATTATTTTATGTATCAATGTGATAAAAACAACACTGATTTTACAATAATGTTAATAGTAGGTAATAAATTAAATAATGTGAAATACGAGTATATTATATTTTATAATTTTTAATTAACAAATTACGATTACATAAATTTTCATTTTATGTATTATTTCTGTTATATGTTATATACTACTACTACTTTGGCATGCTTGAACACGGAGTTGCAGACAGTCAGTCTATAAAGTTGTGTAGTCATCTAAATAGTGTGATTGGAGCGCAAAAATGTTATCAAAATTTTATTCTATCTTCTACTCTATTCCAGACATGTGCTCTAAATGATTCAATAATTAAATAATATCATATATAGAAAATTAACCTTCATATCAATAAAAGTTCCTAATATGGGTAAAACACGTCCAGCATCCCTAAAAAATAATAAAATTCCATTTTCTGTATTCCCCATATTGAAACACTACAGTGGGATACTAGAATACTACCACACTTTGTCATAACCAAATGAAACCAAAAATCTATATATCTATTACAAAAATTAGTTACAACAGCATTCTGTATATCAGTAAGACACTCGTACCACTGCACTGAACTGAATGCAAAAAAATGTAATCTTATATTCTAAGACCTTTCACTCTCAATTTTAAATTTTTGCAGCCGTTATATGTCAATTACAAACATTTTGCATCCAATTCAAAGGGACGGGTTTCTGTGTTAGTAAAAATCTTGTAACCTTATGAATAAAATGAATAAATTTCTGAAGGAGAGATCCTTAATTTTGCATAACATTATTAAAATCAGATATGTTAATTAATCAAATAAAATGCTGCATTATTAAATTCAATTTAATTTTTTTATTATTTATCTGTTATTCTGTGAAATAGAATATAACAACATAAGCTTTATTTAGAAATTAAATAGTAAATTTTAGAAGTACTGATCATATTTTGATAATTATTTTACAATTGAGCTACATAATTCTAGATAGATTTAGGCTACCTGTGATCTTAGCATATCAAGTCGTTTTTGTGGAATCATAACTTAGTGCAAAGATTTTGAAAGGATTGAAATTAGTTAATTATTTAATATCAATATATAAGTGAGTGTTGGATGCTAGTGTTAAAGAATATGGAGTAAGTGGAAATACACCTGTATATTAAGCTGTTATGAATAATTAGTACATTGTTATGATAAAATTTGGACGATCAGCCATTCAACATGATTTTACACCTGCACCCTCTATTGGCTACCACTATCCACAATTTTCGTAGAGAAAAAACTTAAGTGTCTTATCAAAAAGAACTACTCACGAGAATTCAGCTTGATAGGATAGCTTTAATAATGATCAAAGATTTCTCAAGGATATCTGAAAAAAAACTCTATATTACTCTATCCTTTATTTCGTGAAAACATTCCTCTTCCAAGAATTTAAAGTGTCCGACGTCCACCTCAGAGATTATACTGTAACTGCACTTCATATCATCATCGTCATTTAAACATAACTAATAATATTTTATAAGAGCAAAGAAACAAAAGATCTCTCAAAAAGTATAAAATAAATTACTATTCAATGTCCTCCTGACTGATTTCGGCCACGACGGCCAATTTTGCTGAGACCAGCCAGATAGCCATCTGCGCAGGAGATATTTATAGAGCACAAGTGTACGCGTAGACACAACGTGCACTCTCTATTCCTTTTACTTCTAAAGTCCGATGGGACGATACTTCGACACGACCGGTGAGAGTTAGGCGCAGGACCCTTTACGTGCTTTCCGAGGCACGGGGGTAAAAATTAAAATATCGCCAACTTCCCAACTCCGGGCGTTTACTGGGACTTCCTTAACAGAAAGACTCAATAACTAAACTTGGCTCGAACCAAGACTCGAACCCAAGACCTCTGGATGTGCAGCTGTATATGCTAGCCACTATACACCACCGAGGCAGTTAAAAATCTATCCTTAATGTTACAAAGTAAAATATCTATACTTAATATTAACTCTGAAACTACTAAAACGATTTAAACCAATCTTCGCCATGGGATAATTACACCAGAGTGCTACACACGTAGGTAGTCTCGCAGCAAGCATAAAACGTGTGTCTCCGACGGCATAATACTGATTTCCTTCATTAACTTGTTCTCTTCTTTTTAGTTCGCTTTGTACTAACTGCTTTGTAGTTGAATTTTAATTATTAAACAAGTTAAATATTAATTACGTCAGATAATTTAGATATTTATTGTATTCAGCCCTTTTTTTTTTAACGTCCCACTGCTGGGCACGGGCCTCCCTTCAATACGAGGGGAATCAGGCCATAGTCCACCACGCTGGCCAAGTGCGGGTTGGCGGACTTCACATATCTTTCGAAAACTTGCTAAGTTCCCTCAGACATGCAGGTTTCCTCACGATGTTTTCCTTCACCGTAATTATTAATATGTTGGAATCTTTAGCGAAGTTAGGGGGTCGTTAATCTATACATATTATAAAATTGTAACTAAGCCGAATCTGTACATTAAATATTTTTTGGAAAATCTTATTGAAATAGACATTATTATCGAGGCCGAATCTATAGTTTTTAGAATTTTTGTCTGTCTGTTACCGCATCACGGAAAAACCACTGGAGGGATTTTCATGAAATTTTGTATGGTGATAGCTAGTTATCCGGGTCAACATATAGGATAATTTTTACCGCGGGAAAATATCTCATTTCTGAGAAAAAAAAAACAAAAACTGCATTGTAAGAGTATACTAATATGTAAAACCTAAGAGTTTGGTTTTTGGTTATCTGAACGCGGGCAATGCCTAGTATTCTATAAAAACATTATTAATAGTTGAAATTATTTGCTTTGCTTAAATAATAACAAAGCTATATATAGTGCTAAAGTAATAATCAAAAAGTGTCGCCCTGATGTCGCAGTAACATAAAGACATTCTCATCGCCTCTGACTCACGCTCTACATATTTTCCCCATAGCATCAGATATGAAATATTTATTTTCCTGGCATTGCAAATAATATGACCTATTTTCATTTTTAAATACATAAGCATTGTTTTTCACCATTTTTATACTGAGTACTAGCGACACACCCTCGCTCCGCTCGGGTTCATCCCTAGTTACGTTGTAACGTCTAGCTCAGAGATGAGATTTTTTCCCGCAGTAAAAAGTATCCTATATGTTGACCTGGATAACCAACTATCATCATACCAAATTTCGTCAAAATCTGTCCAGTGGTTTTTTCGTGATGCGGTCACAGACAGACAGACAAAAAATCTAAAAACTATAGATTCGGCCGCTGTATCGATAATAACAGATTCTGCTTAGTTACAATTTTATTATATGTATAGATAATATATTATAATTAATAATATAAATTGTTTTGTCTGATTATTAATATAACTTTGCAGAAATTCTCAGTTGTGCCTGCTGTTTGAACGATATTGGGGATGAAGAATATATATCGGCACTCGGCCAGGAATGGCACAAAGACTGCTTTAGGTAAGTCAATAACCGTTTTATGTATCTACCCCCATTTTTTTTCTTCGTCTGAAACTTACTTATTTTTGTCAGAGCCAAGTGCTCAATATCTCTACAATCAATAAGACACCGTCTGAATTATGTTCGTCCTAGTTTCGTTTGACAATAATAAAGCCTTCAGTTCGTAAAATGATTATATATTTTTTACTAGTATATTTATAATATGTATGTATTTAAAGTTATATATGTATAATATATCAACTATCTGGTATCCATAACACAAGCCTCGTAGCTTACCATGGAACTAGATGGTGCTGTGTGTTCATGTCCCACCATGTTTGTATCAGTTTTTTTTTACTGCGACCCCATTACTTTATGTAGAAGACTCATCAGACTAAGAGCCGTACCTGTGATGATACTTTCTTCTATACATGGCCTATAACATAGTTTTTTTTTAAATCTGACTAGTCGTGTCAGAGATTAGCGCCTTTAATCATACAGTCTTTCTGTTTTATATATTAGTAGCGACTCACCCTCGCTTCGCTCGGGTTCGTTCCTAGGTACGTTTTAAGGGTTAGTATGGATGTCCCACGGGAGCCGTTCATTTTTCCGATATATAAAGTAACCTATGCGCTATTCCAGACTATAATCTATATCTGTGCCCAAGATCCGTTCAGAAGTTCTGGCGTGATAAGTAACAAACATCCACCCAAACTTTAGTATTTATAATAATATAATATTTATTATGGGATATGGGATAAATGAGTAATAGGATAACTAATTCTAAAACACTAGCGATGTGTATGGTTGCTTTGTCAGATTTTGTGGGTTCGATGCCTGTAACCGCCTGAAGCTGTACTATATCGAAATGTCTATCGAGATTAACATTCATATGTCAATGAGTCTTGAAAAACACGGTGATGAGTAATAATATTATGTAATTATGTAAATTGGACTCGTTTTCCGTACTTAGACTCGCATTTGGTCCGTTGTACGGTGCGAGTCCTGGCTAGTTCAGCCAGCCTAACCCAATCCAAAAGTAGAGAAGTTTCCGGGGAACATAATAATATTTTAATAATTTTTCTTATATTTATCAAGTAAAAACCATAACGTAAAGTTATATTTAACCTTATATGTAAAAAATACGAGTAGGTATGTAAAGTAGGAAAAATACTCAAGCTTCTATGTATGGATATATTATTTTTTATGCAAATTGTATCTTGTATAACTCTACGAGATTCAATTGGCTTTACATTTTTCTAATTTACAACTCAAAGTAAATTTTATGAGTGCTGTGATTTGATAAATGTTTGTGTGTCATGCAATATTATAACCCGTTCGGTCAAATTATAGTGAAATATAAAATTGTATTGATACTCTAGTAAGAAATATTTCAAATTGATTTTGAAAAGATTTTTTACGCAGTATTCCTGTATGTTTTTTAGGGTTCCGTAGCTAAAAGGATAAAACGAAGCTTATAACTTCGTCATGTCCGTCTGTCCTTATGTCACACCCATTTTATTTTATTCGAAGACTAGCGTTGCTCGCGACTCCGCCCGAGTTCAGATGACCAAAAACCAAATTCTTAGGTTTTACATATTAGTATGCTCTTACATTGCAGTTTTTGTATTTTTTCTCAGAAATAAGATATTTTACCGCGGTAAAAAGTATCCTATATGTTGACCCGGATAACCAGCTATCACCATACCTTTCATGAAAATCCCTCCAGTGGTTTTTCCGTGATGCGGTAAGAGACAGACAGACAGACACATAGACAGACAGACAAAAATTCTAAAAACTAGATTAGGCTTCTGTATCGATAATAATATCTATTTCAATAAGATTTTCCAAAAAATATTTAATGTACAGATTCGGTTTAGTTAGAATTTTATTATATGTATAGATTATTATAGCTATAATGTTGTGCTAGGAGGTAGGTGCCTTATGTCAATCGCTAGGAAATGCTGTAATTAAGTTAAAAAAAACTAGTAATTTAACCTTGCTTCGCTCGGGTGCGTCCCTAGTTGTGTTTTATATATATAATAAATATATATATATATATATATATATATATATATATATATATATATATATATTTATACGTGTGTGTATTTCGAATGCTTCACAGTAGTAGTACACATAGTTTTATTTGAAAGTACCGTTGCAGAGTTATAAACCATCGCATTTATAGTAATGGTCCGATTGAAAAAATTGCATATTATTAATTCAATATCAAAGTACATGTTCAATATTGAATAGTGCTCACTTGCTTGGTACAGGTGCTCAGAATGTGACGCTCAGCTGACGACGTGGTACTTCGAGAAGGGTGGCATGCTGTTCTGTCAGGCGGACTACTGGACTCGGTATGGCGATAACTGCCAACAATGTGGCCAGGTGAATATTAACTGGAAATTTCTAGAATTTTCCAATGACTCGCCCTCACTTTGCATATGTTACCATTTTTTTTTATATGTTAGGAAATGCATTTACGGATACCACCTGTAGACATACAGGTGGTTATGTGGGACTCCCGGCTAGAAAAACCAGTATTAACCACTAAAACCCAACAGTTCCTCCCCAGTTTTAAAATAAGTTTTAATGAACAAAATTATATTATTTTGTATTTTAGATTTTTCCCTCTTAAAAGAGATATGATGTTTTTCTTCTTCTTCTCCCTGCCCATTTCCCAATCACTTGGGGTCGTCGCAGTACATCCTCTGTACTGCTGAAAGGATTTGGCAAAAGTTTTACGACCGGCCGCCTCACGCCTGCCTGACGTCAACCCTCCTTGGGAATTAAAAGAGATATGATGTTATTAGCATAATATTTTTACTAGCGGTTCACCCTCGCTTCGCTTAGGTTCGCCTCTAATAAACAAAAATAATATCCCACGGGAACCATACATTTTTCCGGGATAAAAGTGGCCTACGTTATTCCAGAATATAATATATCTCTGTGCCAAACTTCATCCAGATTCGTTTAGCTGTTCTGGCAAGATTCAGCAACAAACATCCATCCAAACGTCTAAACATTCACATTTATAATATTAGTATAGATTTTTTTCATTATAATAGAATTCGTTACCTATTTTAATTTATTATCATTTATTTATTTATCGCAGTATTGATAATTCTATTATTACTTGTATTCTGTATTTAACATTATATATTGTTTAAATAGTAAAAGAGGCAGTGGTAGCCCAGTGGTAACGCGCTTGCTTGGGAAATCGAGTGAAGCGGGTTCAAATCCCGGGTCTCGTACATCTGATATTTTCATGTGCGAATCATTTCCAACATAATTACCACTTGCCTTACGGTGAAGGAAATCGTTGTGAGGAAACCTGCATGTCTGAAAGAACCTAGCAAGTTTTCGAAAGATATGTGAAGTCCGCCAACATGCACTTGGCGTGGTGGTGATGGCCTGATCTCCCCTCGCATTGAAGGGAGGCCCGTGCCCAGCAGTGGGACGTTGAAAAGGTGCTGAATACATTGTGGATATCATTATCGTTTGGTCTCATATTTAGTTCTGTAACACTCGGTCTATATTATTGCATAGTCTGAGGTATAAGAGTAATCTTCAGGTTATAACGGGTCCGGTGATGGCGGCCGGGGAACACCACTTCCACCCGGAGTGCTTCGCTTGCGTGTCGTGTAGGGCTCACTTGGAGGACACGGAGCCCTACGCACTGCTCGATCGATCGGAATTATACTGGTGAGATGTTAGATATGCATTAGATATAAGTTATTTGTGAGGGGATTCAAAAGAGAGGAATTTATTTGTTTTTGGTACTTAACTGAATGAATATAATTATTTAATATAATTTTTTATGTAATTTCCTTCCTTTCGTTTAATTGCCTCGGCGGTGTAGTGGTTAGCATGTACGGTTGCACACCCGGAGGTCCTGGGTTCGAGTCCCGGGTCGGGCCAAGTGTAGACATTCAGTCTTTCTGTATAGTAAGCCTCAGTAACAGCCCGGAGTTGAGAAGTTGGCGGTGTTTCACCCCCGTGCCGAGGCAGAGCACGAGTCGCGTCGGTCCTGCGCCGACACTCGCCGGTCGTGCCTCGCGGCGTCCCGCCGGAGTGTGAGAGTGACAGGAACAGAGAGTGCCGTTGTGTCTGTGCTCTTCCTCACACGCGCAGCACTATAATATCTCCTGCGCAGATGGCTAGTCCCAATGAGATATGAGATTAGCCGCCGTGGCCGAAATCGGTCGTGCATTATGTTTGTACTACTACTAGCACGACTCGCTACTTCGCTCGCGCTAAAACTACAATAAAAACTAAAGAGGGAGGTTTTATACAAATTTTCAGCCCTATTTTACTCTCTTTTGGGATGAATTTCAAATATTGCTAAAACGCGTATTTATTTAATTGTATTGAAGAGCATTAATACAAAGTTTCAAGTAATTCTGATCATAAATATTTTTTTGGGTTGTATTATTATATGTATTCACGTAGGAATGAGATAATCTCCCGCAGTAAAATGTAGCCTATGTCACTTTCCAGCTCTTAAACTATCTCCACACAAAAAATCACACCATTCCGTTAATCTGTTTCGACGTGAAAGAAGGGCAAGCAAGCAAACAAACAAACAAACAAACAAACAAACAAACAAACAAACAAACAAACAAACACACTATCACATTTATAATATTAGTGTTGATGTAATTTCCTTCCTTTCACAGCAATATTAATTAACATTGTTAATTAAACCATTGCTACGTGTTAACGTCGCACAGTTAGCCCATTTTCTATAGTGTAGACAGTTTTTCGAATTTCATTGTGTTCGAGTGTCAAAGTGATTCTAATTGAATACTAATATTATTGTGATGGTGTGTATTATGATTATATTATAGTGAGATTATATAAATAATATTATTATTCATATAAAAATACTTGCGTCTCGCCCTCGCCCCGCTCGGGGTCGTCCTTGCTAACGTTTTAACATTTAGTATAGATTTCTCAGAGATGAGATATTTTCCCGCAATAAAAAGTATCCTATATGTTGACTCGGATAACCAGCTATCGTCATACCAAATTTCATCAAAATCTGTCCAGTGGTTTTCTCTTGATGCGATCACAAACAGACAGACGAAAATACTAAAAACTATAGATTCGGCCTCTGTATCGATAATAATGACTATTTCAATAAGATTTTCCAAACAATATTTAATGTACAGATTCGATTCAATTAAAAATTTTAATATATAATAATTATATAATTAAGAATCATCACCTACATATTATGTTGCATACGTGATTAAAATATCTTTCTCCGTTCATAAGTATTAAACTTAAATTTCCTTATTATGACGTCGCGGAAATTACGTAGGTGGATACCTAACAATGGATTGACACATTTTGTATGATGAGTGATGACATCGTTGTTGCTAATTATTTTTTAATTTGTATGCCTATACTTTTTTTCTATTTCGGTTTTGCTGCACGAATATTATAAAGGGCTAGTGTGTAAGTTCATATGTGGGGGGTGATCTCTAAAACTACAGATCAGATTCTAGAAAGTACTAGGAAGTTGCATTACCACAGAGTGGCGAGTATTGTAGACCATTTTTTATTCCGCTACATAAGTGTTTACTATCATAAATCGTAATAATTATAATGAAAGTCGGAAAAAAACGGGCCGTTTAACTTGCTTGTTGTTTTATCGATGTGCTCAGTCTACGATTTTAAATATATGGGAGCAAGATTCGAGCTAAGCGAGAGTAATTCTCTAGTAATCTTTAATAAAATATAACTATGTGACATACTAGCGACTCACCCTCGCTCCGCTCGGGATCTTCCCTGAGTTGATTCCCAATACAAACTTTTATCCCCATTTTCACCCCCCTAAGGGATGATTTCCGGGATAAAATATATCCTTTGATCAAACGTTCTTAACAAATTTCATCTAAATCGATCCAGTAGTTTTTGACTTCATTCGCTACAAACATACAAAAAATACAAATTTTTCCTCTTATAATAGTAGTGTAGATGTACATAGATTACATAGCTATAGTTATATTTTATTTGGATATCCATGTAAGATGGGTTTTTAATCGTATTGAGTTTTAGGTTAATTATTAACATTAACACGACACGCAATATTTGAACACAAGCAGGGCATTTATATTTTTAAAATCTGTTTGTTTAAAATTAAAAGAGCAGTTAATGAAGATTCAAATAAAATATATATGTTACGTTATATTTAAATTGAGAAAAGCATTAAGTTGTAAAACATAACGGTGAAAAATATAATTTTACAGATTGTTTATTTTTGATTGTTTATTTCACACATAATATTGTATATGTGAAAGTGTGTTTGTTTGTTAATTTTTTTATTTGTCGTTCTATCACGTCGAAATAGAGTGACGGATTGGCGTGGTTTTTTGTGTGGAGATAGTTGGAGGGCTGGAGAGTGACATAGGCTACTTTTCACCGCGGGAGGTCATCTCATGCCCACGGGAAAACATCATAATACAACCCAAAAACATATTTATGATCAGAATTACTTGAAACTTGGTATTAAGGTTCTTTAATACATACAATTAAATAAAATTTCATCCCATATTCCAAATCGAAACTCATCCCATAAGTGGGTAAAATAGGGGATGAAAGTTTTTATGAAACCTATCTTTTTAAAGTTTTTATAAATGCGAAAGTGTGCGTGCGTGCGTGCGTGCACGACACAATTACGTGTCAAATCAATGCCGATGTATAATTTAATACATATACGTAATAGTATGTAAGAGCTGAAGTATATAAGAGTCTATAAGAGTTGAAGTGCCTACACAGGTGTAAGAAGGATAGGTGACTGAACGAACACGAGTGAAGCGTGGGTAATTCACTAGTGTATTAATAGTTTATAATATAACGAAAAAGTATTAGTGCCGCTAAGTTTTTTTCGCCAGTTCTTCTCAGGTTTGAGGCTTCTTCTTTCCGAACTGGTAGTAAACTCATGACGTTCAGTAAAAAAATTGTAATAATTTAATGCTGAAAAAAATATTCTAATCTTTTTGAATTTTGAATACATATTATAATACAATAGTACATGCGTTATTTTCGTTACGTCACTATGTAAGGAAATTTTATTTGAATGCGCTGAACGAAGGATGTTTCTAGTCACTACATAGTATAAAACAAAGTCGCTTCCCGCTCTCTGTCTGTCCCTATGTATGCTTATATCTTTAAAACTACGCAACGGATTTTGATGCGGTTTCTTTTAATAGATAGAGTGATTCAAGGGGAAGGTTTATATGTATACTATAATTTATATTATAGTACAGAAAAGCCGAGAAATTCAAAGATTTGAATTTATATAAGCGTGTTGTTTCTACGTGGGCTTCTAGTGGTGCGTGCTACGCGGAGTGGCTGCGTAGAGGCAGGCGCGACGCGCACTGCATTCGCGTGGCGCGCGCGCCCGCCCGCGCCCTCCGCCTCAAGAACACGGCTTGCGGCGAATTCATTGTTGCACAGTGAGTTTTATCATTTGTTTTTATTATATTTAAAGTCATTTAAATTGTCTTGTGTGTCTGATTGATAGGGGATGAGGTCGTGGGTTCGATTATTCGGTATAAACATTTTACATATGAATATACCTACATTATTTTAACTGATGATGATGAATTTATAATACTTTTTAGATTTACGCGAATATTTGACATTTTAAATAAAACTGGCTTTTCGGATTTTTTAGCGGATTTATTTTTATTTTTGGTACCCGACGTTTCTGATGCTTTACAGCGCACATGGTCACGGGAGAGACTGAGGTTTTAGATGTCTCAAAGTTCATTATATAGTTATTACAGACACACGCACCCACCCACAAAATAACAAAATGAATTCATAAATGGCACCAAATTACCTTACAATATTTATAAATTTTCATTTTTTCAATTTTAATACCAACATCGGGAACCAAATATCAAAATAAATCCGTGAAAAAATCCAAAAAGATACTTAGTTTTATTTAAAATGATGAATTTATCTTCTATAGTACACATTTTGTGTACCGCCTGTATGCTCATATTTACTATCAATCACGGTGTACCTTGTCTTCTGAAATACTCGTTCGTACTCAAAGTGAATTGTATTCTTTTTATGAGAAATAAATTCTTAAACCGTGTATACGTATCGCAGTGACACATCTAACATTTACTAACATCATTAATTCATAATGATTACCATTCTCAATCTTCTTAATTTCTATTTAACGATATAATGATTAATATAATTAATTCATAATTAACATTTTAAAGTAATAAACTTATGTATGCTGTCTATTAACATTGCATTTTATAGCTTTAACCTTTCCAAGAATCAACAAAGGTTCAGAAAGAAATCCAGTTCAACTAAATAAATAACGGGAATCGAACTGACTATATGCACATAATATAATAATCTCTATAATAGTACCACAATCTAAAAATCCATACATCGCGTTTCGTCCTAACGTAAATGGAGCCAAGACCTAGATATATATGTTTAGAGTTAGACAATAGGCAACTGTATGGATTAGTAGACTATGCTAATATACAGGGTCATTTTTAATTAACTGAAAACCTTTTGGGAATATACTATTTACATCATAACAACAACATGTCTAGGGAAAAAATAATAATATTTCTTAAATTTTACAAAAATAAAAGTATTTTTATTGCTCCTTCTAAACGATAATATTCCAGCAATTAGCAAAAGAAAGCGCGTGACCGGTGGAGGGGGAGGGGTGAAGGGGGTAAGAAGTGGCCCTTACTCATTTAAACTGGGCCAGATGCTAGAACTTTACCGTATAAAAATATTTTTATTTTTGTATGAAAATAAAAATTTAAGAAATATATTTTTTTCTTCTTACAGATGTTGTTGTTATGATGTAAATAGTATATTCCCAAAAGGTTTTCAGTAAATATAAATGACCCTGTATAAATATTGTTTGAACGGGTAACACAAACTGTAAATAAGCAAATTAATAAAATGATGGCAGCGAGCGGTGTTTGGGCAAAATGCGTGTAGCGATGCGCGCGCTCCTGCGGGCCGCCCTGCGCGCGTGTCTGCGTCTCACATGCCATAGGTGCGGTACAAAACCCCAAAACCCCTCAAACTTTCAACCCTTGCTTTTACTTTAGCACCCTTAGTGAATGCTCAAACTTTTAGTACAAAACCCCCAAAAACCATTTACCTTGTAACTGCTTAAACGATTTATTAGCTCCTTAGTTCTTACCAACAAACTACAGTTGATACCCTTATTGCCTAAACTTGTAGTTTTTCTCAACCCCACAACCCTTGCAATATTTTCTATAACACCCCTATTAACTGCTTTCAGGCTTTTTATTATCTCCACATTATAGCAGTAGATAGAGTTATTGTCCAATCTATTGTTTATTTTTGTTTTAGCACCCTTATAATACACCTTATACACAAAGTTAAAACCCAAAAATTTATTCAAAGATATTCAACACCCAAATCACTCTTCCTCTTGTTCTTACATTACGTTTAGTTCACCTTGAAAGAGTCATGCCCGATTTCACCAACAACCCATAAGCCATAACCACCTACGTATGGGATCCCTAGCTTAAAAATCCCCTAAACTAGCCCCTAAATTAAATTTCGTTTTACGATCGTCTTTAAGCCCATATTTCGAGCACCTAAATTTAGGGGGCCTTTTATTATTTAAGTGACCCCTAACTGTCGGTGAAACAGAAACTGTCCCCTAACAGCCCCCTAACTATGCTTAGGGGATACCTTAAACTTAGGTGACGTTGGTGAAATCGGGCATCATTCCTTCATATGTATGGTAAGCAGCAAACTATACATAGAGATGTAAAGTACTTTTTTTTCTGTTAATATATGTAGATCCAAAATATCTGACCTATAAATAAATAAAAAAATGATTCGATGTTTTTTCTTTCTACTTTGCTTTAGTAGTTCCTCCTTATTTTGAAGTCGGTTAAGTATAACCAAAGAAAGAGACTCATTCTGTCTGTCTGTATCAAGTTTTCATGATTCTTTCCTTAATGAATAGGGTAGTCCCATGTAGTAAAGTTCAAAGAAGTATTTCCTCATTTTAAATAATTTTCAAGTCAGTATTATATATTTATGTTAAAAACTTGTGTATCCTACATTTTTGTCTGATTTATTTTTATTAACCTTATTATATACTCTTTATTGCACATATAACAAAAATACAAATATTAAAAGAAAATTGAAGGCAAAGGTGTACTTATCTCTAAAAGAGATCTCTTCCAGTCTATCTAGGAGGTAAGAAAGATTGTCATTTAGCGAAAAAAAACACACAGTATATATAAAAATAACATACTACATGTAGTCTTAGTATAATAAATAACACAAACATATATAAATATATAAAATACATAGATAACAACCTTAATAATATTTAGTGAAAAATGTCCAGTAAAGATTCCCTCGAGCTTAATTTGTCCTTACTTTTTGGATTTAAACGGCATTGTATTTTACAAGTCATTTAGTTGATTTTGTTGTTTTATTCACGTAATTGAACGCTCAGTATTGGTTATTGGTTGTGGTATTCCCATATCGAAGCTTACGGAGAAGTTAAGCTTAGGAGTGTTAACTGTTTTTTACTTCGTTTTGTTACTTGTGAAGGTTAAAATTGCACGGAATTTTCTTAACACGTGTAATGGCTTTAAATTGTTAGTTTTTTTGTAGCTTTATGCCTTCATTTTTAAGTTATTTTATTTTAATATATACATATGTATTGTTTATTTGTTTTTTTGAAGCATGTGTGTTTGTGGTAATGAGTTTAATTAAGGTCTACACACGTTGTTTGCTTTTGATATCACGTAAAATTGGATTACTACTATAAATGCGATCGTTGGTATGTATATGTGTGTGTTTATTTATTTGTTTGTTACTCCTTTATGCTGAAATGGCTGAACGGATTTACAAACTTTCATCCCCATTTCCAACCCCTTAAAGAATGATTTCCGGAATAAAAAACTTCTTATGTCCTTCTCAGGGTCTCAAACTATCTTCTTACCAAATTTCATCTTAATCAATCAGTATTTTTTGAGTTTATTCGTTTCGTCACTAACATACAAAAATACAAATCTTTCCTCTTTATAATAGTAATGATAGATTGTAGATGTAGATAAATAGACGTTACGCGAATATTTGACATTTTAAATAACACTGTCCTTTCGGATTTATTCGCCATTTTATTTTGATTTTTCGTTCCCGACAGAATCATTGGATCCTGATCTCGTACATTTGTGTAAAATTATGTGATTTAAAAACATTCCATCTCTAGGATCGATTCAAGCTGTGGCATGCTGGCTCTGCACATAGGGGACAAAGTCCTCGAAGTGAATGGCACTCCGGTGCGCAACAGACCCTTGTCAGAAATAGAAAGGGTCCTGGCGAGACCAGAAATTATACAGGTGAGTTATGGGAAATATCTTTGTGTTGAAATTAAAGGTTTAAGTTTATCGGTTTTTGTTGTTGTATATTAATTCTAAATGTATTTTTTTATATAACAATATCGTAGACTATAACGCCAAACACACAGAAGTCCACACCAAACATATAAACAATACAGACATTAATACCAAGCACGCAACAAACATATTTAGTGGAGTCACAGCAATCATCTATAACACAACACTCACTTCACAAACACCAAATACACAAAATCATCCATCAACCACACAAAACACAACTAGCACACGAAGAAGAGAAGGAGATAGAGATAGAAAAAAATAAAAAAGATATTTTTTTCCTGCGGGATGTAGGACGGGATACTTTTTAAGCCGACGCAAGGTCGAGTATCGGTAAAGCGAAATCTGTGTATAACAATACATATACATACAAAAAGCTTATACGTTTTAATGTACTGCCAAACGACGTAACGGTACGAAGATATAATAATAATAATATACTTGAGTATAATCTAAAATAATCCATTTCAGCTAACTATAGAACATAATCCTGACACAATAAATGCAAAACGAGGTACTTCAGACGCTCAAAAACTAGAAATAGACACAGGCACAGCACACGAAGTTAAATCACCTGTCGAAAGAAAACTGTTCAAAGAATACATTCCAAACAAACATTCCACTGATAAAGAAGAAATGAGAGTGAGACGAGAAAGACTTTTCAAGAGGAAAGGAGAAGATGGTGGGAAAGTTCGTGTGATAAAGAAAAGACAAACTCCTTCTTCTCCACTTTTGGGTGATAAGGAGAGAAGTAGCAGTATGTCGAAATTGTTGGACGTGTAAGTTTTTTCTTTTTTGATATTTTTTTAAAGATTGTTGTATGGACCTGATACGGTAGCAAAATGCTCACTAAATAAACTCAAATAAAGGATTGCGTGGAAAATGGTAAAGATCTCGATGTCTTCATGTACCGCTATCATTATAGATATTATTTACGCCATTCTTATGTAAACCTGCCTCATTGTTCTAGTAGTATGGTTACAGATCTGTAAGCCATGGGTTCGAATCCCGGTCGAGCCCAAAGTTCCTGGATTTTTCTGTCACCAAAACATAATAGCAGCTCGAAGTTTGAAAGTTTACTGCCCAGGGAAAGCACTGCGTCTGATCTCTCACCAAGAGTGTCGTTATGTTACCCACTAGAGTGTGAAAGTGAAAGGAATAGACAATGCACGTTCTTTCTTCGTACACAACACTTGCTTTAGTTTAATATATCTACTTGGCTAACATTAGTGAGATTGGCAGAAAAAATCGGTTTAGAAAACATTATTTCACAATCTGTAGATACCAGAAAAAAGCCTATTCTCTCATCTTTGCCATTCTATCTTAAAACGTATGCAAATATAAATATAAATGTTATTTTTTTAATTTCAGTGTAGAAGGTGAAGAAATAGAAACCGACGGTATATTGGGAGACTTGAGTAGAGCTCGCTCGTTTAGAACTGAGCCATGTTCCGGACAGAAAGTGTTCCGAGCTTCAGATTTGATACAGGTAATGATAACTGGACTATTAATGAAAGGATGTTCCTTATCATACTGTTATATCCCATATAAATAAATAAATAAATAAATATGTTCGGGCATTAACACACAGCACCATTTAGTTCCATGGTAAGCTATGAAGCTTGTGTTATGGATACCAGATAGTTGATACACTACACACATATGTAACTTTAAATACATACATATTATAAATATAAACAGCCATGACTGGAGTACAAACATTCGTGCTCATCACATAAATGAATGCCCCAGCGGGACTCGAACCCGCGACCGCTAGCACAGCAAGTAACGTCACTACAAACTGAGCCAAACGTGCCGTCAATCCACTAATATACATATAATAATGGCAACACTAAATATAGATTACTAATTCATATTTTTAAAATTGTAATAATTATAATAATAACAACAAAAATTAAATAAATAATATGCCATATTCAATTATAAAACTAATTAAAATTATAAATGTTTAAAGTTAAAAAATATTGTAAGGTAAAAAATATTGGTGCAATTTTCATTTTGTTAATTATGGGTAGGCTGTCTGTAACAACTATACCTTCGAGACATCTAACACCTCAGTCTTTCCCGTGACCATGGATGCTGTAAAGCATTCGAAACGTCGGGAACCAAAAATCCAAATAAATCAAATCGACAAATGTGTGTGAAATATCTTAATAAATAGGTTTATACTTTAGTTTCTTTTTAAACCACAAAATCCGTCCAGTGGTTTTCTCCTGATGCGGTCACAGACAGACAGACAAAAATTCTAAAAACTACAAATTCGTTCTCTGTATCGATAATAATGACTATTACAATAAGATTTTCCAAAAACTATTTAATGTACAGCTCAGTTAGAATTTTATTATATGTATAGATTAAACTGTGCCAATCGATGGCGATACCACTTTTTGTGTAGGGTTTTCCAAAGTGAGTACGTTACCACCACCACAACAACTGCTTTAGCTGTAATGCACACAGTATACTTGAGTAATATCAAAATGTTTTATTTTATTATTTATTATGTATATATTTTTGTCTTACGGTGAAGGATAACATCGTGAGGAAACCTGTATGTCTGAGAGAACTTAGCAAGTTTTCGAAAGACATGTGAAGTCCGCCAACCCGCACTTGGTCAGCGTGGTGGACTATGGCCTGATCCACCTCGTATTTTAGGGAGGCCCGTGCCCAGCTGTGGGACGTTAAAAAAGGGCTGAATAAATAAATACATACAACATGTATATAATTTATTTGTTTAATGATTTCAAAATGTTTAACAGGGCGAGCTCCTAGGCACGGGGTTCTTCGGGCAGGTGTACAAGGTGACGCAGCGCGCCACCGGCGAGGTGATGGTGCTGAAGCAGCTGTACCGCGTGGACGAGGCCGCGCAGAACAACTTCTTGAAAGAGGTTACATTGCCATTTTGTTTTTTTTTAATTTATTTTTTAATGGAGGATTTGGGTTCCTTTTTTTTTGGTGGGTGGTTGTAGTGGTTATAGAGATATTTATATTACAATATTTGAGGTGTTTACAAAGATATAATTTTCGCTTGAAATTGTTTTTTTTTTGGGTTATTTTTTCATATTTTGTTTTCTCAAAATCTCGTTTAGGTTACTAAACATACTTTTATAAATAATAAACGTTATTCTATATTTATTTTATATTTTTTTCCTTTATTTTATAAATAATATATTATATTCATTGTTTATTAAAGAATTTTGCATTCACACACACATATACACACACATACACATACACACATACACACACTCACACATACATCATCATCATCTATTGTTTTTTAGTTTCTATAAAATAGTTTAAATATTGTACGGAGGCGGGCGTTGATATCTGCAACGCAGTTTATACTTTTGCAGTATCATCGTAGCCATTGTTGTTTACTGTATACTTATACGAATTTGATACTAAATAAATAAATTTTCATTTTCATTTTTTTTTTCATTCTCATGTGATATGTTTTTTTTTTAAAAAAGTAGCATTTTATTTTTATTATAAAGAATTTCATTCATTTCCGACACATTCGGTTAGAAATTCAGTGAATATGTGTTAATTTCTTTTGTGTTTAAAAAAGTTATATGGTGTGAAGACGTTTTGAGTGCGCGCCATCTTATTGTTTTTATTAGCCAATCGGAATAGTGTGAAGTCAAGTTTGCACAGCGCACTCTAATGAAGTGCCATAGCGACAAGTAAATATATATTTTTTGCATATATTGTCAATGTATATGCTATAACGACGGCGTCGCGGGCGGCAGGTGGCGGTGCTGCGGTCGCTGCGGCACCGCAACGTGCTGCGGTTCGCGGGCGTGCTGTACCGCGACCGGCGCCTGCACCTGCTGACGGAGTACGTGGCGGGCGGCACGCTGCACGCGCTGCTGCAGGACGCGGCGCGCGCGCTGCGCTGGCGCGAGCGCGCGCGCCTGGCGCGGGACGTGGCGGCCGGCGTGCGCTACCTGCACCGCCGCAACGTCATACACCGCGACCTCAACTCCCACAACTGCCTCGTGCGCCCCGGCGAGGTGACCGACCGACCGGAGCTTTTATTTTTGTACTAGCATCGCCCGCGTTCAGATGACCGAAAACCTAATTCTTAGGTTTTACATATTAGTATACTCTTGCAATACAGTTTTGTATTTTTTCTCAGAAATGGGATATTTTAACGCGGTATTATATATAAATAAAAAGTATCCTATATGTTGACCAAGATAACCAGCTATCATCGTACCAAATTTTATCAAAATCTAGCCAGTGGTTCTCTCGTGATGCGGTAACAGATAGACAGACAGACAGACAGACAAAAATTCTAAAAACTATAAATTCGGACTCTGTATCGATAATACTGCCTATTTCAATTAGATTTTCCAAAACATATTTAATGTACAAATTCGACTTAGTTACAATTTTATTATATGTATAGATTAACTTACGTAGTCCCAATGTTTAAATAAACTGTCTTGACATACGAACAGACATTATTCTAAAAGTAAATGCTAAAAAAATTTCTTTAGTATAGTCTAATCTGTATAAATTTTATAAATGTGAAAGTTTGTTTGTTACTCTTTCACGCCAGAATGGCTGAACGGATCTCGATGAAATTTGACAAAGAGATAGATTATAGTCTGGAATAAGACATAGGTTACTTTTTATACCGAAAAAATATACGGTATTACCATATATTAAGTAGCTTCCGGACTAAGACCTACAATTATTTTATATGGGATTCGATTTTCAAAACTGGACACTGACCTCGCTGGCACGGCGCGCAGGAGCTGACGGTGGTGGTGGCGGACTTCGGGCTGGCGCGCATCGTGCAGCGCACCGCCAGCAGCTCGCTGCCCAACTCCTCGCTGCGCCGCAAGCGGTACACGGTACCTAGCACTGGCCATATACACTGACGTGTAGTCGCCGAAATTGTTTAACAATTTTTATTATATACTAGCAACTCACCCTGGTTCGTCCCTAGATACGTTTGAAGCTCAAAATGAAATGAAATAAATGAATCCCCGTACAAACTTCCACCCCCATTTTCATCCTCTTAAAGGATGATTTCCGGGATTAAAACTACCTTAATATTTTCTTAGATTTACGCGAATGTTTGACATTATTAAATAAAACTATCTTTTCGGATTATTTCGCGGATTTATTTTGATTTTTGGTTCCCGACGTTTCGAATGCTTTACAGCATCCATGGTCACGGGAGAGACTGAGGTGTTACATGTCTTGAAGGTATAGTTGTTACAGACAGCCTACCCACAATTAACAAAATGAAAGTTGCACCAATTACATTACAATATTTTTTAACTTTAAACATTTTTATAATTTTATAATTTTAATTATAATTGAATATGGAAAATTATTTAATTTTTGCTATTATTTTTATAATTATTACAATTTTAAAATATTAATTAGTAATCTATATTTAGTGTTGCCATTATTATATTTATAACCATAAAGAAAAATATAAAATATAGTATTAATTATTTAAGCCATATAATTTTAAAAAAAGTTAAAATTAATTAAGGATAATAATTTTAATTTAGTTTGCTATTATTTAAAAAAAAAGGAGTTTACAAGCTTGATTGTGATTGTGGACTCTCTTACATTGGACAAACAAAGCGATCCATTAGAACCCGGGTCAAAGAACACATAGCTGATGTGAAGCACCGTCACAATACAACAACTGCTGTCTGCAAACATAGCCAGGACCGCCCAAGCCATTATATTCGTTTCGATAGACCTCAAATCCTGGCGAAAGAAAACCGATATCGCCCTAGAATGATTCGAGAAGCCATTGAAATTAAAAAACATCCAAATTTCAATAGGGAAGATGGCTGGGTACTACCATCGTCATGGGATCCTGTTATTAATATAATAAAATCTAATAATAAATATAAACATAACAGACAGGCAGATGTAATAAGTTCATACTGTGTAGATCAAAATGACAGCTTATCTGATTAATATTTTTCATTTTTCATTTGTAAAAGTATATATTAATAGTGTTGCTTAGTAATTTGTTTTTTAAATAATAGCAAACTAAATTAAAATTATTATCCTTAATTAATTTTAACTTTTTTTTAAATTATATGGCTTAAATAATTAATACTATATTTTATATTTTTCTTTATGGTTATAAATATAATAATGGCAACACTAAATATAGATTACTAATTAATATTTTAAAATTGTAATAATTATAAAAATAATAGCAAAAATTAAATAAATAATTTTCCATATTCAATTATAATTAAAATTATAAAATTATAAAAATGTTCAAAGTTAAAAAATATTGTAATGTAATTGGTGCAACTTTCATTTTGTTAATTGTGGGTAGGCTGTCTGTAACAACTATACCTTCAAGACATGTAACACCTCAGTCTCTCCCGTGACCATGGATGCTGTAAAGCATTCGAAACGTCGGGAACCAAAAATCAAAATAAATCCGCGAAATAATCCGAAAAGATAGTTTTATTTAATAAAACTACCTTATGTAGTTCCCAGGATCTCAAACTATCATTTTACCAAATTTCATCTAAATCCGTTCAGTAGTTTTTGAACTTATTCGGTACAAACAAACAAACAAAAATGTTTCTTCTTTTTAATATTAGTATAGAAAACATTTCCAAAGTGTT
The DNA here is from genome assembly GCA_951806755.1 of Brenthis hecate. Lineage (NCBI taxonomy): Eukaryota > Metazoa > Arthropoda > Insecta > Lepidoptera > Nymphalidae > Brenthis > Brenthis hecate. Next base: position 1,155,939 of record OX638249.1, read on the forward strand.
TTATTGTCACTTACCAAAAATCTTTTTAGAATCATAGAATGTAAATAAAAGTAAAATTTAAGTTTACTTATTTTTTAGAAATATAGAGCTAAATTAAAAAAAAAAAAAACTAAATCATATACTTTGTTTATTAAAACATTCTTTTCCATACAGGTGGTTGGGAACCCATACTGGATGGCCCCGGAGATGATGAATGGCAAAGTGTATGATGAGAAGGTGGATGTGTTCTCCTTCGGCATCATACTTTGTGAGGTGAGATCTACTAATTATTTGCTATACTTAGCTACGCTATTATTTATTTTATTTTTTATTTCATAGAGACCGCATTTCACAAAATGGAATTTAAAGAATGTTTGTGACTTAGTAACGGTTGCATATATTTAATAGAAACTACTTACATAGAAAAGAGGAATGGGATGTATAATATACAAATATATGAATATTTGACTACCTTTTATTAACGTTAAGAAGTGCATTTACAAATACCACCCGCATTCAAACAGTCATCCAGGATGCTTATGCCCGATTTCACCAACATCCCATAAGCTACCACCTACGTATGGGATCCCTAGCTTAAAAGTCCCCTAAACTAGCCCCTAAGTTAAATTTCGTTTAACGATAGTCTTTAAGCCCATATTTCGAGCACCTAAATTTAGGGGGCCTTTTAATATTTAGGTGACCCCTAACTGTCGGTGAAACAGAAACTGTCCCCTAACAGCCTCCTAAACATGCTTAGGGGATCCCTTAAACTTAGGTGACGTTGGTGAAATCGGCTACTTGACTTAAGTTGACTTGTCCAAATTTTTTTTTTTTTGTTCTTTGAGTCCGTAGAAAAAGACATATACGAGCACAAAGTATATTTTTCCCAAATTCCCCAACTTTTCGACAATTTCCAAATTCAACTTTCCTAAGAACCGTAATTGATATATTACGAAGTTACTCAAGTAACAGTATTTTATTTTTATGTATAGATAATAGGTCGCGTGTCGGCGGACCCCGACTACCTGCCGCGGCGCTCGGACTTCGGCCTCAACGAGCGCCTGTTCCTGGAGAAGTTCTGCGCCGCCTGCCCCGAGCCCTTCTACCGCCTGGCCTTCCTCGCCTGCGACCTGGACCCCGACGCCAGGTGTGTACCATACACATTGTTCGGGTAGAATGTATGTATGTATATACTCGGGTCCGATCTAAAGAAATTTTATTAATAGAGTATTCGTCTGTGACAATTTAGACAGATAATGACGGAACTAGTGATGTCATTTCACTTATCAAAGATTATGAATAAATCGGTTTAATAATTTACATCGATAAACAAGGTTGCAAATTTTGCTCTAAATAATTGTCAATTTAAAAAAATAATAACAATAAGTTATATAATTATAAATAATCGTATGAGCCGAGGGCGGACACTGATCGATTCAATTCCGGCAGGCCGTCGTTCGAGGTGATGGAGATATGGCTGGAGTCGCTGGTGATGCACCTGAGCGGCGCGCGCGCGCCGTCGCCGCTGGCCGACATCCTGCAGCACGCGCGCGCGCCCGCGCCGCGCCGCGCCGCCGACGGCGTCTTCGTGCTCGGCCAGCGCGCCCCGCCCGCGCTCAGCGGGAACGATAGTGTCGACGATGGGCTCGCTAAGGTGAGTCGATGGTTTTATATGCTGTTGGTGTAGTGGTTTTTGTGTCCGTTCGTCGATTATGACCTTGAATTCGACTATTTGTTATTCTGATGTATGAACTACATTATTGTAAAGTTTCATTAAAATCCAATCTGTAGTTTTTGTGTACTTGGTTGTATAAGTTACTACAGTTTTTTAAGTATCCCACGGGAACTCTTTAATTTTCCGGGATGAAAAGTATCTAAAATGTTGACCGGGGATATAAGGTACCATCATGCAAAGTTTCATTTAAATCGGTTCAACAGTTTCAAAGGTTAGCCCGTACAAACAGACGGAGAAACGAAAAAAATTGAAAAAAAACCTGGATTTGTTCTATATCTCTTTTTACATCCCCTAACTCAATTTTTAGTATTTTTTCTATATACAGACATTCGACCTATCAGTTTTATTATATGTATTATGCATCTCGCAGTCGCAGTCGAACGCGCAGCTCGCCCCGCGCGCGGCGGGCGAGGGCGGCGGCGGGGGGCGCGTGCGCTCGGCAAGTGCGTGTCGGCCAGCCACCTGGCGCCGGCCGCGCGCGCGCCGCCGCCGCGCCTCAGCCGCAGCGCGCACGCGCTCGCGCCCGCGCCCGCGTACATACTGAGCGACGGCCGCGGCGGCATCAACATCACCAAGGTACACGGCCTGTCACTGCTGACAGAATACGTTGGCTTACTATTACAAGGTTCTATGTTAATTTTAATGAAGTTTAGTAATTTTTACATAGAACTTCGTTATTTTGTTATCGTAAAAAAAACAACATAGAACTATGTAAAATTGAATATTTTGTAGTTATGGTGCCGCTATCTAGTGGTTTGTTTTTGCGAAACTGTCGCTAATGACACATAGAACCTTGTAGCATCAATAACTAAATAAATACTAAAATTGTAACATAGAACCTTGTAATAGTGAGCCAACGAGATGACGGCTGACGTCAGCTGTCATCACGTCGTAGCGCTCGGTGTGCGATGTTGATGTGTTCCGTCATCCCCCCCCCCCCTTGACGTAGTGCAAAAGGGGGATGACAGATGTATTAGAAAAATAACGTAAGCTGTCATTACTCTCATGGTATCTGCACATTGGAGCTGTATTATATACAATACAACAGCAATACAAATCAAAACAATAATAATTAATACACCTAAAAAAAGAGACTTAGTGATTATAAATTAAAACTCTCATAATTAAGTCAGATTTCGGGAATAATGAACTTGATGAAATTTTTCAGATTTATTGGGTCTAAATTTATTATTTTTATTAATACATCTCTAGATTTTTTTATAAGTAGCTGTATACTAAAATTTATTTGCGTTCCAGGTGGACGACATTTCCGAGTGGCTCGGCCCTCCAACCCCACTCAAACGCAGCAGCCCTGACGCCCATCTCAACAACCTCCTGGACAACAAAACACGCAAACTGCACGAAGACCTTTTACCCTCTTTCCTCCGAAACCAATCCGTCGAGGGTCTGGAGACCAGCTCCAAGGATTACAGAGACGCGTTCCCATTCAGCAGACATTACAGCATCCCTCGTGCAGATCAGGACTCTTCATCGTCAGATGACGAATTCCAAATCGAAATTCCTCCTAGAAATAATCTAGCAAACATCAAAAATATTATTCTGCCAAAAAAAGCCAGCTATGACGTCACAGATGTCACATTACGACATAAAGACGAGAGGAGTGTGGATGCGGAAGACTGCAAACGATTTAATATCGATTATTTAAGGAAATCCCCCGTCATGTCCAAGGGCATAGACAACATTCCAAAGAGCTTAGATGTAGCTAAACAAGAAAAACCGAATTTTTTTACAAAAAAATTACTCTCTCCAAAACTTAGCAGATTATTTAAACCCAACACAACAGAAGTAGTACGGAAACCGGAACTAAACGATAACGAGGAGAAATCTAAAAGCAAATTCTTTATACAACGTCCGACATCCCCAATTACCAGATCAAATCACAGGGTCAGACCGGAACCGGAAAAGAAACCAAATTTGAACCAAGAAGTTCTGAAGAGTGACCTCAAACTGGCCAGTATGGGGAAACCAATGACGCCTATTTTTCGACGACACTTACCCTCTGACACCCCGGACTTTACAGGCAGGTATAGCTGTCGAGATCGCAGATTCGAACCTAAAACAGATAAATTCGAAATAGGCCGGAACAGATTCAAAAATCCAATGGGGGCTGTCGAAAAAAAATTAACCCAACTAAATCGCAACACGCAAATTACTGTGCCTTTGGCGCCCGTTATTGAGAAGAAAGTCGATAAAAAAGATGAAAAAGAAATACCAAAACGACGTGAAATAGGCATCTCTAGGAGTAATTACGTGAAGTTGGCTAATTTACGGATAAGTAAAGATTTGCAGATGACGGATAAAAAAAGTGATACGGATGAAAATTTACCCGTCGAACGGGTTATTTAGTTATGCTATAGTGCATATTGCAATTAAAAGAAAGCTAAATTCGGATATAGGAAGGACTTTGACAGATTGATTATTTTTATTACAAAGGCGAAGGTGCTACACCATTCAGCCCAAAACTAATTAAATTCTTTTTAATTTTGTTTTTTTTTTGCTTGTATGTTCTCTTTGTAAAAAATCTTTCAGGGTTCTTCCTATCTTTGTAATATAATAAACAAGAGCTTACTTAGATGTATGGGATTTAGAATTGTTGTTGATTATTACGTAAAGCAACATTCCCTTAACTTCGTAAAACTTTTTTTATTCAAATCACAACATAAAATAAGGTTATAAGAGGTTGTTAGATATAACCTTTTTAAGTTAGCATTAATGGCTGAATCCTTTAGTTATCTTATGGTGTATAAAAACATAAATAAATCAGTATTAGGTTTTAAAATAAATAAACATCCTGTATTATGACATAAACGGAAAAGTCGTTCCAAAATAATGAAAAATCTTACTTAATTCGTTAATATTTCATGACCTCTTATCAATTTATTCATACATTGCAATATGATACTACATTATTTCCTGCATACTTTAGTGGTTAACTTGACGTTTAGAATCATCTTTCTGTCCATTCTCATGTCCATACAATATATATTTAGATTTAGATACTATAGTTATTCATATTTATATAACCTTGAGTTAGCCACTGGTTTTTAAAAATATATTGAATCTCTATTAATAATAAGGTTTATTTTAGCTCTACATCAATCAGTATGGAGATACCTGACTATGAGATATAGAAAAAAAGAACAAGTAACAAGTAATATAAAAAAAAGGAAGATCCATTGAAAAATCTATACAATTTTTTTAATGAACTTTTATTTTGACATATAAAATTACATATTTTAAAAAATATATTAAATTCTTTAGTTTTTTTTTGTATATTATAGTTACGAATTTCTTCATACTCTTATTTTAGTTGTTTCGTCTATTTTTTTAATGTAATTTAGTCGAATATACAACATCTTGCCAAGTTAAACACTAGTGATATACAAATGTTAGATTTTTGTACTTATGTTATACAGGGGGTGGGAATTGAGTTATTATTTTTTTTCATTTACATTAATCGAGATCTTAAAACCGTCTGAAGAGACTTTTATAAGGCACATTATTTTCATCTTTATATATTTAATCTTGTGATGATAGATAACGTTTGCCTAAATTGGTACATCTATTTAGAAGTTATAAAGCCACAAACAGATAGACATACGCTTTATGAAAGTAGTGTCTGACGGTAAAGGTACAGAAAATAAAATATTTTAGTTCATTTTTTTATTATATATGTATGAACTACTATCTCAACCATCCTGTATATTATTATTTATTACGCTACAAAGTTCAAGTTGCCGAGCCAGGTGCAGATATATACATTACAAGGTAGTGCTTACATTAATATATAGCTCGCTAGAAATCGCTTTTATATTTCTATGTTATTACGTCACAGGTCCGCCATTTTGTTTGAATTTAAGGTTAACCGTACATTGTAGATAAATATGCCTTTCTATCTCTAAATATGGAGATTTGTTGCTATTTTTTACTGTCTTATAGAATTCATAGTAAATAGTATTTGTGGAGGGATAATTCCCACAATGTACGTTGAATCTTACTTTATATTATTTTATAAGTTAGTATGAAATATAAAAGTTTTACAATTTTCTATGCTGCGCTTTAAATAGGATGCGTGGTCGTTGTGATATATAAATAAAAATAACTTTTCATGTACTTACTTTTTTCTCTGTGGCAATAATGACTTGATTTAAAAAAAAAAAAAATTATTACTGTCGTAATTTAATAAAGTTTTAAGCAATATAATGCAAACGCATCCTATTTTCTATAATTTGTACAAAATTACCGATGCCAAAATAGTGTAATACATACATCGTATAGTGACGCGTTATAGTATTATAGGTATAGTGGAATATATCGAGATTATACGTTATTTACTCAAGTTTTGATAAAATTTCAATAGAATTACGGTTTTACATAGTTGTGAATTGTCTCGCCGTACGTCGTGGCTAGTTTACTGTCATGTAAATTTATTATAGTTTAGTGTCATGTAAATTTATTATAACGCTAAAGCAGTGCTAAGAAATAATATAAAAATAGTTAAAATTTACATAAATAATTGATCATTGGACTATTAAAACATTAAACGAAAAAAAATCGGCTCGAAGGACCATACGATTTCTGAACCATTAATTCCGTCGTCGACTGTAACAATTTAAAAAGTAAATTTCAATTTCATATTCTGATTTAAACTATTAATAATAGCTTTATTATTATATTAAATATATGTATATTATTTCAAAGCACTGATTTTAAATAGATTGTTTGCGGTGCTTCGTAGCACGTGCAGTGGGCAGTGCCTTCTCACAAGACTGCGTAGTGCTCTTTTGTCGCTTTGTCAATTTACAAGTAGTCCAGGAGACGACTGTTTAACGAGCAGCTTATAAACAATAATATATAAAAACATTATTTAAAAATATTTTAATATATATAATTACGGTGAAGGATAACATCGTCGAAAGACGTGTGAAGTCCGCTCGCACTTGGCCAGCGTACTGAAGGGAGGTGCCCAGCAGTGGGACGTTAAAAAGGACTGGATACAATACATACATTTTGTTATAATATCGTAAATAGAAAATCGACATTTTATTTTGGATAAAGTGACTTGGGAGGTTTTGTAAGCTCCACTTTTTATGGTCGCCTCTTAAATCGTTATACTATACGCGTAGATTGTTTTATATGAAATAACCGAATAAGTTAGTGCTATATATTATTAGATAGATAAAGTTGGTTAGTTGAAATCGGCGATAATTATATTTCAATGGCACAATTTATATTGTATTTTTTAATGTTTGAATGTCTTTTGTATACTTTTTAGTATTTTGTTTTTTGTTTACAATTCAAGATGACATTTTTTGTATACTCATATATTATGCAAAGACCAATACCAGTTTAGGCTGTCAGTGTGAAAGTGGCCTAACAATAATTTCCGTTTTTTTTTTGTTTTTATGGAAATATAATAGTGATATATGAAATTAAAATTAAACAGTAATTTTTTATGTTCTATTTTTATCCATTTTATAAATAAATTATGCCACTTTTACATTTTCGGTCTAAAATAACATTTAATAGGTGTTTAAACGTTTTATAATACAAGAAAATTATAATAAATTTTTACATTCATATACTTTCAATTTCGATATAAACAATACAATACAAATAGAATTTAATTTTTATACATTTATAATGCAAGATAATATAAAATATAAATATAACCGTTGTCTTTGATAGAAAGTGTTTGTAATAAAATCCATAAATTATTATCCTCCAAAATGTGAGATTTGATAGTGTTTCATACTATTTTAAATAATATAATATTTTGTTGGGATTATTTCGCAGATTTATTTTGATTTTTGGTTCCCGACGTTTCGAATGCTTTACAGCAATCATGGTCACGGGAGAGACCTCTGAGTAAAATAAATCTGCGGAAAATTCAAAAAATTAAATTTTGTTTCAATGTCAAATATTCGCGTAAATCTAAGGAGGTTATATTGTGTTTGATACTAGTTTATTAACATTTTGATCTTTATAACAGAGTTGAATAGAAAGTATGGTTTAAGGAACATATGTGTGTTCATTTGCTTCTTTGCGTATAAAACGAGAAACAAAGTATTTGCAAACTTATTATGATTTCATGTATCATCGATCACTAAGTTCGAATTGATTTTAATAATTTATAATCAAAACTCTATTTAAAAACTCCAATAGAATCCCGTCAAAAGCGACAAAAGCCACATAGAAACCAATAAATATTTATTGGTTTCTATGTGGCTTTTGTCGCTTTTGACGGGATTCTATAGAAGTTTTTCAACAGGGAAGTACCCGATACATCGATCAAAAAAGTACTAGATACAAATTCCCATGCAAAAGTTCTCTTAAAACTGTCACCAATTGTATTTAGGTGGTTATTCTGATATAAGTAAATATACAACAATGTATTATTGAACCCTAAATGTAATTCTTAAAAGTTGTTTTCACAAAAAAAATCTATTAAAAGCGCTCATTCGTCGAGGGCATTTTTTGTAGCTGATTGTGTATCTAGTACTTTTTTAATCGATGGCCCCACATAATTTTAAAAAAAAAAACGACATAAAAAAACCAATTGTAAATATGTTCCTTACTCCATATCTCCGACCAATCGTATGATATTAGATAATTCCAGATTAAAACCCACCTGTTATTGTCAAATATATATTATTTTGCACGTTTATATACAAAATAAATTAGAAAAAAATACAGATTATTCAGATCGCTAGATATTTTTTTTACAAATTGTATTTTTTGTATTTAAACAATGTTTTTTGTTCTTTGCATCGTTTATTTTGAATTTTAAATTAAAAAAAATAAGTAGGAGTGTCATATGTGACCTGGATGGCAATCTCAAACCGACTTAAAAATATTCTAATTTTTTTTTATTACATTTTTTTTCATGTAATTTTAATAACTAGATAGGATAGATTCAATCTAAATGGTAGAAAAACGATATTTCGCCTTTTGTTTGTTTAGAATAGTAATATCGATTAATACATTAACAATTAATTTATTAACATTATTAGTTTTAAATTTCCATTTTTGTTAAGGCTGTATTTTGTGACACAGGGTGCCATTTTATTTTATATTTTTTTAATTAGATCTTTCTGTCTACATATACTATATTATTAGAGCGCATTCACACGTGTTTGTGCTCGTTGATATTTGCACTTTTTGTGATATAAAACCGTTAAACAGTATACAATATCTTATTTAATATAAAACATTGTGTGAATGCAGCTTTATGTAACGACAGCGGATTTTTCGCTTTAGTCGATGTATTGAATTTATTTTAAAATTTAATTTGGCTGATGGGAATATTCAGATTAATGTACAAAGATCAAGCTACATTAAAAATGGACCGAAAGTTAAAATATAATATTTTTATATCAATCAATCAATGACATTTTTAAAAAGTAACCATTTCACATCCCCATAAAATTGTTAAACAAATTCAAATATTTAAATTGTTATAAATATGGCAATAGCGAATATTCCCAAATGAATCTTAAATAATCTCAACGATGTGAGACAGGTCGTGCTCATCTTACTTTATCTGTGATACATTTTGTTTGTAAAACATTGCAATAACAAGTATTATAATGGCTAGTTTGACTGCGAGTTTATTTTAACCAATCAAATTAACCTATTAACCGCTTAACAACGAGCTCAGTCTCCCGCATTCCACGCGCCGGTTAAGAATAAAGAATAAAGGAGGTATATTCAATGACTTTCTTTTATTTAATTACCTTATTATTAAACTTGGTTCAATTATTATCTATACATACTAGCATTGTCCGCGGCTCCGCCCGCGTTCAGATGACCAAACACCAAATTCTTAGATTTTACATATTAGTATACTCTTACATTGCAGATTTTGTATTTTTTCTCAGAAATGAGATATTTTCCCGCGGTAAAAAGTATCCTATATGTTGACCCGGATAACCAGCTATCACCATACCAAATTTCATCAAAATCCCTCCAGTGGTTTTGCTGTGATGCGATAACAGACAGACAGACAAAAATTCTAAAAACTAGAGATTCGGCCTCTGTATCGATAATAATGTTTATTTCAATAAGATTTTTCAAAAAATATTTAATGTACAGGCATTGTGTAGCACAGTGTGGCAGTATATGCCAACACGATTTTACACTTGCCTATAAATAATTTACAGACATTTTGCAAATATTAAATGGGCCTTACTAATTCTGTGTTGATGTCAGGAGGATCTATTTTGGCCGCGGTGGTCAATGTCATAGAAGCGCAAATATACGCGCAAATACAAAAGCACTCTCCTAGTCCGCTGGAACGAATTTCGGTGAGATATCTGACGCAGGACAGACGGTTTAATGTGCTCTGTTAAGGAAGGGAAGTGTAAGATTGCTAACTTTTGATCTCCAGGCTTTTACTGATAATTTTTTTGATAGAAAAACCCAATAAGTACCTACACTTGGCCTGATCCGAGATTCGAACCCAGGACTTCCGGATTACGGCTGTATATACTAGGCACTATAGTTCATGCGCGTTAAGAAAATAGTGAGTCATCAGTGTCCACCGGCCTGGCCACGCCCCCCGACCAATTAAATTGCATAAAATTATAGTCATATTTCTCAATGACCAGTTGAAGACAGACTTAAATATATTATTAATGACTTTATTTTGATTTAAGATAATTATGTTAATTATCTCAAGTCAAAATAAAGTCATTATCATTATAATATGATAACTTTATTTTGATTTAAGAAATTGATTAATTATCTCAAATTAAAATGAAGTCACTATTATCTCAAATCAAGATTTGAGATAAGTAAGATAATTAAGTTGATTTCTATCCATTAAATCATCTTTTGTAACATTGAGTTTGAATTGAATTTTTACTCCCACTTTGTATACACCTTTACCTGCCGTAACACTTGATGACTCACTATTTTCTTAACTCGAATGGGCTATAGACCAACTAGGCAGCTAGTTACAAATCTACGTCTCACACTTGGCGATATGAGAAAGAAACAAGAAATAAATAACTCGATATGAAGATTAAAACATCGTACAGCACCTGCTACTGATACAATATTTTCTATATAGGAAATAACACTAAAAAATACACATTATTAACCGTAAAATATCATTTATTAGAAAAAAAATTAAATGGGTCTAAACAAAGTAACATTCGAGTCGCCGCCGCGGACGACCTACAAGTTACAACGTCATGTACAAACCAAATACAAAAGATCCGACGTCCACGCAACAGTAGAAACTACTTATAAATAGGAATATAAGTGCATAATATTGTCAATTTTGGACATTTGGGTAACATTGAATCACTACTTGTTAATTTTAAGTTGAGTCAATATTGCACACCTCTATGCAAATTGATAATTAAAAAAAATATATTTTAATAATATACATAGATAGAATATTCTTTATTTTTCTGAAATTCAATTTTGCTCAATACATAAAAAAAAGTCTCAATGTCTTCGTGTGATGACAACTTTAAAGGCAGTAAATGCATTTCACTTTCATTATGAGCTGGATTGCAATTGACTCAACAATTATTTGGCACTTTACAAAATAGGATGTATATAAAAAAGTATTATAATAGTTGTTACAGACAGCCTACCCACAATTAACAAAATGAAAGTTGCACCAATTACATTACAATATTTTTTAACTTTAAACATTTATATAATTTTAATTATAATTGAATATGGAAAATTATTTATTTAATTTTTGCTATTATTTTTATAATTATTACAATTTTAAAATATTAATTATAAATGTTTAAAGTTAAAAAATATTGTAATGTAATTGGTGCAACTTTCATTTTGTTAAGTATTATAATAGTTAATTCATAAGGTAAGGCATAAATATTGTTAGCACTTTGTCCCGTCCCTACAAAATACTATTACAATTTATGTTCTAAAAATAAGCAAATCACAAATTCATCCGGAAATTATTATTTTACAATATTATTTTATGATAATATTTATAACATGGCTTTAGTTTTTGTAGGAACGGGCTACTATTGGCGATGAGCAGATACCCTACAGGCTTTGCCGCATTAACTTCGGCCTGAGGTTATTATTTAGTCTGTCTATAATTTTTATAAACGTAGATATGATCATGGTATACACTCAGGGCCGAATTATCCATAACGCAGCTTAGGCGACTGCCTAGGGGCCCCGCATCGGCTAGGGCCCTCACGTATCGAGAATTTTTTTTTGAAAATGTTTGAAAATTTCAATGAAATCTACCTAATAACGTAATTACGAATATAATTGCACTGTAATAGACAAAATATTCTATCAATAAGTTCGAAAAAGATGAAGGGGCCCCGAGAATTGTCATGGTTAATACGGCCCTGTACAGTGTATACACTATACACAAACAATGAAGTACCTATCTAGTACTGTTACTGTTAAGTACCTACTGCTGTGGAAGGCTGCGGTTAGTTTGGAAGTTAGCCTCTAGGGCAATCACTATTCACTGCCAATAGTTTTTACAGTAAAAAATAAGTCTTAATTTGGCAAATTAATATTATAGTGGATGGATGCATCATAAAAAGCAGTCTAAAATTTTATATGTGAGTTAATAGTATAGTTACGAGTAGATGTAGCAAAATTTGTTACTCACTGCATTCATTCAGCTTCATAAAAAATCCTTTTTTTACTTTATTTCGAAAGTTTAGGCTACCTTGAAGATAATAAGCAAATGATTACATATATATATATATATATATATATATATATATATATATATATATATATATATATATATACCTATATATATACCTATATATATGTGTGTGTGTAATCTTTAGAAATCAAATAACTAAATGAGAAAAGATATATCGATAACTATTTCTTCGTAATACGAGTAATACGTTTTCAAAAGCGCAAAACCCACGCGAAATATTGGCAAAACGTAGGTCTACCAAAATTACGTTTGGTGTATGCCAAAGACAATCGTTGTTTGAGACTGAAAATAGCAAGCAAAAAGCCATACTATCTGTAAGGATATTCTGGACCAAGCCAAGTCCTAATCGATCTTTAGAAACTTAAACACGCAGCATACATAATTATATTGGAGCCATCAGCCGAAGCTCCCCTGATCTTGCCCTTGGACAAAGATTTAGTGCAAATAGTTTTTTACTTGAAGTATAAGTAAAATCTTGCAATACTAATTTTTCTTAGATTTAGAACTTTTCGATTTGGTATGTCTTTCTTTTTATATAAAAGCTTTATTTTTATATTTGATTATATAAAAACACCAAATTAAAGACTCGTCATCGAAATTCCACACGGTGGTAAGAAACGCGCTGGACAGAAACCGGTGGAGGCAGATCATCCGCTCTAGATGCAAATCTAACACTGACCACGATCCTCAGACATGAGGGACCGACCCCAGAGAGAGATATATATATATATATATATATATATATATATATATATATATATATATATATATATATAAAATACAACATAGGTATAACTGGCCTCGTGTGAAGGACTAACATATGAGTAAATGCAGTGAACAACAATTTCTGTTTATTTAGTATAGTGAGTAGCGTGAGTAGTAGAAATGGACGTGCTGAAGACAATATATCTGAGGCAATAGAACATTTATATATTAGCGGACCGGATTCTTGCAAGCAACCTAATAAAACTATCATAGTTAATGAAATGTATGAGAAATCGTTTCATTACAACATTTTTAACGTGATAGTCTGCAGTATACACAAAAACTTTGGCTACAATAACACAAAATTTGGCTACAATACAACAAATTTGGCAAAAACAAACAAATGAAAACTCTCAACTAGCTTTATAAGAAATAAAAAATCAAGATTCTAGTACAGGCGATTTAATCTCTTCCTGAAATACGTTTTTTTTTTAAATTAAATTATTATAAAGTATTAATGTGATATACAAAGAAACGTGTTCATTCTATGGAGGAGATTATATCGTGTTACTGAGAATCCATATTCGATGTTAAATTCAACTCGGCCGCACGACCAAATTGTCAATCATTCGCATTTCGCAATCACACAACCGTTTTGACTTTAATGAAATGTAAAATTTAAAAAAGTCAAATGGATATTTGTAAAATTACATCGAAAACCATCAAGGATGCTAATCTAGTAAGTAAATAAGGTATACGTGGTAAGTTAGAGTCTACGACTTAGACATAGTTCAGACATGTACTTTTCTTTACACTAAAGTGAGTAAGTTTTAAAATGAGCTGCATTAGAGGTTTTGCCTCAAAAAATATGCAAATTTAAAAAAAAACTATTTTACTTATTTGCTTTATAGGTCAATGTTCTAATAGGTCTAATGAAATAGAACATTCTGGAAACAGACAAAGATATGTACTATGTAATGTAAGGTTAATATATATTTTGTTTAGGCCTTGTTTATTTTTTATCTGTGCGGATTTCAAATTGATAAAAAATACCAATTTTCAAATAACGGTTTCGTAGTTGTAGCGCTGTAGTGCCATGGCAACGACCGTGGCAAGTTACAACACCTATCGATTCAATTTTCTTGTTAATAACCGCCAAATGTGCCAGTTGAGCACAGATTATTTCACCAATTCGATTCCATTGTTTCCCCGTAGAATGGAGAAGCCAAGATCGAGATTTATGGATAAAATAAGGTGCCATATTAAGTTATAATATGTCAAAATAGAGCAAATCTTTTGTAAATCTTAGATTTACCTTCAACCAAAGATAGCACAATTAAGCCGTCAACCCTAAAACGTCTCCCAAGTCCCAACTATCATATAAAAGTATGTAGGACAATCGGGAGACCCAACCACCACCAGCGATAACCCATTCTAGACGCTTTTGTTAGACGACTGCATAAAATAGTAAGCTGTGTGATATAAAAATTTCACTTACACTTCTGCTTTTAATATAATGATTTAAATTAAACGGGTTGTCGTCAGGCAGGCGGCCAGTCGTAAATCTTTTGCCGACTCCTATCAGCAGTACAAAAGATGTACTGCGTCGACCCCAAGTGATTGGGAAATGGGCAGGGAGAAGAAGAAAATAAACATTCGCATCATGCGTACAAAGACGTCAAGTACAAACGGCAGACGCTAGTGCAAATAGAATATTACTCTGGCAGTGACACACTACGGTCAAAATCTTCCAATGCAGCTCACTTCATAGTATAGCTAATATAAACTAGCATGCAACACGATATGTGTGTAACGATAATAACGTGATAAAAACAAAATAAATGCAATAGAATAACATCAACTACCACTAATATATTTCGCTACATATAAAATATTCCTAGAAAATCTAATAAAAGTCACCTAATTTTTCAATACACTAACTAAACGAGCCTCATGCAAAGAAATGCATTATAATCGATAAGTGCTCAAATTCTTAATACGATTAAGTTAGAATCGAGAAGATAAAAATATCAATAATATCTTACAATTATTCTAAACCGTAACCAAACGACCATTTTCCATCCATTAACACTTTCATTAAGCACATTTATAAATTCGATCTAGTTTTCCAAACTCTTGACCATTCTGTAAATTGACATTTTATTTTTTTTATTTTCTTCGATTTGCTGTTAGCCAATGACTACATCGGTAGTGTGGGCACAGATAAAATATTCGGTTAAAAATAGAATTAAATTCGAAGGTGAAGTAGAATATTTCAAGTCTACTTTCATCCGTACTGTAGCCTAGTCGGGTAAGCATTGAACTCCAAAAAAATTCTAGGCCAAAATATTATTTCACCAGCCATTCCTGTACATTTTGGTCCTAAAGTCAATAATAATAAACGAGATAATTCAATAACTACTACATTTCCCCAGTTTTTCGCCCCTAACTCGAAAATATCGATAGCACGAAAAAATCAGCAACTCAAATGAACAATTTTAGTTGTCATAATTTTAATAAAAAGGCTGAAAAGGGCCGAGATATTTGGAAAAAACGATTCTTCCTTAAAATTGAAGTGGCGGCTAACGCACCCCTATTATCCCTAAAGGCTAATGAAATAAAATTTTGGACTACAATATTTTCGGGGTTAGGCTTTCAACAAACCTACTGGTCTACTATAATTGCTGTCATTTTGTAGGTATGCATTAAACCTTTTTAGGGCGAATACCTTTTAAATTGAACAAAACCCTAAACCCTTCCCAATATCAAAACATTGATATAATAAAATAAATTTGTTTTTATCGTTACAAATTCAAGCTACTGAATACAGCGGAATCTAGTTATAACGTCATGTTTTTATGAGAAATTAAGTATAGAATTCCATTTTCTATTTATTGAAGCACGATCGAACAGTTAAACGTTAAACTGTCACGTCATAATTAGAAAGATAAGTCTTGCAATACAACCAGATGCCGCTGCATTTAACAATTAAATCATTTTTTATCATATTTCATATGTAGCGTCCATACACTCGCAACATGCGTAGCACCAAACTTACAATATACTAGAACGTAACTATGGAAAAAAAACGTCAATTAACGCGGACTAGTGAGCCTACTCTTAAGGGATCTTCACACGATCACTTTTATCGCAGTAAATCGCGTTAACCACGAATTAATTAAGTATAATACAATAAAGACTCACAACTTACTATGAGATCATTGTTACTTAACGTGAGAAATATTGAATGGTGTGCGTTTTACTAAGTCTATGTTGGCACGTGTTCGATTATTCGTATTTATCGTGATAATATGACGAGGGTGGAACTATGAATAGTATTCAAGTAATGTAATTATATAAAATTAATTAATAAATACATGTACAAAAATATTAAGAAATACATTTTAAACATATAAAAATATATGATATCGAAAAATGTCCAGTGACTTATAGTATACATACATATGTATGGTATGGGAAATAAATTCTATATATAAGAAAAAACGTATATAAAAAACAATTTAGCTCTCAAAGCAATAGAAATGAAAACTCGCACATATATGATAAACAAAATGATAAAATATGATCTATGGGATTAGCGCGGAGGCGATGCGGCGGCGATACGTTGGCGTAATCGCGCAAACTTTCCATGAACAAGACGTAACTGAGTGCGCAGCCGCGTCGAGAGCTCTCTCTGTAAGGCTTGCACCTCCACCAGCTCCGCCCGCAGCTGTTGGTAGTCGGAACGCACCTGTGCAGTGTGAAGCACCTTTTGTATGCTCACAGATTATATGATGCGTATTCAAAAGCAGACAAATATTGATATCTGTTTAATGTGTAATATTTAAATTGAAAACATTTACTTTGAGAATAATATAGAACTCTATAGAGCAAAGATCATTCTAATATTAAGTTTTGTCTGCTTTAGAAATTGCATCAAAGTATGAAATGTTGAAGCAACATTTCCAGCGCTCTATCTATTTCACACAAAAGCAGTTAGAAAGAGAGAGAGGCTTAGAAATTTATGTTTCATGTTGCAAATGTTCCACAGGTAAGAAAGTAACATAAAATGAAATGGACGAAAAAGTCCATTGGAAGTATCATGTGAGTGAAACTGCGATTTTCATGAAGATTATCAACCTAAGATGTAAGCTTAAAAATCTGTATCATGCTGGCTCTTTTGATAGCAAGATATAGGTTCTTCGGTCAAAATAAATACAGTTATTGTTGCAAATATTAAGTAAAGAATAGTACGACAGTAACAACATGACGTTTTTCTTATACAGATAAACTTCAGCAAGCATGACACATACATATACAAATAACAAACAGTATATAAAGAACTTGTGGATAAACAACTATGTATATAACAGACAAAAGTCAACAATTTCTCAGATGGCAATTCTGGCAACAAAGTAATATTATCAAAGCCCTGTACTAAGCTGGCCCTGTTCATAAGGCTTTGTCGGCTTAAATTTGTACCACATTTAAGCCTCCTCAGCTAACAAGCATGATAGCTACAGTCTGCTATTTCTTCAAATGAATTTTGTTAATTTGTCAATAAATTAATGTTATTGAAGTCATCACTGTAAAATTTATATATCCATATAAAAAATTTAAAATATTTATGATTATAACTAATTTAAATAAAAATACCAAAGTTATTGCTAATATGTAGGATTTTTACTTATTGTTAATATAAAATGAACATAATTTTTTACAGTAAGAAAATCAACTTCAAAATTAATTATGTTTGAGAGAAATAGCAAGCTGCAAGCAACATGACAACATTTGTAGATACACTAATTATTATTTTCTGACCTTTCCAACACTAATATGCAAGGGGCTGAAAAATAAATATTGCATTCCTTTTAATTTTGTTATACAAGTTTTTATTTTATGCTACCAATATATATGTAAAGTGGTCTTGTGTGTAATGTGTTGACTCTTGGTTATCTAATTAGTGACTAAGTCTTCAAACAACAATCAGTACAGTGTCATATTGTTCTAAAGTGAGTCATTGTTTTGAAAATATTAAGGCAGGATTTCCTTTAATATGAATGAATAGGTGTTAAATATTTAGCAAGATTTGATTAAATATAGAATTAGGCAATTATATAGGTGTTAATATTGTAAACAAAATACATTAGTTAAAAGTTGTGTTAAGCTTTTTAATTACCATACAGGTGTAACCTACCCATTATATGTATATTTTAAAACCTAAAGCCCTACCTCAGAGACAGATTTGAGTAGATTCACAAGACAAACATCTTGATTGCATAAAGGTTCAACCATCTGCTTCTCCACATTATCCATTTTCCACTCCATAAGATCTAGTTGTTCATCTGTGCGTTTTACCTACAAATCAATTTAATAAGATCTCTACATAGTGATTCATAACTTATTACATTTAAATTTATTCAGTAAAGTAGATATTTAGAAATGTAAACAATGCCCTATGTATTATTATCCATGAACTCGGGCGCGCCCTCAAAGGTATAAAAATATTGTATGAAATATTTTTTTCTTTATCTTTTTACTTGTACTTTACAAAGTAATAGTTCGTAGTCACTTATTCGAGAACTTATTTAATGGAAAGAACCTCGTAATGTAATAATAATGAAATGCAGAAAAGCGGCCGCTTGACCTAAATACAATCCCGTTAAAATCAACATCAACTCATATAAAAATCAAGCACGCAACTCACGGTTTCTTCTAGCTGCTCCATGGTAATTTCTTTTTCAGTCATATTTATCAAAAATTGCAAATTTTTCAGTTACAATTTAGTAGAAAATAAATATAAAAACGGCCGCACAAGGTCGACCATTATCACAAAACCATTGACAATTGACATTGACATTAAAATTGACAATTTGACATTATCGAAGGTAAGAAAATATAGAGGGTAGAACTAAGGAGAACTATCTCTATATAAAAAGTGACCGCTGATAAGCATCAAATTGGTGGCGCCACAGAAAGCAACTAGATGAATAGTAAGATGGTGAATTAAACAAGAAAGATTTCCCTTGTTGTGACGCACTTTTCAAAATAGTTCTAGCATAGGCAAACACCGATAAAAAATATAATTACATATTATTTTCAAGTTACAATAATTCAGCACACTTCGCTCCGCTTAAAACTGCTAAATTCAAATCAAATCTACTTGCTACGCTAGCGCTATATTATCGGTGATTTCTGAATTTCAACTTGTTTCCCATCTGTGTTGGTTCTCCTTAGCTCTACCCTCCATAAAGAAAAATCACACTGCGTTTTGTTTTTACATATATTCTACTATAGTATAATAAAATATGGTCTGAGCTCGAGTAGACTCGGAAAATGGAATTAAAAAGATATATTACAAAAAAAAATTGTAAAGTAAAAAGTACCACGCAATAAACACAAAATATACTGTTTTTGGAATATACTTAAATCGGGTAAAAAATGGCGTATTCATGCAGTAAATTTATGTCCATTTCTCAACTAAAGTATTTTAGGTAACACGGAAAAAGTCACTTTCTTCCCAGCACTTGGCAACTCTTAAGGACTAAAAGGTCGAATATCGACATTAAATAAAATTATTTTTGTTAGGTGTTAGCGATTTCAGCTTGAATTTCAAAATCAACAGTTGGTAAAAGTTCTGTCCTATTAAACACGGTGTCAATAAAAAAAACTTTCTTTACTAGGGTTCTGACTTTTAATGTTTAGGTATCGTAGTTGGTGAATATAAACTTGTTTTATAATAATAAGTTGATGTAAATCAACATTATAAGAGTGGGTAAATTTTCAACTTAGAAACGCAAAAGTTATCGTTTTGACTTCTGAAGAATTTCCGTATCAAAGTCGCATATAACAAAAAAAAAAAATACTTGAAAAAATGTAAATGAGAGGTGCTACACAATACAATAAAACAAATTTCTCATAATTATATACATTTATTTGTCTTTTTACATAAAGACAGAGATGAATTCGACATTTGTGATTTAACATCCAAAACAATTTGCACTATGAATGTACATTTCAAAAAATCTAAATCCGACAAATTATCTTAATATACATTAAAAGTAATATTTGTCTTCATTTTTATACTATAAAACGTTTCTTAACACACTGAAGTCACGACGGTGTTACAGATAACAAAAAGCAGAGCCTCATAAGCTACGCAGTATGTTTTACAGGAAATCCATAAAAATAGCTTTTATATTATAATATCATTTTTATCTGTGTATTTTTTATATATAAATAAATAAAATCAACACTAATGAGTCTATGAAGCTCCACTTTATGGAAAGTACAAATTGGTATAATTTCTGCTAAATAGACTAGGTCCGCCGTACGAATTTATATATAGTATTAATTGATCACTATTCACTGTCCACTTGCATTGTAGATAACTAAAATGTATCAGTACGTGTACTTTAAAACTATGACGTATTAAAAATTGCTTAAAACATTGCTCAAACGCAAACACTAAAGAAGATATTAATTTAATATTCGCATAATACAATTAATTATATTATAAATTTTATCAATAGAAACCATCGTTCAAAAAATTACTAGGTACACAATCAGCGACAAAAAATGACCTCATAGAATGTGCGCTCATAAACATTTGAGCGCGCTTTTAATTTAAAATATTTTTTTTATGAACACAACTTTAAGCTCTGCATTTAAGGTTCAATTTACATCGTTGTATATTTTTTCAACTAGAATATTCAACTAAACACAATTGGTGACAGTTTAAGAGAACTTTAGCATGGGATTATGTATCTAGTACTTTTTTGATCGATGATAGAAACGCTACGTTTACAAATCTCGTCTGATACGACTTTTATTGCACTTATAATAGACAACATTACCTCTTTCATAAAGAACTAGTGAACGAAAATGAAATGATACACAGTTTACGATAGCTTTAGTCACATTTCCAAGTCACAGACAAAAAAAAATATATTTGTAAATTTAAATACAAAGCGAGTGTTTTGTTATGAAAATTGTGACAGACGATTAAAATATATATATATATATATATATATATATATATATATATATATATATATATATATATATATATATATATATATATATATATATATATATATATATATCAGCTTACAATATCTCTTTAATAACATCTATAATACATGTCGAGTCTAAAAATATTCAAGATAACCTAAACACGAGTGGGGGATTTTAAATAACGGTCTTACATTTGTACAAAACGAACATCGTATACAACATCCTAACATAGAATTGAGACGAAACCATATAAACCTCACATCGGAACCATTGGTGGTACCATCGACCATGTCAAAATTCCACAATCTCATACAAAGTCATATAAATAAAATATAAAACTAAACAATGCACGTGTGCATACAAATCGGGAGACAGATAAGGAACCATATTATCCATATTTAACACTCATATCACAAATCTTAGACGATCCCAAACGATACCTACATATTTAAAACTTGGAACTAAGTAACTCGCGCAAATTAAGAAAGCGGACATTCCATCTCCGTCTCTGTCGCGCGTGAGCGAGAGAGAGATAAAAGAAGAGAGAGAGCGAGACGGAGCTATATATTATAAAAAAAAGGAAACGGAAATACCCTGTAGAGTAAACTTTCTTAAGGTGCACATTTACGTATGCATAAAATTAGCGAAGAACTTATGAGAAATCAGTCGTACCGCGTCGTAGCGTGCCGCCGTAATTGACTCGGTAGGTCCCGGCGGGACTGGGGGCCGACGACGCGCTGCCAATTGCCATAGACAATCCATCATCCATAGAGCGTAGACTACTATTTTTGGCAAGTTTCTCTCCAACCGTTTATGGTCCCGAGGTATAAAATAAAGAGATAGAGGAACTGTGTGTGCCCCGGGCCCCGCTCACTTGAGGTCGGGCTGGTCGAAGGTCTGCTCGGTGACGGACACGGCGTCCGACGACAGCGTCTCTTTCAGCGTCTCCACGCAATTCTTTGGAATAAGCGTACCTGTGGGATTGTTCAATATTTATTTTTTATTATATCCAATGGCTTAGTGACATTCATAATAAATACTTAAGTGTTTATTTACTGACTTTGGTTTCTTAAAAGTTTATAATATATATTTTTCGAAAACGATTCCCGAAGATATTTTATCTTAGAGTGGTCTTGAATATTTTTTTTTTTAGTTGATATAATATATTAAAATGTCAAATTTTCACAACTGAAATTTTAAAGATTTAACGATAAATTATTCAACGTTATTTGTAGAAAAACTTATACCGACCGACGATCTTGAGGCCGTCGTCGGTCTTGAGGCGCACGACCTGCATCTTAGCGGCGGAGCGCGCGGCCAGCGCCGCCTCCACGCGCGCCCACACCGCCAGCACCGACCCCGCCAGCACGTGGTACGTGCGCACGCGCAGGCCCACCTGCGCGACATACGTGTTCATATATATACCTAATATATATACAGTATCATTGTCTAAATGCGGAATTATAAAGACAAAAATTACCAATTTGATACAATTACATTAATATGTACATACATATGACAAAATGTTTTTTTTTTTTAATAATTTAATACTACTGGACAGTTTACAGATATCCATTAAAAAAAAAATGAAAAAGATATTATGGTTGAAATACATCTTGAAGATTATTTTTTTTTTCTCAAAATCAACAATATATAATAGATTTCTCTTAAATCATTACCAATAGAATCAATTTACCGGCAAAAATGAAAAATATCAATATTTGCGTACTTGAAGAAATTCATTAGCAAAAACATGAGCCCCTTGGAGATTTTTGGTATTATAGAATATGTACAAGCTGCACACCTCACAGGTGTCCGCGTTGCGGCAGGCGGAGCGCCAGTAGGCGTGCGCGCACACGCGCAGCGAGGCGGCGTGCTGCGCGCGCCAAGGCGCCTCCGCCTCCTCGGCCGACGCGCGCCGGTACTTCTTCTCCAGCTCCGACAGCGACTCCAGCCGGATCTGGAGACCGGTGTTCGGTCTGCAATATTACAGTACATACATTCATACATACATACATATATGGCTACAAAACTTTACAGTATGTATATATTTATACATAAATTATGTTTTATGTTTCACCTCCGGCACTTTTTACGTTGTTAATACTTCAACCAAACAATGTGACCAGTGTGGCAATATGACAGTTTGAGATGTGAATGTTAGTTTTCCAACTGGCTCTTACCAAGCAGGGGATTACGAATGAAGTTAGAATTAATAAAATTAGACTTGATTTAATTAAATTTATACAAGCACTTTTGAATGAGATTATTGCTTACTAAAACACATTGTGGGGTAGTAAAGGTCATCATCAAAATGTAAAAAAAAATGAAACAAACTTGACGTCTTACTTATCAGTATCACCGTCGTCAAAATGGCAAAAAGTCAAAAAATCAAAAATGGCGTTTCACCTATCATCGTCGTCAAAATAATAAGAAAAAAATCAAAAGCAAGCAAATATGTCGGCTGACCTGTAGACCTGGAACATGAGGTCCTTCTTGTCGCGGTCGCGGTCGCCGGCGCGGGCGCGCGCGCGCTGCGCCACGCACAGCACGGCCGTGTGCTTGCCGCCGCGCGCCGCCGCCGACACGTAGAAGCCGTCGGGCGCGGGCTCGGCGCGGCGCGCGCGCGCCTCCGCCTCCGCCGCGTGCCACTTCTCCAGCGCCTCCGACCACTCCATGCCGCGCTAACGGCACACCGAATGTATTGTTTTGGATTCTGCCCTTTTTACCGTCCCACTGCTGGGCACGGACCTCCCTTCAATACGAGAGGGATCAGCCCATAGTCCACCACGGGGACCGAGTGGGGTTTGGCAGACTTCACAAGACTTTCGAAAACTCGCTAGGTTTCTCAAGTTAATAAATAAATAAATGTTTAAATAAAGCAAATACAGCAGTAGAGGAGCAGACGTGTTACCTCCGAGTGCACGGTGTGCAGCTCGACGGGCGCCTGCCCGGTGGCGTGGCGGCGCAGGAAGCGCACGCAGCGCACGCGGCGCACGCTCTCGCCCGCGCTGCCCAGGTCCAGGATGCCCAGGTCGAAGCGCCCGCTGCGCTTCGCTGCGGGGGGACAAACATACACATACATACGTCGCTACACCACAACCTCAGTTATATAGACTTAGATGCAATATACGAGGGAGCGTTTTTATGTTCGCGGAATGAAGGGTAAGGGGTTGAAATACAAAAACCAAATTATTTTTCCTTTTCAATATATTCACCTGCAAGACGGACACATTTTTCAGATCTTTCAATTAATTTATTTATACCCTCATAAAAAAATGTTTTGTCTTTGTCCTCAAAATACGCTGAAACTTTACCTTAACTTCATCATCGGTGGTAAATTTTTTACCCCCCAGCTCTTTTTTCATTTTTAGAAAGAGGTAATAATCACTCGGGGCCAGGTCTGGGCTGTAGGGTGGGTGGTTCAAAATATCGAAGCTCACTTTAAGCAGGGCAGCCAACGCAACGCGGCTCTTGTGGACGGGCGCATTGTCGTGCAAAAGCAGCACACCTTTCGTCAATTTTCTAGGTCTTTTCTGTTTAATGGCTTCTTTTAGTCGCTCTAATTTGAAGCGTAGTATTCTCCGGTTATAGAAACACCTTTATCTTTATAATCGATCAATAATATTCCTTCTGAGTCCCAAAAGACCGTTGCCATGAGTTTCCCAGCTGACTGTGACACCTTAAACTTCTTGGGGGGTGCTGTGCCCTTTTTATGCCACTGCATAGAGTCTTGGTTCGACTCAGGTTCATAATGATGAACCCAAGTTTCGTCACCAGTAACAATTAGACTCAATACACCAACCTTGTTTACATTGCAGAGGTCAAAAATGCACGTGAAAACTCTACGCGTTGTTGTTTTTGCAGCGGCGTGAGCATTTTCGATACCCGTCTTGCGCTGACCTTAGTCATGCCAAGATGATTGTTCAGGATTTTAAAAATGGTTGTATCGGATACTCCAACCATTTCTGCGAGTTGTTTCTTCTTTAGTCGAGCATCGTCGAGTACAAGTTTTTCGACTTTTTGAATAAGTTCTGGCGTGGTCACCTCGATGCTCCTGCCCGGCCTCGGGTCGTCTTCAAGGGATTCCCTTCCTTTTTTAAACAAACTGTGCTACTTGTACACTATGGTTTTTCCTGGACAAGAGTCACCGTAAACCGATGACATCTCATCCATTATGATCGCAACTGATTTTCCTTGCTTGGTAAGGAACTTTATAACGGCACGATATTCGATTTTTTCCATATTTCACTTTTCATTCCTGATTATGTTGCTTGGTTGGCAATAGCTCAAAGACTAATAGTCTAATAACAATGAAATCTCGTATTTATACTAATTATGAGTCACTAAACACGTTACGATCGTAATGAGCCTAATCACCCCCCTCCAACCCTCTCATTCCGCGAACTTAAAAACGCACCCTCGTACGTTTAATTTTTGATGGATACCGATAAATAACAATAAGAATAGATTTGGCTGCTGCATTTAAAATCACAAGAGAGAAAGTTCTTTTTATTTTGAGCCTCTTTATGTTTTCTCTCAAAATATAAAAACAGCAAAAACCACTAAAAAATCATTATTTTTTTACATGTTAATAATGCAATCATAATATTAAAGTAATGGAAATTATAAAACACCCGACTCACCTTGCTCCATGACGGCGGCGAGCGTGTCGGTGAAGTATTTGAACAGCCTATTCTGTAACTCTACCGGCATGCCTAATATCCTGTTTAAAAACTTCGACATATTGTTGTAGTCCTGTAAAAAAAAAACATCATAAATATTAATAATAAATCTATTGACGTGTATTTGGACTGATTTTTCTTATTTTCTAATACTTCGGGTACGAGCCGACCTTGATGAAATCTGAAGCTGCAATACTAACGCCATCTATTGAACGAACGTATTAAACCGTTTTACCGTACCTTATGAACAGTTTGCTCGCTGATATTAGTTGAAGTCTAATCCAAGTAAAAGTAAATTCGCCAAATTATTAAAAAAATATTATATGGACACCTTAACATAATTAAACATACCTACTCAAATTATCATAATGATTAAATAATAATAATTAAATAATATATATAAATGTAAAATATATATAAAAATATCCTTAAATATTATAATGTAAGATTAATAACTGAGAGACTCTGATACCACAGACAAACTGTGCAAACAGTTTTGTGGATCCATTGTAAAATTAAAAGTAAATCATATAGTGTAATAATTAATTATAAAAAAAAACAAATCCATTGGCACGCACCTTGTCGAGCGCCAGTATGCCTGGCGCGCTGTCGCTGTTGACGATGAGGCCGACGCCCACGAGCGCAGAGGCCACGTCCTGGAAGAAGTCGCCGGCGTAGTCCCGCGGCGGCGCCACCAGCGGCGTCTCATACTTCATGATCGCCTTCATCACCGCCTCCAGCGCGGTGCGACCTGGGGACACGTTTATGTCGAGTTATTTGTAATTGTACGGTGCAACCGTACATATTGTAATTCATCATTTCACATGACGCGTCATTTATTCCATTATATATTAATTATTATACTAAAAGTTAGACTAGTTCGCATTCGGCAAGCAAGAAGCCCGGGCGCGCTCACATCATATCATATCATTTTAATCATTTTAATATATCAGTTTATTACTAATAAATCAATCATTTAAAACGTTATCAGTAGACTCTTATCAATTTACATACTCTATCAATTTACATCTATCAACAACCCCCATAGTAACTATACAATTCTAATCTTTGCTAAAACACTAAATAAAGTCCACTAATGTTTTAAAACCTTGTCATTCACTACACACTATTATTAATAGAATTCACA
The DNA here is from genome assembly GCA_951806755.1 of Brenthis hecate. Taxonomy (NCBI): domain Eukaryota; kingdom Metazoa; phylum Arthropoda; class Insecta; order Lepidoptera; family Nymphalidae; genus Brenthis; species Brenthis hecate. The sequence goes on from OX638249.1 coordinate 1,182,911, forward strand.
GTAGCTATTTTTAATATACAAAAAAGGTTAGGTAAATGGTTTAAACGATTTTAACAATATTTCCGTCGAATGTGATAGACTATATTTTGAAGTTAAAAACTTGTCGGTGTCATATCCCCGTTCTAAGGCAGAGCAAGTAAAAACGTCAGTACTTCGTTTTTATCGTGTCACTGGAGTTTGCAAATGTAAGCAATAGAGTATACACGTTATAGTATAAGTATGTACGCAATGTCTAAATGTTTTGCTGTCAACCGGTTAATTGAGTTGTCATTGATATTTGAGATGAGAATCTATCAAAAGCGAAATCCGGCCTATTATAAAAAAGAACTTATTTCGAAAAAGAAAACCAAACATTTCCACGACACATAAAACGAGAGGGACAAAAGCAAAACAAAAATATACGTAGAACACATAATCACCATATTTGTTATCAATATTGAACTGGCTGAGGTCCCTGGTCTCTGTGGCGCGACGGTCGCCGTGCGTGAGCGCGCCCAGCGACTCCAGCCGCTTGGCCACGGTGGAGGCGAAGCGGCGCTCGCCCGCCAGGTCCGAGATCAGGAAGATGTACTCCGGCGCGTTCACTTGGTTGGATCTGTGTGTGCGACCTGTGGGGCAAACATGTAAAAAAAAATGATTTAAATAAACCGGTCAAATACGAGTCAGATTCCATACTATCGCAAAAGATATAATCTATCGTTATGTACAAATAATTTTTTTTAATTGCATGGTGGCCATTTGATATTCGCCATCTTGGTTTTTTATTATTTGTTTTTATAGCGGCAATAGAAATACACACTCTGTGAAAATTTTAAATCTGTACCTATTACGGTTCATGGGACAGAGCCTGCTGACAGACAGATGGACAATGTAGACTTAATAATAATCATTACACAATGTAATTTTCTAAATTAACTAAGTATACATATATGCCTACACATAATTTAACAAATTAACTAAAAAGCTATTTTTAATATTACATAATATAAAATGTTATTATGTAATTCACACCATAACATAACAAACAACACACTTTAAGCACAATTAAAAAAAAACAACATACCAAACTGTTGTATAGCTCTGTCGGCTGACCAAGGTAATTCCAACGTTATGTGAACTCTCCGCCTTTGATTTCTCGCTCTGTGGAAAATAAATTTATGTTTATAATTTATATAATTTAAAAAACATACGAGACATTTCGTAACCTTTTTGTTTTTTTTTTAACGAAAAATTTTTTTTACCAAATCAGCGCTTTCTAATATGGTGATGGAAGATAATATAAGGAAACCCATCTGAGAAAATCTAAGGAGTGCTCAAAAGATATGCTAAGTCCACAACTTCAGTCGTCTTAAACAACTCGCGTTAACGGCGCCATCTATCGATACCCAGTACAAAGTCATTACTTGATTTTAATTTCCTTATAACCAACCCACTACATATTTTAATTTTCTTTTATTTATTTGAAAGCAGAATATATGTTTATGTAAAAATAAGTAAAAAAGTAGCTAAATCATAGTTATCATTACCTTCGATCACTCTGCAATGATATACCACTTGACGCAGCTTCAGAGATAATGGCGACGTCTTTCTCGCCGTCCATAAACCTTTGTTTTTCGGTCAAGTTTAACGTTTCCAGAGGAACGTCGGCCTCGGACCGACTTTCGTACTGTATTTGACCGTCTTCAGTTTGTACCACTCGACCTTTTCTACCTGTCATCTAAATAATAAAAACAAAAATTAATAATACATAACTACATAGTATGAAACAAAGCCACTTTCTCTGTCCCTATATCCCTATGTATGCTTAAATCTTTAAAATTACGCATCGGATTTTGATGCGGTTTTTTTTAATAGATAGATTGATTCAAGAAGAAGGTTTTAGTATATAATTTGTTAAGTTTTTGTATACATTGGCTAAAATAAAACGATATTTGTTGAAGGTGTCGGAAAAAATAAGACGTCTGGGAGCTTTCAACGAAAACGCTGCCTAAACCCTTTGAGATATAACAAAATAATGTATGGTGGAATTGTATATCTTATATAGGTCTACAGAAAAGTCAGAAATACAGAATTACAGAAAAAAATATGTATGTATTTGTATATACATTCAAAAACTAATCAAAAATAACATTTATAAAAAGAAAAATAAAACCAAAAATTTCATTAATTCAAAAATTTCATTATGGCAGTAGTCCACCAGTTCGTCCACGATCCGGTCGAGGATGTCGGGTATCCTGCAGCACAGCACCGTACCTCTGCGACGTTGTCGGTGCCGCCCAGCTCGTCCACGAGCTGGTCGAGCGTGTTGGGCGGCAGGCGGCGGCCGAGCCGCTCGATGGCGGCCAGCAGCTGCTCCTTCATGCTGCACGCGCGCTCGATGGCGCTGCGGGCCGGCGGCTGACTGCGCGTAGGACCTGCACGCACGAACATTATAACATTATACATAATTTGTTGGCTTACTATTACAAGGTTCTATGTTAATTTTAATGAAGTTTAGTAATTTTTACATAGAACTTCGTTATTTTGTTATCGTAAAAAAAACAACATGGAACTATGTAAAATTGAATATTTTGTAGTTATAATGCCGCTATCTAGTGGTTTGTTTTTGCAAAACTGTAGCTAATGACACATAGAACCTTGTAGCATTAATAACTAAATAAGTACTAAAATTGTAACATAGAACCTTGTAATTGTGAGCCAACGTCTCTACAAAGGGAATTTAAAAGTGTAGGGATTTTTTCATATAAGCAAAAATTCGAATTATACTACACTTGGCCCAGATACGAAATTTTATTAAAAAACAAACCTAATGAAAAATACGCCCTCTTGCATAATAACACAAGCACATAGCAATGCATATAAGATTTAAAATATAGAAAATAAAAAAAGTGAAGAGCTTTATATTCAAAAACTGGAAGATAAGTCTTTCTTGCGACAGTCTCATCCAATAGCCCAGTTTCTAATCTTAGCCCATATTACATAGTTCTATTTAAATTTTAATCCATATTTTTATAGCCCCTACGTATTACACCCGGAGAACATCTTTGGACGATTCTCTAGATTAGTCAAAGATGAATCCCAGCTAATATACCACATTAAGCAAATATAAACCTCTCAAACCTCCTCCTTAAAGAGCCAACTCTAAGAAGATACAAATAATAATAATAAACAACAACCTAAATACAGTCCATTGGTGCCCACGGGCGTGCCGGTGAGCGAGCGGCCCGCCTGCGTGACGGTGACGGTGGGCGCGAGGCACTTGCGCTCGAACATGGTCTCGATCTTGTCCTGCGTGCTCGCCGACTTCTTCTTCGCACTGGCCTTTTTCTTCTTCGCCACCTTCTTCTTACGACCCAGCCATGGTTCTGCAAAAGTCGCGACATCAAATCTATATTTATTTAAAACCATTAATATTTTTATATTATAAAGACAAAATTGACTTTTCCTAATGTGTTATCGTTTATAATGATAAAATTTTAGTACTTTTTTTTTAAGACAAGCAAACTACCTATTTATTTGGTCTATCAACTAAACGCTATAAAGTATGTTTATGATATACACAATGGTCAACTCACGTGTATTTAAATACATATATTAAATTATATTACATTACTTAAATATGAATAAGAACTCACTCACTCATAGATACAATCATAAAAAAACTTATTGTTATCGTAGAAATTTAAAGCAATATCTACCCCATACCAAACTCATTTCTTTATAACACACACACACACATGCGCGCACGCGCACACGCGCACGCACGCACGCACGCACGCACGTACGCACGCACGCACGCACGCACGCATGCACGCATGCACGAACGGACGCACGCACGCTCGCACGCACGCACGCACGCAAACGCACACACCATACAATCAACAAAACATACACCTAAATCAAGTACCTCCCGTTGTACGTAAGAACACAAGACCCACCGTCGTCGCTGTCGCTGCCGGCGTGGAACGGGTTGAAGTCGCTGAGGTCAGAGTCGGAGGCGCGCTTGTCGTCGTCGGAGTCGGCGTCGGCGTCGGCGTCGTCGTCGGAGCGCACGAACTCGTCGGACGACGAGCCGCCGCGCATGCGCTTCGACGCTGCGTTCACTTGCTGTCGGGCGGTCACTGGAATTGACATTCAAACTTGAGTTATAAAAAGATATATTTTTATTGTAAATCAGAAAGATATTCATAAATTCTTTTCTATTAAAGTAATTTTTAAGGTTTTGCAGGATGAAAGATAAATATTAGTCCCACCATTATAATTTGAAATTATTGAACAAAATATAACTGTAATTTTATGTTTTAAATTGAGTCTACTTTAAAGTGTGTCCATTTATGTAACTAAATTACGTACTCGTACACATATTACGTTTGAAGTATCAATTCGTATACGCTATAATATTTGTAAAGTTTTTTTTACATTTTTATATTAAATTATAGTTTTTCGGAGCTAGATATTTTTTTACAACTATATAAGGATGTAAGTTATTGTATAAATTGAGAAAAAAAATCACGTATATTCCCTATTCACTTACTTGAAAAGCATAAAAAAATAAAAATATAAATAAAAAAAGGAATATTCGTTTTCTACATAAATAAAATCCACTAACATTTCCTCTTAGAAGTATTGCCGTCGTCCATCCCGTTCTTGCCGTTGACGGGCGCGACGGGCGCCGCCTTGCCCTTCGCCTCCAATCCCAACAGCCTGTTTATTCTCTCCCTGTCTGGCGCGGGGAAGTGCTTCTCCACGAGTGTTTGGAATACGCCTCTGAAAATAACAATTATAATAATGAGTATTAATTACAGCTGAGATAAAATATGTATTTCAAAAGTATTTTTAGAGCTATTATAATTCTGTATCATCACAATCTTTTAGTTAATTTTAGTTTTGGTTTAATTTCAATTAATATTTTTTTTTACATATAATGAGCATTTATTGTGTACTAGCGGCTTACCCTCGCTTCGCTCGCGTTTGTCGTCGCTTTTCGTAAATTTTTCCGATGTTTTAATACTTATTATTCTATTCCGGACTAAGAGAAACCCAAAAATCAAATATCATAAAAAGCGGTCCAGCCGTTCATGAGTTATAAATGGTGTAACTAACACGACTTTATTTTATATATATATATATATATATATATAGACTCACAGAGAGCGCTGTAAACGGTTTTTATTATTGCAAAAACAAAATGAGTTTTAACACCATTTATCGTCTACTTACGCAAAAAATAGCTCGTATTAAGACAGTAAAATTATTTTTTCTTTCTTCATATAGGATAGGGCATTTGTACTACTATTGTGCCATGTGCGTAGTATAGTGTGGTGTCACGTATTTACTTGGCGGTGGACACGAAGTCGGAGAGCTCGCCGTCGTCGCGCTCGAGCTGGTCGAGCGTGCGCGCCTCGCCCGTGCTCTGCAGCCCGATCACCACGCACTTGCCGCACTTCACCGCCTCGCGCGCCGTCACCACCGCCTGGTTCACCTGCGGGACACGCGCATACAGTAACCGGCGGTAAATAATGCACGTCGAGCTGAAGAGGGAGAAAATTGGCTAATTTCGGTTTTGTAGAGCGTCGTCTCACTCACTCAGTACATCATGTCAAATTCCCGGTTCGAGGCAGTGGTAGCCCAGTGGTAACGGGCTTAGTTGGGAAATCGAGAAAGCGGGTTCAAATCCCGGGTCTTGCACCTCTGACGTTAAAAAAAAGGGCTGAATACACATTTATGTCTGTTTCATAGCATAAACATGAAACATTGAGAACCATCCATAAATAATCGTAATTTAAAACCTTCAGCATCCACAAACCGCTAACTAACATAAACAGCTAAAAACAATGATGATGATGTTCTCCTAGCCGATTCCGGCCACGGCGGCCAATCCCATTGAGACTAGCCAACTGCGCAGGAGATATTATAGTGCACAAGTGTACGCGCAGACACAACGTGCACTCTCTATTCCTGTCACTCTCATACTCCGGTGGGACGACTGCTCGACACGACCAGTGAGAGTTAAGGCGCAGGACCGACGGCTTTACGTGCTTTCCGAGGCACGGGGGTGAAACACCGCCTACTTCCCAACTCCGGGCTGTTATTGATACTTACTATACAGAAAGACTCAATAACTAAACTTGGCCCGACCCAGGACTCGAACCCAGGACCTCCAGGTGTGCAGCCGTACATGCTAGCCACTACACCACCGAGGCAGTTAAAAAGCAACTAAGAACAATATAACATAAAAGACTGTATACCTTAGAAGCAATACAGAGGTACTTGAAAAACCGCTGGTGCGCCGACCAGAACTGCCCCCACATGGTCTTCTTCATGCGCGGCTCCGCGTCGATCAGCTCGGCCGCCTCTGTGAAGCGCTGCATCGCTTCCACCCACTGACAAACAAATATAACAAGACAAAACATAATACACTCTTAGATTCACACTAATATTTGACATTTTAAATAAAACTATCTTTTAGGATTTTTTTGCGTTTATTTTGATAGTACAAATTAGTTTTATTTAAAAGATAAAATATAATATTAATAAATTAGTACTTATAATGTTTCAATGCATAGACTTATCCTCGATGTAAAGAAACCAAAGTCAAAATCCACACTTCATTCTTGTTGTTTTTCTACACCTTATTTACTTGAAAGTGTAATTTGCACTCGAAAACCTCAAGTGTCACAAGTCTCACAAGCATAGCCTAATAATAGGTGATTTCATCTTTTTTATAGTGAGTATGCGAGCACCACATACTTTGTCTATGCTTTTTATTAAATTTTAGTTTAATTCCGTTGTGATTACGTTTTTGTTCTAAAAACTTTAGAGGTATTGTAATTTCAATATCAATTCTCAATCGATTCCGAAAGTTTATGAAATTAATTGCTATAATGTATAAATCAAAACTTGACCTATGAACGATTTGTAATTTAAGTAATATTTTATTATGTTTATACCCCAAAATACAAAATAAATAAATATGTTGGGACATTCATACATAGCACCATCTAGCACCATCTAGTTCCATAGTAAGCTACGAGGCTTGTGTTATGGAACTTTAAATACATAAATATTATATTTATAAATATAAACATCCATGACTGGAGAACAAACATTCATGCTCATCCACAAATTAATGCTTCCAGCGGGACTCGAACCCGCGACCGCTGATACAATAAGTAGGGTCACTACAAACTGAACCAAATATGTCGTTATAATCATATCAAAATAAACCGCCATAGCCATTACACTATACATATCAACATAAGCAACAGTGACGAGAGACGTACCAGCGCCACGGCCTTGTCGTAGGTGTCCCTGAAGGAGTCGGAGAGCGGCACCTCCTCTATCTTGAAGGACACGCCGTGGAAGGAGAGCTGGCGCGCGATGTACATGCCCCGCAGCTTCATGTCCATCGCAACTATCTCCATGGCGCCTACGCCTCTGGTTGTTGGGAAAAAATACATCACTACATAGTATAAAACAAAGTCGCTTCCCGCTGTCTGTCTGTCCCTATGTACGCTTACATCTTTAAAACTACGCAACGGATTTTGATGCGGTTTTCTTAATAGATAGAATGATTCAAGAGGAAGGTTTGTATGTATAATACATGCATATTATTATTATAGTACAGAAAATCCGAGACATTCAAAGATTTGTATTTCATAGTAACCGTTAGAATGTACCGTAAATAAATGAATAACAATGATAATAATAAGTATTAAATATTGTGTTTTTTTTTTTGTATTAATAGACAGGCAATAACAATTTATAGTTATACATTTTCACGATAAACTTTTCTATAGTTCATACATTGGCATGTACGACTGCAGAGCATATAAGATCTTCGGTTTGAGCAGCAGGTCGGATCAAAACTGTTACTGTGTTTTAATTATTAATTATTATTAATTAATTTCAATGTCGGCCAACCCGTGCCTCGGAAAGCCCGTTACGCTCACGCTAGGTCTACATATTCACACTGTATTATAAATACATCTCGCCCAGTTGGCTTCATTTTCAGTGAAGTTGATCATCATTACCAAAATCATGTTAAATAGACACTGCTATTGAGGCCTGCTCAAAATGTATGATAATGGTACACCAAATACTTCAATACAAAACAAAATGGGTGCGTGTAACCTCTACTCGCGGTTGAAGTAAAACTTTTTTGACAAATGTCGCAATTAAATTAAAACAAATCAATAATTAAATAAGGCATATTACAATCATATATTTATAGATTATCATATACGAAAAGATTATAATATTATATATTTGTCAGACAATAACAACGGTTACCATGACAACCTATTCTATCTCATTCTCCGCCGGCTTAATCCTATATATTTATGTTTGTCTCTTTTTAGTGTCACATTTTCGTTTCATCGAGTTCCAAATCACAACGATTCTAAAGAAGTTTCACATCACAAACACCCAACCAACCTCTTCTCAACGGCATTAATGAAGTCCATGAAGGTCGGGAAGGGGGTCCCCTCCCCCCAGATGCCGAGGCGCACCATGTACGCCATGTTGCGGGGCTCCGAGGCGCCGGTGGCGGAGGCGTACACCACGCGCGCCTTGGGCAGCTTGTTCTGCAGCTCCAGCGCCGTGAGGCCCGTCTTCGTGGCCTTGCCCGAGCCCACCGGGCACAGGTTCTTTGCTTTGTGACACTCGTCGAATACGATCTGGGTACTCGGTTAGGGGGGCTATTTATTGCTAATTTTATATTAAATAGAAAATCGATCGAAGAAATCTATATAAATGCGAAAGTATTTATGTATGTTTGTCATTCTGTCACATTGAATGAATTCGAGGCTTTTATTTTTTATTGGATGTCCAATACACAGATAGCCTATGTATGACCTAGAGCAACACATGGACCACTAACCTGTAAGCACCTAGTGATGTCACCCGAACGAAGCAAAGGTAAACCACTAGTAAATAATAAACGAACTTTAAATACATACTCGTAAGTATGAATGTATCTTATAAAAGAATCTCCAAAGAATCCTATCTGTATGTCCTTATAAAATCCAACAGTCATTATTTGTTCCCAATCATGCACCAACCCTGACCGAACATAGCCCTCGAAAAGGATACGACCCCGTCGAAGTCGTCCCCGCACCACTGCAGCAGCTGCTTGAGGCGCGTGCGGTACTTGGTGTTGGCCTGCGTCTCGCCGATGAGCGCCGAGTACGTGCTGAACACCACGCCCTTCTTCACGTTGCCGTTGATGGCCGACGAGATTTTTGCGTATTTGAACTGGGTAAAAGAGACGTTTATTTTATTATAAGAATAGGACATGACTAAAATTTATATTATTTTAAAGTTATAGAAAAAATGTAAAGTTTTAATTTACAAAAAGAGAACAAAAAAATTTATTTGGAAGGATAAATTTTGGCTTCCAAATAAACATATGAATAATTAATTGTAATTAATCCGATAATAAAACAAATTGTTTTTAGCAAATCGCACAGAGGTGTTGTATAGTGTAATTTCTAGATAGAAAAACCAAGCTTATATACTTTGCCTGTCCCAGGATTAGAACCTAGGACTCAATTCACCTCATATATCACTTACCAGCCTAGAGAAAAACTATTATTGGTGGGTCTTTATTAACGCAATAGAGCCCACAACGATAATTTTAAATTTGTCTGTTAGTCTGTGCTTTTGTGCGCGCTAATCTCAGAAACGACTTAATCGATTTGGGTGCGCTTTCCACTGGTGTATTGTGGTGAGCTTCACTTAACATTTAGTATTTTATTTTATTTCAATCAGTTCGTAAATAAAAAAAAACAATTTAAAGAATCACCTAGGGACGAACCCGAGCGAAGAAACGGTCAGCCGCTAGTAACAAATAAAGTGTAACGAGTAAAGTGAAGTGAGGAGCAGGTGTTGGGGAGTAGAGGAGAGTGATGGGGATTGCGTAGGATATATAATAGACCAGGGTAGAAGCCTTTAAAAATAATAAAAAGTGAAAAAAATAATAGTAGGATGCAACCCGTTAGAAAAGGAGGGGAATATTATAAAAATAATTTACGGGCGATCTGAGGTCGGGAAGGGGATGGGGGAAAATCTATAATAAAATATATGAAATATACATGAAAATCGGCCAAAAGTTAGTTGTTAAAAATATATTTACTATACATATTTTTTATATATTTATACATAAAAAATATTGTATAGTATAGATTTTTAATATATTTATAATATATTTTTTATACATTTTGACATTTATTTCTTTAATATATTTTTTTTCATGGGGGTATACTCACGATAAAATAGTGAAGGCATTATTAATTCGATTTTGTCTTTTCAGATTATCAGTGTGGATGAATCTGTTTGTATCATCTGCAATAAGGCAGATGATAAGCAAGTGTATGAAATAAAAAAGGTTTTTTGTTTTTTGCATTTTCTCAGAAGATTTACTATAGTAACATATATTTTTTTTTACCATCGGAAAGTAGAGATTTCAACGAACAGAAAACATACCAACTTTTTGAAAAAAGCTGATATTTTGACGGGTGAATTTTCGATTGAAAATTAGGGTGCTTTTTCGATATTAATTCAAAATAAGGTGAAAAAATAAATATTTTTAATCAAATAAATTACAGCGTATTTGGGACATAAAAAGGTAAGTTTTCACCAAATTTCGTTAAAACAAAAACATTTTTGTAAAAGATGAAAATAAAAAACCAAAAACTTGGTTTTTTTAATTTTTCACATAAATTTTGAGGTTATGTGCAAAAAGTGTAAATACAAAAGTTTTAGATCTTTTTATTACCTACAACTTTGCTATTTGATTTTTTTCGATAGGACTTTTAGTTTTGCCGGAAATCGAGAAAAACCGTTTTTTACCCTTAAAACCTCACCCCCATCCCCTTCCCGACCTCAGATCGCCCGTAAATTATTTTTCCTTTCATTTTTATTATATTCCCCTCCTTTTCTAATGGGTTTCATGCTACTAATATTTTTTTTGGTTTTAAAAATTATCGACCCTGATCTATAAATGTCTTGCTCGGGATTGAAATTAATTATTCTGCAGTGTTTAAGTGTTGTTAAATAATTGCCAATAGATTTAATAGTTAATAGTTATAATTGTAAAATCTGTGATATAAAGTGATTTCTGAAAAAAATATATTTTTTATTTTCCCTGACTGCTTCACAAAATAAATATAAATAAATATTTTGGAACATTAACACACAGCACCATCTGGTTCCATGATAAGCTACGAGGCTTGCGTTATGGATGCCAGATAGTTGATACACTACACATATATAAATTTTAAATACAAACATATAATAAATAAAAACACTCATGACTGGAGTACAAACATTCGTGCTCATCATACAAATAAATGCCCTCAGCGGGACTCGAACCCGCGACCGCTGGCACAGCAAGTACGGTCACTTCAAACCGAGCCAAACTCGTCGTCGAGACAAAAGTTTACATTGTATGGCAAGGTTACCTTGTTCAAGGAGTGCACCTCTATCTTGCCGGCGCCGATGTCGCGCAGGTCGCGCTCGGCGTCGTACTTGAGGTCGTTGGACACGGACACCCACACGGCGCGCCGCCGCCCGCGCAGGTAGTTCTCGAAGATGATGCCGGCGATGGTGCGCCCCTTGCCCACGCCCGCGCCGTCGCCTGCGCGAACCGAACCATACAGTGTTATAACATAATCTAATACTTTACAAACTTTTATCTATATACTCATATTATAAAGAGGAAAGATTTGTTTGTTTGTTTGCATTGAATAGGCTCCGAAAATACTGAACCGATTTAGATGAAATTTGGTAAGAAGATAGTTTAAGACCCTGGGAAGGACGTAGGATAGTTTTTGTCCCGGAAATCATCCCTTAAGAGGGTGAAAATGGGGACGAAAGTTTGTATGGGGAAGCAACCTAGACACGAACCCGAGCGAAGCGAGGATGAGTCGCTATTGTTTTATATTTTCTCCATTATTACGGACACCGTATTTTATAATTTATCCATATATTCACAAATATATTACCATTTAAATTCTTCATCCGTATTGATATTATTAATGTGAAAGTTTGTGAGTAAAGTTGTTTGTTACTCTTTCACGCCAATACGGCTGAACGGATCTGGATGAAATTTGGCACAGAGATAGTCTGGAATAACACTAGGCTACATTTTATCCCGGAAAGATGTACGTACGGTTCCCGTGGGATAGGTTTGTTTTAGTTTTCCAGTATTTTATAAAAGAAAAATATCACTAGTAAAAAAGCCGAAAACACAAGAATAATAAATATAATAACCAACAAACAAATCATAAAATAAACTTATCATTAATTCAATACTACCAATACAAATAAATTATAACTTTTAAACCTAATTTACACAAATAATGTATTAAATTTTTAAGGCAAGAAAGTCTATGTATAAAAGTTGAGCGATGTAGACTGTACCATTTTTTTACTTCTGCCTTGCGGCTATTTTGCATCACTGCGACCATTCCTGATCTATTGTGATCGTAGACTGTACCATACACAGATAAATATATAATAATATTCATATTATCATAACGAGAAATCTCGATGTAAACGCCCATATGTATATGTGTGTGTGTGTGTGTGTATGTGCGTGTGTGTGTGTGTGCGCGTACATACCGATGAGGAAGCCGGCGCGCGTGCCGTCGGGCAGCATGTGCTCGTGCGCCTGCGACGCGTACACCACGGCCTCGAGCTGCAGCGCGGACAGCAGGCCGCCGCGCACGGTGTCGTCGGGCAGGCACACGGCGTACGTCACGTCCACGGGCTCCACCGACGACAGCGACGCCGTCTCCACCACCGGGTCCGGGTGCTTGCGGCCCAGCTTCACTGCGGCCCACACGGGACACGACCTTACTCTCTCACTGTCACGCTCCACGCAATATACAAATCCATACGGACAGACGATCGCCTTTGATTTTAATGAAAACACTGCCAAACGCAAAGGTTGTCGAAAAATACCAAATTTTTATGGCGGACGATCTCGAAGTTAAAGCGCTGCAGTGCCTTCTCATGACAATTAATAGGATATACTCATCCGATTCTACCCCCAAGCACACACACGATATCTTGTCTAGATGTCTTCGCTGGACGCTGTTCACCGTCATAAGATTAGTGCCATTTCACTATTCCGTCAGTGTTAACAGGTACCAGAATCTACAGAACGGACCACTGATTCGATTCCTAACTGATGTTTAAACCTCATGGATTCCTTTACGGTAAGAAAATCACTCTAACACGCTTTTAATTATTAATTAAAAAAAAAATTATATACTGTTTAAAATCATAAACAACTTACACTTTGTAGGCATATAATCTGCATATGTCTCAGCTACTCCCATTTCTTCATCATCCACTTCTTCCTCCTCGCCAGGCATCTGTCAATTTAAAAAATAAAAATTATACCATAAACTCAGTCCTCCCTTCTTTCCCCCATTTTTTGACTACCCCATAGTCTCATAAACTAGCCAAAAAATGTAATATAAGGCATGTGTTGCAGACACTATAAAAGTTCACTATAAAATTACCAACAACAAATATTTATTTTAAGATATTTTATATCTGACTTCAAAATCACTTTAAAATTATGTAATGGAGGAGACCATCTAAAATTACCTATTCAAAAAAAACGTAAAAATCAGTTTTCAAAGACATCTCGTAACATACCAACAAAAACACATTCAACCAAAACACCTCTTACTTTTATAGGTCGATCAATAGCCATACCTTATCCATAGGCCACGTCTTAAATTGTGGCAATTGTGCGAGCTGGCCGAGCATGCCCTGCAGGGACGCGCCCATGCCGGCCGCCCACACTTGCTTCAAGTTCTGCTGCATGAACGGATTCATGCCTGTCAGGCCCACCATTTCCACTACACATCGAATAAAAATTTAAATATGTTACTATTATTATATATTTTGTATCACTTTCATTACACCACTCGTACATGTGGCATAGATGGAAATCTTGAGATAGATGTGTAGAGTTACCAGGAGGGACAGGATTACGATATATTAGAGGAAGTTGCACTAGTCATTAAGAAGTTGTAGAGCAGATTAGAATGAAGTGAGCAAAAAGCGGCGGGAAAATGGAAAAAGGAGACAGGTTCTCAAGTTAAACAGTACAAAAACAGGTTAAAATAGAAAAAGATATTCAAAATACAACAGTATAGTATTCATATTATTATATGATGCTCAGAAATATGCTTAAAATAGTTGCGCTACAGTCAATATTATTACCCAAGTGCAAATAGCATCAACGGGTATGCGATGCATATTAAATATTTGTCATTCAATTATATCTTAGTTAGTTATATTCTATGAGTTAAAAGCACACACACAATATCTTGTTTTCTATCTAAATTTTATTAAAAATAAGCTTAATTATAGTGGCATAAAAAAAAGAAATTACAAAGAAAAATCTCTAAGCTCAAACCTATTAAACTAATGGTAAGTAAAACAGTAAAGCAATACTAGCTAATAAGGACACACGTCTAGGGCTGCTTGAATGAACTATGGTCTATGGACTACTAAAAGAAAAAAAATAGGATCAGAAGAAAAAAACTTAGATTTTGTAAAATTTATTACCACGACTTAAATTGGTAAAACTATCAAATGGATTTGTTAGAATAGAAAAAAAAGAAGTAATTAGAAAATATTTTTTTTTTATTTAAAATGTCATATTAAATAAAAGCCCATATGAAATTTTATATGGGATATGAAAATAATATTCAATACAAATATATATTGTGTCATAAACTCAAAAAAATAAAAATACTTGTGATATAACTAACTAAAACATTTAGTCCGCGTAGGAATCGAACCTATGACCACTAGCATAATACATACGCAGCGACTCTTCGATATTAAAGATGGAACGTAAAATTAATTTTTAATAAGCAATTTCGCGCTACAGTGCATTCATTAACTAGAGGTGTTACTATGTAATGCAACTACTTGCGAGTTAACGAACGGTTTAATTTCACACTCTTTACAATGGCGTCGCAAATAGTAATAAAAAAATAATTTTGAGTCAACGTCCAAAGCGAGCATCAGTGTACATAAAAGCCTTTAAAATTTTATTTAAAAAAAAAAACAAACAAACGTCCAAAAAAGAATATCATCTTTTTTTCAATAATATTAACTAAAATAAAAATCATATTGATAAATCTAATCATAGTTTAAGCTAAGTTTTAAAATATTATTTTCATTTGATCTCAACTTTCATCTTTATCCTGACAAAGTTTATACCTAACTTATCCGATATAACTATGACTGCATCGAACATCTACTAATGTTCTAAAATCTACTGTTTCTGATCATTGCTAATCTTTATATATATAATTCTTCTGTGAGTGTGTATGTCACTGAACTTCTCTCAAACGACTGGACCGATTTTGATGAAATTTTTTGTGTGTGTTCAAGGGGATCTGGGAATGGTTTAGATTCACAATTTTGTCCAAAAAGTTTGAAATTTTCAAATTAAAGACGTGTAGACAGGACAACGTCTGTCGGGTCCGCTAGTAATATTATAGAGTTACAAGTAGTCTCAAAACATATAAAGAAGCGAACCAACACGACGGTACTTTCCACACAGACTGACTAAACTGACTTTCTCTATTTAAAAAATCCAATAGGATCCCATCAAAAGCGACAAAAGCCACATAGAAACCAATACATATTTATTGGTTTCTATTTGGCTTTTGTCTAATTCGCTTTTGATGGGATTCTATTGGAATTTTTCAACAATTAATAATGAAACACGTAAAATGTTGAATTTTCTCATTTTTTTTTTATAGAAATACTTCTACAAAATATATTTGATTAAAGAACATTTTAAATTTAAATCTAAAAATATATAACTAATTTCTTGCATCAGGTCTGATGCTTTATTATAATTCAGCATTTTGAAAACAAGCCAATTAATTACAACTAAAGAAAGCGACGCCACTGTCAAGGAACTACTAGCATCAAAAACAATATTAAGATGGCGAAATGGAAACCTAATTATTGTGTTTAATTATGTCTAAAATATACTACTTATGACCGACCTCAAAAACAGAGTACGTAACATTGGCTCTGTCAACAAATCCAATGATAATCTGTACTCAACTGGCACGCTTTGAAACCAATTAGCAAGAATTGAACTCCAAAAAAAAAAAGATGTTCTTAATACAGCGGGCTTGGACAAGACAACATACTACAATGGCTTACGAATAAAAGTGTTTTATTTGTATTGAAATGACAATTTGATTTTTTTTTTAGATTTCTCATCTATAAAAATTATATTTTACAAAAATTTACTAAAACAATTCATAAAAAAAAGATTTTGAAGTCGGTACACTATATTATTCACTAACATATTCATAATCTTCGTGCAAGCAACCGTACAGATACTAGATAGTGGTAGTTTTCCAATGAAACATTTCAACTACAGCAACCCTCCGCACAATCGAGCACTTCGAAAAGTGTTGCTTTGGCGTGATCTACCAACTCAGTAGCAGAAAATATATAACAAGTGTATTATCGCGTTGTTCGTGTTTGTGCGCCAAAGTGCGGCATTGTGCTCTGTAATTGGAAAACAGGAAGTACTCACTCTGAGCGAGTAGCGAGGCCGCGTTGTAGGCGGACGTGCCGGCGGCGAGCGGCGCGACCGGACCCGCTACCAACACACATGACTTTAATATTTTACCTTAGGTATTATTGTATATATGTGAAATTTAAATCTGTTTATTTATTTATATTTATAATCATTTATTTCAGGCAATATTTACATAACGATCTTAAATATGTAAACAGAGGCCCATAGCATATATACCTTAAAACTAATATATATATATTTTAAATTTTTATAATATATATATATATGTATATATATATATATTATAAAAATTTAAAAAACTATTTAGCATGTACTGCAGACGTAAATCAACATATTATTAACTAGCGTCTCTAAATACCCATCGTATTTGTAATAGTAAGTACTCAGAAATAATAGTTTTTTTTTTATGAATTACCATTATAGCTTATTTTCGTAGTCTATACATCTATACATGTTTAAATAGTCTTTGATTTCAAAACAACTATGTTTTTTCAAGTACATAGAGTTCTTTATATTATGATACCAGAACAAAACCTTTTAATTTTTTTATCTGTCTGTCTTTCTGTTTTTCCGGCGTAATCCGATTGTAATGGAACTTTAACTGAAAGGTAGAGGAATTTGTAAAGCTACATATATTATGTTGAATTTCGCAAATATTTAGGGTTCCGTGCGAAAATCGAACACCCTTAAAAATTACACAGAATTCGAATTTATGTTTCTAAACTGCTAGGGACGTACCCAAGCGGAGCGAAGGTAAGTCGATAGTATGATCTAAGTCCTATTCCTATAAGTGAAAATCGTATAACAATCCGTACAGTTGTTCCTGAGATTACCGAACAAACGCAAAATTAGGGCGACAGAGAGCGTCATTAAGAATTACTTATATATATGTATGTATATATATTTTATAATTAATAATTACTTATATATATGTATGTATATATATTCTTTTATTATATATATGTATGTATATGTGTGTATATATATATATATATATATATATATATATATATATATATATATATGAGAACTCTGTATCACTTTTTAATCATATTACGAGTTTGAGCTTTGGTATGTACTTAAAGTGTATACGAGAAAGGGTCTGCAGATAGCTAAAATTTACAGACTCGATATACATGTCCGCGGCCTTCTCGCATAATTATTAATTTATATTTTATTTATGTATGTATAAAATCACTATATTTCTGAAAGGTTTTTTTGTGATATTAGATATAAGATGAGCCTTCATCAATTTTTATATTAATAAGTAAGGCTGAAGAGTTTGTTTGTTTGTTTGAACGTGCTAATCTCACGTTTTTGATGTTCTCCGGTCCAGACTACCTACGTAACTCTAACCAGGAGAACAATAACGTTCAAATAATGAAATGGTCTAATTTCGACCACGGCGCGATCACCAGTAAAACATCCGTCAATAATTGTTATTAATACTATCCATAAATATAATAAAATTCTGAGTCGAATCTGTACAATAAATATTTTTTGGAAGATCTTATTAAAATAGTCATTATTATCGATACAGAGACGAACCTATAGTTTTTAGACTTTTTTTGTCTGTCTCTCTGTCTGGGAACGCACGGAGAAAACCACGGGACAGATTTTGATGAAACTTGGTATGATCAGGTCCGGATAGTTATCCGGATCAACATAGAGGATACTTTTCACTACAAAAAGTGTCTCATCTCTGATATATCTATACTAACCGGTGAAACGTTTCTAGGGACGAACCTGAGCGAAGCGAGTGATTCGCTAGTTTTATATCAATTTTGAAAGTCGATAAGTTATATATTATTTAATCGACTTAACAAAGTTGAAATAGTCATGGAGACTGGGCACCCCCATATCAAACCAAATTGAATTGCTTAAATCGCACCAATTACTTTTTTTATACAGCTGATAACATAATAAAGATTTTTTTTATAAAAACCATTTTCCCCTTACAATTTACAACGCTTAATAAAAAAAATAACTTGACCAGCGTCACCTTAAACATAGCTATAAAACAATGAGTAATAAATTTCTTTTTTTTTTTATATTCGTTAATAGTTTTTAATATGTACAAGAAAAAACGCTTGTATATTTCAAGACTTATTATTTTAATTACCTCTAGAATATTTTTATGTCTATATCAGGAATATAATGCAATTTATCGTACGACAGTATAAATTAAAAACTCACCACCTCCTCCCCTGTCCAGACCCACAGTGATAGGCTTCGAGAGAGGGTTAAGTGCTGATATCTTAATTGGCTTCATGTTGGACATTTGGGCTAAAGCTGAACCAGATGGTACTGAAAAATCATAATAATATTATAATTGCGAAAGTTTGAGACAGTGTATGTGTGTACGTCAGTACTTCGCGCTGTTATGCCTCAATGGATTTCAATGAAATCGAAATATAGATAGCTTACACTATGAATTAGGCTACTATTTACGACGTCTCTAACGTTCTTTTATATGGGAAAAAAGTAGTAAATCCACAAATTCATATGTAAAATTGACAATTGCCAAATTTTTTTTATGTCGTAAAAAAGGCATTAAAACTTGCACCATTAAAAATATACTATTACGTATATATGATCGAGAAAATCAATCTTGCGTGATTTTTTTCTTCAACAGGTTAAATGAACATACGTGATTTCATATATCGAACAATAAAATTTTTATTATTTATTGCACAATACCGCACTAAAATACCACAGTAAATTAATATTACGTGCTTCAACAATTACCTATAAACTGGACGATGCTAACTTTGCATACTTGTTCAATTTATCCGATTGCGGCGAAGCCCACAGGAGGGTTATGTTAATAAATTCACAAAAATTACAATCATGGTGATTTATATGTTTAATGCTATGTCAAAGCTATTTTATCTCTTTGATCAATGTTAAATCTAACACATTATCCCAAGAATATGGTCCCCATTTTTAATTTATTTCAAAACTAGCGACTCACCCTCGCTTCGCTCAGGTTCGTCCCTGCTTACTTTTTACGTTTAGTATCGATTTCTCAGAGATGAGATATTTTCCCGCAGTAAAAATTATCCTATATGATGACCCGGATAACCAGATATAATCATAACAAATTTCATCAAAATCCCTCCAGTGGTTTTTCCGTGATGCGGTAACAGACAGACGGACAAAAATTCTAAAAACTATATATTCGGCCTCTGTATCTATAATAATGCCTATTCCAATAAGATTTTACAAAATAATATTTAATATACAGATTCGGCTTAGTTATAATTTTATTATATGTATAGATGAACCGATTAACAAATACTAAATTTTAAGTGAAGCTTGCTACAATACATTAGTGCAAGTTAAACCGCACCCAAATCAGTTAAGCTGTTTCTTAGATTAGCGCGCACAAAGGCACAGACAAAAATTCTACAAATCATTGTTTTGGACTGCATAGCATTAATAAAGACCCCCCAATAATAGTTTTTCTCAAATATTTTCCATGTACAGACAGCGATCAGTTACACTTTTATTATATTTATAAATATAGATTATCTCCTAGTGGGATTAGTAAACGAAGCCACAGATTAACAGGCTATAGAAGAAACATACATAGTGTTGGCGCATTTGATGAATTCATTCATTTTTGTAATAAAAAGTAACCATAGATGAAGAAATTTGACCACATTTAAGGTGAACACCGATTGAAATGAATCAATCACGTTTTTAAATTAGACCATGAATAAAATATTAAGACAATTTTGTTTAATCTCAATAACATAAAAGAATACATTTTTTTTTAATTATATCCCATATTTTCCAATCAGTAGGTATTTATTAAAAAATAAAGTACTTACTTCCTCTACCTATTCCTATTAAAGGTTTCGTGAGTGAGCTGCCTAATATCTTGATAGGCTTCATATTAGCCGCTTGACCAAAGGCTAATCCAGATGGTGCTGAAAAATAAATAAAATTATTAGCTAAAAGTGACAAACATTATCAATTTATTTAGTAATTTAAAATATATTTATGTACATAAATAAAAATGTTAAAGTTTTCAACGTGACATCTATTAAAATAAAAATGAATGTTCGTATGTTCGCCCTATATGTATTCCTAAGCCATGATCCGATTGTGGTGAAACTCTGATGGATTATTATGTATAAGCCTACGAAGGTTTCTGTTCCTATCAAAAGAAAGATGTTTTTTTGGAAGTTTATCTTCTACGCGTTCTTCCTAAACCATTAAAGCTTAGGGACGAACACAAACAAAGCGAGGGTGAGTGGCTAGTATTGTTTATAAGACACCAAATGCGCCTTTTATTATATATACAAAACAAATATATGTAGCATGCATTGTATAATCTCGTTTGAATTCAAAGCTACATTTAATCTCGACGCTATTGATTTCCCGATATATTTGCTCATCCCGAGTTAGCCATTGCAGTGGACGGTCTAGTTTATATGTACTGCAGTATAAAGTTCCATTAGGTAAGTGGGTGGCGGGTCTAGTTCCCCCAACCTCCCCTCACATCTCGAAACACTTTCGGTGAAGTTTAACATTTTAATGGCTTCTGTTTCAACGTTTGTTGTTAGTACGACGTCCTTACGACATCGGATTTGTTACCAATGCTTGTAAAAATATAAACGTTTCCAGTACTCGTGACTTTAAGACAAATGTTGTGTTAATATTTATTTCAATAAGATTTTCCAAAAACTATTTAATGTACAGATTCGACTAAGTTACAATTTTATTATACGTATGTATAGATTATTTTATATCAAGTTGTAATATCTTTTGAAATTTCATAGGAAAACAAAATAAGGGTTTTCTTGTTATGGTTAAAAGGACCAGGCTTTATTTTATCAATTCCGTAATTTCTTTGCCGAAGTAGATATATATTAAATAAATCGTCATAATAAACGCAATTAAATATATAAACAGATGTTTTTTTTTAAATCCTTCCTTATAAACTTTGATAACATTCAGATTCTCCCAAAGCGGGAACCCCCAGCGCCAACATACAATGTGTTGTTATATGTATTACAAATAGCACAAAACTTCTTTTCTATACATATAATAAAATTCTGAGTCAAATCTGTACATTAAATATTTTTTTGGAAAATCTTATTGAAATAGACATTATTATCGATACAGAGGCCGAATCTATAGTTTTTAGAATTTTTGTGTCTGTCTGTCTGTTACCGCATCACAGAAAAACCACTCGAGGGATTTTGATGAAATTTGGTATGGTGATAGTTGGTTATCCGGGTCAACATATAGGATACTTTTTACCGCGGAAAAGTATCTCATTTCTGAAAATAAATACAAAAACTACAATAAAAGAGTATACTAATATGTAAAACCTAAGAATTTGGTCTTTGGTAATCTGAACGCGGGCGGAGCCGCAGGCAACGCTAGTTTCAACTATACTTTTGGCGGGAATCCCACCTACATGTGGTCGGTTACATCATTTGTCTATTGAACTCCTACTGAGTAATATTAATATCATAAGTGCGAAAGTATGTGAACTTGTTACTCTTTTACTCAAAAACTACTGAACAGATTTTGATAAAACTTTACAGTAATATAGCTTACACATTAGGAAGCACATAGATTACAAATTTATGAAGACAAGACATACATAAACATACTATGCAGATGGAGCGCAAAAATAATAGTAATTAATATAAATTATTCCAATTATTTATTAATTCTGGACATTAAATAATTTTCTATTTCTTATGAAAAATCACTCTCACCAAACTGTGACGAATATGGAGTATATGAAGATGTTTATTGTTTATTAGTGGAATGTGTCCGGTATGACCATCAAAGTAAAAACCTAATTAAAGCATTGAATCTTAATAGTTTCGATATAGGTAATTACAACACCATTTTGTCCGTTCCTACTTTTGAGGAGGCCAAGTTGGTATACAATTTTCTTAGGATCCAGTTTATGTAACTATGCAGATTAAGGTATGACAGGGCTGGCATATTTTTGAAATAAAAGCCTTTAAAATAAATAGAAAAAAATTTAACCCAAGTTCAATGTTTGTATACATATTTCTTGAAGTCATCTCAAGAAAAAAAAAACATACAGTCGAATTGAGAACCTCCTCCTTTTTGAAGTCGGTTGAAAAAATGTTCCTCGTATGAAGAATCCCTATAATCTTACTTTGTTTTTCTTTCATTTTTTAAAAAGTATTATTAACTAACTATAATATAGCTTATAAAGATATAGCTTTTTAAACAGAAAATACAGACAGACATACAGAAAACACTATTTAATTCGGAAAAAAAAACTAATGAACATTATAAAAATGAACTTTTTTCTAATCAGTTTTTAATTATAGGAATCACCAATGAAGTCATTCTTGTAATAATTTAAGTGCCACTAATTTAATATAATGACAATATTTAATTTGAAAGTATAGGTAAGACAATATAGATCTATGAATGTTAAAAACTTACCAGCCAACGGATTTGTGGTCGCCTTGACAACAACAGGTATAGTGTTTGGAGGCTTTGTTTTGTCACCCATACGGGCTGCCGCAGCCAAAGTTTTACCCCCACCTTAACAAAGATACTTGTTTATATAAATTATGGCCTATTATATATCATAAATAAAATTAGTTTAATAATTTTCTAAGGAGTTATCGAAGATACAAATAAATACATCAAAATATATACCTGGTACTTCCAAATTGTCTGGGTCTTCATCATCATCAAAGTCTGAATCATCATCTGATGCTGCAGGAGAATCATCTCCATATGCTTTGCGTTTTGACTGCAATATAATATATTTTTTTAAATAGAATATCACATATAGAATTCACATATAAATTAAATTTCATTATTAGGTTTATAATGTAGGCATAACATCTAAGTAAGCCAAATTAATGGTTTTGGGGCACAGAACTTATCTCAAATATACATTATTTGAAATACAAAACTTATATTTTGCTGTAACACCTCCAGGTAAATTTCTAAGAAATTAATTAGATTTCTAAGTAATCTATTGTGAGCTGTAACACCGGCGTGTCCGCGGTCATGGAAGGATTAAAACTAAATTTTATTACAATATTAAGGATAACATGTGGATGCTAAGAGGATATTTACTATTCAGCACCTTAAAATAACCAACTAAAGTCAACTACTAACCATAGTACTTTAATTCCTACAATTATAAAATTAAAAACATAAGAATAAAATTTGTCTTGGATAGATATTTTATCAACAAAGTTATTATTAGCAACTAGCGTTTTAATCCTACTGAATGCTATAAAAAACATCATCATCTTCCCCATACACTCACACATTGTCTAGTTAATAAAACATGTATTTACAATTCTACTCCTCAGATGTTGCTTAAAACTGGAATTTAAAATTGAGTGTTATTTATTTTAAATGTATTAATTGCCATTACTAAAAGACATTAATTCTATGTCTACAATAAACCCAATGTAAAACAATCAAAACAAACAATAAAAACAAAATAATACTAATGTATGCATTTGACCCATAACTCAAAAGTTATTAAAAAAAAATGTATATGTATACTGGTATCATAATAATTATTTGAATATGTAATTTCTAAACATATTCAACATATATTTGACAGTTTATTGTTATTATATATTTTATTATTAATATTTAATAGAATTATATACATATTCAATATTACCAATATTTACATTATACAAATAATGTTATTAAAACAATAAAACTATGTTTTTGGCACATAAGTATTTCCAATTTCAATGTTTCTTCATCTGGCAAGAGTACAAGTTTATATTGAACTTACATAACTGATAACAATGTTTTACAATGCTTTTTATTACTACTATAACTACTATAACCCTTACTGAAATAAAAAATGAATGCATACATAGACTAAACATAGTTGTCACTACAAAACAAATCTTGAGCCAATTTATATTTTCTTATTAGCAGAAATTTGACTAACTTCAGGAATATAAAAATATAACTCTTTAAAAGAAACTAATAAACAAAGAAAACATCGGTAAAATCCGTTCACAATGCATAGGACAAGTGTGATGTGCATAGCTAAGGTGCAGTTATTAGGACGTATTCTAGTACTAGACCTAGAACCTTCCAAGAAAATCAATACAGCCACACCCAACTTGCATAATTAAATGCTAACACTACCTTACACCCACCAATTTTAAGATTTAATCACTCAAGTAATATAACATGTGAGCCTGCCATCACCTCATGACACTTTTTTTTGGTTATAAAACTTAAAAACAACGAAAAAAAACGCTAAAATGGCTTTTTTTATAATTGTCACACCTTATTCTTCTTCATAACTTCTATTTTTACTTCCAACATAATGTTAAAAGTATAGAAATTAAACAAAAAATAAATAAATTAACATTGTTGAATTCATAAAAAAGTATCAAAACAAAAAACTATCATTACCATTTTTATACTCAAAATAAAGTTTGTGGTGTTTTAATCTCCAAAAATGGTTATCAAAAAGTTTAAACTGTTAAATATCTTCACATTAACGACACTCGCGAAACAATTAATGCGAAAAATACAAATTTTATACTCGATAAAAACTAGACGACCTGACGGCGGTCAATGCTTCCGCCATATTAAAAAAAATATGAAAAGAGAAAGAATATTGTAATGTTGCACAATCGGATACTTTGTAAAGATTTTAAATATATCAACTAAATGTTAGTTTTTTAAGTAAATTAATTACTTTCATTAATAATACGTAATTGCTATCGATGTTTTATAAATAGTAGAAAGATAAAAATATAAATAATGCGTTTTATTTTATTAAATATTTAGCTTATAAATTTAAGGCTTTATATTAAGCTTGCAAGTCACTGTATCCGATTTATATCAACTAGTTTGCGCATGGTAAAAATGGTAATGATGGCGATCATGGATGACAAATAAATGGCGATGGCGATGGGTATGCGTCGATATTCAATTCCTGAATTCCACTAAATTGAGACTTGTAGAATTCTTTTTTAATATCTCTTATTGTAACTATGATAATTTCTTCTAATATTTTCGTTATTGTACTTATTACATTAAATTGGGACTCTTTGAGAGTTGATAGATTATAATTGTTACTCATATTTTTATTTATTTTACGTTTATATTCTATATTTTACTAATATTAGAGATGTGCCGATTACGATTTAGGCCGACTAGCCGACTAGCCGACTAGTCGGCTGTAAAGAGGCCGACCAGTCGGCCGACTAGTCGGCCAAGCCGATCATTGTTTCGGGGGATTTCCCTGATGCTTCGTTTACCGCTCATTGTTTCTTGAATTTTGCTGTTGTGCGGTGCAGAGCGGTGTTTTTGTGTAAAAAATATTTTTTTGTAAAGTCAATAGTGTTATTGTTCATTAAAGTGTAAAAGTTTAATTAAAATTTAATAATGTCAAAAAGAAAATCTCGTATATAGATTTTTTTTTAACAATTGGACAGTGATTCCCACAAAGTCAAGTGTAACTAATGCCAAATGATAATTTCTCGTAGCGGGCATGGGATTACAGCTAATACTATAAGTATGAACAACCATATTAAATACTTACATCCAAGCCTGATACCTCAGTTAAGTTCTTCGATAAAATGTTCGACCACAGACGATTTCTCGCAGTCGCAAATCCAAGCAGTACTTACTACCTTCAACAGTACCTATTCCGTCAACTTCAATTCAAAATTCAAAATATTTTATTGAGCATTAAATTATTACAATTTTTTACTGAACATCATGAGTCTACTACCAGTTCGGAAAGAAGAAGCCTCAGACCTGAGAAGAACTGGCGAAAGAAACTCAGCGGGACTAATATTAACTTGTTATCTTTTTTTAAAGTAAAATTATAATTTACAATATTTCTATCAAGTTGAAGTAGCCTGGAGGCGATCATGTCATTCCCAAGGTGTGCCATCTTCTATAAAATCATTTATTGTATAATGGCCTTTAGCACACAAATGTTCTTTAACATTTTTTTTGAATTTGGCGATAGAAGCCTTTTGAACATTTTCTGGGATCCTGTTGTACAAGCGTATACATTGTCCATAAAAAGAATTACTGACTCTGTGTAGACGAGTATATTTTATTAGTTTCCTCACGGACTTACATACAGATATTTAATGTAAAATATTTATTTTCATAATGTAAAAATGACGATTTAAAAGAGCTTGTAAAAATCTATTTGAATAAAGTATATTTTGATGGATTAATTAAAAAATACGTACAAAGTAAGAAGCCGACTAGTCGGCACACCTCTAATTAATATTAAAAATTAGGGGTGAAACAAATGGCCAATGTAGATTTCAACACTTTTATTACTACATATTAGTATTACTTTATGTTAATATTTATAATAATTATAAAATGTAATCTGAAGTATACTTAATTAAGCAATTTGTACCAATAAAAACTAGCGGCTTGCCCTCTCTTCGCTCGAGTTTGTCCCTAGATACGTTTTAACGATTAGTATGGAATAGATAGACTACAAATAGATAGATAGACTACATTATATATTAGCGACTCACCCTCGCTTTAGATGATTCTTTTAATTGACATAACTTTTTTATTTATGAACCGATGGACAAATAAGTACTAAATGTTAAGTGAAACTTACTACAATCCATGAGTGAAAACTGCACCCAAATCGGTTAAGCCGTTTCTGAGATTAACGCGCACAAACGCACAAACAGGATAACAGGCAAGAATTCCAACAATCATTGTTTTGGGTTCTATTGCGTTAATAGAGAGTATTTATTAAATATCTTCCATGTAGAGACAGCCGTCAGGACATCAGCTACAATTTTATTATATGTATAGATATACATAGGTATTATATACATAGGTGTGATGAGTTGTTCTGGGTTGTATTATAACGTGTTTTCTCGTGAGAATGAGGTAATCTCTCGCGGTAAAAGTAGCTTATATCACTCTCCAGCCCTCTCTCCAGCTCAACTATCTCCACACAAAAATAATCACGCCAATCCGTCCCTCTGTTTTGATGTGAAAGAAGGACAAACAAACAAAAAAACACACTTTCAAATAATTAATATTACTAGCATTGCCCGCGGCTTCGCCCGCGTTCAGATGACCAAAAACCAAATCCTTAGGTTTTACATATTAGTATACTCTTACATTGCAATTTTTGAATTTTTCTCAGAAATGGGACATTTTCCCGCGGTAAAAAGTATCCTTTATGTTGACCCGGATAACCAGCTATCACCATACCAAATTTCATCAAAATCCCTCCAGTGGTTTTTCTGTGATGCGGTAACAGACAGACAAAAATTCTAAAAACTATAGATTCGGCCTCTGTATCGATAACAATGTCTATTTCAATAAGATTTACCAAAAAAATATTTAATGTATAGATTCGGCTTAGTTACAATTTTATTATATATACTTTACGACTTATTCTCATACCTACCGAATATACAAAAAAATCATTAAAATCGATTAAACCGTTACGGAGGAGTGCGACCACAAACACCGTGACACGAGATATTTATATATTAGATAAGTAATAATTAGGTAATAAGGATGGATATGGATATTATATGTTACTGTTAGTATACATATTATGTAATGTTATATGGTTATTACTGAGCCAGACATATGTATGGCTCAGTAATATAAAATCTGGCTTAATAATAATAAATATATATTTATTATTTATCTTTTATACATATAATAAAACTGTAGACGTTGAATGTCTATACATAGAAAAAAAATGCTAAAAACCGAGTCAGGGGAATGTAAGAAGGCAAATAGAACAAATCCAGATTTTTTTCAAATTTTTTGTTTCTCTGTCTGTTTGTCTGTTTGTACGTGCTAATCTCCGAAACTGTTGGACCGATTTAAATGAAATTTTGCATGGTGGTACCTTATATCCCCGGTCAACTACTATTGGATTTTAATGAAACTTTACAATACTAAAGTTCATAAGTAACGGTAACGGAAATTAAGGTGTAAATATAAACACACGAGTAAAAAGTATTTTTTAGGAAGGAAGGGGTTACAAGAATAAAAAAGCAGAACTTTGTAGTTATTTCAAAAATAGTTAATTTAAAAATAATAATGTAATTAACATTACAGAAACCTCATACAACACAAATATATTTACAAAAAATATTACTTTTCGTGCTTTTGCGTTAGACAAAATCTTTAACGATGTCACTAACTTCAATTTTGATTTCATGTCCAATACCAGGACTATAATAACAATAAAATATTTGTCAATATTCTTTACAACAATGTTGATCTGAGATAGTTTTTAAATATTTTTAGTTTAGAAAATGATCTTTCCCTATGTGGCACAGTGACTGTGAATGGCCATGTGAGGTAAATTCTAAGTGCTGTGGACAGATTTGGAAACACTGAAATTAATTTATTCGTAAACAAATAATTTAAAATATCCAACGACGTAGCGGAATCATCAATAAACATTGGGAATAATTCGATTTCATTAAAGAGTTCGAACTTCTTGACATCTGGAGAGCCAGCATAGCACAGTTTATTTTCTAAATTAGAACCATGCGCTTTTTTATATCTCAGTGCAAATCCTTTCAGTGTTTTAATTTTTGAAGAAATGAAAAAATTACCTTATTTTGATCCATAAGTTCAAACTTCAAGCCTCGATCTAATAGGTAGTAGTAAAAAACTTTAAAATCTGTTTTTGCGTCTGTTATCGGTTCATCCTCCGCCTTATAATTGAAAAACCTTCTACAAGCGCGAAAGCGGGCGGGTGCGAAAAATTCTGCTATTGCCTCGACTTCTTCTGCTACAGTTTTCGCGCCTTTAATGAACTCCCCAAAAGCGCACTTGTTAAAGAATTCAGACAAATTTATTATATTTATAGTGCTTCTGACAATACGACTTTATCTTGCTTAAAATTTCAAACCACATAAGCAAAGGGCAGACGACTTTAAATGACTTAATTTTTGCCAATAATGAATTTGTCATGTTTCTAGACTCCGCATATTTGTATCTATCGGAATATATGGTAAGCAAGGCATCATACACTTTTCCCAGGTTAAAACGTAAAGCTTTAACTGCATCAACCCTGTTCTCCCATCAAGTATTTGAGAGTGGTTTTAGACTTAAAGTTGACATTTCTTGGGTAAGTATTTGCCAACATTCTAATTGACGCAGAAAAAAACAAAAACGTGAATATGAAGTGGCTCATACCTGAATGTTTATCGTGTTACTTGAACAGAACATAGAATATTTATTTATTACTCGAGACTCACCCTCGCTTCGCTTGGGTTCGTTTCTAATTACGGTTTAAGTTTAACTGTTAGTGTGGAATAGATAGTCGATCGCTTGCTCTGTGAAAAATAAAACCAAATCTATCCCACAGGAACTGTACATTTTTTCGGGATAAAAAGTAACCCATATCCTATTCCAGAATATAATCTATCTATGTGCCAAATTTAATCTAGATCCGTTAAGACGTTCTGGCGTGATTTAGTAACAAACATCCATCCATCCAAACTTTCGCATTTATAATATTTATAAGATTATGGGAAGAAATGGGATTAAATACAATTTTTTATAAATATGTAAAACGAGATCTGCGAAAATGTAAGCGCTATTTTAACAATGATAACAAATAAAACATTTTTATTTTAACAGTTTTTTCATTTATTTATTATCTTTATTTTATTTCTTTTAATTTTCGTTATCTGTGATTTGTGATCAGCCATATTGTCGTATTGAGTTGCGTTCATATTTTTTCGCTTGTGTAATTATTATCTTCATAAAAACTACTTTAAAAACGATATTAACTTTTGAATATTAACAAAACTACTAGATATTACTAAAATGAATTCTCTTGTTGGTTATGGAAGCGACGATGAATATGAGTCTGATCGATATGGGCGTCGTTCTTCTGTAAGTAAAAAATATCTTGAATTTTCTCTGTAGATTTCGATGTTTCATTGAAGAAACTTAGTCTTTATACATCTAACAATAAGCATAATATTAATGGGTGATATGTTAACTTTCTATGTATAGTTTTTACTTGTTATCATTTTGTTTGATTGTTACTTGCTTATATGGCTTGATATTACCTTGAAGAATTATAAGTGTAAGAAATGTATGCGTTTAAACGAAAGAATTTGGGTACAACAACAAAGTAAAAATAGGTATTAGAATTGTAGTTTGTTTTTTGGAAAAATATATTAATCTATCTTTGCTTGACAATAGACTGATATTCTAGGTGGGCACCGGAGGAAAACGGAAGGAGGATGATACTAACTACGACGATGTCAACATGGATTTGAGCGAGGTAAGCTGCTGTTAATTGAAAATATAATATTATTTCTGTATTTGGGTCTAGATTAACAATTTGGTCACAAAAATAAGTAGAAGTCGGTTCTATTAGATGAGATATGCTAATAGCGTTTTCATTAGTAATATATTGTATTTATTGTTATGAAACTGTTTGTACTTTTGATAAGATTTGCTATTTATGATGCTTGGATCATTTAATAAATTACATTTTAGATTTATTGTTACTTTTAGAAAAACATTATGTATGTTATTCCAATTAAACCTCCTATAATTTTTGACTAGATATGTATGTGTAAACTAAAATTTAAAAAAGTCAAGTAATATGTAGTTAAAAATGAAGACCAAACAAATGAGTAAATTTTTACAGCTATATTGTAATTCTTACTATAAGTACTTTCAGTTTTGTAATTATTCTTTTTGAAATTTATTATAATTTCACTTCAAATATCAAATATATAAATAAAACCACTATGGATATTTATGTTATGTAAAATATAAAACATATTTACAATGGGATAAATTGTGTCGTTTCCAAAAGTAAAAATATTATATATATAAAAAAAAAATGATTGAAAAATAACTTCAAATTCATATAAAAAAAATTTTTCAACGATGATATTAACACTTTTATTATTTTATATGTTACCCATTTGTAAATTGACACAAAACAAAGTCAAATACCAACGCTGCGACTTCAAGATGAGCATCTGATGTGGCCCTCCTTTAAGACCAGCATGTGAGTACATAGGCTTAAGACAGATAAAGAAATGACGGTAAACAGTTATTATCTGTATTTTTAACTTTAAAATGGTGAAAAGGTATTTTTATTTTATATTTATTTTTAAACAGGTTTAATATGTATATGAATTATTATAATTTATATTAACACCAATCACAAATTATCTGTTTATACAATTTTTCCATATTAGTAAATAAGGTAAGATTCATACTAATAAAAACTTGTACATAAAACAGTGGTATATTTTTTTCTTTGACAGAAGCAACATATTTTGAACAAATTCATATTGGTGCATTGAAATTATAAACAGAACATTCTCTCTGTATGTCAGAGCAATATATTTTCTACTTTTACCAAAAGTCACAATATGGCATTAATAAGTCCAATTTTTTTTATTCAAGACTTAATCTTTGGCACTATGATTCATATTTATGGAGACATTTCTTTTTTTGCTTCTAAAGGTTAATTACAACTCAAACAAACTATCAAATAAAAACTATACTAAAATTATTTTAAGGTTACAATTACTAAGCTTAGATTATTCTTAATCAACAATTATGCCTTATTCACCAATTTGATAACACTATTGTTAATCAAATAATACAAGAGCTTTTGCAAGAATATATTTAGCATAGTATAAAACTGATGATGACGTCAATAATATTTTGTCGCAGGAATCCCAGGGAGCAGAGTCGGAGCCCGAGCTTCCGCCAGCTGAGCAGCAGTCTTCACGACAATCTTCCAGGGGTGCTCGCCAAGGTTCAAGTGAGTTATACTTGTAAGACTACATGTATAATGTTCTGTGATTAAACAATAAAAACTTGTCTAGGTGGTTCAAAGATATGCGCATATAGATTTAACAAAAAATGTAATAATAAATCTTTCTGCTTTAACTCGATTATGTTAACACATTATCAAGTTCTGCATTATTGGTTGCTTGTAAGAAATTTTTCTCAGTATAAAGCCGCCTTTGCACTTCTGCCGTTTATTTAACAGACATGTGATAAAAAATATAAAATATAGATTAATAAAAATATTATATAAACTAACTTAACTGCCTCGGTGGTGTAGTGGCCAGCATGTACGGCTGCACACCCGGAGGTCCTGGGTTCGAGTCCCGGGTCGGGCCAAGTTTACTTATTGAGTCTTTCTGTATAGTAAGTCTCAGTAACAGCCTGGAGTTGGGAAGTTGGCGGTGTTTCACCCCCGTGCCTCGGAGAGCACGTAAAGCCGTCGGTCCTGCGCCTAAACTCTCACCGGTCGTGTCTCGCGTCGTCCCGCCGGAGTATGAGAGTAACAGGAATAAAGAGTGCACGTTGTGTCTGCGCGTACACGCGCTGCACTATAATATCTCCTGCGCAGTTGGCTAGTCTCAATGAGATTGGCCGCCGTAGCCGAAATCGGCTAGGAGAACATCATCATCATCATATAAACTAATTTTCCCCGTCAAAAGGATATTTCTAAGTATGTTTAATTCAACGTATTCTTCAACAGACGACAGTCGAGAACGCGACCGTGACCGTGATCGCGAGCGCGACCGTACATCGGATCGCGATCGTCGCCGCGACAAGGACCGCCATGAGCGCGAACGTCGCTCTCCGCGGAGAGATGAGAAATACAGAGAAAATAATAGAGATAGGTACATACAATATGTCAGCTATTTTTTTTATAGAGTATATAAAAATAAATATTAGTTATCTATTCTTTAAAATACTTAAGGCTGCGCGCTCAAAACTAATTTTTATAGTGGCAATAAATTTTTGTCTTGTCAAAAGATTGAAAATATATCAGAAATACGAGAGTCTGTGCGCGATTATACTGTTAAAATATATTATACATCCTTAAAATATGTATTAACTCGCCTTCATCTTATTAATTGATAGTATTAGAGAATATATTCTACTTCTAGATCTGAGCGTAATCGAGGCGCCTATGACGCGCCCAAGCGTGGTTTGCTGGGCGATAGGCCGGATGAAAGACCTGCTGACAATAAGGTAAGATAACATTTTCTTTTTATATAAACTAATCAATAAATGTTAAAAATGTAAATCTAATTACATATACTAAGATGAGCGTTATGATTTTTCTGTAGAATACAATATGTGTATGAAACGTGGTGTTCAAAGGTCCTTTT
Source organism: Brenthis hecate (assembly GCA_951806755.1). Classification (NCBI taxonomy): domain Eukaryota; kingdom Metazoa; phylum Arthropoda; class Insecta; order Lepidoptera; family Nymphalidae; genus Brenthis; species Brenthis hecate. The sequence goes on from OX638249.1 coordinate 1,216,685, forward strand.
AAATGCATCAACGCAATATACGATACACTGTAGTGCGGCCAAGAGTAGTATCTAGTTGGTTAATAAAAAGCCTGAATTTAAAAATAACTAGGGATTTACTCTCGCTTCGCTAGGGTTCGCTTCGGTTTAGGAAATATAAGGTATAGAAGTAAATGTCCAAAGAAAACTTTTTTTTTGCACCAGGAACTTTGCAGACATATATGGAATAAACCACCAGAGTTTCATCACCATTGGATCAATGGTTTAAGAATACATAAAGGACAAATATTTAAACATTCATATTTATTAATTAATATAGTTTAATAACTTTAGGGTGCTCAGAACAATATTGATATAATGAGTCCAGCATAATACTTTATTAGATGTCCAGCATTTTATATTATGACAATAATTCCCAGATGCCTGCACTCATGGACTTGAAGCCGTACGGCGGAGAACCACCACCAGGACTAGGTCGCTCGCAAGACGCTCGTGATGCCGTTTCTCCCAGGTACTGATACCATTCCTTTTGTATGTATTTTTGAATTGGCTTTAGAGGAAGATATTCTCAATTTAGCTATATTTTTTTGTTAAAGTAGCTTTATAATTTAATATGTTTTTTTTTTTTTATTATTTTACTGATCATAACTGTTTTTTTTTTAATTAGAATGGGCTAATTTTATATTTAGAGAAAAAAAAGTACTATTGAAATATTTCATTTTAAGTAGTTTTGAAGTTGGTTTTTTTAACTCAAAATTATAACAATTGTTTCAATCTACCGTAAATTTTACTATTACGTATTAATTATATATATTTTTTAAACAAGTATACTTTGTTTCATAGGTTCGTAGACCGCGATCGTCGCGACAGGGACAGAGAGCGCGATCGTGACAGGGAAAGTCGACACAGCAGACGCTCGGAAGAAAGAAGGTTTAATAAATATACATTTATATTCACTAGTTACTGCCTGCAGCGCCGCCCGCGAAGTAGTCGATAAAGTGAAAGACTGCACATGGTTTTAGGCTATTTATTTTTTGAATGCCATACACTGTTCACCATTTTTTTTGTTCTAAAAACAAAAGATGTTATACTTTTTTTCATTTGTTTTTTTTATATCTAAATATTTAATTTATAAGCGAAAACTTAAGTGTACATTAAGGTCTATGAAGATTAAAAGAAATATTTACGTACGCCCAGCTAGTATTGCTTATGTATAAGCCGACTTCAGTCCAAACTTAAATTCATTGAAATGAAATAAACTTTATTCAATTATATGTATTACAACAATGAAGCACTTTTACATTTTTACTTTTTACAAACATGCTTATATAATATGATGCTAAAAAAAATGTTATAGAAATATGAGATTTCAGTCTCTTGAGTTCTTTTGGCAGAAAAGATTGAATTTAAAATTTATTCATGCTGTTTTTCACAGATCTGGGAGGGACAGGAATTCAGAGCACCGTTCGCGATCGCGTGGAGCCGCTTTTCCTCCACCATATTCCAGGTATAAGATAAATAAGTATAAATTAAAAAAAAAACTTTGCTTTTGGATAATTTTAATGTGTAGAAATCGTCAAAACGAATTAATGAAGCTAAACTCTTAAAGGTTTATTAGTAGTATGTGTATACATATATTGAAGTTCCATTATCCAACAAAGAATTGTTAAAATTGACTTCATAATACATAATATTAAATATTTTCTGTGAACTTTTATAAGTTAGATTCAATGGGCAAAGTAAATGTAAGTTCAATGACAGGAGAGTTAATGTAAAAGTTATTTAATTTATTAGAGTTTTTTTTTAAATAGCTTCAAAGATTAATGCATATTTTTACTAGCTTAAAAACAAAACTATATAACAAATACTTATTTAATGATAATTAAAATTTTCCTTCTTTGTCAGCACTTCAAATGAACGACGGGGCTCCCCACCATCCGGAGACTACAGGCCATCTTCATATAAAGTTAACAAGAAACTTGAAGTTATGGAAAAAATGGGTATGAATAAAGTTCATATTTAATGTCAAATCTTATAACACAAAAATAAAATATATAAATAATTATAATTTGTTGCTGAACATCATGAGTCACCTCCCGTCAGTTTGAAAAGAAAAGCCTCTGCCCTAAGATGAACTGGCTTAAGTAACTTAGTAGGACTAAATTATAATTATTTACTTTAATCAAAATATATATGACAATAATTTTACAATGAAATAGCCTGGAGGCGATCACATAATTCCCAAAGTATTAGCTTATACAAATTCATTTATTGTTTAATAACCTTGATTGCACACAGACTTCCTTCAAGAATTTCTTTTGAATGTAGCAGTAGAGCTTTTCTTGAACGTTTTCTGGGTTGCCATTGTAAAAACCTATACATTGTCCATAAAAAGAATTATTTGTTCCATATAATCGAATCATTGCAAATTTGTGTTTGCTCCTAGTATTCATGTTATGCATGTCACAATTCTTGGGAAATATTTTCAGGAATATACGTAACATAAATATACAAACAACGTAATTCCAGGTCTTCAAATCAAAACGCCAGACGGTTCCATGGCGACGGCGCAGCAGTTGCGCGCGGCCGCCAGTGAGGCGCCCAGCTCCGGCCTGCCCTCGTACTATAACCCATGTGCTATCAACTCTAACAAGATATTGGATCAGGTTAATATTGCTAAATTATATATATATATCATGAACGAATAAACAACTGGACGAGACATAAAATACAAATGTATGAAAACTCGTTCAACCAAAAGACGCATAACGCACACAAAGATTTTATTACATTATTATACACACAGGTACACAATACAATATTTCTAGTGCTTGAACGTAATCGATAAAATACATATATCGATGAACCAATTAATGACATTTTAGACATTGGTTAGCATAGTCATCATATTTTACATCTTTTAATTTAAAATATCTGTATTTATTATAATAAATTAAAATAAATGAATTAAAGAGGCAATAATAATGTGTCAAATAATAATTATTTTTTAATTTGATTTATATAAATACGATGGCATTGATGGCAGCATTCTGTTGGTCTATAATAATGTTAATGAACAAATGAATATCGGGTGTATATTCCATTAATATATAATAAAAATTATTTTTTAAAGATTAAAAAAATATTAAGCTAATTTAATTAAATAAAGTGATTTTGTTGATTCTGTTATTGAATTATTTTAATTGGCAATTGATTGTCTCGGGTAGCTTATAAAAATGTGACACTGTCCTAATATTGCTCAGTTCTTAATAAACATTTGTGAAATTAGGAAAAAGAAAAAGTGATTGCAAATTAAAGTGAGTGTTGGATCGTGAAAGTAAAATAGATCGTGAAAGTAAAGTGTTTTATTACAAATCGCCAACCCAGAAGTTTAGTGCTAAAACATTATTGTTTGATTTTGTGTAATTTATGTGTTGAAATAAAATGATCTTTATTATTATTACAATGGAATAATATTCCAAAGTATATAAATGTGGTATAAAATAAAATAAAAAATTAAGTACACATACTAATTATAATTTTTGCATTTATATTTTTATGTGACTTAGAAAATATTTTTATAAATTTATTGTCATCAGATTGTAGGATACTGTGATAAAAGTATTTTATGTTATTGTACTGTACAAATAACACAATTCGTTCAGTTATTTCGTCAAATATCGATATATTTTTCGACATTGTCAAGCACTAGTCGATGTCAAATGGACTCACTCGACAGTTTAGTCATTTGTTCTGAATGGTATAATCCAGGGATTTTATGATGGTTGTCAGATGTCAACAATACATAGAAATATCGACTATATTTAACATAGTTGGATAATATGACATTTTATTTTACAATTTTATTAAATTGTGTGATAAATAACAATAAATGTAATAAAATAATGTATTTACAAGTGAAAAGAAACAGTGCTGCTTCCGCCGCTATAGTTTTTACACCATTTAACAGAACATTTAGTCATTTTTGGCAGATTGTTTGTTGACAAGTAAATGCTTGAGACTGACGCAAAAAACAAACGACAAAGGCTGAAATTTCCTGGCTACTAATAAGACAGATAAAGGTACGTCCGCTTATATGTCTGGTCCAGTGACTTATTCGTTCATGATATATATATATATATATATATATATATATATATATATATATATATATATATATATATATATTATATATATATAATGTGTTGATAATTAAACATATTTGATTCTAATTAATTTAAAAAAGAGAGTGCACTTTACTGACGAATCTACCATGCGAGTAGAGCTGAGCTCAAAACTAGTAAAATATATCAATTAATATAATTAAAATGTATATCTATATTTCATCCTAAGAATGAATTACTTTGGTTAATCATCTACTTAATTGTTAATTTATTATTCATTTATTCTGTTGGCACCTGAGATAGCAGAGTCAGTAGAGTAGTCACTAAGTGCAAATGTAACACTGCCTATGTAACATAATGTTATACAAACTTTAAAATCAATTTAAATTTTCTACGGAACAACCAATGAGGTACATATTATGTGCTGTACATAAATCCATATAGAAAAACGTTACAATAAAATACATAAGTAGGTGTATAGATAAATGCCACCATGTTACAGGTGCAGAAACGCAAGTTGTTGTGGTCGAACAAGGAGAAGTCCGCGGCGGTGGCGGAGGCGGCCAAATGGAGCGGCGCGCGCTTCGCGCAGGACAATGACGGCCGCCAGGTGTCCAAGTTCATGCGGCTTATGGGCATCAAAGAGCCTGGTGAGAGCACATTTTATATTCTTCTTGTCAACTATTGTGATTTGAATCTGTACATTAAATTTTTTTTTAAATATATATTTTTTAATTTTCACTCATAATATTTAAGTTAGAGCAGAAATATAACACCATGTTTATAAATTACAAGATGATAATTGACTAATGCCACCCACACCATGCTATAATGTAAATACTGTAAACACAGCCTCCTCGTTTTTATTAGTCGTTTAATAAATTTAAATATCATATTATAACCGTTTTCAAATCCTGCATATGGTTGTAAATAATAATTGTTAATATAACATTAAATATCACAGCTGCAGTGAAGCCTCCCGAGCCAGCTGACGAGACAGTGGACCCCAACAAGAAGCAAGAGGAGCTGTTCCAAGCAATGCAAGCTCAGTACGAAGTGGCCCGCGCCACCACGCACACCATGCGCGGGGTCGGCCTCGGATTCCAACGAGGAAATTTTTAGTGCCTCCGGAGTGTACAGACTTGTGTGTAAAAATATATTTATATATACATATATTTACTTTAACCGGCTCGAATAGTCTGATGATGAGAGTTCAAGTGATACAATCCATTCTTCCATTTTGTCATTGATATCGAAATAATAGTGAGATTTTAGTAGATTGGTCTGAGGTTCGTTGCTCCATGTTCTAAAATTATTTAATTTTAAAGCAATTCACAGCATAGTTACTCGCCCTAACTTCAAGCGGATCAAGTTAGAAATAGTGGTTCTCAAAACATTTACATATAAGACATGATCTATACTAATATTATGAAGAGTCAGTTTGTTTGAACGCACTAATCTCAGGAACTACTAATCTGATATGAAAAATTCTTTTTTCATTGGACAGCTCATTTATTGATGAAGGCTATAGGCTCTACTAATATATATAATATCTAGCAGAACACGCGGTTTCGCTTGCGCTAAAACTACAGAAAATCTCTAAAAAGGTAGTTTTATACAAACTTTCATCCCCTATTTTACCCCCTTATAGGATGAATTTCAAGAAATGCTAAAACACGTTTTTGTTTACGTAGTTTTATTGAAGAGTATTAATACCAACTTTCAAGTAATTCTGATCATAAATATTTTTTTGGATTGTATTATAACGTGTTTTCCTGTGGGAATTAAATAATCTCCAGCGGTAAAAAGTAGCCTATGTCACTTTCCAGCCCTCCAACTCTCTCCACACAAAAAATCACGCCTATCCGTCATTCCGTTTCGACGTGAAAGAAGGACAAACAAACAAATAACACACTTTCACATTCATAATACTAGTATGGATAGTCTATATATTCCATACTAATCGTTAAAACGTACCTAGGGACGTACGAAGCGTGGGCGAGTCGCTAGTCTAATATATAAAATTTCCATGTCACAATGTTAGTTACCGTACTCCTCCGAAACGGCTTCACCGATTTTTACAAAATTTTATATGCGTATTCAATAGGTCTGAGAATCGGCTACTATCTATTTTCCATACCCCTAAGTGATAAGGGTGGTCCACCCCAAAAAAAAAATGTTATTCGGCATTAAAAAATACATACAAACCTAAATTTTCACTAGGGACGAACCCGAGCGGAGCGAGGGTGAGTCGCTAGTATAGTATATGTTCTAATACACAAAATGGAAATCTGTATTATAATTGATTTTAACTCACAGACATATCAATACAGTTCACAGATAATAAATAGAATATTTTATTCAGAAACACCAAGTAGTACATAATGCACTATGTCATTTAACACATAAATTTGTAATATGAATAAACAGAATAAAAATATTTATTTAGTAATATTTTAATATTTTTATGGTCACGAATGTACATTGTTTTTTTAATTAGAATATATAACTGATATAAAATATAGTGAGCAACTCTTATAACATGAAAACCCAAATATATGTCCTTAAGTATAAATAAGCCAATGTGACTTTCTGCAATAGATATTGATAGGAAACTAAAAATATATATGGATGACATATAAATATTATATTTTAAATGTTATACTTATTCATTTTAAGGTTTCTATTAGTGGATAGCAATTGTAGAATATCGATCTGGCTTTTAGGTTTACGTTTGTAAATTGTTATTTGTTTTCTTTTCATTGTATCATACATCATTAAGGTTAGTTTCTCTCTAAATAGTAACAATAAGAGGCAGTGATAGCCCAGTGGTGACGCGCTCGCTTGAGTCACCGAGTGAAGCTGGTTCAAATTCCGGGTCTTCTCGCACCTCTGATATTTTCATGTGCGAATCATTTCCAACATGATTACCACTTGTCTTACGGTAAAGGAAAACATCGTGAGGAAACCTGCATGTCTTGATATAAACTAATAAGTTTTAGAAAGACATGTCCAGTCCGCCAACCTGCACTTGGCCAGCGTGGCCTATGGCATGATCCCCCTCGTATTGAAGAAAGGCCCGTGTCCAGCAGTGGGATGTCTTAAAGGGCTGAATACCTAGTAACAGATATAACAGCACTAAAATATATTTTAAAAAGAGAAAATAAATATAGATAAATCTATCTAGAAGAGATATTTAGAAGCTAGCATATTCATGGATACACTGTATTGAGGTTTGAATTGTAAAATTTTATGTTAACTTTCAGTAGCTTTATTTTGTTACTATCTATTAATCCCTCCACGACCGCGGACACGCCGGCGTGTCAGTTAACTATAGATTTCTTAGAAATTTAATGAATTTCTTAGAAATTTACCTGCACGTGTTAATACGACATATTGTGTATAGTTTTGTAATGGAGAAGTTTGAGAATGAACCGTATGGTTCTATGTTGTTTTACTTCTTGATCCTCATTATTCCTATTTTGTTTTAATTTTAATCTAAAATATAATTGATAAGGCTTGTGTGATATAATTAATATGTAGTTTAGTAAAAGTAGTAACCATTGTTTCATAGTTATAAGTAATTCTAGTTTTGTAATTAATGCGCTGGATACAGACATTCATTTATCATATTAAAAAAAAAACAATACATGTTTCGGAATTATTTTTGACAAATAAGTAATTGTAAACGAATGTGATTGTTTTTAGTGAGAAATATTATATAGTAATTAAATTTGGTAAATGAATGTCAACCAGCTTTAGTTGTAGTGCTCACGTGAAGCCCTCGCCTGCAATGATCACTACTTTTACATAATAATAAAAAAATATAAAAGTTATTAATACAATTTTGTTTAATTTCACCTTTCGTTAGACCGGGTATGTTGCTACACACTGCACCTTTTGAAATTATACTTCTTTTGGCACGTTTGGAAAGAAATATAAGTAAAATTTTTACGATGCGCGCGCACACCGACAGCTAAAAAGCGACATGATGAAGTTAGCTGCATTCCTTTTACAAACAGAGACTTGTGACATACGGGATGAAAATTTGAAATGTTTAGCTATTTTTGTTCTGTTTCGCCAAAGAAGTATAACTTCTTACGTGCGTACATATTATGTCTTACACACGTTTTGTTTTCAGTATCCGAGTATATGGAGACAGCAAGATATTCTTAGGAAGTTTTTGACCATAGTCTATTATTTTTATAAAAAAATGCTAGTTTTAATAATTTAAAAACTTACTATATTGGCTGTAAGAACAATTGCTGTAAATTACCTATAAAAGAACAAATATTCTACTACAATAAAAAATAATTGATGTTTGAGACTTGTGTGGACTAATTCAATCCCGCCTATGCGGAACCTGCACCATTTTTGCAGGATCGATGATGCGGGATCCACGGGATTAGCGGGACTGAAATAAAAATTAAATTTGCCAAAGAAAAATGGGTGCAGACGTTCTAAAATCTAAATATTAATTCGTCCCTGTGCCAGCCTCATTAATAGGTAATTAAACCACTTACGTTTGATGAAACGTGAGATGACGCTTTTTTAATGCGGAGGCAAAAGGAAAATACTTCTAAGCTGCCTATAACTATGAAAATACCAATAACCACCCACCAGTATTGAAATTGAACGTGTGTTTTCCGCCGCTGCCCATTGGATATATACATATGTATAATGTATCGAAGTTAAAAAAACCTATCAAGTATGTTTAATTGATTATGATTAAAGGGGCATTTAACTTTCAAAATTCAAATATAAGTTATAAGTAACGCAACCTTTGAACTTTTGAAGGGTTTCGTACCATTATCTATAAAAATAGCAATAAAACACGTTTATTGTATGGGAGCCCCCTTAAATATTTATTTTTTTCTATTGTTTTGTATTTGTTGTTATAGCGGCAACAGAAATACATCATCTGTGAAAATTTCAAATGCTTAACTGTCACGGTTCATGAGATACAGCCTGGTCACAGACGGACGGACAGCGGAGTCTTAGTAATAGGGTCCCGTTTTACCCTTTGGGTACGGAACCCTAATAAACTACTCTAAAATACTCTGATGTGAACGCAGAGCCCGAACCGTACTCGAAACGTGCGGTTTCTCTATAACCAATGACAGCGCGAGGACCTTGGGCCCCCATCAGCTGCTGGCATACCTCGATAAGCTATCTTTCTCGCACCTATGGCTACGTATAAGACTTTTTTGTAGTACTAATTTGTAAACTTTATTTACGTCTGGGAATGGTTTATAACCGGTAAATTCGTCTGGCGATTTGCAAGTATTATTAAAAATTAATAAATACGTGATTAAAATTTCAGATTGCCAAAAGTATATTTTTTGGAATAAAAAAAAATAAATCTTTGGAGAGGTCTGGCAATACTTTATAACCGACAAAAACGTCTGGGGTCATTTTTTTGAATTATATGAAAACTAAATTAAAAGATTAAATAAAAATCAAGTTGCCAAAAATATGTTTTTTTTGCAAATGTTATATACTGCGCAGTAACGAAATAACCACTAAAGCTATACCCGACTCGAGGGACTGGACTCGCGAATTCACGAAATTATATTTTTTCACAATTTCAACTCGCCAAAAGGACCTTCCCAAAATTCGTCGCCAGCTCTCGGAGTACATGTAAGGCGCCGTAACGTTACAATACAGTCGTGGGATTCCCTGTAAAACATAAACGAAAAGGGTTGCCATCTTGGGAGGTTTTAATTCCCTAGTTTTTTATTTAAATAAAAAAAAACAACACGTTCAACGTCGATCGATCCAGCATTCCGCTCCTATATCGCATTGTAAAGTTTTACAAGACAGCCCTCCCCGAAATTGCGTTACGTAATACTTGAACGCTCCTTAAGAAAAGCACGTTTTTTAAATATAATTGTCTTTTTTCTCATACTTGCACCTCATAAATTCATGAACATAACTACTAACAACATAAGCATGATTTTTTTGCAATCCCACAAGGACCAGACCAGCAGGACTGCTAACCTCGATCCCGCAAGCTTGCGGGATTGAATTTCCGATTGATAACTGAGTTACATATAATATAAACATGTTATTCCGCTGAGTTGCTTTCATAAGGTTAGACTGGGGAGTTGTGTCTGAACTGTAGTAGACTTTTGATTTATGATGTTCAGTAAAAAATAGTAATAATTTAATATATAGATACATATAATAAAATTCTAATTGAGTCGAACCTGTACATTAAATATTTTTTGGAAAATCTTATTGAAATAGTCATTATTATCGATACAGAAGCCGAATCTATAGTTTCTAGATTTTTTTTCTGTCTGTCTGGATCACGAGAAAACCACTGGACAGATTTTGTTGAAATTTGGTATGGTGATAGCTGGGTGTCCGGGTCAATATGAAGGATATATCTCATCTCTAAGAAATCTATACTAAACGTTCTTAGGGACGAATCCAAGAGGAGCGAGGGTGAGTCGCTAATGCTGAATAAAATAATATGAATTTGAAAATTCTTCTTCTTCTGTAATTCACTTCGTAATATTAGTAAATCTTGTTCAGATTGAGATTCGCACATGAAAATAGGGATACGATCCGGGACTTGAATCTGCCTTACTCTACTTTCAACTATCACTGCACTCATAGAGTAGGTATTCTGTGTGTAGGTAGGCACTTTTTCTGATTATTTTGTTAATAATATCAATTTATTTTGAGTAAAATAAGAAAGAATTACATAGTCTTCTGGTGACGTAGTGTCTGGAGCGGAGTCAGCGGATTTGGTCGTGGCGATGCAATGTAGTATCTGGAGTGGAGTCAGCAGATTCGTGCCCTGGCCTCGTTGTTAGTCGACAGTCGTTAGATTTGCTAGTGTCCCGATAGTCCCCTCATAATAGTATTTAATAGGATCCTCAGTTACGCTCAACGTTGTAGAAAAAGGTTAATATAAACAGTTACCTAGTTAAAGTTATTCCATGGTTTCATTTGTACATCCCTAAATAATGAAGAACACGCAGTATAAATCTGAAGTCTTAATACATAATACCTTAATTAATACTCGTTAAGAATTCGAGAGTGCACTAAACAACTTCCTGTAGCAAATCATTTAATAGTATTACTCAATCCATACTAATATTATAAAATATGTGAAAGTGGGTTTATTTATTTGTTTGTTTGTTCGTCTTTCTTTCACGTCGAAACGGAGTGACGGATTGGCGTGACTTTTTGTGTGGAGATAGTTGGAGGGTTGGAGAGTGACATAAGCTACTTTTTACAGCGGGAGATTATCTAATTCCCACTGGAAAATATGTCATAATACAACTCAAAAAATATTTATGATCAGAATTCCTTGAAACTTGGGATTATTGCTCTTCAAAATAATTAAATAAATATGTGTTTCAGCATTTTTTGAAATTCATCCCATAAGTGGGTAAAATCGGGGATTATAGTTTGCATGGAACCTACCTTTTTAGAGTTTTTTTTTAGTTTTAGGCTAGGGAAGCCGCGAGTTATGTAAGTAAATAATAAAAAAATGTTTTGGCAACACTTCTGTTAAATATTAAAAAGCCTCTGGGAAGTACCTTCAAATGAAATAGAGTATAATTTTATTAACAAAAAAAAATAGAGTATAATTTTATTAACAAAAATTTCAACGTTCTAGGTACTAATTAAAAGACAATATGTTGAAGATTAATTAGAATATGAGCAAAATTATGGAACGTTTTGTAGCCAAATAAATACTTATACTCTATATAATATTTCGTGTTATTAAAACTATGTATAATATATTTACATGCATAATTTTTCGATATAACATTAATTTTAATACAAGATCCATCGATTACGTTACCGATTTTCAGTGTACTAAGCACTGAAAATCGATATTTCCTAGAGTTAATGTGCATGGCAACTTTACCGGCATTTGTCAAAGTCTAAGCAATTACGGGATTTACCAATTTTAAAGTAATCGCTATCGAAACTTGTCTCAATCTAGGTAGTTTAAACATTTTATTTCATATTCTATAATATATGTATTACTTAAATAACATATCGGATCGCTTACTCGCAACGTATATAAAACGTCGCACAGTATTACAAACGTACGTTGATATTTGCGGCAAAGAATATGCCCTAGTTGTGTAAATTATCATTGCTGCTCAAAATTAAGTGATTTTTTTTAATAATTCTATCTTCCTGTGGAAACATGGACGAAGGGGAAACGAAAACTTGTGAGAACTGGTAAGTTTCTCTACCTTGCGAAGTAACTGCATGTTGTGTCAATAATTGCTCTATTTATAACTTCATACGTTGTGCGTTTATTTTTGGATAAATGGAGCAAATTACATGTGTCAGTTGCTGTTCATGCGGTTGTTTACCTTTTCGTCGATTCATCTGTGCAAAACTACTTTTATTCCACCTTATTATACATGTTTTATGTGTACCCTCTTTCCTACAGACAATTTAAAAATTGAAAATAATATCCAGAAGAATATATCGAGTAATAAAAAATTAAATGGCTAAAACTATGTATCCTAATAATTAATAATAACAGATTGGTCTGTTTATTTTTGTATTTGTAAATTTCTAATCTCTTAGGAAATATCTCATAGGGACCTTACCAGGATCCATAAGAATAATTGGATTTTTGTGTTTCATTTTAATATGTACTTATAAATTATTAAATAATTTCATAATTTAGATTGTTAATAACACTTATAAATGGTGAAATTAAATATATTTCTTAGTATTTCATGTATCCATACTAATATCATAATGTGAAAGCGTGTTTGTTTGTCCTTTTTGACGTGATTTTTTTGTGTGGAGGTAGTTGGAGGGTTGGAGAGATTGACATAGGGTACTTTTTACCGCGAGAGATTATCTTATTCTCACAGAAAAACACATTATAATACAATCCAAAAAAATATTTATGATCAGAGTTACTTGAAACTTGGTATTAATACTTTTCAATAAAATTAAATAAATACGTGTTTTAGCATTTTTCGAAATTCATCCTATAAGGGGGTAAAATAGGGGATGAAAGTTTGTATGAAACTACCTTTTTAGAGGTTTTTTTGTAGTTTTAGCACGAGCAAAGCTGCAAGTTCTGCTAGTGTTATGTAAATAACATGATGTAAGCAGTCTGTGCTGTAGCAAAAATGCATATAATAAGTATTTCCTATTTGTGCACTATTGATTATCGAATCCATACAGCTTAATTCACCAGTACTTTGGTTTGATATGCTATAAATTTGGTATTATTAGGTATATGTATTTTTTTTTAATATTGATATACTTAAAAAAATATATTTACATATTATATGCTAAATTTTACATATGAAAATTAATCAGATTAAATAAGTATTCACAAAAATGAAGAGATTAAATTTACCACCGACACTATTTATTTACATATAGAAAATTTGGTCATTATACTTATTCATTTTAATTTTGGGTTAAATAACTCACATTACCACTGGAAATTATGTATGTCTATTAAAGTATAGTAGGACGAGTCTGGTTTGCTTGTTTGTTAATTAAAAGATTGTTACATAGTTTATACTATCACCCAATATAAAATAACATGCTATATTTTCTTTGTTAAATACAAATAATTTAATCCTCAAGAAGTCTTATTAAAAAATTTTGAATGTATTTTGTGACCCTACATTGCAATTAAAATGTGCAAAGCATTTAAAGCTTTAAAGTTTTTGTTTCATAACTCTAACTAAAACTTGGAAATTGATGTGAATTATTACCATTTCTAGAAATAAGATAAGAGGATCCACAAGTTACTTTATATACAAACATGATAATAAATTAGTACAATCATTGTATATTATGTTATATGATAGGTGAATCAACAGACAATATCCTGTCTAAATTTCATTAGTTTGGAGTCAAGGAAAGTCCTACAAAAAAGCACTTTTTAATTTTTTCTCAATTTTCCAATTTTAATTTATTTTCTATTTTATTCCCAAGAAACCTCTGAATTATCAGACTATTACAAACATTTTAAAATTAAGATTTAGCCAAATCGGTCCAGTCATTTTCAATGTGCTCTTATCAAAGGACATTCATTTTTATGAATATAAAAGAAGGTTATAGAAATATATTGTTGATGCAGCAAGCGAGAGATACCAGCGGTAAACTTCACAATCCACACAGTGCACTGCGCGCGGAATATACGCGTGTGTCCTGTCTGCAAAGAACCTATACCTCAGGCCGAACTCCAGGAGCACCATGAAAAGTTACACAAATTATGTAAGCTTTCTTTATTTTTCTTATTAGAATACAACCAAAAATGTGTGTTTATTAGGAAATCCTATCCATATAATGTGAATATCATATTCATAACACAAATAATGTTAATTATTACGTATTAGCATATGAAAACAATTTTTTAATTTTTTGACAAAACTCATTGTTCAGCCATTTTGTACAAAATATTAACAAATTCTGTAGACAAATCTTTTTTGTCAACTTTGCATAAAGGACAACTCGGTCGAACCAGTTATTGTTTTTCCCGTGGGAGTGAAAGATTTTCCTGTAGTAAAGGGTGAATTTTACCCGAGTTTTAAATTATTCCTCCACAAAATTAAGTTAAAATTTGTTTACTTTTTGCGTGAAATGCACTCAGATATACAAACAAACAAACAAAAATTTCAACAACCATTGTTTTGGGCTCTAAATCCTGTACACAATACATAAGAGTCATTGTTTTTAAAACATAATATTTCTTTTACAGATATCGTTTTGTTATTGAGTTGAGCTTGAATATAAGTTAAATTATAGGTATAGGTACATGTGTGTGTCGAGAGTTTGTTATTGAAAGTGTTATGTAGATAACCTAATGGGTGCGGAAACCATTACACCATTTGAAAACACTTCATTGATAGTAACATGACTGTGAACTGCTCCATTATGGCGATGGAAATTTTCCTGTAAATAACTACATAAATTATTACATCGTTTAAAAATGAATATTAATAATCTGTATTACCCAAAAGTATACCTTTATTGAACATCCGCTGTATTAATTATATTATCACTACAAATATGTAGTATTACGTTTACAATAATAAATTAAAGTCCCACAGGCCCCAACGCGCTCTGTTTGTTTGTTCAGGATTATCTCCGGAAATGTTTGTATGGTTTTTTTCAATAGGAAGGATTATTTAAGAAGATTATGTACTATAATTTGTGAAAATTTTGCACAAATAAACTACCAGTACTACGATATTTGTTAATTAAGCCGGAAAACATCGTCCGCTCTGAGATCTTTCGCAATTTAGGGAGACCAGAAGCGAAGCGAGGTGTCTAGGTGGTGTAGGTCACTAGTTATTGAATAAATATGGCATTTTTACACAGTTGATGTTAGCAGGATAACATCGGTTGTAAGTTTTAAAAACTTGTTTTTGTATATTATAGTGCCATGCAAGGAGTGTGGAGAAAGTGTGTGTGGAACGGACTTGGAAGATCACGTACGGGACTCATGTGCGCATACGATGAAGACATGCAGGTAACCCCGTAATTGTTTTTCGGGCATTATTCAATTTTAATAAGATTCTTAAGTATATTTTATCAACGTCTTATTAAATAACTTATATAGTATTGTAAAAGTGGTCAAAATTAGTAATAGTATGGGATTTTTCCCATACGATTTATAAAACTAATTACATTTCCTATACGGGATCAACGGGTATCAATCTTTAAATCTACAAATACTCATAATATAATTAATTAAAGAACAGAATCAAAACTGACACTATATGTCTATACCGAATCAGAAGTTCCTTACAAGCAACTATCCAATTTAGGCTTAGCATTAGAGAGAAATGTGTCACAGGCATTTTACTTACATATTTTAAATACAGACTATTGCTGAAATTTGCTAGGTAGGTGACTCATGTCCACCACTCGACAATTTCGTCGTCAAATTACGAAAAATAGTACCAAGATGGTGGGTTTTTGGGGGATTCCCACAGTTTAGTAAGCATATCTTAATATAAAACAGATTTTGTGCTCTGGAACTGCGTCGCGGGTCGATGCCGGCGCACGAGCGCTACTGCGGCGCGCGCACCGAGCAGTGCGCGGACTGCGGCGAGTGGGTCATGCACAAGTACCGGCAGCTCCACCTGGACTCCAATCATGGCTTCATCAGACTCGATGATGGTATGTCATAGACATATTTAAAACTTCTCCTATTTCCAGGATTAAACTATTTTATGTCTTTCTCAGGGTTTCAAACTATATCCATGTCGAATTTATCTTACTCGATTCAGCGGAATAAGTGTAAAATGGTATCTGACCGACAGAGTTACTCTCGCATTTATAATATTGGTATGGATTCCTATTTCCTATTATTAATTTTATTTTCTTACTTTTTTGTGGTATGATGCTCTTTTTTTTCTGATTATTCTCAGTAGAACACTTTCCATTACATTTAAATTAAGTAGAAATACTAATTATAACCTTTAACATCTTTGGCTTAATGGCTGCTGTCTTGAAGACCAGGGTTTGAGTCCCGGATCAGTAGCAATTAAGGAACTGTCAGTGGCGGTCGGAAGGGTACAGGTCTATACTATAGGGTATTATACCCGGTACTGAGACCGTAGAGCTGAATAGATAAAGCCATAGGTCCTGCGTCTGTATGTCAGATTCTAGTGAGTGCGTTAATGTTTGCGCAAACACTCCTACATTATGCGCAGTTGGCTAGTTAATGTGAGGTTAGGATGTGGTTGAAATTCAGAAAATTCTAATTAAAAAATAATTCTCATTAATCATTATCTATAAAATATGAACTGATATATTGTATGTAATTTTAGTCAATTTTTGGCTTCACATCAACTACAAGCGTCGTATAAACATTCTTTATTAAAAGTGACAATATAATATTTTAGTTGATCATTCTTACATATTACGCAATTTAATTGCAGATCCGGTGCCAATAAAAAAGGATGTGAAAACGACAAATGTGCCAAAACCCTCAAACTTGCCAAGCGGTTATATGGATCAAATAAAGCCAAAGGATCCAATTAATTGCATAACAGAAAATTCTAGAAATGTAGAAAATATAAGGAATTTTTTGTCAACATCCTTAAATGTGTCTGAAAATATGCCAAGCACTTCTAAAATTATTCCAATCACTTCGCGATCTCAACTCAACGGACCAAGTATGAGCGGTTCCACAAACTCGTCTCGGCCAAATTCTACAATAGCGCAGAGTATAACCAGTATAAATAGAGCGGTACCTAGCCTGTCAAATATAAATAAGTCTTCCAATTTGAATGCCAAAGTAAATGACGTGTTAGGTGGGACCAGTTCAGCTCAAAATGGTGCTATACCGAGGACTAAAAGGACAAATGATCAGCCTCAAGTGAACACTACAATGGCTCCTGTTGATAAAGTGCAGAAAGATTTATGGTAAGTGATAAAATCATATATTTATGGCCTAAGGCAGTTATACACTCTCGCCGAGACACAACGACACATGCCGAGAACGGTATGTCGAATAATAATTCTCTGAATAACAATTCGTCAAAAAACCCTTCGTCGAAAACATAATTCGTCGAATGACAATTGCTCGAATTGTCAACAAGTTCGACAATCGTTTTTTGGATGAATTGTGTTCGACAAATTGTAATTCGAAAGGTTGTTTCAGAAGATGGCGCTATATGTATCGATTTGTTACTGATATATATTGTTTGTATAAAATTATTAAAAAAAAAACCGAATAATTTCAAAGAAGATCCCATATATAGTAACTTAAGGAAATTAAAATAATGTGTCCTCAAATAAAATTTCCATAATTTTACTGGATATTGAAATAAACAGTCTTTGTGTATTGCGCTTGTATTGTGTATTGGTAGATGGCGCTGTTTACATTTTAAAAGTTTTTTTATTGTAGTTAAAACTGTTGAAATTTGTTTTATTAAGTGAAAATTAATTTTACACATTTTACTATAAAGTCAGCTATCATTTATATAAGAAAGAAAAAAAAACCCAAAGAGTAATTCCATAAAGAACCATCCAATTTCATTGGTTTGAGATGAGATATCTTAACCAGTCTATACTTCTATACTAATATAATACAGAGGTAGAGTTTGTGAATTGTGAGTTTGTGACGTTGTAGGGGTACTCTCTGGATCTACTGAACCGATTTTGATGAAATTTGTTAAGAAGATAGTTTGAGACCCTGAGAAGGACATAGGATACTTTTTATCCTGGAAATCATCTCTTAAGGGCGTGAAAATGGGAATGAAAGTTTGTATAGGGAATCAACCTAGGGACGAACCCGAGCGAAGCGAGGATGAGTCGCTAGTATAGTATATGATTAAAACGTAATACGTAATGAAAGAAACTATATAAAATATATAAATATAAAATACATACATACATACATACATACATATAAAGTAACAAAATAATTCTCTATATAAAGTCAAAAGATTATTGTAACATTGTCAGGGCATCTCGTGGCGCAGTCAAGAAGAGGCCCGCGCCGAAGCCCCCGACCAAAGGCCCCGCTGACTCCAAGAGGGACCTGCCTCTACAGAGTGCGTTGGAGCGGCAGCAAGACGAAGAGAGAAAGAGACAGGAGCAAACTGCTTATAACTTGTCTGTTGGTATGTTGGCTCTTATAAAACTTTCTTAGATTTACGCGAATATTTGACATTTTAAATAAAACTAGAGACTGGGTTTCTCTCATGACTATGATTGCTGTATATATTGCATTTGGAACGTTGGGAACCAAAAATCAAAATAAATCTGCAAAAAATGTAATTGACAACTAGTTGTATTTAAAATGTTAGCTTTTACTTTTACTGTGTGGTAAGACACTAATGAACATTAATTTTAAGTAAAGTTTAAAGATATAAAAAGAAAATTGAAAAATCATTGAATATTGGCTATGTGATTCCTTATAGCAATATTTTGCTAAAATGGACCCAGTTATGCAAAAAACAGCCATGTGCATAAAAGTACCAACAGAGTTATAAGCATTTTTCTGTCGATAGTTGCCCTTGGGTTATGTTTTGTTTTTCTGGTTATTTTAAAATTGAACAATATTTATATAAGTATTGTTTATTTTTTATAATTATTTTATTTTTTATAATAAAATGCTTATAACTCTGTTGGAACTTTTGCGCACATGGCTGTTTTTTGCAAAACTGGGTCCAAATTATATCTGTCATTTTGTAGAGTTTTCCTATTGTTTATATATTAATTTGGTGGATATTCTTTATACTTACAAAAAAGATTTTTTTTTAATTTATTTACTAGCATTGCCCGCGGCTCCGCCAGCGTTCAGATGACTAAAAACCAAATTCTTTGGTTTTACATATTAATATACTCTTACATTGCAGTTTTTGTATTTTTTTCCAGAAGTGAGATATTTTACCGCGGTAAAAATTATCATATATGTTGACCCGGATAAACAGCTATCGCCATACCAAATTTCATGAAAATACCTCCAGTGGTTTTTCCGTGATGCGGTTACAGACAGACAGACAAAAATTCTAAAAACTATAGATTCGGCCTCTGTATCGATAATAATGTCTATTTCAATAATATTTTCCAAAAAACATCTAATGTACAGATTCGGCTGAGTTACAATTTTATTATATGTATAGATAAATAATTCCATGTTGGTGTAATTAGTGGTATTCAAATGTATGAACATATATCGGACAACCCATTTATTTAAAGAATGTTTATTATTTATCATTTATCAAGCTACATTTAAATTGCAATCAATTACTCATACACATAGGTTGCCAGCTTAAGGTAATACAAAAATACAATTTTGTTATCAAAAATATGAATATACTTTTGCCTTGTTTTTGTTTTTAATCCCCTATAAATACAATAGGGAAATTACTTATATTTAAGCTGCAGTGTAATGGTATTCACAGGCTTACCCCCCGTCCTAAGTCCAGCAGCGAAACTTGAAAAACTTCGAAAGATGGATGCTCTTCAAAACCCAGTAGTGGACGACCAGGATTACAAGAACCGTCTCCAAGGCAGGGTGTGGATGAATCCAGATATCACGCCAGTTGGTCATGTCCTTGGTTCATCCAACACACCAAATACTTCCCAGAACTTAGAAGTTTCCAGAAGGAAATCTAAATCGAAGTCACCAGATTTGGATAGAAGGAATGATTTGAAGAATTTGAAGCCAATGACACCCGAAGAGTTTATGGATAGATTCAATAAGATACATCTAAGGAAGGAACCAGAGGAGCTGGTGAAGGCGGATAGGTTCAGTCAGATTAAATCTTCCCTAAGAGAGTTGAGACGGGGGCTGAATGAGGTATTATTTTTTTATGTTTCTTTAATTTAGTTAATAGGGAATGTGCATGTTTTTTTTATGTAATAGCTATATAACAACGTTATAAATTTGTAAAAAATATCCACCCCCAAAAAACTAAAATTTAGTATAAAAAAATTGACACATATATCATACCGATACGGATACTTTCAACGCCCGCAATTTCGCGCGCTTGGCGTGACGTCACAGTATGATATACACAGAGAAATGATGACTCAATTTGTAACAAACAAAATCGCTAATCGCTCTGTTATGATAATATTTTGACGTCATATTCGGTCTGACCAATGGCATGTGTTTCAACTACTTTGAATTTCCCATCCATATTTGCACTTATTATTAATTATTTTCTTAATCAAAAAGAAATTACTTTATTAAAAATATTACTATCGGTTTAATTCAGAAGCAATAAAGATTATAAAAAAAATATTTCACCTATATTTAAATCATATTTCCTATTATTGTTACAAAAATTTCAAAATAATCACGCTACTATTATAATAAATGCGAATGTTTGTATGTTTGTTACGCCTTCCCGCAAGAGCTGGACGGATTTGGATGACATCTAAATAATGTAATATTAGTCACTACCCAGTTACGCGATATAATATACGAGGGAACGTTTTTATGTTCGCGGAATGAAGGGTAAGGGTTGAAATAAAAAAACCAAATTATTTTTCCTTTTCAATATATTCACCTGCAAGACGGACACATTTTTCAGATCTTTCAATTAATTTATTTATACCATCATAAAAAAATGTTTTGTCTTTGTCCTCAAAATACGCTGAAACTGCCTCCTTAACTTTATCATCGGTGGTAAATTTTTTACCCCGCAGCTCTTTCTTCATTTTTGAAAGAGGTAATAATCACTCGGGGCCAGGTCTGGGCTGTAGGGTGGGTGGTTCAAAATATTGAAGCCCACTTTAAGCAGGGCAGCCAACGCAACGCGGCTCTTGTGGACGGGCGCATTGTCGTGCAAAAGCAGCACAACTTTCGTCAATTTTCCCCGTCTTTTCTATTTAATGGCTTCTTTTAGTCGCTCTAATATTGAAGCGTAGGTTTTTCCGGTTATAGAAACACCTTTATCTTTATAATCGATCAATAATATTCCTTCTGAGTCCCAAAAGACCGTTGCCGTGAGTTTCCCAGCTGACTGTGACACCTTAAACTTCTTGGGGGGTGCTGTGCCCTTTTTATGCCACTGCATACAGTCTTGTTTCGACTCAGGTTCATAATGATGAACCCAAGTTTCGTCTTCAGTAGCAATTCGACTCAATACACCATCCTTGTCTTCATTGCAGAGGTCCAAAAATGCACGTGAACACTCTACGCGTTGTTGTTTTTGCGGCGGCGTGAGCATTTTCGTTACCCATCTTGCGCTGACCTTAGTCATGCCAAGATGATTGTGCAGGATTTTAAAAATGGTTGTATCGGATACTCCAACCATTTCTGCGAGTTGTTTCTTCTTTAGTCGAGCATCGTTGAGTACAAGTTTTTCGACTTTTTGGATAAGTTCTGGCGTGGTCACCTCGATGCTCCTGCCCGGCCTCGGGTCGCCTTCAAGGGATTCCCTTCCTTTTTTAAACAAACTGTGCCACTTGTACACCATGGTTTTTCCTGGACAAGAGTCACCGTAAACTGATGACATCTCATCCATTATGGTCGCAACTGATTTTCCTTGCTTGGTAAGGAACTTTATAACGGCACGATATTCGATTTTTTCCATATTTTACTTTTCACTCCTGATTATGTTGCTTGGTTGGCAATAGCTCAAAGACTAATAGTCTAATAACAATGAAATCTCGTAATTATACTAATTGTGAGTCACTAAACACGTTACGATCCTAATGAGCCTAATCACCCCCCTCCAACCCTCTCATTCCGCGAACTTAAAAACGCACCCTCGTAAGATAAAAATATGCTAGGACATTAACACACAGCACCATCTGGTTCCATCGTAAGCTACGAGGCCTGTGATATGGATACCAGATAGTTGATACACTACACATATATAACTTTAAATATATAAATATTATAAATATAAACTTCCATGACTGGAGTACAAACATTTGTGCTCATCACACAAATGAGAGCCCCCAGCGGGACTCGAACCCGCGACCGCTGGCACGACAAGTAGTGAACCCACTGCAAACTGAGCCAAATGTCTTGTCAATAATATTTTACTACCGATGATAGGCTACTTTTAATATTTTTCGAACTAAAAGTTCCCGTGGGATACGGGATAAAAGTTTTATACATTTTTTTTTGCGCATTATATTATAGTCTAAACTTAGACTAAGGAAAATAAATCTTTACTATTTGCAGGTCACAGCTCCGTACAATTCGAATACAAATAATGATGTCAGTCAAATGTAAGTTTATTTCAGTTTTATTTTACTTTGTTTCCATGTCTATGCGTATAATAAAATTCTGAGTCGAATCTGTACATTAAATATTTTTTGGAAAATCTTATATAAATAGTCATTATTATCGGTACAGAGGCAGAATCTATAGTTTTTAGAACTTTTGTCTATCTGTCACGAGAAAACCACTGGACGGATTTTGATGAAATTTTATATGATGATATAATGATTTAAATTACAACTGTACCTAATAAAAGTTTAACTCTATACCGTATCGTATTTACAACAGCAGTAATCGTAACCAGCGCTCACCGGCGGATGAAGGTGACGTCAGCTTGCCCTGCGAGTTCTGTGATACATTAGTGCCTCTCGACGATTTGGTACAGCATCAGGTCAGTTCCAAGTTTTATTTATTTATACACTAGTGCCTAACAGTAGCCTATATGTTACTCGACGTCATGCCCTAGTTATACCACAGTATCTGTGTACCTACTAAATTTTATCCCAATCATCTCTCCCATGGCCATGATTCCTGTAAAGCATTCTAAAAAGAAAAATCAAGACAAATCTGCGAAAAAATGCGTAAGGATAGTTTTATTTAAAATTTTAATCGTTTTAAAATGTGTTGTAAATTTAAGAAAGTGTAAAATTACAAAAAAATATTATTAACATGATTACAGACGGGTTGCAGGCCAGACTTAGCGCAATACAAGCCACGGCGTAGACACCAGAAGCCAACTCCTACGCCCACACCCAATCCGACTCCTCCCATTACCCCGCGGGATTCGCACAGTGATCCTGTAATTTTCATACCTTGCGAGTTCTGTACCGAGCCCCAGCCCGTGTATCTCTTGAGTGACCATCAGGTATGTAGTCTGTCCTTATTTTAAGAGAAGGAATAAATAAACTGTTTACTATTTATAGAACCACTATAGATTCACCTTCGTTCCGAATAAATTTAAAGTTTGAAATAAATTACACATTTAATCAGTGAGAATAGTATTATTAGTACATATTCTAGAAGTATTATAATAATAAGAAGAATATTTATAAAAAATATGATAGATTAATTGAGAATACAATTTGTATTGAGAATAATATGTTCTATATTCAGGGCAAAATGTAATAAAATAAAAAGTAACTTTTTAATTCAGTGTATTTAATTATTACCTAGTAAGGATTTTTTTTACAAAAAAGCTAAGAATGTAAACTCTTATAAATTGGCATCTTTCTTCCAGGAGCGATGTGGTAGAGATGCAAATTTACTTTTCCCCGATTGATGATGTCGCCTGCAACAGTTCACTGGACATTTACGTAAGTTTATAGTTTACTACTTTTTTGTACACATATAGATAAAATACTGAATGCTTATGTGTGTATGCGAGTGTGTTTGAGAGAGAGAGAGAGAGAGAGAGAGAGGTCTCCCGTTCTCTTACACATCTATTACTAAATATGTAACAGACAATGAATCATGTAAAACCAAAATATTTGATAAATGGGTAAGTGGGATGTTACACAATTTAATAATTTACAATTAGTATATCTGTTTGTCTTAAACGTAATTGCTCGAAAACGGTTGTTTGCTGTTTATTTCTATCAGTCAAGAAAATTACATATTATAACTTGAGCTTCTTATTCTTTGTGCACCCGGTGAGTGCGAATTAAGGTAAAGTCCAAAACGAGTCGTATTCGCGATGGATACTATAACCGTTTTATTCCATTGGTATTATAATGATAGATCTTAAAAATAGAGAATATGGGTGTGATTAAAATAATAAAGTTGAAATATTATATTTTTTTATAATCTTTATTGCTTTTGAATTAAGCCTATATCAATACCTTTTAATGAAATTTCTTTTTTATTAAAAAAATAATTATAATAAAAAGTGCAAATATAGGTGGGAAATTCAAAGTAGTAGAATCGCATGCCATTGGTCAGACCGAATATGACGTCAAAGTATTATCATAACAGAGCGATTAGCGATTTCGTCGTTACATACTACAGTCGTCATTTTTTTTATGTATGATACTTTGACGTCACTTCAAGAGGAAATGGCGGGCATTTAAAGTATCTGTATCGGTATGATAATTAAAAAAAAAAATACTAAATTTAGTTTTTTGGAGTTGGATATTTTTCTACAAGTATTATAATATAACGATTTTAGCTATTGTATAATAAAAAAAAAATAACGCATATTCATTATTATCTAGTTTAGTACACAATGGGTATTTTTTTCTAATAAAAAAAATCTTTTCAGTGACGCTTGGCGGGTGACGTTTATCCGACAATAAACTTTATAATGTAGAAATATCAATTTGTCCTCAAAAATATCAAATCATGAACATTTTATATACTAGGCTTTGTAAAAACTTCCATTGTCAAACATATTTGTTTTATTATAATAGAATAAACATATAAGAGATAACGTTGGTGCTTAAATCGATATTTCATGAAAAGTGGAAACCTGTAATACATAAAGACAAAAATATATCAACACTTGCAAAGAACAATATTGTAACTTAGGTATTGAGATAATTTCTTATATATTTTAGAGTCCAAATTTAAAATTGCTACAATATTGTGTTACAATGTTATTCCTTACAAGTGTTGATGCTTTTTTTTTACTTTTATCATTAGGAACATAAAACATACTAACTTTCTCCTTTGCGTTAAAAAACATTACGTCTTTTTCTTCACCTTCTCATAAAGCATTTACTTAATCTTGTTTAATATAACAATGTAACTCAATGCTGTAAAACAAAAATTAATCATAAATTATGTAAACTCCATATTATTCCAAATTACCAAGAACTGAGCTACGACATTGTTACTTTAAACAAATGGACATCCAAACATGATACATCTAAATATTTATAACTCGCGCCATTAAAGAAATAAATCTAAACCGTACTTGCAGTTTGACAGATGATAAGGTCAGCGAAACTCTTTTAGCAATAGAGTGCAAGTGAGTATGTTCGGCGCCGCCATTTTAGATTAGTTTCTTTATTGATGCGGGTTATACTTAATTTGTACAGCAATTTATTACATTTAAATGTTTTCCTTTAGTCATTTTAGCTACTTAATTTTTTTCTGAATATATGTATGTACAAATTATCTTTATGTATGAATCTCTGTCTGCTTTTTTATTCTTCATATATACTCGTAATGTTCAAAAAGCAATATAAATAACAATGCCTTGTATGTGGTCAATATATTCAGATGTTTTTTAAACATCCGTTTTAACTTGTGATGTACTAAATGGTGCCTTTTTCATAATGACTGGTCGTTTACACAACAAATATATATTATAAAAACCTCCATGTATAATATATTATGAAAAAACGAATGCTTTTTGCCAGTATTTCATTGAACGAATGTCAGACCATAGACTAAGAGAATGGATAGAACGGAAATTATCCTGTTGAGAACTGTTGAGGATAGGTAAGTGTGAGCGAGATAATGCGACGCCAATTAGCATTAAATTAATTGTGTCAGTATATTTTTTTTGTGTGAGTCTTAAGTATTTTTTGTGTTAAATAACCCATTTCACAAATATAAAAAATATTTGACAGACACATGATCTGTTCATTTAGTGCTTAAATTCTTGAGAACGGCGGTCAATCCATTCTGTTTGTTTATGGTTTCGTTCTCGTCTTTGTCAATATTATTTGAATTGTTATATATATTCTGAGATACTTTCTGAGCCATGTCTATAGTCTGATTAAAAAATTATATATATATATATATATATATATATATATATATATATAAGACGGAGGAGGATTTAGTTACCTTTTTCTGTTATGAAACATTACTGTTTAGTCACTATGTTCTTTAAATTTACTTTTTATTGCTTTTAAAGTTATTTTGAATTTAGAGCAGAGGTTTAGTCTCGAGCGGGGTCGAGACGCCATCACGACATTCATTCTTTGCAGATACGTGGTTTAGTAAAGTCGGTTGATCATGGTGGATCATAGAGTTTTGCTTTGATATTGTAGTTGGAAGTCGATGATCGGTGACTGTGAACCCGCTAGCTCTAAATCATTAGAATTACCGTTTCAAGTTTATAACATTGTGACTTCCCTGATTAAATTGTGTATTGATCATTGAATACCTTATTATTTGAGCCCTGATAACGCCCACAAGATGAGTAACCACCAAAGATGATGTTCGTAGCCATGAACGAATAAGTCACTGGACCAGACATATAAGCGGACGTACCTTTATCTGTCTTATTAGTAGCCAGGAAATTTCAGCCTTTGTCGTTTGTTTTTTGCGTCAGTCTCAAGCATTTATTAGTCAACAAACAATCTGCCAAAAATGACTAAATGTTCTGTTAAATGGTGTAAAAACTATAGCGGCGGAAGCAGCACTGTTTCTTTTCACTTGTAAATACATTATTTTATTACATTTATTGTTATTTATCACACAATTTAATAAAATTGTAAAATAAAATGTCATATTATCCAACTATGTTAAATATAGTCGATATTTCTATGTATTATTGACATCTGACAACCATCATAAAATCCCTGGATTATACCATTCAGAACAAATGACTAAACTGTCGAGTGAGTCCATTTGACATCGACTAGTGCTTGACAATGTCGAAAAATATATCGATATTTGACGAAATAACTGAACGAATTGTGTTATTTGTACAGTACAATAACATAAAATACTTTTATCACAGTATCCTACAATCTGATGACAATAAATTTATAAAAATATTTTCTAAGTCACATAAAAATATAAATGCAAAAATTATAATTAGTATGTGTACTTAATTTTTTATTTTATTTTATACCACATTTATATACTTTGGAATATTATTCCATTGTAATAATAATAAAGATCATTTTATTTCAACACATAAATTACACAAAATCAAACAATAATGTTTTAGCACTAAACTTCTGGGTTGGCGATTTGTAATAAAACACTTTACTTTCACGATCTATTTTACTTTCACGATCCAACACTCACTTTAATTTGCAATCACTTTTTCTTTTCCTAATTTCACAAATGTTTATTAAGAACTGAGCAATATTAGGACAGTGTCACATTTTTATAAGCTACCCGAGACAATCAATTGCCAATTAAAATAATTCAATAACAGAATCAACAAAATCACTTTATTTAATTAAATTATCTTAATATTTTTTTAATCTTTAAAAAATAATTTTTATTATATATTAATGGAATATACACCCGATATTCATTTGTTCATTAACATTATTATAGGCCAACAGAATGCTGCCATCAATGCCATCGTATTTATATAAATCAAATTAAAAAATAATTATTATTTGACACATTATTATTGCCTCTTTAATTCATTTATTTTAATTTATTATAATAAATACAGATATTTTAAA
The DNA here is from genome assembly GCA_951806755.1 of Brenthis hecate. Taxonomy (NCBI): domain Eukaryota; kingdom Metazoa; phylum Arthropoda; class Insecta; order Lepidoptera; family Nymphalidae; genus Brenthis; species Brenthis hecate. Next base: position 1,244,833 of record OX638249.1, read on the forward strand.
TTAAAAGATGTAAAATATGATGACTACGCTAACCAATGTCTAAAATGTCATTAATTGGTTCATCGATATATGTATTTTATCGATTACGTTCAAGCACTAGAAATATTGTATTGTGTACCTGTGTGTATAATAATGTAATAAAATCTTTGTGTGCGTTATGCGTCTTTTGGTTGAACGAGTTTTCATACATTTGTATTTTATGTCTCGTCCAGTGGTTTATTCGTTCATGTTCGTAGCATATGGATAACACGACATATATATATATATATATATATATATATATATATATATATATATAATATTGAATTTATTATTGTCACAGATATCATAATTTAACATTTTGTTTATTATTGAGCTGGTTCTTTATTAAATAATTAATACAGATAATACACATTATTTCAAAAATAATTATTTAAAAAAATTGTTACTGACAAGACTGTGATTAAAATCTACGTGATATATCTCACATATTATTTGATATTTGCATGTATGTGATTTATTATTAATTTTATTATTGTACGATTTGAGTCCAAGCCTCATAAGAATTTGTGGAATTAAAAAAATGTAATTTGTAATTAAAGTTTATAGGCCATAAAATATAATCAATATAACATATAGATAAAAAAATAATTTATAATATATTTATAGAGCAACAGTGATCACATTAGACATTTTATGTATACATATATATTTAAGTTTGTACATATTGCTTTATATTTTTAATTTATTTTAAATTAAATTGAATAAAAGGTAGCTTAAATAGAGGAAGGAAAAATCTTTACGAAAATATTTAACGCTTAATATATCGAATATGTGCACTTGTTTATAGTTAATTTTTCATATAAATGTTTCAAATGAAATTATTTTGTATTAGTTTCAATACTCAAACTTGTATATCTCTTAAGTTTATATATCATTATTGGCGGTTCTTATAACCTAACCTATCTATCTATGGTTTTCTTTCTAGCGATAGAATTTTTAGATAATTTATATGGAGCTTATTATGTCAGGAAAACCTTATTAGATAGGTTATTGAAAACCGCCATAAGTCTACTATACTAAGTTCATATATTATAGATGATGTAAGAATTAAAAATGTAAATATAAATGACTGCCTTCATATATTTTTGTGTATTTTTTTTATCAATTAATAAATGGATATTATTGTTTTAATATAGCGTTTTATTTTTTTAATTGAAATCAATTACATCCTATAAAATGATGCGTGTAGAAGGGCAAATAATGGATAAGGATAGAATATTACATAAATTTCATATAAATATATAATGCAAATAAAACAACTTTTTTTTATTATTTATTTAATTTACATATTTTTCCTACTGGATAATAGTGACTGTTAATTGGACGTAGATATGCAAAATAGATCCACAAAAACTTACTTTTGAGAAAATTGAAGTTTTAGTAAAATTGGTGTATCAAAATAACAAGGCCGTAGTTTTTTTGAAATTTCTCTTAAATATGGGATAGTATTTATCTACTTTCCGTATATAAGTTGATATGTAGGTGCCATTTATGACAGTAACTCAAAAAACGGTTTTCGTGGGCTGGATCCATTTTGCATAACTATGTCCAATTAACAGTCACTACTATTCAGTTAAACGTATATACTAAATGAAAAAAGATAAATGCTAAAAGTCAATAAATAATATTAAATTAAATGTTGATAAATATTTAAATCTAAACTTGCACTTTATTAAACCAAAAAAATATTCCCATAAAATGTATTTTACCCAAAATATAATATGTACATGATTAAATTATTTCAAATTATAAAAGAAACCTAAATTGTTGGCAACTGTCAAATTCATTTTATCAGATTCCAGAGTTCTATATGGTTAAAGATATCGGTGGGATTAGACAGGACACGATGATAAAATAAAATATTTTATTATAGGCGGAAATTAAAATACACATACCATTCGTAGTTAAAGAAAATTATGATATCTAGATATTTACTTAAAAAGGACAGTAGCTTAGTAGTATAATGTTCACGTTTGGAAAACTAAATGAAATTGTTCAAATCTTGGGTCTTGCCATATGGCGAAGTAAAACAATGTGAGGAAGTATGCTCTAATTAGTTTTATTGATCTCCTCGCATTGAGGATAGGTCCGTGCCCAGCGTGAGACCTGTCCAGAGCTACCCCACATGTTTATGTAGACTTTTTTGTCACCCCTCAGTTACATGTATGGATCCTATTTTTTGTTTTTCGTAATCTGACTGACTATAGAACTGTCGAGCGATTCTTATAGGATATAGACCTACTAAATTTTAACAATGTAGCTTCAATAGTCCTCGAGTAAAATGACTGACATACGGACAGACGGACATGACAAAATTATAGGAGTTCCATTTTAAACATTTGGCTACGGCACCCTAAAACGGCTGACTGAATATTATTATACATACGTTTTCTTAACATTTTATGAAATTTATTTTTGATCTTTGCTAAAAGTTAAAAGTTTCACAGATTACTTAACTACCAAATTGCAATAACAATGGCAGAAAAAAAAACCTATTTACATACATATAATAATGTACATGAAATTCATCCATAAAAATATACGCTGCAGTAGGTAGTTCTGTTTAAAAGCAACACAGAAAGTATTCATCAGGACACCTTGGAACGGTGATTTGTAATTTCGGACAATTTTCTATTTTCTCACACCTGCATCTACTTTTAAACTTCCTTTTATAAGGTTTATTTGTTTTTACAATAAACGTGTTTAAGGAGTTTGTAGACACGCTATTCTTTTTCGATTTTTTCAAATAACTTAATTTGGGCAGAAATTTCGGTACCGGTCGTATTGTAGTCGTTGTTTTGGGTAAAATTATGGTTGTGATGTCATCTTCGGTAATTATATCCTGATCTGTTGTCGTTTCTGATTGGTCGAGCTCGGTTGTGCTGTCATCGCTCCTAACATGACGCAAAAATTCGTTATTTTCAAACGAAAAATTGCTTGTTTGGTTGAGTATTTCGATTTTGGCGTCGTATTCAGCATTAAATGTCGTGACAGAGTCTACATTTGAATTATTTTTTGCTAAATTATTAAAGCTGCTTATTGTTATTGGTTGATTTTCATATCTAGATGTCCGGTTGCTGGCGAGGGGGATGTATTCCTGATATGGTTGTATCTTAAGAAAGGTCACGTTGGATTCCTGAGGCGCAGGGTTTACTGTACACGTGTATAGAAGCACTGAAAATATGATTCTGAAAACAAAGAATATTATTATTTAATCTTTTTCTAAATAAGCAAGTATTAAATAACAAGTTTTATTTCGAGTCAATGTAACCCACAGTTATCAAGAATCGAACCAGTTTTGTTTATAACATAAAATAAATGAGAAATAATAAATTTTAATTAGGTTGGTATACGTTTTAGAGTTGTTTTTATAGATATACATAAAAAAGATGGAATATGATGGAGTTGTTTTTTGTAAATTAGTAGTGTTGTTAGTTTTCAATGTCTTTGACCCGATAAAATATTCCGATTTCAATATCGATTTTTTCTTTTAACAGGTTTAATGTATCCAAGCTTAGTAGCTTATTTATTAGATACAAATAAATATAAACACTAATTTCCGTCCCGCTTTTAATATCCGATAGTATATTTTTTCGTATTGTTATATAATTAACACATTTATTAGAAATTAAAAAAAAATGTTTTAGGTATTTTAGTTTATTTAACCGTTTCCCTATCCCATGAGTCATATATGAACATTTGGATTGTTTAGCTATTGTGTCTATTTTGCGGATAGTTAACAATCTTTTAAGACTAGTGACTTACCCTCGCTCCGCTCGGGTGTGTCCCTAAGTAAGTTTTAATTTTTTTTAACGCAACCCTAATTCCTTTTTTAAAATAAAATTAGTTTACGCTACTCCTTATAACACCAGCTATCTGCCAGTGAAAGTCCCGTCAAAATCTGTACAGCCGTTTCACAGATCAGTTGTAACAAACAGACGGACAGACAGATAGACAAAAATTTTAAAAATTGTGTTTTTCTTTTAAGTAGTCATTTGCTGCTATTTTGACATCACATAAAGATACTTCAATTTTATTTCTCTGTGCATATAGATTTTGTACATATAGAAATTGGATTTTTTGTCTAAAAGTGCAATTAAGATTTTTATTAACAATGTGGATGGATGGATAATATAATAATTTGATTACTATTAAGCTGATCTGATGACGTAGACAGGAGGATGACAGTGAAACTCTTTAATAGCTACAGTTAAACTTTAAGTTTCGATTGGATTTTGCAAGTCTCGTCTATGTTATTTATCATTATTTGTTTATATTTAACATTAGTTAAAAGAAGGCTTATTAATTTTTTATTATTTAATAAATTCTGCACAAAAAAAATTAGTAAAGTCCCCGCAACTTGTTAATTTTAGTAGGTACTGCAATAACGGTTCAAGGTTATAAAAACAGTAGCTCAGACTTTCCCTAATTTTACAACATTTATTCAATTGAAATTTTATAGGATAAAAACTATATTTGGACTTAGAATCAATATTGCATAATCTATTTTGTTGTGGATTTCTATTATTTAGAACGCAAAAAAAATACTGATATTAACTGATAAACATTAACACGCATATATGATATTCTCTAACAAAGTAATTTATTCCACAGAAAAAAAAATAGAAAAATAGAAAAATAAATCCTTTTTGGTATTGTATGGAATTTCAGAGGGTCCCCGGTCATTATCCTATAAGATAAAATCTTATTTATCCTTGTTCACAATCCTAAGCAGTTAAGATCAATAAACATTTATCGCGCGTAGAAATTGGGAATTAAACTCTCAATTACTTCGACTTTGTAGGCAATGCGCTACCATCATTTTTTAGTTGTATTATTTAATTTACGTAGTTATATTGTTTAATATATATTTTAAAGTCTTATATAGAAAAAAATAGAGTCATGCTATTATAAGGTTGCATTAGATAAGTTACTCTGTTTATAATATGTTATAACAATAGATACTAAATGAAATATTATCTGTTCATTCACAGACAAAACAATATTGTTTATACCTTTTTGTTCAGTTTATTCCACGCACGCGTCTAGATGTTCTCATACGATATTTGGGAATAATGAATATACATAATATACTGACTTATCTTTGTATTATATACAAATAATTTCATTAACCTCTCAAATAATACTGTAATATTTTCTTATATTTTTTTTGGAAGAGACAATTAAGCTTCTCATGACCATGTTTGCTGTAAAGCAATCAAAACTTCAGATACAAAAAAAAACCGCAAAGAAAAAAAACGACAAAATTTTTACTTCAAATATAAAAAAACGCAAAGGAGAAAATTCGTTCGGCCGGATTTTGTCCTGTCAACTCATGTATCTATAGCAAGCATGTGAAAGCAAATATTAGCGCAAGCGGGGCCATATAGTTATTAAATTATAATAAAAAAAAATATTAGTACTTTTCAAAGTTCTAAAAAAATAAAATTGTGGGCTTATATGAGTTAGAGTCTAATTTGCGACCTCTGCTGCAGAGACATGTTTTCTGACTACATTTGAGAAAATATGGCTAAACTTTTTATGAGTTCTGGCTGATTGACTGGCTGACTGATTAATAAACACCAGAACCCTAAAGAACGCTTTATTTAACACAAGAGACTCACCCTCGCTTTGCTCGGGTTCGTCCCTAGCTTGACTCCCAATACAAACTTTCATCCCCATTTTCACCCCCTGAAGGGATGATTTTCGGGAGAAAAGGTATCCTATGTCCTTCCCAGAGTCCCAAACTATCATCTTTCCAAATTTCATCTAAATCGGTTCAGTAGATCCAGTGATTACCCCCTACAACGTCACAAACTAACAATCTCACAAAATTGTTTATAATATTAGTATAGATTATGATTTGATATCAACTGAATATAGCTTCCTTGTGGAAATATTGTTCAGAGTTCATACATTTTGTGGAAGGAAGTGGGCCTCACGCAAATGTAACTTGTAAGGAATGCCATTACAGGTAGAAATCAATGACAATATCTGTGAGAAGTATGTCATAAATATATTTAACATTCATCGAACGTATCGGCAAACGCAACGTTGGTAAAAAATCTCGCATTGTGTCAGAACAATACCGCGGTAACAGGCGGGAACAGAGCTATACGCCAATTATATGAAAACACGAGAGTAATTAACTACGTTAGTATCTATTCATTAACATTATCAAAAAAAAGCAATTATAAATTAACAGGTGAACATGAAGTTTGATTCATTATCTGTAGGTGTCATGGATTTTATGTTTTAAACCTATTTATGTTAGTGATTTTCATGTGTCCCTAAGTTCGAAGGGTTTATGAACGCATAAAAGACAAACGTTCAAAGAAAAAATCTTTCGTTTTTGTGTTAGGAACCTTCGCAGAATAAGCCACCAGAGTTTCATCACAATCGGATCAATGGTTTAGGAACGCAATGAGGGCAATATACGAACATTCATTTTTATTTATTTACAAGATAAAGTTATCTATATTACTATTAATATTTAGATACATTTGTATTTTTTTTTTGTATATTTAATTATTATTGATGGTCTGGTAATGTTTGTTTTATTCTTTGTGGATGGACTCCACGGAATTCTTAGTAAAGTATAGAAAGTAATTTTTATACTATTCTTAGATTCTGAATAAATGTAAATAAGACGAAAGACATTTTTTTTAAAAAGCTTCAAAAAGAATAAAATGAACAATTCGAGCTTTTTTCCTGTATTGTGTCTTCACCGACTGTGAATCGATTCAAATAATTTTTTAACCAATCTATATACAGATAAATAAAATTGAATTGTCTGTTTGTAATGTCAAAATAACAGCTTTTTACTAAATGTACATGAAAGTATATACGGTTCTAATAAGAAAAAAAAAATTAAAAAATTTTGTCTGGTTGTTCATTCGTTCCGACAAATCTCCGAAGCGGCTGGACCGATTTTGATGAGACTATCACTGCCAGATAGCTGATGATATAAGACATAACTTCGACCATTTTTTTTAAGAAAAGAACCAGGGTTCCGCACAAAATTAATTTTTTCCCATGAAATTGTGAACGAAATCCCGCGAATATAGGGAAGCACTCGAGCGAAGCGCGGGTACGTAGTTTGTATTAAATAGAAATATGATGTTATAATCAATACAATGTTATAACGACAGTTAACGTTTGTAGTGTTCGATAAACATTGTAAATTTAATAAATATATAATAGAACATATGGATATTTTCGCACGTTTTTTAATTTTTCCTTGTAAACTACTTCACAGTTACTTATGTAGATATTACATTGTTGTAGAGCGTTGAACGCATAATGTATCTAAGTAATCAAAACTGTGTCTAACATTTGCCATTCATTTTGTTAAATGGAAGATGCTAATTAATACAACCAGCGACTTACCATCGCTTCGCTTGGGTGCGTCCCTAAGTGCGTTTTAATTTTTTGAACGGGACCTTAATTCTTTTTCTTAAATAAAATTAGCCCAAGTTGATCCTTAAAACATCAGCTATCTGCCAAACAAGCAGACAGACCAAAATTTAAAAAAAAAATGTTTTTCTTATATGTACTGTCTATACTTTCATAATATTTAATAAAAAGCTGTTACTTTGACATTACAAACAGATACTTCAATTTTATTTACCTGTACAGATAAATCAAAAATTTTTACAGGCTAAAAGCAAGCTATTCTATGTAATAAATTAAGTTTTTTTCTAAATTATAACATTACAAATATCACTATTTATTCTTTAGTATTTTATTGGAATATACAGATATCTGTAAATATTTATTTCCTTTGATTATTTAAAAAATATTCGTTTGGAAAATTTTATTAATTAATAAGTTAGTATTTTTCTATCTTTTTTTTTAGAAATATATGCCGTTATTTGAACATGCTCGGGAATTAAAAAACACTAACCGGTGGAGTGACATGGTGAAGGTCCTTTCCGCACGATCCTCAAAACACAACTGCATGGGATGAAACATCCAGCCTTTATAAAAACCCTTTTTATTTATTAGTTACCTATTTTTAGAATAACTTTAAACGCAACTGTACGATAAAACAGGTATTTACGTGTTTTATTTCGGTACAAAATGAACTAAAGATGATGTTAATAATAATTAAATTATCAGAACTTTTATATTGTATAAAATAATCTTTAATTAAACAATATTTTAAAAACAGAAATACTTAAGATTAGATTTGATGTTTTTTTCGCGGCATTCAGTGACAAACTGACGATGGCGGTTCGAATTGAGTGTTGTCTATAACGTGAGAATTTTCTTGAAATTATTTAATTGCGTTGTTTTGTTTGGATGAACTTGAAGCTATTTTTCTCAGTTTTAAGGAAGCTTCATGACAATGGATGTATACATAATTCAAATTACACTTTTTATCTCACTTTAATAATTAAATAGTTGCAGTACGTAGACGCAGTGAGAAAAACATTTGGTTGATAAGCAGTAGGTAAGCACTGGCTTATGTATACAAATCCTGCAAATAACAAATCAAACTGAAACGTAGCTTGAGTCATATTATGAAAGCAGTCTGAGAAGGTTCAAATAATTAATGTATAATAAACAATACAATCTTCTGACGTATGTAAATAACACATATTGTATATGTATATATATATATATATATATATATATATATATATATATATATATATATATATATATATATATATACTTTATAGTAACTAAGGTACTCGTGAATTTATAAACCCCGCAAAATGTTAATAACGACTTTAAGCGCTAAAAATTAATCAGCAGGAGTAAGGGTATCTTTGAATGAAAATGTCAGTGGCGTACCTAGCTAAGGGTGACGCTCGGGACGGTTATCGACGATGTCATGTCATCCCTAAATAAAAAAAAAGGATATTTTTGTCATAAGCAGTTGTTATCCTCATTTATTACCTCGTCTGTCGATCGACCTTTTAAAGGTCGATGTCAAAAAGACCCCTGTCTGTCAAGCGACCTTTTAAAGGTCGATTGGTCCCGATGTCATTTAATGTGTGATTTCTCGCATTTAAACTATATTTATTTTTATCTAACTTTTGTAACGTGTAAAGGAAAATACAAGCAATAATATCATACTACATTTCAAAAAAGTAATAACTCCAATAACATAATTTATTGTAATTTGTGCAGACAATTTATTTAAATTTTGGCGGTCTTCGAACTCAATACTTGTGAGTAAAAAATTAATAAAATAGTGTAAAATTATTAGTATAAGGATTGGAATATGATGGTAGGGTAAGTAATTAACAGTTTGTATTTCATAGGATGTGTATTGAATAAAGATTTTATACAGAAATTGTTATATTTGTCAAACATCGTAAGCATTCACGCGCGCTAAGTCCTTATATTTTCACTTTTTCTGAATAAAAAATACACTAGCGAAAGCATTATATTTTTATTAACATGATTTAAATTTATAACTAAATAACTACGTATAATTGAATTTGTAAATTTTCTATTGGATTTTAAGTAATTATTAATATAATAACACGTAACCCAAATTCGAGCCGCCATTTTTGACGGCTGTTGGATAGTATGGGGAAGGCTTTTTTAATATCGATTAGAATATTCAGATTGATGTTTTTTTAGCATTATTTGAAATTTAGTATTTTATAAAATTATTTTAACTGTTTTCCTACAAAAATAAAAATTGTTTTTTTTTTTTAAACAGAACGAATTTTATTTTACAGATATAATTTCAACTTACAGATTACTTTGAAACATTATAAAAATAAAAAAACCTAACTGCATAAAAGCAAACTAAAAAGATGAAAACAAGTTGACGAAGGAATAAAGTATTATGCAGTTGGTGACATACATATGTACATCTCGCGACAAGAATGAAACGTATTTTTTTTATTTACAGCTTTTTAATTTTATTAGACATTTGAAGTTATAACAGGTCTTTTGAAATTGCCGTTCTACAATACTTACTGGCCATTGGAAACGTAATTTATGAATGGCCGGCAATAAATTCTATATTCAAATGTATTTTATTTTAAAAGTATGGAGTTCTATTTTTGAATTCAGTCGTTTGTTTATTAATTAGTGTTTTGTTTTCACTACATTTGTTTGTTTTTCATCAATATGAACGCAATAAAAATACGAGTAATTATGAAATACGAGTTCCATCGCGGTAGCAATCCCGCACAAACGGCTCGCAATATTAATGACGTGTACGGAGTGCCGAGTGAACACTACAAACGAACGCACGACTCGTTATTGGTCTGAACGCTTCCAACATCGAAATTTTGATCTTGAAAAATTAACCCCGTGGTCGCCCGAAAACTAAAATCAGTAACGACGCATTAAAGGCGATAGTGGAAGCTGACGATACTCAATCTGTGGATGAGATAGGAAGCAGCTTTTAACGTTAGCATCAAAACAATATTGGTACATTTGCATCAAATTGCATCAATAGCATGGGTGCATATTTTGATTAATAGAAATGAAAAATATTTATAAAAAAAAATACTTTAACTTTCTGTATATTAAACGACAATTTCATAGGTATAACCTAATATTTAGCAATTTCTTATCCCAAATTACCTCTAACATGTAAGTTGTGTTCTTTTAAATTTTTTTGTGATCACCAAAAATATTTATTTTGAGACCCTATTCGATTGATTTGGAAGATTTTTTTACAGAGACACAAAATGGCGCCTGATATCCGCCATTTTAATTTTCAACTATTTTAATTTTTAACTATAATGCGAGTATTGTAGGCTATATATAGCTTATAGCACTCGCGTAAATACGACACTAACGACATATGAATCATCAAAATCGGCCCACGCGTTTGGTTTCTAGAGTGCCACAAAGGAAAAACATACCTATGTACATACATACATAGACTGATAAACACATTACCCTCCTTTGCGTCGCGTTGTCGGGTAAAAAATATGTTTATTTGCATCTCTTACACTAGTATCATGTTGCATTTTATGTTTATTGTAGCTGCACCAAAATTGCTTAAAACATGCCTTATTAGATTACAATATTATGATCGGTGGGGTGAACAAGAAAGACCAATTGTAGGCAATGTAGAGCGGAAGCAAACAAGGGTGTAGTATAAAAAACTCTATAAAAACTTAAAAAAAAATATAAACCGACTTCCAGGCTCTAAAATGTAAAAAATAACTAAACGGAGGTTTTCATTTAGAATAGATACCTAATCAGATATTTTCGAAATCGGTGCCAGCCGACAATATTGAAAGATATAAATATCTAATAAGTAAATATATGTTTTACGTATCGAAATATATTAGATGTGCTTTGCATCGGCTGGCACCGACTTCGAAAATATCTGATTTATATATTATACCACGCCTTTGTTCGTTTCGACGACGTGACTGAACATCGAAGACGTGCTGAACTTTATATAGGAGGAGGTTAGTATAGCTACGTATGTATCTTTACTTAGTGATAATTAGTATTTGTTGCTTTTAGGGTAGATGCTCATCTTTTTTTTTTCAATTAAAAAAATATGTATAAAAGCTTCTACCTGCCAGCAATATTCATTAAAAAGTGTCCTTTACTTAACAAAAGGCATCCAAAATTTTCAAGTTCAGATTTAAAACATCTGTGAGTACTAATTACAAAATTTTTATACTCTACTATAATTTTGTTTACTACTATAACTACGGAGTCCATTAAATACTCAATACAGTAACTGGCACAATACTTCAATCTTATAAAATTTAAATTAAAAATTTAAAAGTAACCCCGACATGTAATTCGCTATTTTGTGGCGGCGGCCATCTTGGATTTGAAATTTATCGTAGTGTGTATTATACTAGTCAACCCTAATTCATTTAATACCCATATTGAGGGAGTTGTGAAATAATATGTAATCCGCAATTTTGTGGCGGCGGCCATCTTGGACCGATTTTCATCAAACATAGCTAGAACACTTCCGAATAATTCACCTTTCTAAGAAAAAACAAAAACAAAACCGGATCATCTCTTCCGGAGCTACTATGCCACAGACAGACAGACACACACACACAGCACGTCAAACTTATAACTCCCCGTCGTTTTTGCGTCGGAGGATAAAAACAGTTGAAAAAAAATAATTCCTGTCCGAATTAATATTTGAAGTTGTTTTATTTTTTATTGATGTTTTTATTATCATTTTATTTCCATAACATAATCTGTTCAGATGTGATGGAATTGGTCGTATCCATACTTTTTTAGCTGTCCCTTGTAATTATATAGTGAAATTGTTAGTTTTCAGAATTGATTTCTGAAATATTCTAATAAGGCAACATGTCTTTTTATTATATTTTTCTAATTTTAAATATCACTAAATTGTAAGATGTTCATATATTTTAATGAAAATTTAAACAGAATTTGCTCTGCGATGCAAAGTTTGAGATGACGTTTTTTAGTACTTATTTTAAAGTGTTTGGTTTATTGTTTAATTCTCGTAAACTAAATAGTTATAAGAACTCAAACTATGTCAGTATAACGTATATGGACTAAACTATAATATAAATGATTATCCTAAATCTCTTGATCTTCAATGCTCTCAGAATTAAAGTATAAAAAAACCTCTTTTTTATCCAGCGCTAAGTCGCTATGATTGAGACATGTTATTGTAAAAGCTTGTGGTATAAAAAAATGTACAGTGAGTTGTGTTGTTTTAATCAATTAATATAAAATATTGTATCAATTATTAAATTAAATTATAACTTTTTAAAATAATAGTTTTATTTTGTAATAATTCCTGTTTTCATACTATATACTGCTAAAAAATCACTTTCAGTAATTTCAACTTAGAATTAACTATATATTATTAAATACAATTGAACTCATTTATATATATATTCTTAGTTTATTTTAAAACGATTCTAACGATGTAAGCTTTATATATAGCTTATATATAAAAATTTTAAGAAATATTGTTATTTTAATGATGCGTACATATTTCGCGCAGGTCCTCGGAAAGTAGCCGACAGATGCGCCATATTCTTGTAAAATGACAGCGACAATTGAGGGGATATATGACAAAGGCATGAAAGGAGCAGAAGGCTCCAATTTTTTTTTTTAGTTTTTAAATTGTAAACAGGCGGTTGCCACCCCGAGACAGCCTAAATAAATGAAGCTATTAATCAAAATTTTACAAATATATGATTTATGTAAGTGTTGCTTCATAGAATTTCACTTTTAAATCGAATCTGTGTCCACGATAGCATTAATCAGACTCGGCGTCACAGCGTCATAGTGGTGCACATATCATAAAAACATTATAAAACGATGACTATAAATATTTTACACTCATTCTCATTCTTCACATAATAATTATCTTATTCAGGTAATTAGTTTGTTGCATATATGTATGTTAAATAATGTTATAATAATTAGCAGTGTATCTTCTCACGTATAAAAAAGAAGACATCCTTCTTATTATTTGTGTAGTGACTAGAACAGTGAGTTTTAGTAATAATTGATAGCAGATGTATAATTTATATGAATTGTACTTAAATATTTAATTTAATTTACGCTGTCTGTCTGTCCCTATGTACGCTTAGATCTTTAAAACTACGCTACGGATTTTGATGTGTTTTTTAATATAGATAGAGATTCAAGAGGAAAGTTTATATGTAAAATACATGTACCTATATTATAGTACAGAAAAGCCGAGAAATTCAAAGATTTGTATTTCATACTAACCGTTAAAACATACCGAGCGAAGCGAGGGTGTGTCGCTAGTTCATAAATAAAAAAATAAACTTAGCGTAAAAGTTTACGTTTAAATAAAGAATGTTTAACGTGAAATTTCATATTTAATGAAACAATTAATCAACTAGTAGAAAATTATCATTTTTTATCTAGTTTAGTCATAAGAAGAAGAAAATATAGAGCCAGGGCTGGGCAGAATTTGGAAGCAACAACAACAATAATCTCAACTTATACAGGACTTTTATGAGAAAAATTGTTTGGGTCGTTGACCCAATGTTTATCAACTATTGCCAGCTATCTATACCTACTAATTTCCGATTTAAAAAAAAAACTTTTTGAGTTCTATAGCTCACGCTATGAACTAGGAGATCAGAGTAAAGAATAACTATTTATAATTAAACGACATGGATGGAGTCGTAAGAAGACACTAATTCTTTATATACATATATACATACTTAAACAGGAAATATGTAAAGTAGTCTGAACTCTAAACACAACAACAACCTTAGCGGTCGACAGACCTCGCGGCTTACAAATCTATAATTAATGTCAATATTTCGATATCGTATCAGCAGATTATTAAACACTAGCATTGCCCGCGGCTCCGTCCGCGTTCAGATGACCAAAAACCAAATACTTAGGTTTTACATATTAGTTACTCTTACAGTTTTTGTATTTTTTCTCAGAATGAGATATTTTCCCGCGGTAAAAAGTATCCTATATGGTGACCCGGATAACCATCTATCACCGTACGAAATTTCATCAAAATCCCTCCAGTGGTTTTTTTGTGATTTCAGACAGACAGACAGACACAAAAATTCTAATAACTATAGATTTGGCCTCTGTATCGATAATAATTACTATTTCAATAAGATTGTACAAAAAATATTTAATGTACAGATTCGACTTAGTTAGAATTTTATTATATGTATAGACTAGCGATTTATCCCCGCTTCGCTCTGGCTTGTCCCTGGCTGCTTAAATAGCGTAAGATAAAAATCTCCTTAATCCCATAAATATTATAAATGCGAAAGTTTGAATAGATGGATGTTTGTTACTTAATCATGTCAGAACGGCTGAACGGATTTGGATGAAATTTAGCACAGATATAGATCATATATTGTCTGGAATAGCACATAGATTACTTTTTATCCCGGAAAAATGTACAGTTTGCTGGGGATAGATTAGTTTTTTTGCTTTCACTACAGACAAACCCGAGCGAAGCGAGGGTGAGTTGTTAGTAAAACATAAAACTTCTCAGCTAATGATTAGTAAAATCACGCGAGTCAGGTAATATTATAATTATAAAGTATAGATGGAAGAATTTTTATTATTATAAATAGCTAGTTAAGTGGCTTATAAAAGACATGCAACTTCATTACGGTATTACCATGCCTTTAACATAGGTAATATCTTTATACCCGACAGCGGCGAAGCCCAAACGAGGGATATATGTATGTTTTACCAGTATGTATGTAAAAATCTTAAATAGTATAGGTTCTGTTACTTATTGGACTCAATCCAACCTTTAAAATGGGACTATTGTCTTCTCGCCAAAGTAACGGACGGACGAGTTACTAGGTCTCTTCTGATATTTTATACTACCGGCTCTAATAGCACTCTGTTGCCCGATTTCACCAACAACTCATAAGCTACCACCTACGTATGGGATCCTAGCATAAAAGTCCCCTAAACTAGCCCCTAAATTAATTTAGGGGGCCTTTTAACATTTAGGCGACCCTTAACTGTCGGTGAAACAGAAACTGTCCCCTAACAGCCCCCTAACTATGTTTAGGGGATCCCTTTAACTTAGGTGACGTTGGTGAAATGTGGCATGTGTTCTAATGTATGTTTATTATAATAATAATAATAAAAATGTCGTCCTGATTGATTTCGTTCACATGCGACACAACCCCATTAAAGGTTCTCTAATCGAACATGGTAGCTACTCTAGACCAATGATACCATCGTGTAATATATAAACTAATGATTTTCGTCTCTTGATGATGTTTCTGGAGTTATTAGAAAGTTACTTTTGGTATAACGTATATAATATAGGTAGAACGTATTTGAATAGTGTTTCGCTTTCCAATGGTGAAAATTTGTAATCGTCCAGACAAACAAACTAATATTTCGTCTTTATAATCTTAGTCTTTTTAATACTAATAAAAAGAAATAATTAATAATACATACATATTTATAATATAATCCCTTTGCGCATTACCGATGATGAGATAATGCGAGCTAAATGTTTCCAACGCAATAATCAGACTTAAATTTATAAATATTTCCGATGGCAGGATGAAAATTGCGACCTTCAGTAGACCAGTCTGGGGTTATGCATTTAATAAACTAGTTGTCGCCCGGGTTCTGTCCGCACTCCGCGTATAGTTTATTTTGTGTCCACACAGTACACACGTTGGAGGTAAAATGAAACGATTGTAAGCTCGAAAAATAATGAATTATATTTTTTATTAATTAGCCTATGTTACAATTAAAGTAACATAATATAGATAATATTATAGAGTAGTATTTAAACATGCATCACCATGTGTATTATTGTTCGTCGCTACAGCGGTGATTGTACTAGAAAAGTACCTAGTTTATGTTTTCGCTGGGAATATAATTAAATAATACCCACCATACCCATGGGGTCCCTGCCGCCCGTCAATCGACAAAGGACTGCAATGCCCGATTTCACCAACAACCCATAAGCTACCACCCACGTATGGGATCCCTAGCTTAAAATTCCCCTAAACTAGCCCCTAAATTAAATTTCTTTTTACCATCGTCTTTAAGCCCATAGTTCGAGCACCTAAATTTAGGATGCCTTTTAACATTTAGGTGACCCATAACTGTCGGTGAAACAGAAACTGTCCCCTAAGAGCCCCCTAATCATGCTTAGGGGATCCCTTAAACTTAGGTGACGTTGGTGAAATCGGGCATTAGACTCTAAAACCTATCGCGGGACCCTATTGCCGTGGTATAAACTGCAACAACCCTAGGAAAATACCCCCTTTTTGCTTTGGAAACCCTTAATCTCTGCCAGCCGATAGTGGGTCTGGTATAGTTTCAACTCCTGTCTACAACACCACTGCCGTACCTGACGTCGTGACAGTATGACGTACGATCATTTACGCATCCACTACAACGCGTTCGTTGTAGTGGATGCGTAAATGATGAGCCTGCACCCATCTCTGAACAAAACAAGTCTCTTCGAATAAATCATCCTAATTGCCTATTAAACTTAAAATAGGCAATAACGAAGTAAAAAATTGCAATCAATTTAGAATATGTACGTAAGTCCATATTGTTAAACCAAAAAAATAGGTTACGCCATTTTGTTTCTGATGGCTCAAGTACGATGTAAGTTCGTCAAGGCCACAGAGCACATCAAGACTCGAAGTGTCAACGGCCAGTCTCGTTCCCGCAGAATGTATGATAATTGTTGTTTAAAAGGAGAAGAAACATCACTGAATTAAATAATTAAAAGATAATAATTTTGGACCTTTAAAATATTTAAATATATTTCGGATTTTGATAAAAAAGGTTTCCTTGGAATATTCCTTTTTAAATAGTTTTGTACAATTTTTTTAATTTGTTTTTTTTTCTTCACAGCATTATAATATTATAATATCTGAAATACATCATAATTTCTAAATTCAGACATGAATTCTTGAAAAATAAAATAGATAAAACATGAAAAATTGCAACTACAAAAATCCATGTAATCTGTATAGGATTATAGGATATATGCTCCATTCTTATTTTGTAAACTTTTTAGCCAAATATAATAACGGTATATGTTAGGTGACAGGTAGTAGGTAGCCCAGTGGTCAAATCTCGGGTTCGAATCTCGCACGTCTGGTATTCTTATGTCCGAATTATTTTTAACATGATTATCACCTGTCTACAGATGGTCTACAGTGAAGGAAAGCATTTTAAGGGAACTTGCATGTCTTAGAGAACCTAGCAAGGTTTCGACTATGGCCTGATCCCCCTCGAATTCCCTTATATTGAAGGGAGACAGACCCGTGTCCACCAATGGGACGTTAAAAACGACTGAATGTATACATTCATATGTTATGTGACAGAATATTTCAAGCAAGGAAAGATAACAAATTCGATTTCCGCTCATAAGAACATGTTGTATACAAAAAAACTGTAAAGAAATAAATTTACGTAGGAAGCTAAAAGCTTGCGTGTAAAGCCTATTTAGTGTCCTATCGCGTCAAGCCGCCATGTATAAATTCTAACAATTTATAACGTCCGAGGATTCAATTACACGAGCTTAAATTAATGAAAATTCATTACTTAGGTACTGATATCCCATCAGATAAAGGATAATCTTTGTCACCACAGCCCAGCATGTTTAAAAATTATATACTAGTGAGTTAACCTCGTTTCGCTCGGCTGCATTCTTGGGTGCCTAACAGAATATGTGTTTATCCAGATCACAGACTATATCTAAATTCGTCCAGCCGTTTAAGCGAGAAGGAGTAACAAACATACACACACCAATGTAGATACCTATACTGACTTTTAGTCTGAAATTGAATAAAAATTTGGCTTATTGATTCATACGTAGATGTCTCTCATACAAAGTTATTGGGTTGACCTATGACCAGTTCAGAGTCATTCTTCGAGCTATTTTGCTTGCTACTAGCTGACGAGTAGCCATAACTATTTTCAATTTTTATTTAAAAAATGAACACTATAAGTGATATAAATAACAATTAAATCATAAATGTAAATACCGACTGCGTAAAAAGCGAACTAAAAAGATGGAAACATTTTAACGGAGGAACACAGTATTATTCTGTCGGAGACAGATAAAAAATAAATATGTATTTTTTTTATATTAATATAGTATTCTAAAATCAACAGGGGCAAATGAGGCAATCAAAATGCCGCTGAATAAGCTGTTTAACATTATTATATTAAAATTGTACGAAATATTATCTCTAGTGATCTGATAAGACCACATAATATGAACAAGCTGTTTATATTTTATAGGTTATGGCGTAAAAGCTCGCACTGCACATTCAGTGACATACAAACGTTGTTTTTTTATATAAATGTTAGATTAGATGTTATTTAAAACCTGTCACATCAATATAAAATGAATAGCATTTTTTAACAGATAAGTTTAACATAATATTTTCTTAGATTTACGCGAATGTTTGACATTATTAAATAAAACTATCTTTTCGGATTATTTCGCGGATTTATTTTGATTTTTGGTTCCCGACGTTTTAATTGTGGGTAGGCTGTCTGTAACAACTATACCTTTAAGACATGTAACACCTCAGTCTCTCCCGTGACCATGGATGCTGTAAAGCATTCGAAACGTCGGGAACCAAAAATGAAAATAAATCCGCGAAATAATCCGAAAAGATAGTTTTATTTAATAATAAGATAAGTTTAATAAATAAGAATGAAGCTCAGTTAAGACCGTTCCTATACTTTGTGCATCCTATCTCTTGCAAATACTGCTAGCCCAAAATTTGTTAAGTTTGTCAAGTTTGAAATTTAAACATTTTGAGGGTGGCATAATATACAAAATATAGCAAGTGGAGTTTTTTTAAAGATACAGCATAATTTTTTCTTATTTTCTTTTTAATTTTATAAATAATAAAAGCCATTAAGATGATTTTACACACTGATTATAATTTTTTGTAAGCCTTTTTGTAAGCCTAGTGAGTCACTATTTAGTCTTTACCCGACTCGACTTTAATGAATTTTTAGAATAACAAATTATAAATTTTTAATTATCTAACCGACCAAAACCAAAAAAACTGTTAATAAAAAAATATGCGTGCTGTTAATAAGTAAAGAAAATCCAAATTCGTAAAATCGAACAAACGCCTTTTTTAGATATTTTTTTCGATTTTTCTTCAATTTATTTTTTTATTTTTGTTTAATGTTTTTTTTGAGAAGTGAATTTACTGAGCCTGATAAAAAAATAGACTTAAAATCAAAGGGGCACATTATTATTCTCACTTATCATTTGCATCTATCGACAAATTTTAGTGCTATCGATAAAAAGGAATGATTAATTATAATTGGATTTCGTTAATTATTTATTAACATAATAACGAATAACAAAGAATTGAATTGAATTAAACATATTTTATTAATTTATAAATATTTAAAATATAAGAAAGTACATACGTCTGTTTGATGTTCTCTCATAAATTCTACCCACTGTAATTTACTGATAAGGTATTACAAGGAAACCGGACTGCCTTGAGTGCGACCCAAGTTACCCCGTAGCAAAAAGATAACTTCGCTAGATCCATGACTGCACGGCAAGAGTTGTTATTTTAAAAAAATAAGTTTTTAGAAATTGTGTTGCATTTAATATTAACGCCTAAAACAAACCACTGGTTAAATGTTTTACGAAGCTAGCATGTATGGGTGGGTGTAGATCCAGGGGTTTTTGGTTCGAATCGCAGGTCGGGTCGAGTGTAGCTATTGTATTATTTTGGCAAGATATTCTCAGTTAGGAAGTTGGTTACATCCCAGAACCAAAAAAATGACGGTCCCGCGCCTCGTCTTTCACCGCGAGTGTCAAAATTGTCGGTCCACCGAAATATATATAAATAGTAAAAAAAAAAACTAAAGTGTACTTATGTTAACTATAATAACTTTTGCGTACTTAGAAAAAATGGCCCTTTGGGGTGCCAATAAATATTATTTACTAGCGACTCACGCTCGCTTCGCTCGGGTTCGTCCCTAGTGAAAAACAAAAACAAATCTATCCCACGGGAAACGTACATTTTGCCGGGATAAAAAGTAACCTATGTGCTATTCCAGACTATAATCTATCTCTGTGCCAAATTTCATCCAGATCCGTTCAGCCGTTCTGGCGTGATTGAGTAACAAACATCCATCCAAACTTTCGAATTTAAAATGACATGGACAAACATAATATTGGCGATCTAATCTGCATCTAACTGGCATGTTTTAAATCACAGAACAACGAATTGAATTAATTGACAGAATATTTAAAATTCAATTCCTAAGTAAGAAAGTTATAATGAAGGTAGACTGAAGGGCAGGGAATGGTCAATGTTTATATATTATATAAAAAAAGTATCTAGTTAAGACTTAGGTTTTACAAGTTTTTTTTCGACACACGTAATGAAACCTTTTTAGTAAAAAATTGAAAAACAGCACAGAGCGAAGGCGGGCGAGGTCTAATATATTTTGAAAACTGCCTTAAAAATCTACATATTATCCTTTATTCTTCAGAATTTACCCTATAATAATAATAGCGTTCAAAAATCAAAAGAAACAAATAGCTAGTAAATTAAATGCATAACTTACTCCTATAACAATAAGTGGGAGACCACTATCCTGCCGTGGCCTTGCCATGCTCGGTCAAAGCTCCAAGGAGCCATCCACATGCGGTTAAGAATTACAAAAATATAAATTATAAAATATCCTGTTTATATACAACTCAAACTGTATAAATACTAGCGCTACTATTTTACTCAGACCCTTTTTAATTTACCAGGATTATTATCTCTTACGGGGTAAAGTAATGCATTTGTAAGCCACAAACCCTGGAACTAGCATGAGACACGACGTAATTAATGATTATAGCTTATTTTGTTTCATTACTAACCTATACTATTATTATAAATGTGAGTTTGTGAGTATGTATGGATGTTTGTTACTCTTTCACGCCAGAACGGCTAAACGGATCTCGATGAAAAGCACAGAGATAGATTATAGTCTGGAATAACACAGGCTACTTTTTATCCTGGAAAAATGTACGGTTCCCGTGGGATAGGTTCGTTTTTGTTCTTAAAGTAGTATTAAATAAATTAAACTATCACCTTTAATCGCGTCATACATTTTTTGATGATGGAACCAAAGCGTGGGTAGTGGAACAGTTCAATGGCTATTAGTAAAAACTTCAAGGTCGGATTTTGATGAGGCCATACATTACAATTGGTCAAAAGCGTGTTTTTGTTCTTTTTAAACGTTGGTTATGTTACTGGTTCCTCCTGTTTCAAATCGATCAATAAATGCACTCTATAACACAATTATATTAGTAGTATAAGTAGTGTTCGCTCAGTCGTCGGAATTCGACCATAATCTTTATTGAATACTAGCATTGCCCGCGGCTCCGCCCGCGTTCAGATGACCAAAAACCAAATTCTTAGGTTTTACATATTAGTATACTCTTATATTGCAGTTTTTGTACTTTTTTTCAAGAAATGAGATTTATCCTTCGGTAAAAAGTATCCTATATGTTGACCCGGATAACCAGCTATCACCAAACTAAATTTCATCAAAATCCCTCCAGTGGTTTTTCTGTGAATCGGTAACAGACAGATAGACAAAAATTCTAAAAATAATAGATTCGGCCTCTGTATCGATAATAATGTTTATTTCAATAAGATTTTCCAAAAAATATTTAATGTACAGATTCGGCTCAGTTACAATTTTATTATATGTATAGATTTAGAAAAGAAATCACGTATGAATAGAATTTACCAATCTATGTAAAAAAGTAACGGTTTCCCAATTTTGTTATTAACAACACTAAAACTAGTCAATAGCTACTAAAAAAAAACAATCAGTTGACAAACTGAAGGTCTTTGCATATATGCATATAGAAGATTTTAAGTTGACAATAACACAGTTCGTGTGAAACATACATATAATATTCTTTTTAACACGCTTTTACTAGTTCCACCCTGTAATGTTTGTATCAGAATCTGTAAACGCTATTTACACCTACTTCAAAACTTCAGATTGAGCTGAAACTTTGCACATTTAACAAGGACCGATGACAATACAATAAGTATTAAAAAAAACATTAAAAAACCAAAAAAAAAAAACTAAAAAATGGAAAATAAATTAGTTATAGTTTAAAAAACTAAAAAAATACGCTTTTATGATGTACCGAACTAAAAAGCAAAAAATATTTTTTTAGTATAAGAATAAAATGAATTAAGAGAAAATTATTGTTATTGTGAAAAAGCGTTGGATACTTTGTAAAATATTTTTATACTAACTCTACTTTTAGAAATCGTACCAATTTAATATTTTAACAACTGCTATCAAGCACCGCGCGCTTTTTTTATAATAACATTAATTTTCTCGTATGATCTTCTGTTCTTTCTTCACATTTCTTCTTATAATCTTTTCTTCTCTGTAGAACAACTGAGTCGTTTGTTGCCCTTCGCTAGGCAGCTGGCGGACCACACAAGCAAACTGCCTTACGATGAGCCGCAGTCGACTTCAGTTGTATTTAATCGTTATGTTAATTTGTAAATTCCATATTAAATTACACTATATATTTTTCCAGTATCAACGTGATTTATAAACCAATTATTTTGGCATTCATAATATTTTTAATTCTAAATAAAAAAATATTTTCGCGGTTTCGCATTTTGATTTTTGTTTGCCAAAGTTTCGAATGCCCTACAACAATTAGAAATATATATAAAACCGGGAAAAGATCCGAAGTTTATTTAATCTATACATATAATAGAATTCTGAGTCGAATCTATGCAAAATCTTATTGAAATAGGTAGTCATTATTATCGATATAGAGGCCGAATTTATAGTTTTTAGAATTTTGTTCATGTCCGTTTGTCTGTGTGGGAACGCATTTCGAGATAACCACTGGACATATTTTGATAAAATTTGATATGATGGTAGCTGGTTATCCGGGTCAAAATATAGGATACTTTTTACTGCGGGAACATACCTCATCTCTCAGAAATCTATATTAAACCTTAAAACGTTAGTAGGGACTAACCCGAGCGAGCTTAGTCGCTAGTATGTCTAATATTCGCGCAAATCTGAGAAAGTATTATTTTTTTGCAATTTGACGTAGAGTTGGTCAAAGTTTAGGCAACTCTTCTAGGGCCCGGATTCAGTCAAAAGCCTATTAGTTAATAGTTCACAACGACGTCAGTGTGTCCGTTCTTCCCTCGATCTGTATAATTATTCCCTACCCGTAAAGGGTTTAGAAGCTTAGATACCTAAGCTTCTAAACTCTATAACAGGTAGCCGTTAATACTAGTAAAACTAATTATTTTTTTTTATAACTTCGTGATTTTCATAAAGTTCTGGCTTTCGACCAAAATTACGTGGAACTGTGCGACAAATAGCGGTTGCGTTGCGCCATAAAGTAATTAGGTACTTTTAATGAATATTACGAGTATAACAATTCGTCATCAGAATATATAGTCATGTAAAAAAATGAATATATATTTTCTGATTAAAACGTTTCTAAATAGTTAAATAAAAACGCAGTTATCTTATACACTAACTCTAAAACAAATATTATTAATTAAATTAAAAGCTAGCTTATTATTATTTCTTAAAGTTTCACATAAGCATTTATAAATTAATTGATTCTTACACTTACCTCTATCCAAAAGATTTCTACTTACTTGGTACTTTAATTATTTCAAAATAAACAAGACAAGAAACAATAAATCACAAAGCCCAATCCACAAATGCCCTGGTACAATAACGCGGGGTATTTAAACTAACTTTATCTATGAGGAAAGCCGCGGAGTTATTAAAAGCAGCTAATTGGCAGCTGTGCACGCATCGGTTTAGGGAAATAATTTGTAGGTACTGCGGTTTAGTGATGTGACACAATGTTATAAAGGTTTTCAAAACCACTAGTGATTGCCCTTGCTTCGATCGGACTCTAATTAAGCTTGCATCACTACTTCATATTTTGGGAATACTTAGCATTTACTCTCTCTGGCTCATTATAATGTAAAAATTAAAAAAAAGCTAAGTTTGCACATTTGATCTTTATTAGGATGCGAAGTTAGAAAGTTGAAGAAGACTAAGAAATAACCTATATTATGTGACAGCTTATGACTTGCTAAGTATGTGGTCTAAGCTTCAAATAAAAATTAAAAAAAATAAATAAAAAAAAATATCAATATTCTCAACATCTCTATCTAGACCTTAACTTGGATTTCGTATAGAGTTTCAACGGACTTTAAACTAAGGGAATGTACTCATATAGAGTGTTTTACATATTATTTTTTGATTTGTATATTACACGATATCCATGTCTATTTGTGAACTGATTTTATTGTTTTTTTTTTTAATGAATGAAAAGGATGTACGTACACAAAAAAGTTTAAAATATAATTACTTATTTTGGTTATTCATATAACATGCCTATTGATTTTTATGCACGATGTTCAAAAAATACCGTAAAACTGTACGTAATTGAAATAATTATTATAGACATGGTACAACAAAACTTCCATAACTACATAAATATTAATTTGTTTTTATAATATTAAAAGTACATCACTAAATACTTAATAAAATATTTGCTTATCGTTTTGAACAGGAAACGTCGCCGGAAGGGTACACCACTGACAGATATGGCTAAATGCAAAACATTTTAAATTAGATGATGACTATTGTTGTATCTCGACATGTTTGTTTTATTAAGATTTTTAATGTCAATTCCACCGTTTGGCTTAAAGTTAGAAGAAACTGATTAGACCCCCGAAGGCCGCTAAAAAAATTAGGCTAGCTAAAATTAATATGTATATATATAACAGTAAGTTATTTTTGTAATCATAAATTATGATATATATATATATATATATATATATATATATATATATACAATTACATAATTAACTCACTGAAAATTATTAAGTCTACAGCTCTTATATGCTATACGTTATTTTTTCAACATTGAAATTTGAAATAGCTTGAGTTGTACGTGATCGTGTGATTTTCAAGGTTCGTCTATATATATTTTAGTACATAAAAGTTCTTTTGCTACGTTTTTAAATGGAATAATAAAAAGCTTTTTAATAATTTTGAAATAATTAATTAGTTTATTTTTTGGATTTCTGTAGTGTCTTTTGCCCATATGAGTCAGGAACCTAACTATTAATCGAATCGTAACTAAACATAAAATTTATATTAACTTATGCAATCTATTTGTTTTTACAGATCAATATCTTGATGACACGTTTGGCTCAGTTTGTAGTGACCCTATTTGCAGTGCCAGCGGTCGCGGGTTCGAGTCTCGCTAGGGCATTCATTTGTGTGATGAGCACGAATGTTTGCACTCCAGTCTTGGGTGTTTATATTTATTATATGTATATATTTAAAGTTATATATGTGTAGTGTATCAACTATCTCCATAACACAAGCCTCGTAGCTCACCATGGAACTAGATGGTGCTGTGTGTTAATGTCCCAACATATTTATTTACATATTTATAATACCTAGACTTATACTCACACAACAAAGTTCTCATCACTTCTCAATAAAAATATGTACATATATAAAATATAATGACGACTTTTTCTGCAATAGTTAAAGCATAATAATGGCTTAGTCCTGGGACGAACGGTCGTGCAAATTATCACCTGATGTAGATGATAAAACGTACAGCATTGATGGGGTATACACAGGTTTTATTAAAACCTGTGTATACACCAAGACAACTATGGCTATGCTTTAAAAGCGTGGCCCTATAAGAAGTTACTTTATTATTATTTTATTACTGTGTTGAACATGATACTACTGCCTCGGTGGTACAGTGGCTAGTATGTACGGCTGCACTTCTGGAGGTGTTCGAGTCCCAGGTCGGGCCAAGTTTAAATTTCAAGTCTTTCTGAAAGTCCCAGTAACTGCCCGCACTTATAGTTTCGGTGTTTCACTTCCGTGCCTCGGAGAGCACATAAACTGTAAAGCCGTCCTGGCACCCGATCGATCACCGGTCTTGTCGAATTATCGTCCTATCGGAATTTGAGAGTGACAGGAATAGAGAGTGCACTTGTATCCTATCCTATCTCCTGCGCAGTTGGCTAGCCTCAGAGAGATTGGTCGCGGTGTCTGAAATTGGTCAGATATCATCATCACCATTGATGTACTGTAGTTGACATTCAAATAAAATATCTCCTACATTCTTACACTTTGTCGACATCATCAACAAAATCATCATAATTGGACCTTAGAACAATGACTAAAATAAAAATTATTTATTTAGTGGTATGAGGACATGTCTATATATAAAAGTATCTAGTCAAAAATACATGAAACCCAATTAATTGTGGTTTTCCTCTAGTCATAGTAAACTGTTTTGTTTGTCACTATATAATTTTAATAAAATTGTAAGTATAACAATAGTATAAATAGAAGAAGTATTCCATACACAAAAGCACGTAGGTATGGAAAGAAATCACTAAGGGAAATTCCTGAAAATACCCAGGAAATACTGCTATACTCCAGTAAACTTTATCAAGAAAGACCTACTTTAGTACCCTACATATATAGAACTAGCATTGCCCGCGGCTCCGCCCGCGTTCAGATGGCCAAAAACCAAATTCTTAGGTTTTACATATTAGTATACTCTTACATTACAGTTTTTGTATCTTTTCTCAGAAATGAGATACTTTCCCGCGGTAAAAAGTATCGTATATGTTGATCCGGATAACCAGCTATCACCATACCAAATTTCATCAAAATCCCTCCAGTGGTTTTTCTGTGATGCGGTAACAGACAGACAGATAGACAGACAGACATACAAAAATTCTCACGTAAATCTAGGAAAGTATTATGTCCTCCTTAATATTAATCCGCAAACTACCTATCAAACTTTCTATCACCATTATTTAGAATGGACATCCTGATTGATGGACATAATATGCTGTATATTTAATATTACTATTCATAAAGTAAAAGGAGGTTTCATGAGTTCAGTTTAACGCAACTCGACGAAAAAAATTGACAAAAATATATTATGTATTTAGGATCAATCATGTTAATGGTATAGATACTTTGATCGTTTCATTATGGTTGGTGCCTAGCACCTCCAGGTAATTTTAAAAAAAAATAATTTATATTCTAAGAAATATATTGTTAAGTATAGTATTATGTGATCTGTGGTAGTACCTACTTATAGAGAACATGATGACAAATAAATAATAATACATATATAAAGCATCATGACTCTTGTAGAATATTAGATATATGTACGTACTTACAATGAGTTATCAACGAAGAAGAATCTGACGCAATAGTTGTGTCACATGAAAACTATCTTATTTTTCTCATCATTTGTGGGTAGCGCCAGTTATTGATAGATTCAGAGCAAAACACTTATTAAAATAACATATTATATAAACTATTTACATTATGTATGTATATTTTTTATATGTATGTATTTAAAGCTATATATGTATAGTGTATCAACTACCTGGTAACCATAACACAAGCCTCGTAGCTTACCATGGAACTAGATGGTGCTGTGTGTTAATGTCCCAACATATTTATTTATTACCCCATGGAAACACATTACGAGGTGATCTCCCCAATGCTATGCTATGATGTGGATGTTCCGCTACGAGAGGTCCTGGTTGTTATGTAAAAGGCTGGGAAGAGGAAGACAACAGATTGAAAAGGATTTCCTCAGTGAAAACCAATAAAAGACATGGTCTATCTATGTGCAAAGTTTTATCCATTTCGGTTAAGTCTTTCGCACAATTGTGTAACAATATCCAAATATTATACATAAATACTAGAATAGCGGAACTAGATTTTTACAAATTGCAAATTTCATTTACAGCAGCCTTATTTTGTTTTTTTTTTAATATTGTAGTTCAATTTAATGTTGATTTTTATTTAGTTATTTTGGCCGAATGACAAATTTAAGAATATTTTCGTTAGCATCTTCAAGAAATAAGATCTTACCTTCTCTCATCTCTGCAATACAATGTCTCACGGCACTCACTTTTGCTACTGTAGTTTTCTGGATATAGTTTAGCTACATTCTCTAGTTCAAGGTTACTATCCCCGTGGATATGCCTGGATCGATCTTTTAATGAAACTACAAAGACTATATCAAAAACTAAACAAACAAATATTTTCAAGAAACTTACTTTGCAATCAACGATTTTATATTATTCTAAGTAAAAATTACATATTTTTAAGAAATTTTATGTGGAATGCGGAGATTTGTTTACGAATAGCAGTCAGCTGTCAATGTCTAGGCCAAGGTCGATCTTTCTGCGCAAGTGCGAGGTCAGTTGTATTTTGTTTATGTAAAAGCGCCTGATGGGATGTAATAGCAATGTGTGTATGTTGCTTTATATTCGCTACAGGCGTATTTATATAAAAAAAAATAAAACATTAAAAAAAGAAAGATTAATAATTTTTGTGTATACTTTTAATATTTTTCAATTCAATTACATAAAATACATGGTTATAAACTGTATTTTTTAAGTTTAAAAAAACTACAAAGTATGCTTTTGATCCACTGTAATGCATGTTGTTGACAAAACGATTCAGATGAGTCATGAGATCAAAAAGGTCTTACTAGTAGGCATTAAAGAATTCCATTAACCACTTCTTGGCTGATGGAGTTAGGAGGTGGAGAACCAGATCGGCTCGATCCTATACAAATATATCATCCGGATTTTAAATACCTATAAAATATCGAAACGATACGATCATTAGAAGAAGATTAAAATCGACTTCTTTTACAATAAAACAAAATTTACTTCGGTGTAACTCAATGCGAAATATTTCATATTTTTTTCTAGATTTTTATTATTTTAATATAACAATCATAACCAATGTGTTGCAGACTGCAGTATTGCATAATCTACCATAGCGGAGGTCACGGATTCGATATTAGTTTGTTCAATTCATAATAACATTCTTATCTATGTATTCAAAGTATGTTTTAAAATTAAGCTTATACATTAAATTGTCAATATTATATTTGCCAGTAGACGGATGAGAGTAATAAATAACAGTATTTCGGTATAGTTTCATAATATATTTATTAAGGCGAAACTTTACAAATAGTGCTATAAACCATGTAAAGTATACGTAAAATAAAAGAAAAAAAAACAATAATCAAATATCTTTGCGGCATTTTTTCCGCTTAACAAATACACTATTACTTATAAATAGGCCCTCTAGTCGTTTCATTCAAAATCAGACTTACTCCATAGTCCAAGAGACGACGGCACAAAAACGCTTCGAATTCATTTCTAAACGTTTACAAGATATTTTAAACAAATATTTTCAGTCTTGATACGAAACTGTCACTTCGTTATTAGAACAATGAAAAAAAAAAATGATTTTTCCTACCGCCGTCTCTCAGACTATATTATAACATTCAAAACATTAATATCGGTCCCCATGTACCAATCCAATGCGATACAGCCATATCATACTAACAATTATTACAATATCAATCGGATCTATAACAAATTTCTGATCAGTGAGTGTGACAAGGTTCCAAATGAACGTGCCATTTTAGCGATGCAAAGTATATTTACATAGACACGTATAAGCGAGGCGAATGTGATGTTAGAGAAATCTCTTTTTTATTTTAATAAGTTAAACAAACATGGCAGCCTTTTAGTATCTTTATATATATAATTCTTC